>CM076580.1:1675963712-1676573876 GCA_034641835.2 Pinus albicaulis
CGATTGGAGTATTCCCTTGAGGGTAGCTCGAATTATATTGCATGGAAGGACGGGATGGAGGCGGTGCTAGAGGATAATGGGTTGAAGGAGTTCATAGATGCAGAAATTCCAAAACTTGCTTCTAGCGATGCTGCTGCACTTGACGCATGGAAAAAGAAGATAGCAAAATGTCGAAGGATTCTGTTGGAAGGTGTGAAGGATGACATAGTGTCCAGCCTTCATGGTAAATCTTCTCCATTATTGATGTGGAAAGCTTTGACAGACTTGTTCCAGAGCAAGAGCGACCAGAGGAAGTTGGCGCTCAAGGATAAGCTCAAGAAAATAAAAATGGAGAAAGGGAACAGTATACCCAAGTACCTCACAAAGTTCATCCAGTGCAGGGATGAGCTAGGAAGTGTGGGGGTTACTGTAGATGAAGAGGACTTGGTGAGCTTGGCTCTCCTTGGGCTTCCTAAGAGTTGGCATTCCTATGAGGACTCTGTCAATGGTCGGGAGAAACTGCTGGGATGGGAGCGACTTTGGTCGGATATTGTGTAGGAGGAGATAAGGTGGAATACCAGGGATGGATCTCCATCGAAGAATGAAGATGAAGAAAATTTCACTTTGGCTGCCAAAGAAAGGAAGGGGAAGAGCAAGAAAAATACTTCTCAATCTGGTGCGAAAGGCAAGAAGCAGGACATGTCCAAGGTGAAGTGCTTTCACTGTCACCAACACGGACATTACGCCACTAATTGTCCACAGAAGAAGAAAAATAAGCAGGCTACTGGATCTGCAGCTGGAGAGGCCTTAGCTTCACAGTTTGAGTTAGATTTTTCGTTGATCACATGCTTGGTCTCAAGTATGATGGGTTCAGTGTGGTTTCTTGACAGTGGTGCATCTTTCCATATGACCAGAGACAAATATTTGTTTGTTGATCTGGATGAGAAGGATCTTGGAGTGCACATCGAGATGGGCGATGATGGTAGAAACAGTGCGACTGGTATCGGGACCATTTCCTTCGAGAGGGAGTCTGTAAAACATTTCATCTTGAAGGATGTCATGCATGTTCTAGGATTGAAGAAGAATCTTATCTTTGTGGCGATGTTGGAAGACAAGGGATATGATGTTGTCTTTAGCGAGGGAAAGGCTTTCCTGCGCAGTAAGGCAACTGGTGAAACTCGGAGGATAGGGGTTCGAGTTAAGAACCTTTATCAATTGCAGGTAGATGGCTACGCAACAATGGCAGAAAAAGCAGAAGGAGTGGTGAGCCAGGATGAGGGAAAACTTTAGCACAGGAGATTGGGCCATCTTCACCATGGCGCTTTGAAAATTTTCCAGCAGATTTCTACTGGGCTTCCCAAAGGTACACTTGCGCAGTTAGATCAGTGCAAGGGATGTACTTTGGGAAAATTTGTGAAAGCCACCTTTCATGAGAAGGATAGTCACGCCACGATGATCCTTGAGAGAATTCACACAGACGTGTGTGGACCTTTCTCAGTAGCTTCGACAGCAAAGCACAGGTATTATGTGATATTTGTCAATGACTTTTCTCGTAAGTGTTCGATCTTCTTCATGCAGAAGAAGAGCGAGACATTCTCTAAGTTCTGTGAGTTTATGGCACTGGTGGAGAAAGAGTTGAGGAAGCAGGTGAAGGCTCTTAGGAGCGATAATGGTGGTGAATTCATCTCTGGAGAATTCAAAGACTTTTGCAGTGCAGAAGGAATTCGAAGAGAGCTCATAGCGCCTCATAACCCACAGTAGAATGGGGTCGCAGAGTGAAAGAACAGAACGATTATGGGTGCTGCATGGGCGATTTTGCATGATCAGGGCCTTCCCATACACTTTGGGTTGAAGCTTGAAACACTGCAGTTTATGTGCAAAACTATTGTCCTCATAGAGTACTTGGCATGAGTACACTCGAAGAGGCGTTTTCTGGTAAGAAGCCTAATATTTCTCATTTGAAGATTTTTGGCTCACATGTTTACATTCATGTGACGAAGGATGCCAGGAAGAAGCTGGAGCCGACCACAGAGGTTGAGATATTTGTGGGGTACAAAGAAACACCCCACAACTATCATGTGTATTTTCCAGACAGTCGGAAGACTGTTGTGTGACGGGATATCAAATTTCATGAGGAGAAAGCCATGAAGTGTTCGCTTGAGAGGGAGCCACACTTGCATGCAGATGAGGAGCTATTAGTTCCTAAGGATGAGCCTCAGGATGTGGATCAGCCACAAGAGGAGGTTCATGGAGTGAAAGAAACCACTCATGCAGCGCCAACCCTCAGAGGGCGGAAGCGCACTACAAAAGCTGAGCGACTGAATCTTGATGCAAATAAGATTGTAGGAGCACCTACATCACAGCACAGATAGAGACAATCACCTGACCAATATACTGGATACATGGCTCTAATGAGCAAGTGTATCGTGACAGAGCCATCCTCTTTCGAGGAAGCTGTGGAGGACCCTGCATGGGTAGATGCCATGGTGGAAGAGCATGATTCGATTGTCAAAAACAGTGCATGGGAGATTGTCGCAAGGCTGGAAGGGAAATCAGTGGTAGGTTCAAGATGGATCTACAAAGTGAATCAAGCAGCTGAAGGGAGCGTCAAGAAGTACAAGGCAAGATTTGTTGCCCGGGGCTTCTCATGGATTGAGGGGATCGACTATGAGGAAACCTTTGCACCTGTCGCAAGGTATTCTTCCATACGGAGCATCCTAGCTCTCTCAGCGCAGATGGGATGGCACATTCATCAGATGGATGTGAAGACTGCGTTCCTCAATAGAGTCATTGAGGAGGAGGTGTACATAGAGCAGCCCGAAGGTTTCGAGATCTTCAACAGCGAGTCGCATGTGTGCAGGCTCAAAAGAGCACTATATGGGTTGAAATAAGCACCTCGTGCTTGGTACACACGGATAGACAGTTATTTCACCGGTCTTGGATTCACCAAGAGTGAGGTGGATGTGAACCTATACCAGATTTTGGTGGAGGGTAAGTTGCTGATCATTGTACTTTATGTAGATGATTTGATTTTGACGGGTGATGAACAGTTGATACTCTCATGCAAGGCTGATCTTGCAAAAGAGTTTGACATGAAGGACTTGGGCCTCCTTCATTATTTCCTGGGATTGGAAATTTGCAACGCAGTGATGGATTGTTTGTGTCTCAAGGAAAGTATGCCCAGGAGATACTAGAGAAGTTCAACATGCAAGGTTGCAAGCCTATCGACACTCCTCTTCCTAGTGGTTGGAGGAAAGAGGATACTACACCGGCAGAGGTAGTGGATGCCACTTTTTATCGACAGTTGGTTGGTTCGCTCATGTATCTAGTCAACACACGACCGGACATATACTATGCTGTTAACCAGCTTTCACAAGCTATGGTTAAGCCTACCAAGCTCTTTTGGAAGGCGGGGAAGCATGTATTGAGATATCTCAGAGGCACATCAGGATATGGATCTTGGTATAGACAGGAGGATGAGTTGAGGTTGTATGGCTTCATGGACCGGTATCATCATATCAGAGATTGTGTGTAGCGGAAGATCATGTTACTTTCTTACATTCCTATGGAGGATCAAGATGTTGATATCTTGACGAAGGCGCTCACCAGGAGCAAATTCAAATACCATAGAGGCAGGATCGGGGTGGCAAAAAATCCCTATATTTTTTAGAGGGAGTGTTGAGATTGCAACAAGATGATGAGCTTAGTGAAAAGAGTCGCCTTCACTAAGTGGGCCCGCAGGCTATTTTTGGCGCAAGTCTATTTTTAGACTATGTCTATTTTTAGACATGTCGATCATATTCTATGAGTTGCAAGATGCTATTTGTGAATGGTTGGTTAAGTTGGAAAAATAGATAGACTTCTATTTTTAGACATACTGGGCGGAATCTATTTTTAGATTTACAGTCTAAAAATAGATATGTCGAATATTATTAGCTCTTAATAATATTTGGACTATAAACATTAACTTATTCTCTTGGAGCACTTCATTTAAGTGCACAGATGTGGCACAAGAGCTGACAGAAGGAATTACACTATTCCTCAGGGTTAAGTGGAGCTATTGCATGGAGACTTCAGTTAGAACTCATGTAATGAGTTTGGTGGACAAGAACGAAGTAGTTGGTGGAGTTGTGTTCAGTTTAACTCAATTAGACATAGTTGAGCTAGTTGTATCTAGTCTAACTGATTGATACACTAGTGAGAGTGGTGTGAATTAATTATTAATAAAGTCACTAAATATTAACTCATTAATCAACTGAAGAATACATTAGTTAACTACAGTGCATGGATAGTTTCAGTGGAGACCAGTGGAGAGGTAGGTGAAAGAGCAAGTAGACTATCAGTTGTGACTATAGTGTTGTATGATTTTGCACCACACATTGATGGAGATGCCAATGAGGATTGCGTGAGAAATTCTGGACCAATTCAGTTCATTCAGAGCCATTCTTCAACAGGGATTGCGCAGTAGAGGCAGGCTAGCAGGTGGCAGAGATCGGTGCATGGATTTGCTAGATCGGACCTGATTAGTGTGTAGCGATTTGATTGTACTGAGAGCTTGTGAGAAGCTTTATATGAGGATTGTTACATGATCTCTATGACGTATATTATATACAAATAGTTGGGGTTTTCAGCTTCAGGCTTTCCCGTAAATCACTGTGTTAATGTGTGTGAATTTTTATGGTTTTAATGTGTGCATGCAATTGATTTAATTTCCGCATATGATGATCAATGGTGGAATAGATTCTGTATCGTGCATGAAGTCAAATAGTGTATGATCAGGAGAATCTTAGCCATATAACATATCAGTTATATAATTTCTACAGTGAAGAAGGGAAAATTTTTCCAAATCTATGCCAACAGATCAAGGGCATTAGAAGAACTCATCAACAATCAACGATCTTACAATGATAGAACTGGCCTTGGTTACAAAGGAGAAGAAGCAGGACCTTCTACAACAAAATACAATGAACCTATGAGATCTGACATGCATGTAGACTTCATTGGACAAGATTCGCAAGAACATCCTTGGAAGAAAATTCCTCGACGAAGATTTCCATCCATGTACCAACATATTTTTTATGGATATTGTTATTCATGTGGAAAATTTGGTCATAAAGTTGTAGAATGTCGCACGTACCCTGGGAACCAATACAATTCCAGGAGATCTGTCAAATATGAACCTCCCAGGGCTCAAAAAAACATCAATAGATTTTAACATTTAATAAATAATATTGAATGTTACAAATGTCGAAACTTTGGACACATATCCAGAGACTGCAGACTTGAAAATGCTCCAGAAGAATCTTCGAAGCCATAGAATGAACGAATATGGAAGAAGAATAAGACTGATAATTGTGCTCTCGCTCTCAAGGCTCAAAACAGCAAAGATGTGTGGTATGTTGATAGCAGTTGCTCAACGCATATAACTGGAGATAGAAATAAATTTGTATCTCTGAAAGAGAAGAAGGATGGAACCGTGTCCTTTGGAAATGATGGATCTTCAAATGTTATAGGATCAGGTACCGTCACTCTCAGAAGCAAAGATTCTCTAGCCAAGAATGTTCTATTGGTTGAAAACATGAATCACAATCTCCTCAATGTTGGACAAATGTGTGATCAAGGACACACAATAATATTCAAATCCAAAAAATGTGAAATCAGGAAAGACAGGTATGGCAAAATTGTGGCTACAGCAAGTCGAGCTCCAAACAACATATATGTTCTGGATGAAGCAACTAAAGAATGTTTAATTGCTAAATAGGATGATATAATATTTGATAGCAATGATGATCGACTAAGTAATAACTTTGCTACAAATATGCAAAGTGGGTTCGAGATGTCTTTACTTCATGAGCTGACATACTTCTTATGGCTTCAATATCTCAGCAAGAGAAAGGAATATTTGTATTTCAAGCCAAGTACATCAAGGAAATTCTCAAGAAATTCAAAATGGAAGATTGCAAACCCATCCTTACTCTGATGGTAACAGGTTGCAGATTGAGCATAGACGACTCATTTAAGGATGTGGATCATAGGTTATACAAATCTATGATTGGTATTCTTCTATATGTAACAGCCTTTGGACTAGATGTTATGCAAGCAGTTGGACAAGTAGAAAGATTCCAAGCAGCACCAAAAGAATCACATATAATTGCCATCAAAATAATTCTTCGATAACTAAAGGGAACAACAAAATATGGCTTGTGGTATCCCAAGCGTAAAAATCTCATTACTCAAGCCTTTACAGATGCAGATTGGACAAGAAGCATTGATGATCGTAAGAGTACTTGTGAAGCATTTGAATATCTTCGCCAAAATCTTGGGATTCTCCCAAGTTCTCATTATATTTTCCTTATTTAGAATATAAAGGGGGAGTGGAAGTGTGTACAGGTCCGCAATATGGTTATGTGTCAGGGGGAGTTACCCTTTGCCATTGATGTCAAAGGGGGAGAGAATGTTGTAGGAAGAGGTGTCATGATCACAGGGGGAGTACTTGCGTTGCCATCAATGCCAAAGGGGGAGATTTTTTATCAGTAGTTGTCATTAATGTCAACCTAAGAAGCACCAGGGGCTACCCCAATATTGCATGGTAATTTTGACCTACAAATTTCTATATTCTAGGTCAAGAATATTTTTGATGGTTTCTAATTGTCGAGATGTTTATGTTGATATATGGCACGCCATGTAATTCTTCACGGTTTGAGAGATATTCATGTTTGAAGTTTGTAACCCCAGTTAGTGGGCTAAAACCCCATGGGGTTGTGGCATGGGTCATCGAAAAATCAATAATTAATAATTTTCAAGCTCCTAAAATCCCTCCCACGTTCACTTGCTTAAGACCCTCTCAACCTAAGCATTTATATAAATTGTGATCCTCATAACCTCCTTATGTAGGGATTTCACTACCTGAAACAGGTCATCATGGAATTTTCGCTCTAACTTTTTTTCTATGGAGGTTCAGAAGCTGAAATTTTTATGAGCCTAAGCCAAAATACTGAGGAATATCCTATAAAAAATTCAGATCAAGGTGCACAAAATTTTCGGAGATATGATCTGTGAAATTTAGTGTTTTGGCAGGCTCCTGAACTTCATCTCAAAGAAGAGACCTTGGGAAAATCGTCATAAATATCTCTCTGAGTATCGGATTGGAATTCTATAAAATGTGGAAGATATTTCATAGACTTTAGCTTTTTCCATATCAATTTCAGAGCCTAATGAAGAAACAATGACACGTGACACACCGTACATGTTCACTCTACTAAACCAGTCCATAATTAGGTCATTATGAGATATTGGGCATAACTATCCCTTGAAGAATACAAATTGGGTCAAACCTGTGGCATTGGAAAGAAGACTCATAGGAATACTACAAAACCAAAAATCAAATATTGGGGATCTGAAATAATAGAGTTACACCAGATTCAATATCGAGATCCTAGAAGGCAAGAAAAAGCTAGATCATGTGTTGTCAAGGGATGCAAAGGACCAAAATTTCTAGGGCAGCAAAGCAAAGCAAGGTGTAGCAGAGGATAGCATGACAAGAGAATAAATCAAGGTACAGAACAGTAGCAAGAAGTTCACCACATGAATTCTTAAAGTGGGCAGCACTGCATACAGTCATTATAAATGTATCATTGTACTAAGTCATTGTAAATGCATCATTGTAAAAATTGTACAAGTGTCTATCTGCCAAGAGTTGAAGAGGTAGTGTTGGGAGGTCTAGGATCATCATTAGGTAGTTGTGTTATAGTTGGGGTTATGGTCTAGTGTTTCTTATTCTTCTACATCATTCTATATCATTGTAAAGTGGATCATTTTCTCTGGTACGAGAGTCCATTCTTCTTTTATTATTCTATATGGTGGTAGGGTGGTGCTAGGCTAGTGCATGAAGTCACCAACAGGTTCAAGCCTGTGAAAACTTCAATGTGGTAGGGTGGTGCTAGGGTGATTTGTTTCTCATTGAGTGTTGGGGCATCCATTCAGTTGACTACTAAAGAATATCGGGCGTTGGAGCATCCATCCAGTGGGAGCTGGAGAAGAATGATTTTCTAGATTCGAGGAAGTTGGAGCTTTATTTTCAATTGGATTTGTATATTAAATAATTATTAGAAAATCATTCATGTGGTTTTTTTCCTAGAGAAGGTTTCCACCTTAAAAATTGTGTGCATTTGTGTTCCTTTTTTTTACTGCTATCATTGTACAAACACTTATAATAATTGAAGATTAACTAATGCTCTGAAATATTAATTGTAATACTAATTGAAAGGAATATTGATTCACCCCCCCTCTCATTATTTACAACAGAGGTAGTTTGGCCTCTCGAAGCCCTGGTTAGTTCTATTTTGGTTTAAGCCATATGATCCCACATTCATGCTTGGAACATGGCATGGGGGTGATTGGAAAAAAGAGAGATTTGGTTCAGCCCAATCTATGGTTGGGTGGTAGGTGGAAGTATCTAACTTGGTTTGCTTTTTCATATGTTAATATGAGTTATTTTCTTATTTTTATTACAGAGCACCACATGTATTGGTTATTATGTTGACCTTATGGTTGGTTTGTCATGGATTCTATGTTGGTTATATGCATAGCTATATGATGTTCTCTTGCTATGGATCTTATTCATGATTAACAAGTTATTGAATGGTCGATGAATGTATAGGCTAAAAAATATTGTTGCAGCTAACTTGAGAGGGCATTGGACCTTCTTGATAATTCTATGATGAAGTTCAAAAAATTATGATCATATATGCATTCATGAACACTATCTTCGATGTTTACTATCTATTTGACGAAATGTGTATCATGTATTAGGCATGTCTTGGTCAAGATCTTGCTTGAGCATTGGTTGTTTAGACTTGTTATAACCTTACACCTGATTCTGGAAAGTTATGGGCATTTATAAGTAGTGTCATGTAGGCTATCCCTGAAAAGTGGCATAGATCGTGTGACTACATGCGCATAATAAGGAAATATCGATCATAATCACATGAAGGAAGGCTTATGGGTGTGGTTTGAACCTCATAACTGCATGTGTAGTGTGTCAAGGATGTGGTCGGGGTGTCAAGCTTGTGAAAATGAGTCCCAACTCAGGGATTGATCTCCATGGGTGGTTATCAGGCTCTTGAGTGATCTGTAGTCACTTAGGAATGGTAATATGTGTTCTAGTTTGTAGGCCCACTTCCATAACTAGCACTTGGAGGTTGGGTCATGTCATAGTAACTTTCAGCTCATGTTTACCCTTGAGAGCTCGTAAAAGTGGGTAAATGTTGGAGATGGTTGTTATAACAGAATCTATTAATTTTTATGACCAAGAACCCTGTTCTAATGACGATGTATCTTTAATGCAAAATGAAGCTTTGTGTGTACCTTATGATTCTAATTCATGGTATTATGATATCAAATTTTATCTTTTGAATGGTACATCACCACCTCATCTTTAGAAGAAGAAAATAAGAATGTTAAGGCTTAATCCAGTTCCTTTTTAGTTGATTAATAATTTCCTTTTCCATAAAACTACGATGGGGTACTACTTCGTTGCTTGTAATAAGAGGATTCTAGTAAAGTTCAACAAGAAATCCATTTTGGCCCTGCTAGTGGCCATTTTGGTGGGGATAAATTTTCTCATAAAGTACTAAGATTTGGGTACTATTGGCCCACTTTATTCAAGGATTCCAACACTCTGATATGTAAGTATGAAGCCTTCTGAAAAGCTACTGGTAGGGTTCAAAAACCTGCATTTCCCCTTCAACATGTCACTACCGAAGCTCCTTTTCAGTAATGGGACTTAGAAATAGTTGGTCCTGTGAACCCTGCCTTGTCTCAACAACATAAATACATAATAAAAATACTAATTATTTTAAAATATGGATAGAGGTATCCCCCTTGCAAGTGGTTAATGCTAAAAAAGTAACATCTTTCTTAAATTCTAACATTATCACTCGTTTTGGTATTCTAGAATCACATGTTTTCGATAATATGTATTATTTTACCTCTCATGATATATATGCTTATGCCTTAGAGAAAGGGATTAAAATTAAGTATTCTAAAAACTATTACCCTCAAGGTAATGGGCTTACTGAATCTTCAAATAAAAATTTGTTAAAAATCCTGAAAATAATGGTCTCTGAGCATCACAAAAATTGGCATAATACTCTCTTTAACACATTATGGGTTGATTCGGTAACTCT
This sequence comes from Pinus albicaulis, assembly GCA_034641835.2. Classification (NCBI taxonomy): domain Eukaryota; kingdom Viridiplantae; phylum Streptophyta; class Pinopsida; order Pinales; family Pinaceae; genus Pinus; species Pinus albicaulis. Next base: position 1,675,973,879 of record CM076580.1, read on the forward strand.
GAAAGTTTCAATTACTAACTATCCCTTTTCCCCTTTTTACATTAGAGGAGCAATTCTTCCTCCTAATATCATTTTACCTTCTTTACAATTGTCTCAAAAGGTATAAGAATTCAAATCTTCATCCATGCAGAACAAGATCAATGCCTTTCTCAATTTGGAAAAAGAAAGAGAGAAATATAAATAAAATCTTCGTCAACATCAAAAAATTGTAAAACATTGGTTTGATGTCAAGTCTTCTTTCGATCAATATTTTTAGGTAGGTGACTTGGTTCTCAAATGTGACAAGGCACACAAGGATAAAGGGGAGAATTCAAAGTTTCAGAGGTTATGGATAGGACCTTTTATTGTTACAGAAAATATTGGTCCCATTACGTTCCATCTGCAAACTTTGGAGGGAAATTCAAAACTCTTTTTGATCAATGGGAAACTCCTAAAGAAATATTTTTCAGGAATCCCTTTGGGGAAGTTTTATTTTTTTTGTAAATATTGCTTCAATGTTTTCATGCGGATAATTTTTTATTTTTGTTTTTGTTACTTTGTTTTGACGAGTCCGCAGTTTGGTAAAAATCAATTATGACTGAAATTATGTATTAAGGAAATTTTGGAACAAATGTTTTATGTTGGTGCTCTAACTCATTGAATTCCTTGCTTCAGTTTTTGCGAATTAGAAAAATAGTTTTATGTTCAAGATATCTGAAAACTTTAGAATCACTACAGAAACACTATTTAACTTAGTCAATATTTTATTAAGAGAATTCATTACTTAGTTAACATAATTTTAATAAACAATATAATATATGCAAGCTTGGTGATGGTAAACTTCTTACGCCATCTACTACTCCTAAGGAGTTTTTGGTTCAAGACCTACTTCCCCACTTGTCAATGGATCCCTTTGGGGTTATTTAATCATTAAATTGTGTTACTATGGATAGAGTTGGATAGGGAATAGGAGGTCTCATTATAATATGGCCTACCATGATCGTGAATGATTGAGAAATGACATCACCGTATCTGGTCACCAACCCTGGGCAATGGATTTCAGTCATCACACTTAAGATAATAGGTCTTATTATGAGCCACCATGTTCATTTCCTAATATTTCGTGAATGGAAATGTTATCATCTAGTCGCCAAACCAAAACACTGGTCCTCATCCAAACATTGAAATATAGAGAAAATCAAATGAAATATATGAAACTCCTAATAGTGGGATAAAAGTGTCTAGATTCAGGTTAAAAGGCATCCTTGTCAAGGATATGGACACCTCACTAGTAAAAGAGGCAATGCATGTGATATTGAAGTCCTAATTACATCGCATGCCGAGTTAGTTGTTTCATTTTTTAATATAATTTTATAAATTCTTTGAAAATATATGAATTATAATGGATTTTATCTAATTTTCTGTATACTGGTTCAGTTCATGAACATGTATTTCTAAACAATCATATTACAAAAAATTCTAATTTATATAACATCTAATTTATATGTTATGAAACCAATTCACAAAATAGAAGAAAAAATAGATCAACGACTAAGAAATAAGCCTCTTCGAGGGGGTAACCCCCTTTACATTACATAAATGAACAATTCTTGTATGATACAAATGAAAAAACCTCCTTTCTATATATAGGAGTCCAAGGGGTCACCATATAATCCTAGCCAACATAACAATAACAATGTAAGGGCACAATAATAACAATAGTGGGCTTCTATGGGGCACAATAATAATAAAATGGGGACTACATGGGCACAACAATAACAATAAGGGGACTACACTAACAATAACAATAAGGGTATACACTAGTATTATATGGACCTAGCATGCACCTCTCCTTCAAAAACGTGTTGTCCTCAACGCTTGAGTAGTTATGGATGCTTATGTATAAAATTCTCATCCTCCCATGTCGAATCTTCAGCGAGTAAGTTCTTCCACTTGATGAGATACTCTAAAATATCGATTTCTTAGCCGTTGATTTCTTATTTTCATGACTGCTTCAGGTTCCAATATGATTTTTCCTTCCTCTTCAAGTTCTGGTAATATTGTTTGAACTGGGAGCTTGTCACCTATAACCTTCTTTAAGCATGAAACATGGAAAACTGGGTGCACTCAGGAAGATGCAGGAAGCTCCAATTTGTATGCCATAGTACTAATCTTTTGCAACACCTTGTAAGGACCATAATACTTTGGTGATAATTTATTATCCTTCTTAGATTGCTTGAGGGAAATTTGTTTGTATGGTTGTAACTGTAAAAATACCCAATCGCCTATATCAAAACTTATTTCGTTGCGATGTTAATCTTCCTGTTGTTTTAATAGATTATGTGCCAAGGTGAGGTTATCCTTTAAGAGTTGGAGAACTTGTTGTCGATGCTCGATGTGATCTTCCACTGATTGAACCTTAGAATTTTCTCTTAAGCATGATGTGATGGAGGGTGGATTATATCAATAAAGTGCCATAAATGGGGTCATTTTTTTTGCAGTATGGAAGGAAGTGTTATACCACCATTCAGCTATAGGTAACCACTTTAACCATTGTGTTTGTTTATCAGATACAAAGCAATGAAGATATCCTTCCAAACATTTGTTCAATATCTCAATTTTCCCATCATATTGAGGAAGATATGATGAGCTAATTGAGTACCCAAACAAGAAAATAATTTCATCCAAAAAGTTCCTGTAAAAATGGGATCTCTGTCACTTACAATAATATTTGGGTTTCCATTTAGCTTTTGAATTGTTTCCATAAATGCAGTAGCAACCGTAATGGATTTAAATGGATGAGATAATGCACAAAAGTGTGCATACTTGATGAGTCTATCAACTACCACCATGGTGACAATTTTTCATTCGTACTTGGGTAAACCTATGATAAAATCCATGGAAACCTCCTCCCAACGTTGACTTGGAATGGATAAAGGTTGTAACTGACCCAGGGTCTTAATTGTCTCAACTTTATTTTGTTCGCAAACCAAACATTCTGCCACAAAATTTTAAATATAAGATTTAAAGTCATCCCAAAAAAATTCCTTCTTGACCCTGTGGTAAGTTTTTAAAAATCCCGAGTTCCCTCCTAAGGGAGAGGTGTGTAATTCCAAAAGAATATTTTGTTTGAGTTGGGAATTCTTACAAAGATATAAGCGATCTTTGTACCATAATGAATCATTTTTCTAGCTAAATGTTTCAGATGCACTAAGATCTTTCTACAACTTTTGAATGAGTGTCCACACCTTTTCATCATTCTTCCATTCATCCCTTGCTTCAATTATCCATTCAGGTTGGATAATACAAATGACACAAAGCAATGCTTCGACATCCTCATCCTTTCTTGAGAGTGCATTTGCAACAACATTTTTCTTCCCTTTTTTGTTGATGATTTCAAAGTCATAACCCAACATTTTTGTGACCCATTTTTGTTGCTCTTCTGAAGATAATATTTGTTCCAAAAACTTTTTAAGATTGTCATGCTCTGTTTTTACCTTGAAGTTTTTTCCCATTAGGTAAGGTCGTCATTGCTTTAGTGCATGTAGTATTGCCAACATTTCCTTCTCATAAATAGGTTTCAATAAATATATTCCTTTGATTGGACAACTTTCAAAAGTAATGGGTCTTCTTTCTTGCATTAAAATAGTACCAATTCCATTTCTCGAGGCAACACATTCCACAATAAAGGTTTTTGTGAAGTTTGGCATAGCTAAGACTGGTGCTTGGCACATTGCCTCTTTAAGATGTTCAAAGGCCTTAGTTGCTTCTGGAGTCCAAGAAAATGCATATTTCTTCAGTAATGATGTTAAAGGTGTCGATATTCTCCCATAATTCTTAAGAAACTTGCGATAATACTCGGTTAACCCCAAAAATCCTCGAAGATGCTTTATGGTTATAGGTATTTTCCATTCATTAATGGATTTAATTTTGTTAGGGTCTACCTTAACACCCTCATGAGATACAATATGACCCAAATATTCCACCTCCTCTACTCCAAAGAAACATTTGGATGTTTTTGTGTATAATTGTTTCCCCTCCAATAGTTTGAGCACCATGTCAATATGTTGAACATGATCCTTCGAAGACTACTTGTAGATTATTATATCATCAAAAAATACTAGCACAAATTTTCCAAGGAAGGGTTTGAAAATGGAATTCATCAAACCTTGAAATGTGGATGGTGCATTAGTAAGGCCAAAAGGCATAACCAAAAATTCATAATGACCCTCATGAGTTCTTAATGTTGTTTTCGGAATGTCTTCAGTCTTCATTCTAATTTGATGATATCCAGAATGAAGATCCAACTTGGTGAAGTAAATTGCTCCATGTAATTCTTCCAAAAATTCATCAATGACGGGAATGGGAAATTTATATTTAATAGTGAGCTTTTTGAGCTCCATATTCTCCAGAAACATACACCATGATCCATCCTTCTTGTGTACCAGTACTATTGGAGCAGAGAAAGAACTTTAACTAGGTTGAATTATACCAGCCTCTAGCATTTCTGCAACCATACATTCAATCTCACTCTTTTGGGCATAAGGATATTTATTAGGCATGATATTTGGAGGAAAACTTCCTGGAATCAAATAAATAGCATGATCGTGATCATGAATAGGTGAGAATCCTTTGGGAGTTTCAAACACCTTGGAATGATTGTCCAAGTTTTTTTGGAGATCTAGAGAAATAGATGATTTTGATATTTGAGCCTCTAGTGAGCATAATTGTGCAATTACACCTCGTTGTTCTTTCTTCAGAAGCTTTGTCATGACATTAGAGATTATTATGTTTACCGACTTCCCTACGATACCTTGTAATTCAACTTCCTTTCCTTCCGAAAATAAAATTCAAGAAAATTTCTTGAAAATTAAAAGCTACCGTCCCCAAAGATTGTAACCATTGTACTCCTAGTACAACATCAACACCACCTATTGTAATGGAGACCATTGGGCTATTCAATACATATTCCCCCATGTTTAGCTTGATATTATGGCACTTTCTAGACCAATTTATAGTTCCTCCATTTGCAACGATCACTTGACACTCTAGTGCTAGGTATAGAAAGAAATTCAATTCCTTGGCTACCTTACAATGAATAAAATTATGGGTACTACCCGAATCAATCAACACTATTGCATTTTTCTTCTTGATTGTCCCTCTATATTGAGAGTTTGAGGAATGGTAATTCCTTCTAATGCATTACACGATATGGTTGGATTCATTTCTTCTTTCTCTGGGTTGGATCCTGGTGTATAACCTTTTCTTTTGAAGTTTCTTGTTAATTTTCTCCCTCCTCTTCATAATCTATGTAAAATGATTTCTTCTCAGCACACTTATGACCTTTAGTGTATTTTCTATCACAAATGTAGCAAAGCCCTTTTGCTCTTTTTTATTCCAATTTTTGTGGTGTCAAACTTGTAGGTTGTGGAAGTCTAGGAGTAGCAACACTTCCATCTTTATAGTTGTGAGCGGTAGGCTTCCTTGTTGCCATAATTTTTATTCAATTTTTCTTGCCAACCTGAATGCCTTATCAAATGAATCATGTTCCCAAAGGCGAACCTCATGTTGGATGTTATTCTTTAAAGTCCCTATGATGAAATCAATCATGTGTTCCTCTGGAATACAAGTTACACTTATATTCAATTTTTGGAAGTCCTCAATGTGCTCCACCATTGAACCCTTTTTTTTTAGATTTATCAATTGGCTAAAGAAGGTGTTTCTCTTTGTATCCTCATAATGTGTTATCATTTCCTCCGTAAAAAATGACCAAGTGACAATTTATTTACGAGAGCAAAGCCATCAATACCATACAAATGTTTTTTTTTCTAAATATAAAGTTGCAATACGTACCTTTTGTGTGTTTTTCACATTATGGAGATCAAAATATTGCTCTCCATCTGTAGTATCCATGTTACGGGATCCTTGTCATCAAACTTCCTCATATCGATCTTTGGAATATAGCGGGTCTTAAATCGAACGTTAGAGTTAATGAAATAATGATTAACGTTTTTTTTTTTCATCATGAGTTTCCTCTACTGCCTTTTCTCCATTAGGAATAATTTCTTGTAGCAACTTAGTCAAACCTTCCATGTCTGCTTTTATTTTTTCTTTTACACTATCGATCTTATCTTCCATGCCATTATTCAAACCATCCATCTTAGCTTCCACATCATTCATATTAGCTTCCATGTCTTTCTTCAAACCATCCATTTTAGCTTCCATTTCATTTTTGGTTACTTTTTGAGAGAATGGCATTTGTTGCACTTGGTCTTGTAATTTTGATATATGATGTTGCACTTCTTCATATTCATGCATCATAGTAGAGTTTTATGAGGACTTAATGGGTGTGGAATTATTTTTGGGAGGCATTTTAGAATCCAATACTTATATCTATGCTTCAATATTCTCTTGGAATCACTTCAAACTGCTTTTTCAAACAAAATTTATGCAATTTATAAAAAAAAATACACACTTTTTTCTTGCTTTTTAGGAGGTTGATATTGAACCTGAATTATCTCTGTGATTTCATATCTTCAATATCTGAAATTCAGTCCTGTAGTATCCCTCTAAGTCTTCTTTTCAATACCATAGGTCAGACCTAATTTGGATTCTTCAAGACCAAGTTATGCTCGATCTGCCAAAATGACCTACTTATGGGCTGGTTCAGTAGAGCGAACTTGTACGACGTGCCACATGTTACTTTTTAGAATTTAGGCTCTGAAATAGATAAACAAGAAACTACAGTCTGTGCACTTTCAACCACCTTTTAGAGAATTCCAATACGATGCCTGAAAATAAAGTTATGATGATTTTCCCTCAGTCACCTGTTTGAGGTGAAATTCTAGAGCCTACAAAAATCCTAACTTCCACAGACCCTATCTCCAAAAATATTGCGAACCAAGGTCTAAAATTTTTACACGAATTTCCTCAGGATTTCGGCTCAAATGGGTTTTTTTAGCATTTGAACCTTGGTTGAAAAAAATTTATATTGCAAATTCCACAATGACCTGTTTGAAGCAACGAAACCCTAGAACCCAAAGCTCTAATTCCAAATTTTATGAAACCAGCTCACAAAATAGAAGAAAAGATAGCTCAACGACTTAGAAATAAGCCTCTTTGAGGAGGAAATCCCATTTACATTACATAAATGAACAATTCTTGTATGATACAAATGACAAAACCTCCTTTCCAAATATAGGAGTCCAAGGGGTCACAATATAATCCTAGCTGAAATAACAATAACAATATAAGGGCACAAAAATAACAATAGTGGGCTTCTATGGGGCACAATAATAAAAAATGAGGACTACATGGGCAAAACAATAACAATAAGGCGGTTACACTAACAATAAAAATAAGGGTATACACTAGTATTATAGGGACCTGAAATTATATTCCCACTATATTATACAAATTTTCAGTCATAGAAAACTGGTCCGTCCAGTGAGTCGCCAATTTTTGGCTACTCATTTGTCTCCCCTTTCATTTTGCAAATGAAATGGGCCCTCTTTTAATGTTTGTGTGTATTTTGGGTTTTTACACCTTTGCTTTCGTGGCCTGCAATGATTATCAAGCTTTTTTACAGCGATAAATTTTACGCTTGTGTGATGAGTATGGATCTCTTTTACACTTTGACATGATTCTCTTTCAATTATGCATAATGGGGCAATGATCTTGGAAGAGCTTAAATACAATTTCCAAATCCTAATTACAATTAGTTGATATACACTAGAATTGTCTAGACTATCCACTATTATATTTTCATTCACACTATATTATTTTTACTATTGTAATGAACTTTACAACATTGTGGTTCTCTTGGATCAACTATGGGGTTGTGATTTTTTCTCATATAAATTCTTATATGCTAGTTTTCGATTGGAAATGAGTTTATCATATTGTGCTTTATATGCCTTATGTTTTGGTTAATTAATCATTCAATTATTTTCAGACCTTGTTGCAACATGTATCATGTGACTATAATATATGTTGTTTGTATTTCATGTTCTATCAAAAGCTTCAACCTAAATATTTATAACATTTCCCTGCGCTACTTATTTTGATGACTATACTTTTGGTGATTTTTATTAAATCTTAAAGTGATTTAATCTAATTGCATGTATAGGTGTTATTTTCATTATTAATTCTTTGATGGTAAAATCTCGATGCATTGGTGTGATGGATTCATTATAGTGGTTTTATTAATATTTTTCATTATGCGTTGTTGAAAAAATCACATATCCACGCGATGACATGGGCTTACCATACCGACTTGGAAATTACACATTTGAACACCTGGACATGATTCATGTGATTAGATGGGTCTTGGATATTGTCATTATGATTATTATGTGTTTGACATGAATTCAACCCAGTAATGTCAGTCCTTTCCGGTGGGTTATTCTGATGCGTATGATCTCATTCTTACATACCCTGCATTCTAGTTTAGAATTTCCTCTATGTTTGGGTTATTTAAGATTAGGATTTTTCCTCAAGAATTTACCAGACCCGAATCACATTATCCTCAGCCAAACTTGCTGTTAACTTCCCATGGTTGTATTAGAATGCCTCCGGTAATCCGAACAAACTCGTTGGAGGTGATATTCTAGAATCTTATGAGGAACACTTTGCTCTGTTTCAAGAGGTTGGTTGGTGGGATTTTGTTCATCACTTCTAGGGTTACAATGAACAAGTGGTTAGGGATTTCACCTCCACTTTTAGTGGCAAGAAAGCTAAGATTGGTGATGTAGAAATGCGGGTCGACATGGGTTTTATCATCGAAGAAACTTGCCTCTCTACAAAAGGCAGGAATAAGTCAAAAAAAATTCCAGTGCCCAATGTCTCATGGAAAAAATTATGCCTTCCAAGAGCTACTAGTATAATGTGAAAAGTATGCCAATCATTTCTCCTAAACCTAATTGTCAACGCTATGTATTTTTTTATTCACTTTATCACATGTGAAGGAAGATATGGGTTTGTCTTTATGTATGACATACATCTGTTAATGGTTTTCATTGGCTCCAAGCACAATATTCCATACTATTTACATACTAAGCCTTTCTAAAATGTCGAATTTTTACCAAGGAAAGTGTGAGAATCCCGAGCGGTCTTTGTTTCATCATGGTTTGATTTGCATGTTAGTAATGTTGTATCTCAAGTAACAATCCCTTGGTTGTGGTAAGGAATTAGTGCTTAAGACATTTTATAAATGTATGTCAAATTAACAATATCAAATGGCCTATGTTTAACCCCTTTGGAATTTAATTACTTAATACCCTCAATAATATGATATAATGAAAGCCTTCACAATGCCATAACTTGTTGATATTTGAATGAAATCAAAAGAAGCTCTGTAAGGGAAACTCAAAATGATATGCTCAGAAATAGAATCTATCACTTTTAAGTTTCATAGGAAATTCACGGAGAGAGAGGAAACTCGAAATAATATGTTGTAAACACAGAATCTATTACTTTAAAGTTTCATCAGGAGTTTGTGAAGAGAGAAGAGATGAAGTGAAGGAGCGCAAATTAAGGTTATTTAACTCTTACTCATAGATGTAATTAAGATACCGAGTGCTACATTACTTCACTTCATTCAAAGAGGAATAAAAACATAGAAAAACTAGAAAGACATATCAACATCAACAAGTGTAGTAAAATTGATCTTATTTCATTTATTTCTCATAAAATTCAGTACCAAATTAATAGTCATCCAGAGGTCCAAAACTCGAAACCACTTTTCTTTATTTCTACCTACTTAAATACATCCTAGCAGTTCGTAACTGTCGAACTTCTTGAAACTACTTCGACTACCTAAAATGTTAATATTACTTATGCAATCATACCAAGAAAACAAATTAAAACTGGAAATATCATTCATTTTTCTGAATCTGATGTTGCCGATGCGTCCCCCCGAATTGTTGAGTTGTCCTTTCTGGTTATGATGTGGTATCTGCACAGCTCTGTAACAATGCCTCAGTGCCCAACTTGACTCAGTTGTCGTGCTTCCCACAGTGCCACTATATGTTCTTTTGCCTAACTCTGCCTATGCCTTTTGCATTTCGAACGTTGTCAGCATGTCACCTGCTACCTGACTCTGCCTCTTCTGCGTGTGCCTGCTGTGTTTAGTCTTCTCTTCTCCTTTTCTCTGCGTCAGGTCACTTACTCGAGCCTCTCTACCATGTTTTTCCTATTTCTTCAAAAAATGGCGCACAAACCTCATAAGCCCGAACTTGAAATCCTTTATATTTAATCTTGGAACCACATCGCGTCTGTGCCAACATCGCACTTCGAATTTCGTTGTCCTTAAATTTTCCTTAGCACTTATCTTTTAAAACTTGCGATGTGCGCTATGCGATCGGGTCCCACCTAGCATCGCACATCGCACTTCGGCGACTTTATCACTTACCTCCCGCGGTTATCCTTTAAAACTTGTGATTTGTGATCGGGCCCCATCACAACGCACATCGCACTTCGACACTTATAACACTTACCCTTTGCACTTAACTTTTAAAACTTGCAATGTGCAATATGCGGGCCAGGGCCACATCATCTGCACGTCACCTTTCCATGTCACCTTGCCACATCATCATAAATCAACTGTGATCTGTGGGATCGGGGCCACGTCATCGCATATCGCACTTCGACGAATTTAACATTTACCTCCGCACTTATTCTTTAAAACTTGCGATTTGCAGTTTGTGATTTAATCTCCGCCGTCCATCTCTCCACTTCAATTCTGTGTTTTGATCTTGACCATCTATTTTTCCCTTTGCACCTCCTCCAAAACTCTTAAGTTTTTAAGGGAAATGTGTCATTTCTCCGCCTTCGGGAAATTAGTTTGTTTGATCCACGGTGTAACCCTCCTGAGCTTAGCCGGTGTTCTGTCGTGCTAGTCCTTCTCGAGCTTGCGAATGAGCCCGACTCGGCCCTGTCCGGTGTGCAATGTTCTGAACGTGCCCATCGGTCCGGCTCTTGATTTGTTCTGCACGTGAATGATTTCGACTCGACCCACCTTTACATCTCATCACATAATGTTAATGTACCAACATATAAATCAAAATTCTTCCACAACACACTAAATTTTACATTTTATATCATATATGATTTTTTGGTGTTTTTGAAAAATATTTCAAACATAAAAGAAAATGAGCCACAACATCTGGCTCCACCTGGGGATGGTGCTTTTTTCCACGGAAGCACTAAGAACCGAAAATTAGTGCCTTACCCATTAGGCATGGAGTCAAATATTGATTGGTGACATATGAACAATGAGAAATCCTCAGAGATTTTGTATGGACCATACCAGAGAGGGTCAAATTTACCATGCTTCCCCTTTTCTTCTCGTCTGGTGTCTCATGTCAGTACCAAATCTCTTGCTTGAAAGAGAACTTATTTTTCTTTTCTTTCAAATATAGAGTTCATCTTTTCCTGATAAGTAATCAAGTTATCCCTGAATTTGTTTTTATTTTTAATTGATTCAATTATTTTGTTCAATCTCATTACCAAAGCATCAGGTTCTTCCTGAGCTTCTTGAAGGAAAGAAATCACTGGTTTGGCCAGCTGAGTAGGAAATAGTGCTTGAGTTACATAAAGCATTTCATAGGGAGACTTCCCAGTAGATCTCTTGGTAGTGACTCAAACTGCCCAGAGGGAAAAATTTAACTTCATATCCCAATCCTTCTGATTCTCGGTGATTATCTTCTTCAAGATTATGACCAATATCTTATTTGAGGACTCTTCCAATCCGTTCCCTTGGGGATGATATGTTGTGGAATGTGATAAAAATACATTATATGTTTGAAAAAAATTAATGAAACAAGCAGAGTTGAATACCTAAGCATTATCAGTCACAATTTTGATTGGACATCCGAATCTGCTGAAAATGTTTTCGTCTAGAAACTTCATCACTACTTGGTCATTTGTCTTCTTAGTGGGTATTGCTTCAACCCATTTTGTAAAGTAACCAGTGGTAGTTAGAATCCACTTGAACTGCCCACTTGATGGTGGATTGATCTCTCCAATAAAATCCAATCCCCATTTCCTGAAAGGTTCTTCAATAAATATTGGGATGAGAGGTAATGGAGCAAGTTTATTCTTTTCAGCAAACCACTGACACTTCTGACAAGACCAGCCTATAAACATCGACAAACAGGGTTGGCCAATAGAAGCTTGACTTGAGAATTTTATGCGTAGTGAAATTCTAGTTATAATGACCTCCACACAGACTTTCATGATATTCTTTGGTGACTTCAATAGATTATCCTTTGGTCAAACATAACAACAGAATACGAGCAGGATCTTTCCAGTATAGCTTTGCTTCTAATATAACATATGGTTGAGATTTGAGCTTGAGAGCTCTATATTTTGTTCTACTTAGTGAAGTTGGATAGGAAAAGAAACACGAGTAATGCACAATATCTTTATACCAATCAGAGCACAAAAATTTGTATTGAATCCCTGTTTTGGACTTTATTTGACCTTCTTCATTTACAGCTCCATCCACTGGTGCCAACAGATTAATTCTCAAGGCTTGAAAATTTATCTCTGTCAACAACTTCGCTAACCCATGTCCCTTGACCAACTTGGTGGGTTTGATGTCCAAATCATACTCTTGGATTTTTGCTATCCACTTCCCCCATTTTCCTTTAACATCAGTTTGTACCAACACATCTTTCACAGCAGAATTAGGAACATAAGCAGTTATTTGGGACTGTAACACATAAGTCCTAAATGCTTTTAGTTCTTTGACCAAAGCATATACTTGTTTCTCCATAATATTGTATTTGAACTCAACATCTCTGAGAAATTTACTGAAAAATGCAATTGGCTGCTCCTTACTATCTTCATTTTTCTGCAACAACACAACAGCAATAGTAGCGGGGGATGCAAATAAGAATACCTAAAAGTATTTTTGATAGTCTCGACTAATAAAAAATGGAGCTTCCTGCAGTGCTTCCTTTATTCTAGCAAATGCATCTCTTGCTTCCTTATCCCATTTCACTTCTGCATTTTAATTCAACATATCTGTTATACTTCTCACTATATTAGCATAATTGGGCACAAATGTCCTCAGAAAGTATATTCTTCCCAGGAATCTCTAGATATTTGTCGTGCTTCTGGGTACAGTAATCGTCTGAATGGCTTCCACCCTTGTTGGGTCAATATTTACTCCTTGTTTAGAAACTATGTGACCCAATAATTTACCTTCTTCTAGGGAAAAAAAATATTTCTTGGGATTTAATGACAGACCAAACTTTCTGCACTTTTGGAAAGTTTTTTGCAAATTCTCCAAGTGTCCATCATCTGACCCTCAGAAAACAGTTACATCATCCAGATATATAACTACAAACCTGTCACCAATGAAGGCTATCTCCATGGCCCTCTGAAATGTTGCACCTGCATTCATAAGGCCAAATGGAATCCTTGCATACATTAAGGTGCCCCGAGGCATCGTGAAAGAAGTCTTCTTTTGATCTTCTTTTCTACTGCTACCTGATTATACCCAGAAAATTTGTCAACCATAGACAACCTGTGAGCTTCTGTCACCTTCTGTAAGACATAATCCATTTTCGGCAAAGGATAATTATCTTTTAGAGATGCTTGGTTCAAATTCCTGAAGTCTACACACAATCTTATCTCTCCATTATTCTTTCTTACAGGAACCAGATTAGAAACCTAGTCTGAATATCTGAGAGGGACTATAATTTTCACCTGCAACAATTTCTTCACTTCTTTTTCGATTGGAGCTAGCAACAATGGATTGATATGTTTGAGCTTTTGTCTGTGTGGTTTGATTCCTTATTTCAACGGGATCTTATGTTGAATTATTCTTTTGTCATATGTTTTCGGGTCTTCATATGATCAGGCAAACACATCCATATATTTCTTAAAAATATCGATGTATCGTTCTTTGTAGTTTTTAGGAACACCTTTGAATAATTTCACTATTTTTGGGTATTGCTGAGTTCCCAAATTACAATCTTTCATCTCTTCTTCTTGATGTGTTTTCTTTGAATCAACAGCAACATCATTAGAATCAAATAATATTTTGAGGGGAACCAACCCTTTAGGGAGCACATTATCTTTCAATTGGATAATCTTCTGTACACCTATCGACTGCTTAAGGTTTCCTATTTATTCTTTCTGCTATGTTTGTTCTTCCTCTTGGTCTATCTCAGCATCTTCAAAGTTTCCAATCATTCTCAGGAACTGATTTATCTGTTCATCATCATAAAAAACCTACCAATGTTTCACATTGTCAGGGATAGAAGGTCTATGTCTAATTTCAATGTCATACCTTAGCCTTGGATTTATTGGAGGTTTGAAGGTGCTCGCTGCAACTGCTAAAGAATCTGCCAATCTATTCTCCTCCCTCGGAATAAATTGAAGATTGAAGGCTTAAAAATAGTTTTCTATCAGATCCCAAACTTCATTCCTATATGATCTTAACCTCAGATGCTTGGTTTGACAATGATTTTTAATATGCCTTATTATCAATTCAGAGTCCCCAAAAATTGAAATACACTAAAGTCCCATCTGTTTAGCAACTTGAAGGCTTGAGATTAAGGCTGCATACTCAGCCACATTGTTTGTTGAATCAAATTCGAGTTTAAAAGAGAAAGGCATGAGGTTACCTTCTGGTGATATCAGCAAAGATCCAACACCTGTGCCTTACTTGGAGTAGGCACCATCAAAGTAGCACTTCCAAATCTTCCTTGAGTGCAACTCATTATTTACAACTGTTGAACATAGTTGCTTCCCTCCGTCTTTAGCAAATTATGCATCTTCATGCAACATGAAACAAGAAAGATCTTCTGTTTCTTAACTATAAATGGGGGAATTTCCTGCATCTTTCTTGGAGGTGGTCTTCACAAACCTTGTTTCCCTGTACAGTCTCCTTTCTTCCCCATTAAAAACCGGAATGATAGCATAGGTGAAATCTAATTTTAGAACACCTCCCAAATTTTCTCCCCAAGATCTTGACAGGAACATTCCAAACCTAGCAGGGATGTCATCAACCACTACATCCATGACTATACTCTTTGCTAGGATTTGTGCCAATGAAATTGCCACATATTTAATTAACCCAACACATTTCACCCTTTTGGAATCAAATAAATACAGATCCCTATAAGTTTTGGTAATCTGCAAGTTAAGTTCCTTCATAACAGACAATGGCATGAGATTATGGGACGCTCCTGAGTCCAGCATGCAATTATGTAGAGTAAAATCATGAAGCAACAAAGAAATATAGAAGGGTGGAACAGAACGATCTACTTCTTCTACATGAGGACCAAAGGTGACCACTGGCTTTTCTTCTTGTAAGTTCACCGTGTCACTTATATCTTCCACCTGTGTGAGATTAATAAATTCTGAAATTTCTTTCTTGTAGGCTGGTATTTTAGCTAATT
This sequence comes from Pinus albicaulis, assembly GCA_034641835.2. Taxonomy (NCBI): domain Eukaryota; kingdom Viridiplantae; phylum Streptophyta; class Pinopsida; order Pinales; family Pinaceae; genus Pinus; species Pinus albicaulis. The sequence continues at coordinate 1,675,989,274 of CM076580.1, forward strand.
CTAGAAGAGGTACCTGAATTTTAACCTTCTCCAACTCTTTTTCCAAACTGAAAGCATGAATTTGCTTAACGTTCTTTTCAGGTTCTTCTTCAGTCTTTCTATAATTTTCCGCTTTTTCAGGTACAGAAACAACTCTCTCCAAAATATTAGTGTCAACTGATTTGTTCTGGGAAGATTCAACCTACTGCACATTTGTTCTATTAAGTTAATTTACAAGTTATTTCTGCTTACTGACCTATTTCACAGGGTCCTTTTGTTGTGGAGTCGCCATTGGAGGCGGAATGGAACCTTGTTGTCCACCTTCATTATCCTGCACTCTAGATCTCTTTCTAGACCTTAAATCATACTTTTCATGTAACTCATCTTGCATGAAATCTGTGAATTGTCTACAATATTTATCCATTTCATCTTAATCAAAAGATACTTCAGCTTCAACATATTCTCCCTCAGAATCTTCCTCTTCATCCTCTTTTATTTTATACATAGCAGATACCTGATCCTCAGCCTCCCTTTGGTCATCCACTGCTGGCTCTGCGGGTTCTGATTCTATATACAACGGTGCTTAAACCTGGTCTTGATCTCTTATTTCCCTCTGCAAAATTTGCAGGGGATGTCTTCTGAATTGAGGGTTGAACCCCCCTCGATTTTGTTGTACTTTTCTTTGGGAGTTTTTATTTTCCAACTCCATCTTAGCTAGCTTATTTGTCAAGTTTTTTATTACCTTTGTCATATCTTCAATTCTTAGATCTTGTGATGATTCTTCTTTTGCTTTCCCATTCTCTTGGACTGGTTGTTTCCCTTTCGCCTTTCCAGTTGCATTCATATTAGCTTCAATCTCTAAATAATTTGTCGGTATCTGCTCAAGAGTAGGGGCTCTTCTCTCTCTCAATGTAAAGCTAAAATCAGCTTCAAAAGCCCCTGCAAAAACTACCTTTGCTCCTACAGGGGGGGGGGGGGGGGGCTTCCTCTCTATAGGTAAACTATTGTACAATTTATTGAATCTTTTTACAAACTCATAAAATTTTTCATTAGCCTTTCTTTTAATTGCATTAAACTTTGTCAATGAGTAACCATGATCTCTCTTTTCTCCCCATCTTTGAGTGAATTGAGTTTCTAACTCTTCCCAGTTATTTATTGAACCATTTGGTAAACCTTTGAACCGTTTCCTAGCCTCTCCATTTAGAGACTGCACAAATAGTCTCATCAGATCATCAAGATGTTCTACATTTAAATTCTCAGCAAAAGTGAAAAATAAGGGTAAATGTTGTTCTGCAGTTACTTCATCTTCTCCAATGAAACAAGGAAGTAATTTGAGGTATTCTTGAGGCATGGAATTCATTGGTTGCGCAAGATTTAGTGGTGCATATCTATTTATTAAGAAAGCTGGTGATGCCATATTTACACCTTGGTTAATTGTCCCTTGGGTAGTTGAGGTTAATGAACCAGTTGTGAAAGTGAATGAAGGTGGAGGAAAAACTGATATGGGGATAGGCTGATGGATAATAGCAGAGAGGCCAACAACTAGATTTTGTCGAGCTTGAGTAAAAGTAAAAGAAACATACTCAAATGAGTGTTCTTCCACCTTAGGTTCTTGAAAATAAAGTGGTGTGAAAGGTGAATCTTGTTCCAAGAAAGTATTTCAAAAATATCTTCAAAAAAAGGATTACTAGAACTATTGTCAAGAGCAGACTATGTAGGATTAGGTGTTGAAGGAGTTTTAGGTTTCTAAGTCTTTTTAGAAACCAATCTTTCTGGATCTAGCAAGCAGGGACTATCTGCTGTGAGGTATCTGACCTCGTGTGAGGCCTTTTGAAAGCCAGAATTTTGAAAACAACAAACACACACCAATATTTCCTCCTCACTGAACAACCATAGGAAATAATGTGAAAAACCTGGGGAAAATAAACTTTGTTTCTTCATCCCGGCAACGGCGCCAAAAAATTTTGTATCTCAAGAAACAATCCCTTGGTTGTGGTAAGGAATCAATGCTTAAGACATTTTATAAATGTATGTAGAAATTACAATATCAAATGGCCTCTGTTTAACACCCTTGGAATTTAATTACTTAATACCCTCAATAATCTAATATAATGAAAGCCTTCACAATGCCATAAACTGTTGATATTTGAATGAAATGAAAATAAGAACTGTAAGGGAAACTCAAAATGATATGTTGAGAAACAGAATCTATCACTTTTAAGTTTCAGAGGAAATTCATGGAGAGAGGAAACTCAAAATAATATATTGTAAACACAGAATCTATTAGTTTAAAGTTTCATCAAGAGTTTGTGAAGAGAGAAGAGATGAAGTGAAGGAGCGCAAATTAAGGTTATTTAACTCTTACTCAAAGTTGTAATTAAGAGACCGAATGCTACATTACTTCAATTCATTCAAAGAGGAATAAACATAGAGCGAAACTAGAAACACATATCAACATCAACAGGTGTAGGAAACTTGATTTTATTTCATTTATTTCTCAGAAAATTCAGTACCAAATTAACAGTGATCCAGAGGTCCAAAACTCGGAACCAATTTTCTTTATTTCCACCTACTTAAATACATCATAGCAGTCTGTTAACTGCTGAACTTCTTGAAACTACTTCAACTACCTAAACTGTTAAGATTACTTATGCAATCATACCAAGAAAACAAATTAAAACTGGAAATATCATTCGCTTTGCTGAATCTGATGTTGCTAATGCGTCCCCCCGAAGTGTTGAGATGTCCTTTCTGGTTATGATGTGGTAGCTGCACAGTTTTGTAACAACGCCTCAGTGCCCGACTTGACCCAGTTGTCGTGCTTCCCACAGTGCCACTATATGTTCTTCTGCTTGACTCTGCCTATGCCTTTTGTGTTTTGAACATTTTCATCTAATCACCTACTACCTGAATCTGCCTCTTTTGTGTGTGCCTACTGTGTTTAGTCTTCTCTTCTCCTTTTCTCTGCGTCAGGTCACTTACCCTAGTCTCTCTGCCGTGTTTTGCCTATTTCTTCATAAAATGGCACAAACCTCATAAGCCCGGACTTGAAATCCTTTATATTTCATCTTAGAACCACATTGCATCTATGCCAACATCGCACTTTGCATTTCGTTGTCTTTAAATTTTCCTTAGCACTTATCTTTTAAAACTTGTGGTGTGCACTATGCGATCGGGTCCCACCTGGCATCGCACATCGTACTTCGGCGACTTTAATACTTACCTCTCAATAATAAAAAAGCCTCAGAGCCTCATTGTAACATGGTTCAGAAGGCAAGTAGTCGTCACATCTCTTCTTAGAGATAATCTACCATCGCTTGAACTAGTTTGTTTCTATCGTACATCTAAAAAAATTTCAGTATCTATTATTAATTAATTGAAGTTCAGTTTTCATTGTAGCTCTATGTTTCTACTAAAATTTGTATTTCATTTCGTTCCTGCATAAATCTGGATCAATGGTATCAGAGGGGTCTACTCTTTCTCGGTTTTTTTGTGCATGTCCCCAACGAGGTTGGAGTATAAGGAGTTGAGACTTGAACTGGTCTTCACAACAGAGTACAATGTCAGAAACTAAATTATTCAGCTCACAGAGGTATCTTCTTCTTTGAAATTATTGTCTTAGGTCTATGAATCTGGTATCAATTTTTGTATTTCTCTCGCTGCTAGGGTGGCTGCATATAGGGTCATCTTCTTTACCTGCTAAAAAACAACCGACTCAAATGGTATTTATCTATACAAGAAGAAACAAGGAGGCAAAATCTATGAAATTATTTAAATTCCCATAACAATTTCCTAGTTAAAAAAATACCTACCTCTAACTTGTCTTTTCTAGCCCTATGATTCTTTGGAAGCAAGCGGAATTCCTCTATCAAACACACACATTCTTGTACATTTTCAGGTGACACAAAGTCCATTGCCACTTTAATACATGACTACAATACCAACACAAGTTTTAAGTAAATAGGCATGCAGAATGGCTCTATAGTAAGAAAGATGAAGTAATCATAATCAACACAAGTCTGATTAAGAATCAAATTTACTAATTTAGAGACTGTGGGAGAATTACATTGCCCATTCCCTACTTAAGAGGGCATGTAACGTATATGTGTAAGTTAATATGAAAATTCACATGTACCCATATGTAACAAGGAATGAAAAATAACGAGATTATGAGGTGAAGAGAAACTAAAGTGTCGTGTAAAATCCAAGCTTCCGAAGTCAATACTGCATGGATTGCAAGTTTACCTTGATGCTCACTGGACCATGGATATTGCATATAGACTTTACACATCCTTAGACCTTTCTTCCAACGTTGTATATCATGTTTGCCTTATATTTCTCATTTAAATTGCCTCGGAGCAAGTTCAGCTTTAGAGAGGGAAAAATATAGCAAAGGATTATGAACAGTAATTTTTTTTATGATAATGCTTTCATGTTTTCAAGGCATGGAAAACTATCAACAATTCTTTAATAAGATAAACCATCTTTCCTCAATGGCAGACATCTTTCTAATTTCATAAGTTGCATGATTTATCAATGGAAATCATCTTTCTACCTCTATAAGTGAAAGCGAATGCCAAGATGAAATAATACCTCACCCTATGGCTAATCCACTAGCATGAGTAAGAACCAAGAAAGTTTTAAGGTCTTTGATGGGGTTACAACCAAAGCTTCTATTAACCATATTTTCAGTTGTCAAAATTTTCTTGTGCTTTCACGTAAAAGAGTATATGATGTTGGATGAGTATCTCAAGAAAGAAAATGAGCAGCGAAGGGAGAACAACCAGAGGTTGCAAGAGGAGCATGATGAGACCTCCACTAAGCTGAAGAAATTTGTTCGCCTGGTACACTATAACAAGATTATTGGGAAGGAACTCAAAGAAGAGGCCTCACAAGTGAAGGTCTTTGAGCCAAGCAATTGATATTGAGGCAGGGAAGGCTTCATTTTTGGAAGTTTTGGTTCGAACACTTTTTGCATGAGGACATGCAACAACTTGAGCATGGGGGAATGTTGGGTCGCCTTTTTGATACTTATAATACCCTTTATTATCCTCTATTTTTAACAATTTCGCCCCATACCTATTTACTACTTGCCTATCTTCCTCAAACATATGATTTTTAGCCTTCTTTTGTCTATATGAGGTCATTTATCTTTCAAAATGCAATTTTATGTTTTCTTGTAGTAGAAATAACATTATTTGATTTCGTGTACTCTCTAATTTCTTGGATTCGCTGACATAGATGTTTTAAACTTGCACTCCTACTAATCCAGTACCTGCCTAGCAATCTGATACTCATGCTCCCCAGCAATCCGATACTTGCTCTCCATTCATCTGGTACGAGTGCACTGTTCCGGTACTCGTGTTCCTATTTTGTCCAACACCATTATTATCAATCTGGTATTCGGGTTCTTGTCTGACACTCGTGTACTCATCCGACACCTGATCAACTGCCCATGTTTTGTCTACCATGTTCACCATGTCCGTGCACCCATCCGGCATCGACAACAACACTATGTGACTCTGATACCAAAATTCTGGCACTCTGTGATTCTGGTACCAAATCTCATTTCCAGAATGGGTGATGGAACGAACGATTTTTTGATGGGACCAAGATAATTGTTTGAAGGCATCTCTTTTACATATTAAATCAAGATTTGCTTCTTCCTCATGCACTTCGTGTCATGAGGATGAAGCCCCATATGTAAATTTAGTTCAACTGTAAGGATTTGTGTTATCTCATGTAACCTTGGTTGTAATGGCCACTTCTCTATAAGAGAGGGCCTGTAGATGATCACTAATTAGTTAAAGAGTCAAAGAGAGTGAGAAACGAGTTGAATAGAGACAGAGCAAGCTAACATTAAGATTTTACACTATATTGTTATGTTGTTGAATCATTAAATTTTGTAATCTTTCTCTTTGAAGTAGTGAAATGAACAACAATTGATGAGTTCAGTGTGTTAAGCAATCTCTTAGTTCTGTGAGTTTTTAAGCGTTCCTTGGTAGCTCGACAAGTTCTTGAGTTATTATATAGTTTGAGTGTTTTAGTGTTTGATACAATTTCAGTTTTGTTTCGAGTGACAATTCCTTAGTTTTTGTGAATGCATATTGTATTTCTTAAAGTTACACATTCAATTGTTGATTGTTATCTTGAAGAACAGGAAGACCAAGATTAGAGATCTCACCATTCACCTACATGAGCCAATAGTGAAGACTCTTTTCATACATTTCTTGTGCTTGTTCTGGTTTCTTTAGTTAATGTTTGAATGTAGTAAATTGATTTCAGTATAATGATTGAGATTATTAGCTACAGGAAATAGAGTTAAAATCCGTCTTTCTATTTCATGAGCTTGTAAATGGATACACTGGTTACCTGAGCACGAACATTGAGTTTACAGTTTTGTCATTTATTTATGAATTATACTCTTTTAATTGTGTGATGAAGTTAGATTAAAATTTGCAGAGTGACGTGTTAATTTTAGAGTACTCCCTATTTAGACTATACTCAATAGACATACGACCTTATCTATTGTCGGCACATATAACACATCAACTCTACTGATTACGATTCCCTAGTTGATAATTAAATATTGTCGTGATATCTATATATATTATTCATATAATTGTCCAACACTTGCATAGCCTTGTGGCTAACCGCTACTTTAATTTGCTCACAAAAATAGTTTTTTTAGTTTTAGTTTATTATTGTTCACATTTTTGTTCAATTGTTGTTATACATTGTTCATATGTACATGTTTTTATCTCCACTATAACAATTGTAATTGTTGCATGTGTTGCTTTTTAGAATTTGAACTTCATTGCCTATATTTTTTTATGTTGTAAATAATCCTTGTTTATATTTATACAGGGCTTATTTCCACTATCTCACATGCACAATGAGATTCGAGGATTTGTCAGTGAAGTGTAAGAACTCCATTTGTCAACATCATCGCTTCTTACATATTTTTGTCTTGTTAAAATTTCAATGAGATCCCTAATGCCAAGGACTTTAGTGTTTCCTCTTTTTAAGAGAATTGGAAATGTCACACATATCCCTCGAACTTGTTTCCTAGTTTCTGCTTACCACTCCACCTTTCCCAAAACTTGGAGCATTGGCAACGCACCCTTCAAAACTGTAATTCAAATTAACCCTTTATCTTTGATCAACATCCTACAAAATAAAGGTACCTCATAAAAATAAGGGCTAAATTATGCATCCATGCAATTAACCAACCTTCCAGACTCCAAAGAGCAGTTATTCTTTTGATGTAATTGTTGGCCCTCGTTTTTTATCCAATTTTGCCTAATTAAATACACATAATTTCCATGCTATCCATCCATATACCATCCATATACACTTTATTTTGACCAATTTATGCATATTCAAGTATATAAATTATGTTTTGCAATTTTTAAATGTTTTTACAAAAATTGGATTTGAAGTGCATTTTTTGACAGGACTAAAAACTCCTGTAATGGTTTCATTAAAGTCATACTTGCAAGACACATGGGCACGAGCGAACACATATTTAGAAAGCTTGGGAACTAAGGATGGACATGTACCTATTGGTTCCATCAAACCGAGCTAAAATAGACCTGGTCAATGCTTTTCAAACATGACCTATTTTTCAGGAACCCTAGAAAATAGGGCAGATTGGATTTTCCAAATTTTGAATGATTGGATTTTTCCAGATTTTGAATGATTGGATGGATGAGCACGACCAAAATAGATAGAATAAAGATAGACACGACTGTTAGAGAGAATTTAGTCAAGTTTGTTTCATATTTTCTATTTAAGCCAAGAACATTGAAGACATGAACATGTAGAATTTGTATAATTTCATATTGAGACTTCTGAAATTTGTGAAGAGTTAATTTGAGGAACCAGATTCACCTTATTTATGATGTTCAATGAGGTGAATGATTGATTGAGTTCCAGTCGCTAAGAAATACTTTCAGTGTGCGAGGCAAAGGTGGAGGGCCCCCACACTGAGCTAAGTGCGCTTTCTGGTTAATTTAGCTTAAATTTAATAAACTAGTTTTGCTTCAAGTTTAAATCAATTAATTAGATGTATGATAATCTATTATGTTTGTTGATGAATCTTAGACTAAATTCTAATTTGCATATGTAGGGTCAAACCAGTGTTTAAGTTAAAACTCTTCTTCTATCTGATCAAAGAATAGAAACTAGAATTCATCTTTCTTGCTTTTGTTTGAAGTTATTTTCTAAATTTCCAGTTTTCATACAATTGCATTAATAATGAATGAACTTATAAAGGACATGGACCTCCTTAGTTAGGAGCCTCTTCTCTTATTCTTTTATGCATCTTAAGCTATTGTTCATTAGTGTTTTTTTATTTATGTTCATGAAATAATATTGTAGAGAAGGTTAACCTGGTTCTCCTAATTTATGAGCCTCTTCTTTTGTTTATTACATATTGAATTAGAAATTATTTAGTTTAGTTTTATATTTGTAATATGCATTTCCTTTAAAAGTCAATAATTCATTTTCTAAATCCATATATTTTGAACATGCTTTCAAGTTTTACAAGCCCAGATTAATAATTAAATATTTGTTAGTTTACTCAATAAATTGACCCAACAATAATCACAATAAAAAACAATGCAATTGTGAATCAAATATTCAGAAAAAACCTCTAGAGAGTGCAAGTTGACAATGTGCCCTTTAAGCAGAGAGAGGGTCATCCACTTACTCTTAAAACCATTGGTTTATTGTGTCTTTATTTCCTCGTACCTTATTATTTACATTTAAGAATGGGTCCATTGGTTAGAACATCCTTTGAATGAGATTTCACCTTTACAACATTCCATTTGCAACAACATATATGTATCAAGCAAGCCTTCTGTTCTAGAAAGGAACAATATCTCATGGTTGATTTTACTAATAAAATGGTCAAACTGATTCCACTTTAGATCTAACCTCTCATTTAAGAAACGTATCTTTAATAGCCAATTATGTTTCTTGTATCTCTATTTCCTCTTGGCATATATATTTTAAATTTGTTGTGGTTGGTTATAATGTCTTTCAAATGAGATTTCACCTTTACAAAATTCAAAATGCGACTACCATAAATGCAAGTACCAACCAAGTCTTTGTTCTAGAAAAGGATCAATCTCCCATGCCTGAATAGAAATGGAGCGAAAGAACTCTTCTCATCATTGAGTAACAACTAAATAGATTACATAGTAGACAAGGGAGCAACAACAATAAATAATTGGAGTAACTAAAACTCCACTAATTGAATTGAACTCAAACTGACTATGACACCTAGCAGACAAAGATGTGACAGAGAGATTCATGCTCTCAACAATCCCTCTTACAATTATTTACACTTACAATGCCCAAGTGCTCTCTTTGAAAAATCCAAATACAAATTTTCCAATGGTTTTGTAAAAATGTCTGCAAGTTGATTTCGTTATCCACAAAAATCATGAAATATATCATCACCATTATTGACAAGCTCTCGAATGAAATGAAAGCATGTGCCGATATGTTTGCTCTTTTTGTGTAACACGTAATTTTTGGATAGAGCAATGGCGGCGCTATTATCACAGAAAATAAGAGTTGGCTCCTTTTGAACATGTGAAAAATCATTCAATAGTCTTCTCAGCCATACTGTTTGACAAATTGTTTAAGTTGCAGCTACATACTCTATCTTTGCATAAGATATTAAAACCATGGGTTGTTTATTGGAAGCCCATGAGATCAAGATTTGTTCCCAAGTGAAAAGCGAACCCTGTTTTATCATTTAAACTGCCTGCATAGTCGCAGGCTATGTAGCCTGAGAGTGAGCAATCTTCAGAATTCTTGTAGGATAAGCCATAGTTTAGTGTCCCTGCAAAACATATCTTAAGATTCTTTTTGCAATTTTCCAATGGGAATTCTTGAGTGATTCCAAAAATTTGGAAACAAAACTAGCTGCAAACATGATGTCTGGTCTAGTTGTAGTGAGATACATGAGACTACCAACTAAACTTTATACCAAGTAGAATCAACTGATGGCTTTCTTCTTGTTTTCTCAGATTGGTGCCTAGAGCAATTGGAGTGTCAACGAGTTTGCAGCTGATCATTTTAAACTTGAGCCGAATGTCAGTGGCATACTTTTTGTTGAAAGACAAAAATGCCATTTGCAGGTTGTTCATTTTCAATTCCTGAGAAATACTTCTTGAGGCCAAGACCAGTCATGTCAAATTTGTTTGCATGGCAACTTTGAATTCTTCGAACATCAGATTACTTGTATAGAGCAAATCATCAACATAAAAGAAAACAAAGAGAATTTTACTTTCATGGATTTTTGTATAGAGTCGGCTCATGGCTTTCACGGAATCCACTTTTGATGAAGAGTCAATTCGACTGTACTAAGCTCAGGGAGCTTATTTCAAGCCATATAAAGCTTTCTTCAACTTATACACTTAATGTTCTTTCTTCAACTCATACACTTTATGTTCTTGTTGTGAAACTTCGAAATCCGTTTCACGACAAGCAAATTTGAGACAACCAGTTGAAAAACTTGCCATTTATTTTATGCTGCAGTAGCCAGAATAGTCCTAACTGTATCTAACTTTGTTACCGGAGCAAAGGCTTCACCAGAGTCTATGCCAAGCTCTTGAGAGAACCCTTTGGCAACCAACCTTGCTTTATATTTCTCGATTTTGTCTTTTTCATTCAATTTGGTCTTGTAGACCCACTTGACACCAATGTTTGGTTGTCTTTTGGGAGAACTAGTTCAATGTGTAAAAAAAACTTTTATAATTACATTATAGCAACGTGCAATATTCTCAAAATTGCCTTGAAAATCTCAGGAGTGGCATCAACATTATAATATAGCCTTGTGGAAAACGGATGCCACTGTTTAACCTACAAAATCTTCCTAACAAATTCACATCATTGCGATAATGAAAATATTCATGTAAGCAAATCACAACTCTTGAATCTCAGAATCCATTGTCCAATTGTCAGCCTAAAAATTTAGATCTGGCAGGAAAATACGTTTGCTGTAACAAGCTTCCCAGTGCAGGAAATTATAGTTAACAAGCAGACTAAGAAAATAACACCCCCAAACCACCTGTATCTTGCCAGAAATGTTTGGAACTCCTGAATTATTTCAACGGTAAGTATTTTTTGGAAGATGCTGTAACAGTTCAAAACAACGCACAAAATCAAGTTCACTTGGAATATAATCCTATATCAAAAAGTACAAAATTCCGATTTCGAAACAACAATACAGATTTAAGATATATAAAATACCAAAAAACACTATAAAGAAAAACCAAGATTATTTTTTTTCTGCAAGGGTGTTTTTACAGCAAAACATAAGTAGCATTCGATATAGAAATGTGAAAAGCCATGGACTTCAAAAGGTAACTTGATCAAGTAGCAATGTTAAATAGTGAAAAGTTTCAACATTAAACCGAAAAGTAAGACCACGCAACAGAGAAGTTCTACGAGCTTTGAGATGCTGTTAATAATAAATGGCATTTTTTGCCCATTCGAAAACCCAAAGTAGCAGAAGGGCACATAGAAATATTAAAACTTGCTAAATATTAATGAAAATAAAAAAATAGTCCATACCATAATAATACACAATATTAAAACGGCACATTTCCTTCATAAAAGTAAAATGACTTTATGTATCCCATGAGAAAGCATGCCAGCTAAGCTTCCAAGTCAGTTCAGTTCTTGGCCTGTATTACGAGTTGAAAACAACTTGCAAGCTAAGCTACACTAATTTTGAAACTTAAAGTTAATTGTCAACATAGAAACATCGATCCCAGACCTGGTTATTTATTTATAGTTTTTTGAAAGTTCCAAACTAATTCAAATTCTAACCAGGGAACTCCCTATTAAATTTCTCATTCAGGGTTGGTAAGTCTAAATTATTCTCGTGAGGTGTGCACAAACCAATCTAGTCCTTTAACTAGAATAAATTAGCAATTTCAAGCTCACATGTGATGGATCTACCGAGGGACTGCCCTCTAGATCTTCTCAAGTTGGAAATATAGTCCACAATCGCTGGACTGAAAAAGAACATTCTTCAACGAAATAAACAGCAATTCTTTACAAAAATGGGGGACAAAATGGAACCCTGCGATACTGTGTGGAAAGTTGAAACAATACTTGCAAGAACTGTCAGTGATCTGCTGCTTGAACCAACAAAAGAAAATGAAAATCCATTGTTGTAATTTGCAGATATTGTAATCTACACATAACTGTTTGTATTTACGCAACAATATGCTAATGCCAATTGCATGAATGAGCGTAAATAGAGATTTAGCAGTTATTTCGTCTCTGTAGCCAGCATTCTATGACATCAGCAACAAATTGTGTACTCTCCACCCTCATTTGTGTCCCCTGCAGCCAGTGGTCAATTAGATTACTGACAACACGTGACATAACATTAATCTTCAAAACAGAGTACAGTGTCAGAAACTAAATTATTCAGCTCACATAGAGGTATCTTCTTCTTTGAAATTACTGTCTTAGGTCTACGAATCTGGTATCAATTTTTGTAGTTCTCTCGCTGCTAGGCTGGCTGCATATAGGGTCATCTTCTTTACCTGCTCAAAAACAACTGACTCAGATGGTATTTATCTATATACGAAGTAACAAGGCAGTAAAATCTATGAAATTAATTCAATTCCCATAACAATTTCCTAGTTAAAAAAGTACCTACCTCTAACTTGTCTTCTCTAGCCCTATGATTCTTTGGAAGCAAGCGGAATTCCTCTGTCAAACGCACACATTCTTGTACATTTTCAGGGGACACGAAGTCCATTGCCACTTTAATACATGACTGCAATACCAACACAAGTTTTAAGTAAATAAGAATGCAGAATGGCTCTATAGTAAGAAAGCTGAAGTAACCATAATCAACACAAGTCTGATTAAGATTCAAATTTACTAATTTAGAGACTATGGGAGAATTGCATTACCCATTCCCAGCTTAAGAGGGCATGTAACATACATGTGTAAGTTAATATGAAAATTCACCTGTACCCATATATGTAACAAGGAATGAAAAATAACGGGATTATGAGATGAAGAGAAATTAAAGTGTCATGTAAAATCCAAGCTTCCGAAGTCAATACGGCATGGATTGCAAGTTTACCTTGATGCTCACTGGACCATGGGTGTTGCATACAGACTTTACACATCCTTGGATCTTCTTTTTTCAAATACCGTATATTATGTTTGGCTTATATTTCTCATTTAAATTGCCTCGGAGCAAGTTCAGCTTTAGAGGGAAAAAAATAGCGAAGGATTATGAACAGTAATTTTTTTATGATAATGTTTTCATGTTTTCAGGGCATGGAAAACTATCAATCGTTCTTTAATAAGATAAAACATCTTTCCTCAATGGCAGACATCTTTCTAAATTCATAAGCTGCATGATTTATCAATGACAATCATCTTTCTACTTTCATAATCTGCAGGGTTTTCCGGAAATCATCTTTCTACTTCTATAAGCTAAAGCAAATGCCAAGATGAAATAATACCTCACCCTATGGCTAATCCACTAGCATGAGTAAGAATGAAGAAAGTTTTCAAGGTCTTTAATGGGGTTACAACCAAAGCTTCTATTAACCATATTTTCAGTAGTCAAAATTTCCTCGTGCTTTCACGTCCATGAAAATTTACTTGTGCTTTTCATCAACTCTTTTAAAGGTGAGTTGTTTGGTAAAAAATAAGACATCTTTTCATCTTTCTAATTTCATAAGCCGTATGGTTTTAAATGGCAATAATCTTTCTATTATCATAAGCTACATGGTTTAATCAATGACAACCCTCTTTCTACGTAAATAACCTACAGCAATACGAACTTGAGATAATAATAACCCTATGGCTGTTCCACTAGTATGAGTAGGAACCAATAAAGTTTCAAGAGCTTTGACGAAAAAAGAACCAGAGTTTCTATCATATTTTCAGTAATCAAAACTATCTTGTGCTTTCATGTCCATGCAAGCTTCTATCAACTTTTCAGCAGTCAAAACTATCTTGTGCTTTCATGTCCATGCAAATTTATTTGTCTTTTTCAACTACACTGTTGAAGATGTGCTATTTGAGAAACAAAAATAGCCACAAACTTCCCATAGAAATCTGCAGAATCCAACGAAACTTTGTACCTAACTAACCAGTCTTTTCCACTTTCTTAGGATCAACATGCCCTCTCTTGAACAATGTGACCTTAATCTTCCACTTTTGGCAGGAGGAAAGGTTGTGCTTAACATATCCCAGGAATCACTGATGCTCTTCCTTGTTTTTGTTGAACATCAAAATATTATCTAATAAGATAGTAGCTAAGTCACCTGATACGGGGTTCGGGATTCGATGAATACGGGGATTCGAGAATCGGATTCAAGATACAGTGACCCCCGGAACATGACACTTCCGGGATACGATACGTTATATATTATTTTATTAAAATATATATATATATATATATATATTAAAAATTAGATATTTTTTACACAAATTCATAAAAATTCATTGATTCAAACATAGATCTAAGATCTTAGATACTCATACATGATACATTGAAATTTGACACATTGATACATCATACAATTGTCAAATTTACTCAGAAAGACAAGATAGTAAGATATTGTAGTTTTCTTATTAAGTCATCAAAATCAAAATGTGTTACATAAGTACACTGCCAATGGCAAATAGAAATAGAAAATACAAAAAAACTACAATCTACAAGACTACAAGCCTGAAGCCTCAATGAGTCAGAGTCAATGAGTCATCAATCCTCATCATCATAATCAGCATCATTGTCCTCATCCTGATCATCATGTTCACCACTGCTCTCCTCTGCTGCATCCTCCTCCTCTATCATCTCTGCATCTGCTGGTGTGGAGGATGACGCCTCTACTGTATCGGCATCATCAAATGTGACAGGCTCTAGCACTGGCGCATTGAGATCCAAGTTGGCCAATGCCAACTCAACACTGTTGTCCAGACCCATATCATCAGGGAAGACATCCCACATCTTTGTCTTTTCGTTCAACCAATCCTCCCTCTGCCTGTAGATGAGACGAAGGTTGGTGTGCACATAAACCACTATCTCTGCCCTGGACTGCTCAAGCCTGCTCTTCTTCACACTATACAAATTCCCATATGTGCTCCAATTCCTCTCACAACAAGAGGATGAAGTCACCTAATAGAGGAGCCTCATGGCTAACTGCTGTAGAGGAGCGCTTGTTGCCACATGAGTTGCCCACCAAGAATAGGGCTTCTTAGCCCCCCTGTCTCGAATCACATCATAGTCTAAAAATCGCCCAGTGCCGGTGGAAAACTCTGCAAAGGCATCCTCCACCTCATCAAGGGATGCCCTCTCCTGAAAAATCCTCCTCAATGCATCTTTCCTCCCCTGTGAGATTTCACCATCCATGTGAGGAGGGAATCTGCGAGAAGGTCCACCATTCAGCCACTCACGGCTGTAGTATTTTGGGTTCAAGGAGTGAGCCAAA
The DNA here is from genome assembly GCA_034641835.2 of Pinus albicaulis. Classification (NCBI taxonomy): domain Eukaryota; kingdom Viridiplantae; phylum Streptophyta; class Pinopsida; order Pinales; family Pinaceae; genus Pinus; species Pinus albicaulis. The sequence goes on from CM076580.1 coordinate 1,676,004,747, forward strand.
CAATGTAAAGGTGTGCAATTCTTGTCCCATGCTGACAAGAATATCCTGTATGTTAATGAAGAAGGCCTCTAGTGATGTCTCGTACTCTGGGCACTGACTCTGTAAAACAATGGTCCTCACAGACTCAATCATGGAATCCCATCCCTCATAAACATCTCCTAGGATGGGTTGGTCTGTATCTGCAAATCGAAGCAAGGAAATGATAGGCTCCATGATCTGAATAACTAGATCTACCTTCTCCCACCATAGATCATCCAACACTGTGTCCTTCACCTTCTTTGAGGCTGCTTGATCCATCTTTCTCCAAAAAGACAAAAACTCTGAAATAACCATGGCCCCAAGAGCGGTCTTGACCTCCCTCAACTTCTTCAACATGATGAATGAAGAGGCAAACCGTGTATCCACAATCTTCAACAATGATAGATTACCGTACTCCTTGTAGATAGTGAGGGCATTTGTATGGTTTTGTAAAAAGTTGTGGATATGTCGTGCATCCTCAATAATGGCTCCAATCCAAAGTACAGCAGAGGCAATAGATTTCTATGCCAATTTCAATGAATGGAAAATGCAAGGTGTCCAAAATATTTGTGGATATTTTGCTTCCACAATCATGCCAGCAGCCTTGCAAATAGGTGCATTATCTATAATGATTTGCACTCAAGAATCGACACCTACATCTTCAATAATTTTAATAAATAACTCACCCATATATTGTGCATCCACTGCTTTCAAGAAAACTGGACCATTCAAGGATGACACCATGAAGTTGACGAGTGGGTGGCGTGCTAGATCTGTCCATCCATCAAAAACAATGCAAACCCCAGATGTTGGCCATGCTAATTTAATAGGCTCAAGCATTTTGTCCACCTCTTTCTTTGCCTTTGTCAACAATGTGGTTCTGAGCTTCTCTGACCTAGGAGGCACATACCCTGATGGAGCCCCATGACTAAGAGTTCAACACATCTCAATAAATAGAGGTGACCATGCAACATTAAAGGATATGAAGTTCTGATAGAAAAAAAATGCAATGGTGAGATCAAGCTCTTCCCTCTTCTCTTTTTCAAAAATCTTGTCCATTGGACCAACTGCAGTTGCCTTTCTCTTTGCTGACTGTTCCCTACTAAAACTCTCAAAAGGGAACTTGTTGCTGCTTTTCCTTAAGAATGGAAGGGTCCATCATTCTTGTTTTGTTTTGATTTTGATGCCACAGTTGTCGTACCAAAAAATTGCTCTTTCTCCAATTCCTTCCTCTATAGCAATTTAATTGATGCACAAGATTGAATGCCACAACCTAGAAAACCCAACAAATGAGCTTTCACATGGAAATATGTGGAAGTGAAATGGCCGTTGCATATATTGCATTTCCATGAACAATTTCCTCCTCCCTTTCCCTTTTTGCATGGCCCTGCCTCTCTTGTCACATATTTCCACAATGGGTATTTGGGGTCATGAGTTTGTTTTCCCTGCACATTTGAAGTTGTTGTTGCAGTCCCACTTCCAATAGATGGAATACTTGCAGACCCTAATGAAACAGGGACAGGAGGGGCATCTCCAATGGCGACATTCTTCCCCTTTCTTTGCCCCTGTCATTGAGCCATGAATACTGTAAAAAATAAACAAAAATGACCAAATATATAAAACATACGCACATGCAAACACTAACAGCAAACTAAATGCAAAATATAGAGGGACAATGCACTTACCGGATGCTCAAATCTCTTTGAAAAAACTCCATTTCTCCTTGCTAACCCTTGCTCCTTGCTCACTTTACAAACAAAAATCAGTGAGAAAGAATGAGAGAAATCTGATTTTTATAACTCAAACTCGCCCCTTTTGGCCGCGCAAATCCCGCTGTATGGGATTCGGCTGTATTCGTATAGGGTACAGTCGGGATTTGACATACCTTGTACAGATACAGCCGAATCCGGAGAATTGGGTTCGAATCCCTCTATATCGTATCATATACAGAGAATTCGGGATTCTTGGCCCCTCCCCAACGAATCCGGTTTCATAGGATAGTAGTTGATAGTAGTTATAAACTATGTTGCAAAAAACTCCAAGAAGAGGCATGTTCTCTCACTGAGAAAAATGGAATTTGGAAAAAAATTGCTCTTGAAAAGACACATAAAATTTGTCATTTTTGCTAAGCGAATTAAGAAATTGTTGTACTTCCCAAAAATAAGTTAGAATATCATATATTGTTCAAAAACATCTCAAGATATATACATCTTTTTCATGGCTTTAACAAAAAACGATTGAACTGAACAATATTTTTTTACAAAGTTTACATAAAAAATTTGCAAGGCCAACACCAAAACATTTTAGTGACCCTTGTCAGACATTTCTGGTAACACAGGAGTGAAGGATCTCAAACACTTCTTTTTTAAAGTAACCTATTTTGCAACAAAACACCAAAACAGTTGCCATGAAAGGGGAGGGAACTTTTGAATAGAGGTGTAAGCAAAGGGGTATAGGGGTGAATTTTCCTGAAGGCGATCTTGGAGTTCAAGGTTACCCAAAGACAAAGAACATGCAGTACAGACTACCCTCATTAAGAGAGAAAAGAGTAGTCGAAATCCTTCTCTAAGATGAACAAGCTCTCAACGTTGATTGTCAAGGAAGAAACAGGGGGCAGGATGGTAACTGCATGTGGGCTGTTGGAAAATGGACAAAAATTGATAGAAGGTGTCAGGTGCAATCATGTATGTGGGCTGATGCACAATGGACAAAAATTGTTGGAAGGTGTCAAGTGCCATCATGCATGTGGGTTCGCATTTAATGTCTGTCACTCACTCACAATATTTAAACAACGTGATTCAGGCTAACAATGATAGACTGTGGGGATACAAGGGCCCTAATTATGAGAATGTAACAGCCACCCAGCTTCCAAAAGAGAGAAGTCACATTGGAAGTGGTTGGATAATTTAAAATCTAGCTGGGATGGACTTCTGGTTTCCAATATTTCTGATGCTTAAACAGGAACTGCTCAAAGACTATTGATGAATATTATTTCTTTCTCATTAAGCAGTTCCATAATCATTTCTGCCACATATTACTCTGACTCAGTACAGGAAAATAATATGGACAGGACCACACTAGATGTTACAGGTTGCATAGAAAATGTGCCTGTTGGCAAACCAGTAAGGATGATGCTGGAATGCAGGTACACCCATTTTTTGGAGTCTATGTGTGAGGATAAGAGAGAGTAATGTGTGCAGAGGTCTGCGTGAGACCGAACGGTGATAGTGCAAATATCACAGCTACATTTATAATCATCCATCTCTGTTTTGATCATTGAATAAATCTCAAAGTCTCATACTTCCTTCTTGTTCCAGCGAATGATACTTTTGAGTGATTGTTGACGTTTTATCATTCTGCTAAATAATTGTTATTGTAACATCAATCAAGCCAGATCAGCATTCTTTTCATTTACAGGAGGAACACATGATTGTATTAACTAGTCAAGGTTCCAGGAGAGGTTCCAACCCTCGGCTTCAATATTCCAATATCAGGGTTTGGCTTCAATTTTCCAATATCAGGGTTTGACTTCAAATATACTAGTACCACAGTTCCATGGCAAGATTCCAACACACAGAGAAATTTCAGCAAATTCGTTAAGTGAGAAAACTTGAAATTTTCCAAGGTTCCATGCCACTGCTGTTAGTTAACGAAGATCTTAGACAGAAATATTCCCATTACATACCATCCGTCATATTGGAGTATCGTTATATTGCAGTATTGTCACATTTTCTAGTTTCCCCATATTTTGATATCAGGGGCTATCGTTTGGCAGGCACAATAAACAGAAATTTTGTTGTCAAATGTAATGAATAAAATAATATAAATAATAATTAATTAGTTAATTAGTAATTAGGTTGAAAGGGCATGTCTGATGAGACATGACCTTTCGTGAAGAGGCACCTGCCTAGGTATATAAGTAGGCCTCACTTGTAACATTCATATCAATTCATTTCATCATACTTTTAATATAATATTTGTACTCAATGGATATTCTGATATTTCAAGTCTTTTGGAGCATTTAACTTGAGAAGGAACTTTGTTCGTTTCATTTGGTATCAGAGCAGTTCGATCTTCTCGCCGCTCACGCTGCACAGAGCGACACTCTCCGATCCAAGTTCTTGACCGTCAAATTCGTCAACGTGGTTGTCGTCGAAGCGTTTCGCTACCAATTTTGGAGTTTCTCCATTTTCACCAGTAGGCCTTTGGCCAAAATTAAAAATTTTGAAGAAATTTCACTAGTAGGCCTTTGGCCAGAATTAAAAATTTGAAGAAATTTCACCAGTAGGCCTTTGACCAGAATCAAAAATTTGAAGAAAAAAGGGGAAAGTTTTGTAAAAAAAATTATAATAAAAAGAAAATTAAAAAAAAATATATATATATATATATATATAAAGTAAAGCGACCAGACAAGGTTCTGACGGAGCCCCACTATATATATCTATATATATATATAGAAAAAAAAATTAAATTAAAAGAAATTATAAGATTAAAAATACAAAACAAAAAATATACAACAGCATATAGACAGCCCGCTGCCGCCGCCGCCGATTCCCCATCCGGCCACCCCACTGTCGTCAATCCTGCATCTTGCAACTTCCGCCAACCCTGTCCACACAGTAAACGAGGCAGCAACCGCACACCACCACTGCAGGTCAAGCCCACTGCCACTACCTCATCGATGCTAAAACTGATTTTTGTAACCGCCATGAACAAGCCACCCACATTCGCCTTTAGCCACCCTTCCTACATACGACCACCGCCATCCGATCGGTTACCACTACTGCCACCAACCTCCATTCAAGCAGCCACCGTACAAAAATTAACTCGACTACTATTAATTTAAACAACCACAACAACAATCAATGTATTGTACAGATATACTACAACACCACAGGTTGTCGTACACATCTATCACTAGTTGTACCGTCAAATTTCACTCATCCTTATCTGTCGAATTTTAGTATATCAAGCACATTTGAGTGTGTTCTGCAGCTCAAAGGATTCGCGACCATTTGTGACCAAATCCATAAGTCATGACCCTTCTTATTCGTTGCTATTATAAAAGGGGTGGACGAGAACACCGAAGTCGTGACCGTTATGGTGATTTTAAATCAAATAAATATAACTCAAAGTCATATATAGTTACTTTTATAAGAAAGGATAACCAAATCGCAAGAAAGGACTTAATTTTTTATAGTAGGAAAAAAGAGAAAAAAAAAAAAAGAGATGGATCATTTTGCATAACTTTTTATCTATTAAGACAAGGTAAAAGAGAAGGGGTGAGCTAAATTCAATTAAAGGTTAAAAAACCAAATATATTCTTAGTAATTAAAGAAGATTTCATAAAAAGAAATCAAGGAAGTAATTTTCAAAAAAACGAAAGGAAAAATATTATTAAGGATTTCTTAAAATATTAAGGAATCATTATTAAAGCTCGAAGGTATATAAAAGGAAAAAGAGGTTATTAAAAGTTTAAGTAATAAAAAAGTGGAAAGGGAGAGAAATCATTATATTCTAAAGATTTTATTATAAAAGGAATATATACATATATAATAGAATTTGAGCCTCTTTTAAAAAAATAATATTAGTGAAGGATTCATTACCCAAGAATATTAGTGCTGGACTTGTTTGTAATGTTAACAGACCTGATAACATCATGTTCACTAGCAACAAACCTTTCAGCACAACTATTACTTCAATAAACTATCTTACCATGTAGTCATTAAGTTAAAATATGGACCGTGTTCTGTGAATTAAACTCATTAACAAACATCCCTTTTTAAAATTTTAATACTGGACAAAAGCTCTTGTTAATCTAAACCGTCTCATTCATCTTCATACACTGCAGAAGTCCTGTTATAACTTATTCCATGATGAATAAGAGGCAGATGTTCATTACCACCATTCAAATGTGGATTACCACCTATTAATTGCCCCCCTGAACAGAACCCCCAAATAAATCATGCCAACAGCCAAAACATAAAATGATCAGATTCACAGTATGTCTCTGTGTTCACACATGTTCACGTGTGTGTCATTGTGTATGTGTATGACATCAAAGCAACACTGGTCATTTAATTTCAGACAAATAAACTTATGACTTAGCAGCCATAATTCCAAAAGGGATAAAAATAACCAATAATGTCCAAAGCTATGAATAGCTTACAGCAGAAATACAAACTAATATCATACCTTCCGATTTCTAACTTGGTGAGGACATCCAGCTGGAATAAAAACTGCTTCACCAGGATATTGCTCGAATGTCCATGGTTCTATTTCTGCAAGGCAAACAAATTGTTTGTACAGAAATAACTTATTTGCAATGAATATGCATCCTTGTATCTACAAAGAAACAAGTGGTATACAAAATATTCATCACAACTTACGGAACTCCTCCTTCAGTTTCCTCTTATGCTTTTCATTCAAGAAAAGTGTCTGATCATGAATGGGATGTACAACCTGAAGCACAAATATTCTGTATGAACATAACAGGAAAGTAGGCATTCTTAAGGAAAACACAATCAATTGATTTTACTAAAAGTACAAATTCTTACAGAATTGACAGGGGCACCACCAATATGCCTAAATTCTTTCCAGTGCTTCCGAAGATAAGCTTGCAACTTTGATACATCCTCTCTGCGGAAGATGTCCCATAGAGCACCCCCATAGGCGATCTCTGAATTATTTTCTCTGCTACCAAAATCCTCTTCCCTTTCTGAAAGCTTGGTACTCACTTCCGGGGATTCATCATTTTCATCTTGCCTCTTTGGTAGACCATCAGACTGGTTTTCCACATTATATAGATCAGGTCGTTCCAAGTCAGCACCTAGATTGCTAATCACTTTAGAGTCACTTTCATCACAATTAATATGTTGTTCCATGGGAGGAGGCGATGGAGGCCGTTCCAGGGAAGGAGGCGATGGAGGCCGTTCCAGGGGAGGAGGTGATCGAGATGTTTCTTCCTTCACGACTCCATGGGATCCTGAAACACCAACTTCATCTGCTTCTGACTCCACCTTCTCCAGTGTTTCATGCTTTTCTCCACTGACAGCATCGGCAATCGCATCAGCATCCCCATAAAGTTCTCTCATATCCTGTGCCATGTATGTTTTCTTTTTCTTTTCTATATAAGCTCTTTGCCAACGTGGGAACTTAACTTCAGCTGTATGTGTCAGCACATTTACCTGAAAAATGAATTGAAAAGAAATTATAAATTCCTCACTTAATGCTAGTAGTATGGATGCTACATCCAAAATGAGAAGCATTTAACTGCAATACAGTATGAGCAGCAATAGAAGACAACTACAGCATACAGTATGAACAGCAAAATTACGGGCATAAAGACTATGAAGACAACTACAGCATCTCTTGAACAATAATAATGATAGCTGCAAGTACCACACTTCCCAGGACAAAAATGACATGTAATATTACAAACCAGTTAAAAGGCCCCCAATCTATTAACCTCGATACGAAATAACTTCCATAAAACAATCTCTGTCAAAACCATTACTCTTCCTTAACACAGATAGACAGATTAAAAATGCACCACCATATTCCCCAAACGAGCCTTCTAAAGACTAATACCCACCTATGAATATGCATCAACAATTTGCAGTAAAAGACAAGAAAATACAGGCATCACATACAACAAGACAGAAATAAATCAATGAATGGCAATCTCCATTTTCATTTCACAAAAAGATCCACGACAAATATGAATTTTTTTTATAGTGATTAGAGACTACCGCATCAGACATATCACAGTGTAATTTAGTTACTGAATCGCCTCTGCCAAGCTCATCAAGGGTTCCATAAGCTATGTATGTTTTTGGCCCTAGATCAGGCTTCAAACAGGTATCAGGAAGTTTTGTAGCCAAATTTAACAGGCCCCACTTCGGATGAGTATACTCATGAAAGGGCAATGCAGTAACAAACTCAGATCCATGTCGAGGTAGACGCTCTTCAAATAAGTTTGATGGAGGCCAATCCTTCAACTTCAACATCTCAGGCCAGCCACCTTCATGAACACGGCCCTCCAAATATCCTGTAAAAAATTGATGAATGTTGATTTCAACCTGCACAAGACAATGTGAGATTAAAATCAATGATTTTCCCAATTACAAAGAACTATAAAAGAACAAGAAACAGAAAATAATTATTTTTTGATATACATTGGATTGACACACAGACATCCACCATGAATGCTTTGGAAGTTGGAACTTTAATGAAAGATCAACATGATGTTTTTTGAAATAAGAAAAAAAGTAAGTATAACTATATTTTATTGCATCTAATATAACCTAAATCATCACAAATACTGGAACATGAAACAAGACTAATGAGAACAAAAGATATTGATTCTCAACATAAACTCAAAATGGCAATGGCAAGTATTCAGGGAGAACCACTGCAAGATATTAACCTTGTGAGTGGTGTTAGAGATCATTTAGTTATAAAAAAATTTAGAAATTTCTTAATTTAATGAAGGATCAAAACCCCATAAACAAATCAATTGAAGGTTTCTCTATGATAAATACTGAAACAGGAAACAAGACTAATGAGAACAAAGATCTTGATTCTCAACATAAACTCAAAATGGCAAAGGCAAGTATTCAGAGAGAACCCGTGTGCAAGGCATTGACCTTCTGAATGATGTTAAAGAACATTTAGTTATAAAAAGCTTCAATACTTCTTAATTTAACGAAGGATGAAACCCATAAACAAATCAATTGAAAGTTTCTCTATCACAAGTTCAGTAGGCATAAAACATATTGTCATTTGACTTTTCAATACCTTATTGTTTGTTGGACAAGCAAATAAGCATTCACATGCTGAGTGGGGCAATAACGTCATCCTCATAGACATAAAAGCTTCACTTTATATTTCTCTATCACAAGTTCAGTAGGCAAAAAACATATTGTCATTTGACTTTTCAATACCTTATTGTTTGTTGGACAAGCAAATAAGCATTCACATGCTGAGTGGGGCAATAACGTCATCCTCATAGACATAAAAGCTTCACTTTATAAATATCAATGTTCCACCAAGATTCTGGGATCGGGGGGACACAGGAACAGGGAGATGCATACAGGGGACGTGTGGGAGAACACCCAAACTTAAGGAAAATTCAAGGGGGAAGGGTGGATATCGATATATATATATATATTCCAATTCAAATTCAATAATAAAATATTGTATAAATTGATTTAAATTCATCATTCATCATTCTAGGATCTACATTCATTATTCTAGAATCTCATCAATACTAAGCAAAATAGTAGATACTGAAGTTTGAGCACTAGAATAGTAGTAAATTGAAATTCCTCAAACTCAAAAGTAAAGAGTGATGGGTCAAAGAATCAGTCTAAGGTCATCATCTAAGTCACAAGAAACGTCCCTCAAGGTCTCGTGTCCCATATTTTACGTGTCGAACACAAAACGTGCCCTAAAACGTGTCGAAAATGTTTTTCTTCGTGTCCTCCATCGAGACATGTGTTTTGGATGTGGCAAAAAAGTGCCCTAACGTTTTGGCTCTTAGGACATGTGTCCCATGAAAAGTGACATTTAAAACCTGCAACATGGTTTATTTTTGGGTTTTTTTTGTCATTGTTAGTTGCCGAAATCAAGTTTGCTCGCTGCCAAAATCAAATTTGTTGTGCAGTGTGAGGAATTCCATCATATTCGAGTGAAATGCTCACAACTTCATATCGACTTGGACCCGGAGATGCATGAGACGAGCGTTCGTGTGCTTTGCTGAGAGTTTGGAGCACTTCCTGTAAGTTGTGTTGTAGCCTATGGAGCTTAACTTTATTATTCAGTGTACACCAGTGACCACTGACCACATTTTATGACCAATGACCACATATAGATCGTGTTGAAATAAAAAGGCCACCTCCCCGTCATGTGCTCACTGCTCACTACACCTTCAAGGTCTAAAGGGAGGGAAAGCTTGATTAACGCTCTAGTCAATAGTAAAGTTTTAACACATAAATTTATAATTTATAAACTACCTTATGTGAAGTTTAAACATGATCGAACCTGTTTGAAGTTAATAACAGAGTTATAACATGAACAATGAACATTGAACTGTGAACATCATTGATGTAGTAAATTAATAAACTAAATAGTAAATTACTAAATAGAAAATAGTGTATACTAAATACTAAATAGATATCATCATGATTCATATCTATATGGACCAGGCACTAGATTTCAGTGTTTTTTTTAATATATATATATATATATATATATATAATGTGTCCCGCGTGTCCAATTTCAGGGGTCGTTGTGTCTCGTGTCAAATACTAGTATTTACGTGCCCTACGTGTCTCGTGTCCTCGTGTCATGTGACTTAGGTCATCAGTATTTAGAGTCAAGACTCAAAAATTAAAACTAAAAACGAACAATGGACAATGAACCAATGTTATCAAAACCAAATAGGTCATCAAACTAGTCAACCCCCAGGAATGAAAAGAAAAACTGGACCAAAAACCAGATCGACCAAAATATACATAAATATTCATGTGCATCCATATGAATTCAAACCATTATACAAAAATATGCAAAGCCTGTATATTCCAAAAAAAAATCATGCTTCAACAAATACCTACATATAATCAAAATAATTGCCTATATTCGGCTCCTCATCATCAATATCACCCTCTAAGCATTAAAATGAGACAAATAGGTTAGCATGTCAAATTGAGATTTTGTTTGAGTGATGGGTACAATTTTACAATGGTCATGACAAAGAAGTTCAAGAATCAATGCCCCCAAATTCGAGATACATAGAGGACTTGGTGCTCTTGATTAAATACTAGTTTCGTACCCTCATATATGATAAAATCCAATGAAAACGTTTCAATCCTCTCAATCTTGAAATCTTGAAAGCTATTAAGTCTGTTACAAGACTTCTTGGGAGAGGGAGCGGAAGCGGGAGCAGGGAGCGACAATTTCAAAAGCTCTGGGTTCGGGAGTGAATTTTTATATTATATATATTTTTATATATTTTGATGCATATATGTCAAAAAAAGTATGTAGAATGATCAATTAGATATAAAACATATAAAAACATGGATTGAACTATATAACATCAATCATCTAGAAGTTATAATCTTCATCAACCACGTCCACAAGTTAGTAAAATACAACATACCAAGTTTCATGATTCAACACTCTTAAAGTTTCAAGCTTTCAAAATTCAATACATAACATTTATCATCATTGATCACTAAAGTTGTACTTGTAACCATTACCATTACCAAGTAACCAAACTATAACAAAGAATATCTAACGTGAAATGAAACGTTTCAACTTTCAACTTTCATGAAGCATCATATTCATAATTCATTACCAATGAGTTATAATTGCCAACTTCAAACTTCAAACTTAAATTGTCATATATTCTTTACAAAAAAATATCATAATAAATATGAAAGAGTCAACAATTATAAAAACTACTAGAAACTAGAAAAGACAAGTAAATCTATTATCTATTGCTTCTTGTGGCCCTTACCACGAGAAAATTCTAATTTCTGAGAAACTCGTGGTGGTCTACTGGGAGTCTCTTCCTGCATAGTCGGATGACCATGTCCAAAACCAGAACCAAAAGGCACATGACCTCCAAATGAGGTGTAGATATTGATGGAGATGGCGACAACAAAGGCAAAGATTGTGAAACTCGGGCACTGCAATTGGATTATGGGGGTGGCATGGTTCTTGTTGTTGCTTCATCATCATCTTTCAAAAGTTCTATTTCCAATTCTTCTAGATGTAGAGCTCCATCCTCCAAATTATCTTTCTCTAGGTTGTTGTCCCAATATATATTTGATATATCATCACAAGCCCGGTCACAATAATGTGTCGACAACCTCAAATTGTAGTGCACATAAGCCAAGATTTATGCTCGGTTTTCATTGAGGTTTTGTATCACATTATGGATGAAGCTATACGTGCTCCAACACCTCTCTATAGAAGAAGTATTTACAACCTATGAAAGCACCTTCTTTGCCAATTTTGCCAAAAGTCTATGGTCGTCATACGTGTCCCACCATGTGATAGCATCAAACCTGTCACTAGTGAAGTATTTTCCTAATTCAAGATGCAATCTAGCACACTCCTGCCTGTCAAAGATCAACTTGTCTAATGTTGTCATATACCCATTTTATACCTCTAGATTTGTATGGGGTTTGGTCCTAATCCCACCCCCAGGTGCAAGTTTTCCCAACCAAGATGGAGAGTAGTATTTTGGCGTAAGGACATACGCCATGGCATGTAGTGGAACATTAAGTTTATCCCACTGTGCACCCACAAAATTGTGAATGATATCTTACAAGTTGGGATCTTTTTGTTGTACAATATATTTCCTTTGCCCCAACATGTTATCCATCTGCTCATACACCTCCCCAATCACTAGTGCATTAAAATAAATTATTTATTTATTTATTAAAATAAAAAATTTATTAAATTAATTAAGAGATTATTAATTAGTTTGTTCTTGTCGGCTCTTCTTCTCTCTATCACTATATAAACCCTGACCTTTTGTCCTTTCATTCTTCATTCATAATCTTGTCCTGAAGATGGATCCCCGTTGGGATTCGAAGCGTCGAGCATTGTTTTTTAACACTGTGGATAATCCAGAGATTTCTTCATTAAAAATATATATATTTAAAAAAAAAAAGCAAAATATATATATATATATATATATATATATATATATATATATATACAAATAAAAACAAAATTAAAAATATATATATAAATCAATCCAAACAAAAAAATAAAATAAAAAGCAAACCTTACCTAGCCTGCCAATGCTCATCAGTCCCCACCGCACGACCGGAGCCCGCACCTTGCAAGTAGCCACAAACATCCAAACTTCCACATAGTCGGCCAATGACAGTTGACGGCTACCATCCACCTTCCCCATCATGGCCTTCGTACCTCACTTGCAGCCACGTTATCATTTGATGCATTATCATTTCTGCTTTCCATCCCATGACTCACCTCAACCTACACAAACCTGCCACAACTACAACCGCCAAATATAGTTGTACAATTTTCCCCTGATTATCTCACTGTAACCCTCGCCATCACTGTTTTTAACTCGTGCAAGCAATTTGACTGGTACAAGAGTCGTGCCTCTCTCGTATAGTCAAGTCTACATCATCATGCCTCTTAAAATTGAGTAGTGGTTCAATAAAATATTAAGCCAAGCATAAAATTAAGAATTTTGAAAAAACTGAAGCAAATTCTCAAAACTTTTAACATCAAAATCAAACCTGAGGTGCGTCCTTTGAAGTGTCATTGAGAAATAAATCAAGGTTAATTGGAAAAAGAAACACCATTGGATATAACAATGATATATTATGTTATATAAGAGGAATACATTTTGAAAGGGTACTTTTAAAAAAGTTTAAGTCTCAATACAAGGTTATAAGGGGCAACTTCTTTATTTTATTCCTAATTCAATAAAGAATAATATATTAAGATAAAAATCCCTTAGTAGAGAAAAAATTAAGGAACTACCTTAAAATATTAAGACAAAAAAAGGATTGTTAAGCATCAACATTGAGTACTCTAAAGTTTAAAAGGGAATATAGTTAAAGTGAGATATATTAAGTGACCACATATTTATTAAAGTATTATATACTAGAAAAAAAGGAAAAATAAAAGTTCATTAAAGGGTCAATTTCTTAAAAATAAAAATAAAAAATAAAAAAAAAGATGTAGTCTCATTCAAAAATGAATGAAGAAACTATGGATTCCATACCCAACTCTACATTTTGGACCAGATGTCCATTTTGTCAAACAAAAGATCGATATTTATCGATTTTTTAAAATCACAAAATACTTTCTCCAAAATGTCGAATTAAAAGATTAAAAGAAGAATTCGCAAAGCTTAAACAAGAAAACAATGCTTCGGAAAAGAAATATAAAGATCTCAAAGATCGATTTTATGAAGAATCAACAGGAAGTAACAAGGAAATTTTACGCCTAAGGGACAATAATCAAAAATTACTTGAACAGATCAAGAAGTCCAAGGTTAAGAAGCAACAATTAAAGCAAGAAAATAAAAGTTCTAAGAAGGAATTTAACGAGAATCTATCGAAGAAGAAAATTTGCACTTAAAAGACCTGAATCAAATGCTATTAGAACAAATCAAAAGTATTAAAAATAAAGAGAAGGATGCTAAGGACAAAGTCAATGATTCAGAAAATGACGAACTTTTACGTCTAAGGAATCATAACCAAAACCTTCTTACACAAATAAAGAAGCTTAAAAGTGACAAGTAGTTACTAAATGACAAGTTAGAACAACTTAATCAAGAAGAAGTATTGAAGTCTCCGATCAAAACAATCCAAGTCGAAGATAAAGGAACAAATACCAATCCAGTCAATATCATAATTCAAGAAGATGAGAAACCAATAGAAGTTGAAACATATTTAGATGTTGCAGCTCAAACAATGGAAATTCCAAGTGATGATTCAGTAACCAACTCAACAACGACAATACCTGAAGTAAATCAGGAAATTGCCACACACATGATAAGGGAAGGTCAAACTGCAAGAATTCCTTATCAACATTTGAATCTTAGGAGCAGACAACTAAGTCAGCCTACATATTTGAACCATTCAAAATGGAAACAATAGATTTATGTTCCAAGGAATACTAAAGTTTACAGAAATCGATCCTATGATAAGAATTCATGACAAATTTCCAGTGATCAGAGGATTCCACAGAAGATGGTCCGATCCATTTTCAGTCTGACAATTTTTTTTATCACTCAAAGCTTTTCATATCGTCTTGCATCAACGAAGATGAAAGTTCAGAGGCGTGAAGATATTCCAAACTGGAAAAGAGATCAAGCCCCTTCATCAATAAGCTTTGAGGACAAATCTTTTTGAAGAGGAAGGGATGTTATGAATAAAACTATATATAAAATAATACAAATAATGTTAAACAATAATAGTAATAAATAATGATTAATATTTAGCTAGTTAATGAAAAGGTGTGTCCCTAAGGACATAACCATTAATGAAGAGGTACCTGCCTAGGGTATATAAGCAGGCCCTCACCCTCATTGTAATCATCTCATCAATTATTTTATACGATATTCAATATACAATTATTGTCCTACAATGGATGTCTTTATCTTCGAAGTATTTTGAACCTTACTCCGCTGCGTATATGAATTTTGTTCGTTACATTGGTATCAGAGCATTCCTCTAAGTAGACAAACCTTGTTCGTTACAACAGTCTCCTCAGCGTCTTCAAAACCTTACTTGATAACTGCGGTTGGAGCCTTATTTACCTGCCAATGTTGACTTGAAAGCAATGAAACAACACTCGACGAGTGCTCGCGAGTGCACGCAACTTCTAATCTAGTCGGCTGTGAAAAGACCTGACAGAGTCTTGTGAGTCAAGCTCGCGTTGACCGAGTCGCACTCAACTTCTAATCTAGTCGGCTGTGGAAAGACCCGACAGAGTCTTGCGAGTCAAGCTCGCATTGACCGAGTTTGAGTCATGGTCAACACGAGTTTGACTCGCAAGACTCGAGTTCTGATTTGCAATCACGATTAATCGGCCAGGTTTAGGTTTTACTCCGAAAAGGTAAAACCTGTCGTCATTGGCCTATTTTTTTAAAGGTCGACTGCTCAACTCTGTCACGACTGTCGCCGCCTGCTCAGTCACGGCGATGCCTGTCGCGACTACCGTCGCCTGCTCAGTCACGACGCTACCTGTCGCCGCCTACTCAGTCACTACATTGCCTACCGCCGCCTGCTCAACTCTGTCGCTACCTGCTCAACTCTGTGTCGACGTTCAACTCAACTCTGTCGCTGCCTGCTCAGTCACGACGATGCCTGCGTCAACATCGAACGAAAGACTCGGCTGCTCCTCTTGTTGCTTCGAACATCGAACGAAAGACTCAGTTGTTGCCTGCTGCTTCGACTCAACTGCTCCGGCTCAACTCTGCTTCGACTCAGCAGACCGAAGAAGAAAAAGACCAAGTCCCGACACTGCCTGCTCCTCCTGCTGCATCGACTAAGCTTGTTACTACACAACTGCTGGTTAACTTCGTAATCTTGGTTCGTGTAGAATTTCAAGGATATTTTTTAATTAAATTCTTGCAATACCACCCAAAATAGATATCGATTTCACCATTGAATCAATAATAAATACAGACTGCAATACTAGTGTTAAGGGATTCTAAAACAATTGGAAGTTATTCAAATTTCAGAACCAGTATTACAATTAAACTAAACCAGAGTATTGGAGGAGCAGTAACTGTGCACACTGCAGTGTATAATCTTGGTTGTTTTAATGTTTTTAACTTTTTTCATTTTTTATCATTTTTAATTTTAATTTTTTTTTTGTCTATTACAATTTAGAGGCCCCTACAGGAGCCACAAATTAAACACAAACCAAACAAGGCCAAACAACAATAATCCCAAGGGAGAAGGGCTTTGCTTGGGCTTATTGTGAGAAGATTCCTGGGGAAGCCAGGCTCCTCTGTAAATTTTGCAAAGATAAATGTAGTGGAGGCATTTATAGATTCAGGTACCACCTTGCAAAGATACTCGACCATGTTATAGGTCTCTGCGCCAATGTTGATGAAAATGTCCAACACCAAGCAATCTTGGCCCTTGATATGTTGAGTCAGCATAATGCCAAGAAAGCAAAGAAAAAAAAAGAAATAGGAACTCTTGGAGTTGACCATTGTTCTTCCAATACCCCCTTCTCATCTCCCTCTGTTGAACCTTCAATGCCCTTCCCAAGTTTCCCACACATGCCTCCAAATCCAAGTCAAACCCAATGCCAAATGAATCCTTTTGCATTCAACACTGGAGGTGGAGATATAAACACTTTTTTTGCTCCTCGCACAAAACCTGGTTCCCAACCTACCTTGGATGGCCTGGTTGGAAAAAAAATATCCATAGTCAGGCAAGGAAATAGCGTGGTTGCTAACTTTTGGTATTGTTCTGACATACCTTTCCATTGTGCCAGAAGTCCTTATTAGCAAGCTATGATTGATGCAGTTGCTGTTGCAGGTCCAAGGTTCAAAGCCCCTTCATCAGAGAGCCTTAGGATAGATTTGTTGTTAGAGAGTATTGAAGATGTCATGCTTGTGCTAGCTGAGTTTCGTTCATGGGGGGTAGAAATAGGGTGCACCATCATGAGTGATGGACAGATCAAAGGAATAAAACTTTAATAAATTTCCTTGTATCTTGTCCAACAGGCACAATGTTTCTCAAATCAGTGGATGCCTCAGACAAGGTTAAGACTGCTCAACTTATTTGTGAAATGATGGATAAAGTCGTTCAGAAAGTGGGAGAAGAACATGTCGTACAAATTGTCATTGACAATGCAGCTAAGTATATGGCTGCTGGTAGACTTTTTGAGATTAGGCACCCCACTATTTTTTGGACCTCTTGTGCAGTCCATTGCATAGATTTAATGCTTGAGGACATTGGTAAGCTTCATTGGATACATGAGGTTGTGGAGAAGGCAAAATCCATAACCAAATACTTGTACAACCACACTATTGTCCTAAACATCATGAGAAAATACACTGAAGGTAAAGAAATTGTTCGACCTGCAGTGACTAGATTTGCAACAAATTTCATATCTTTGCAATCTGTGGTTGAACAAAAGATAAATTTGAAGAGGATGGGATCTAAGCATTCCAAAACCCTTGAAGGCATTGAAATTGTTGCACTTGTGTTTAATGACGGTTTTTGGAAAGATGCCGAAGAGATTATCGATGTGACAGAGTCCCTTGTAAAAGTTCTCAGGTACGTGAAATCTTTTAACTTTTTTCATTTTTTAAATTTCATTTCAAGCTTCTTTTTATTTTCAAAGTTTCATATTTCATTAATTTTGAAAGCTTGAACTTTCAGGATGGTTGATGGTGACAAATCCGCTATGGGTTACATTTATGAGGCAATGGATCTCGCAAAGGAGGCCAGATGCACGTTGGGATAGGCAATTGCATTCCCCCTTACATGTTGTTGTGTACTTCTTAAACCCACAGTATTTTTATGATAAGAGCAAATTTAATGAAGATGGGGAGGTTGGCAGAGGACTTATCACATGCATTGAAAGGTGCTCCACTGATCCAGAATTTCAAAGTCGTGTCTTTTCCCAACTACAGGATTATAGGACGTCAACTAAATTAATTGCCTATACTGGTGCTATACGAGAAAGGACTAAGATGTTGCCAGGTACCCTTTAAGGCTTGAAGGCTTCATCAATTTTGTATGTTAAATATTTTATTAAATTATTTTATTTTTTTAAGTTTTTACTATTTAGTTACTACTCACAAACACTTGCCACTTGCTAGGTCTTTGGTGGCAAAACTTTGGTAGTGATACGCCAGAATTGAAGAGATTTGCCATTCGAATCTTAAACCACTCATGCAGTGCTTCAAGTTGTGAGCGCAATTGGAGCATGTATGAGAAAATACATTCTAAAAAGCGCAATTGATTGACACAAAAGCGCTTAAATGACCTTGTATTTGTTCGTTACAATCTACGACTTCGCAACAAGCAAATACTAGGTGAGAGCCTGAATTTGAAGTTTTCATAATCTGATTTGCACTTTAAAGTTTGAACTTCAAACTTTAATTTACATTTCAATGTCTCATGATAATGATAGGTTTGGATCATTCACCAATTGACCTTGAGGAGATAGATCTGCAAACTACAAATGCATCAGATTGGGTCCAAATAGAGGAGAAGCCTCCTCTTTTAAGTCTACATGACTTGGAGAACTTAGAGAGTCAAACAAGCGAAGGAGTGGGAGGAATCGCTTCTAGTTCTCACTCTTAGAGTCTTAGACTCTCTATTATTGATTTTTTACTGATTTGCTTAAGAGTATTTTGTAAACTTTTAGAAGCAGATTCTTCTAGTTCTATGTAGTCACTGGTTAGGACTCAGGTTTCAGCACTTCGGATCATGTTTGGACTCATAACATATATGAGATACTTATTCATTCATGATATTTTTGACATCTATTGATATTATGCATTGTTTGGACATGGCTTTATTGAATATCAATGAAAAATATATTTTTTAATTCAATATATGTCTATATCTTTATTTATTGAATTCGTCGTTTTTTTCCTGATTTTTTGCCGATCCGATTCAAATTCTTCGCTCTTTTGCCTTGCCGATTTATTGTCGATTCTGAGTCTGGTAACGTTGTTTGATACCATGCTAGCTAATGATTCTCTTACCTTCAAAAGGTGCCTGAAGGTGAGGTAATAGCTAACAAATCTAGTCTTTGCAATCTTCAACAACTACAACCTTAAGTGACTGTGGAAAATCCCATGGGTATTGCTATGATTGGTAATAAATCTTATCATTCTCTTACCTCTCTTGGACAAATCACCAATCCATCTATATTTAGGTTGTTTGTACTTAATAATATCATGCAACAAAAGGTTCATTGTGTGAACCAAACACCCAGACCAAAATATGTTGGGGTATTTATCCTCAATGATTGCTCTTGCTGTCGTACAATTAGAAGTGTTATCAGTGATGACTTGGATGACATTGTTTGGTCTAATACTTTCAGTTGTTTGAAGTAATGGTTCTGCTATGTTGATGGTGGTCTTAAACTTTTCTGAGTAATCATATGCTAAAAAGAAGACTGCACCACTAGCAGACACACCAAGAACACTTAGTAATGGCTTCCTTTTACATTTGTCTAGCCATCAGATATAATAGATACCCCATAGTCATTCCAAGAATTTATCATTTTACCCGAAGCATGTGTTATTTTGGCTCTTTCATGATCAAGTCCCACAGTTCTAGCCTTGTCATACCCAGGGCTCTTGTATCCTTTGGGGCCATCATTGATGGCACCAACCATTTCATGCCAATAAGGTGAGCTAAGAACATTGAATGGTATCCCATGCCATTTTCCCCACTCTCATTATCCTCCTCCTCCTCTTCCTCTTGCTACTCCTCTCCAAGGTTTCCAAATCCACCACTACCCACTTCTTCATCCTCTTCATCACTCCTACTCCCCACCACCATCATAACAAAAAAAGGAACCAACATCAAGAGAATGCCAAGCCATATAGCCATGATGTTTGAAGTATTGAAATTTGGTGGAGTTATAAACTTATAGTTTCTTGAATCTTGCCTACAATAAAATGGAGGAATGGGACTGGGAAAGAGAGAAGAGAAAACCTTTCATTTAGCAATGAACATAATAAAATAAATAAATGCTACACGGAAAAATGAAAAGAATGGGATTAGAGTCTACACCCTACCTCTTTAACTCTCCAATGGTCACTTCAATCCCGAGCTCCAATCTCTCTTTCAAATTCCTCAAGCTCCCAACCTTGCTCCTTTCAATCTTCCTCTCAAGCTCTCTCTCAACACAAAGCAAATGTTGCATATGTGGGAGGGGAGGAGGGCTTTTATTTCTTTTAGCCCCTCCTCCCCTCCCTCCAAAAAAAATTCGGTTGTGGCCCACGCCCACAAGGAGCGACTTTGTTAAGTCAGGAGTGGGCATGAGTGATCACTCCTCAACCACTCCCGACATAAAAAAAGTCGCGCCAGGATCAAACAGGAGTGGTCAGGGAGCGATCGCAACCCGAACGCTTTGGTGTTTGCTCTTGAAAAAACAAGGAGCATGCTCCTGAAATTCACTCTTGAAGGGAGCGAATTTCGGGAGCACACTCTTGATGTCGCATTGGATCCACTCTGAAGCAGAGCACACTTCAAGAGCAGATTTAGGGGTGCGCTCCCCCACAACCTTGGCCAATTAGATTTTGAATGGGATCTAAAATTCTACTTTCTCCAAATGAAATCTAATGACATTGGAACCACTCTCAAACATGTTGAAACAATTAAAGGTAATGTTAAAAATTTAAGTAGAAGTGTTAAATTTCCCTCGAACCTAGCACCCAACAATTTATTAGCCTAGCATATTACAGATCTACTGAAATAGCGAAAGAAAAATTATACAACCTATCTCAATCACAAGTGATAGATACAGATTACCCAATCAACAGTTCTTCATTAATAACTCAAAACCTACTTAGGCTCTGGTCCTAGGATAATGGCCCAACTGAAGGAAAGACAATTACAGGCCGACAATTACAACATAGACTAGATTTGATTCAGCTGATCACCCCTAAATTTATCCTCAATCTCCTTGGTTGATCTTAATCTCCTATGCTGCACTTTTTCACTTTCCTCGAACCCGTCACACTAGAGTGGAAGTTTTTCTCCACTCAACACTACGATGCTTCTCTCAATGTCTTGTGTTGTTGCATGGTGTCTCTTTCTCCTCTCCCTAGCCTTCCATTTATAACTTTAAATTGCGCTAAAGTGATGAATGGTCGAGACTATATCACGCCTCACATGAGATCAAAGGTTGAAATTAAAACACGATCGCTAAAGTTTTACTTATCCTAAGTTTCTTTAGCTCAATAGCCAACATAATTAATTGTGTGTTTTCCTAAGTTACGATAGCACCATGCTTGCACTTGAGCAAGGGTTCTAAGAAGAAATTTGGGGAACATCTACACGCCTAGACACTTAGGCCTGTGTAGAAGCACCTACCCAAGCTAAAAACATTAGCACTCATTGGCTAAGCTACAATAGTAATTGCATGCACTTGAGCAAGCTTCCTTAGAAGACTTTCAGGGACTTCTACACGACTAGACAATTAGGCCTACGCAAAAGTACCTTCCCGAGCTACAAACATCAACACTCCCTTTTAGCAAGAGAGGTACTTCTGGCCCCTTGAGTTGTGTTCAATCTTGGAACTAAATTCACTACCATGGCTTCTCCCTCTGACCTAGAAGCCTTCCCTACCACCTGGTTCAAAAGTATTCTCAAATACCTTCTCCCTCTAAACTTGTTCATGGAAGCTTCCTGCTCCCAAGCATCCTATAAGGTTATCTCATATCAAGAGACCATATTGACAGACTTGGAGGGATATGTTGACTACTACTCCCTACCTATACTTGAAGGTCGACTCCCTCTAAACTAATCAACCTTCATAGCTTCCCACTCTATGTTCTCTATCACTGCTTTTCTTCTTGCCATTGCTTAAATAGGTTTTCCCTTTAGCCTACACAAGTTGTTCTAACTAACTCCAATAACGTTGCCCTCATTTAAGTTACATACCATTGGTCTAATAAGTGCCTATCCTTCCTAGAACGCTACACAAAACTCCTCCTTCTCTATCATAAATATTGAGAGCAAACTCCACCTGAGTTTTGGCACCCATAGCACGTCTTTCACTTCCAAATTGCCTCCAGACTGGAGACGAAGTATCATTGTTCCAACCATCTTCTGAGTCCCATTTGTCCAATAGCTCTCGTGCCCCTCCCATATGTTGTGTGGCTCCACTACCTAGTAGCCACGCACCAACTAGTAAGGTGCCCATGGAAAGGTAGGAAATAAGTGTGATCTCAATTTCAAACTTCGTGGTTGCCCAACTAGCCAAAGCAAGATTCTCATCATCACTCTTGTGCTAGCCTCCTAATAGAGGCTCTTCCAAAATCTCCTCCTAAATGAAATCATCCCACAGTCTATACCAATCAGGAAGTTTCTGTCATGCCATGAAGCCCTTAATGAAAGGAGCCCATGGCTTGGTAAATTCATTCAAGGTCGTCCTTACCATCTCTCTATCTGTCCCTTTCTCACCAACTCCGTCCGACTCATCACGAACTCATGTGATCTTGATGTCTCCTCCACTCACCATTGAGATGCCTCTCTCAATGTCTCCTATTGTTGTATGGTCTCTTTCTCCTCTCCGTACCCTTGCTTTAATAACTTTACATTGAACTAAATCCATAACCCTAATCTCCAAAGTGATGGATGGCCAAGATAGATCTCACCTCACTAGAGATCTATCATAATCACTAATGTAAATCACTTTACTTTTCCTAAGTTTCTTTACCTCAATTGACAACATAATTAATTATGTGTTTTTCTTAAGTTAAACTTAGGTTGTTACAATAGCAACTTGCTTCACACTTGAGCAAGTGACCCAAGAAAACTTTGGATGACTTTTGCACACCTAGACATTTAGGCCCCAAATAATTACATATCATTAGTAGTACCCTAGGGTTGTGATATTAGGCTTCCCCACTCATAAATTATTGTTTTTAGATAAAATCCAGAGAGGGCCCCAACATTTCTTGACGAGGGATGCTCACAAGCACCTATTTTGGGGAAACATTTCACCCTTTGTTTCCCCAAACGGGAGACATCAACAACGCTTACCTAGGTGTCCATCCATCTTGGGAGCATGGGATGTGGGGAACGTGCACCCCAACCTGGGGACGCATCCCCAGGGAACACTTATAAATATAGTCCCATTTCTCCTTTACCTACCAAACACCCTTCTGGTTGATTCAAAATTTCTCTCCAACATTCAACAATTAAGATAACATTTCAATTCCTCTTAGTTTAATTCAAGCATATTTCAATTTCACTCACATTTTTCCAGTGTTTTATTTTTTGGGTTATGATTAAAAGGTGTTCCTCAAATCCATCCACTCATATATAACATTCACCTAGAATGTCTACACCCTAGAAGCACCTGCTAAGTTGCTGCATAGAATATTTGCAAAACACGAGGTCTCCTTGTCAGTCAAGTAACAATTGCAAGACATGGGGTCTGCTTGTCAGTCAATTAAGAATTGCAAGACATGGGCTCTCCTAGTCAGTCAACTAACAAGTATTCTATCGAGACATATATTGGTGCCATAAGACATGTAGTGAATCTTTATTGCATTAATCAGATCTATCACTCTTACGGTGGGCACTTATCATTCTTGATACTTGGCTATAGTGTTGGCAAACAGCCATGCTGGTTTACCCTCTAACCAAAAAGTTGATTATTTCCTACAATGACACAACCCTACATTATAGCATTTGCTTTGATGGCTTAAAACATCAAAAAAACTAACCTTGAAAAATACCACATGGCCAGACGTTCTTAGATAGTAACAAAGTACTACCCAAGTTCACTTTGAATAGGTTTGCCCTTTAGCCTACAAATGTTGTTCTAACTAACTCCATTGGTGTTGCCCTCATTAAAGTTAGATCCCATTGGTTTAATCGGTGCCTATCCTTCCTAGAACGCTACAGAGAACTCCTTCTCTATCATAAATACAGAAAGCAAACTCCACCTGAGTTTTGGCACCCATAGCACGTCCTTCACTTCTAACCTGCCTCCAGACTCGAGCTGGAGTATCATTGTTCCAACCATCTTTTGAGTCCCATTTGTCCAATAACTCTCGTGTCCCTCCCATATGTCGTGTGGCTCCACTGCCTATTAGCCATGCACCAACTAGTAAGGTGCCCGTGGAAAGGTAGGAAATCAATGTGATCTCAATTTCAAACTTCGTGGTTTCCCAACTAGCCAAAGCAAGATTCTCATCATCACTCTTGTGCTAGCCTCCTAATAGAGGGTCCTCCAAAATCTCCTCCTAAATGAAATCATCCCATAGTCTATCCCAATCAGGAAGTTTCTCTCATGCCATGAAGTCCTTAATAAAAGGAGCCCATGGCTTGGTAAAGCCATTCAAGGTCGTCCTTACAATCTCTCCATCTGTCCCTTGGTAAAGCCAGTCAAGAACTACTAATTATCAGAACCTTACTCCAGACTGCCCAGAAAAGCATTAGTATTTTCTAGATTACTGAACAAATTAGGCATGTGTAAAATCTACAAGACCAGTACCACTGGCACTGACGTCTTTCCCGACACAATTTCTTCAAATGTCCTCACTCAAATAGATCTGCAATTGCGAGATACACAATAAAAAGAAAGCGCTACTTTGGGACAAAATTGTGTGCACACCAATCAGAACACAGCCTATACACATTGCTACTCACCTCCAGGGTATTCTGAAACCTTTTCCCTGCTTGTATGGTGACACAAATTTGCACTTTTTGTACTGCTGCTAGACCCTTTTTACCAAGACTGACTTCAGAGTTATTTAGCTGGTGGGTATTAATAACCTGGTTCAGATTCCAGAAACACCCGTCTTAGATACCTATCTGTTCTACACACGGTCAGATTGTGCTCTTCATGGCCCTATCATTAGTTTCTTTTCATTCTGCCAGGTCGCCAAATTGAGGTATTCTTTGGCATTTTCCAAGGCTTTCGCTCACTCCAAAACTGCTTCCACTCCACCCTTTATGAATTTGTTGGTTTTATCCAAGAGCTATTTCTCTACTGCAAGAATATTTACCATCTTCACCCAGAGTCAAGATATAGAATGCTTCAACAATCATGGAATTTTGGTCCTCCATTTGGAATTGACTTGTTGCTAGTGAATGTCTGGTTTCTACACATTCAACCTTCCAATCAATAAACTCCAGAAGAATAACCAATTTGAATTCTAATCCATATTAAGGTTCAGGGAGGTAGAGATGAAATGACAAGGTTCACAGAAGATACCCCAACAAATTCAGGGTATATACCCAGCATAAAATTATTATAAAATTAACGATCTACAACAATAAGAATGTGCTTATTATGCATGTATGATCAAAGAATAAGCTAAGTAATCATGCAAACTTCCAATCACATTACCATAACGATGAATTTGTGCACAGTACTACTAATGGAACTGAAACTACAATGAATCATCGCATTCATGGATAATGATTCACAATGCAGAAAACATTTGCAGTAATAATTACTCCACTCTAGCCAGCCTGTTCAAACTAAAAATTATTCCGGACTTCTCAAGACTGTTCTTCAAACTATACCCATACTTTCGGTTTTGGATGAAAGCACTTTTTCCTTTTTGGGTTGGATGAGGGTTAGAAATCAGTAGGATTAGTTAGTAGGAATGTGAAGTTAAGCTCAGGAGAAGTTTCACTCTTGTAGATTGTCAATTAAAACAATAATCAGAATATTATTTCCAACTACTGGGGACAACTGGGTGTCTCCAAGGCACAAATGGCATCCCTCATTTATGTGACCAGTAACCCATGGATATCCCCAGATCTCACGGAATTTCCTAGCTATTTTAATGGCATTAAGTACCTGTTACCACTCCATTTAGCAGATTGTGGAAGATCATACAATTCACTATGGCTGGCGCACATAAGGCAAAGGCCCACTGTCACCTAAACTCCTACCACAAGGCCAGGGGAGGTTTCCCATAATACAACTTCAACCAACCCACTATAAGACCAAAGCCTTTAATGGGGTCTGATGGCTGAAGGGATGAATTTTGTATTTGTTGTCCTACTGGCTTAATATATCAGTCTGCAACACAAGATTAGCTAAACCAGAACTCTCAAGTACACCAAAACTCAATAGAATTTAGCAAGCAAATAATAGAAATTAGTGTACTAAAAATACGTTAAACAGAAAAGATGTCTATTCTATAAATGGATACTCAGTTAGACAAACTCCTGAATAAAAATGCTTCTGTCCTAATTTAACAGTTAGGTAAATTTGCATATAAAATTTCTAACAGCAAACTAAGACTCAAAACACCCGTTAGATATAACCTATGCGTATTGGATTTTGGTCTATTTAAAATATCCTAACCCAAAATGTAAAAATTTCTGAGTTTTAATGGTTCGTTAAGAGGGTTTCTATGTAAAGTTGTTCACTGTCCTATTTTGGTAGGTCTGTAATTTCTGTAAAAAATGTAGAAATCAGCAAACACGACCCCTGAAAAGTCACCCAAAAATGTTGAAACACTCACAGATGTCATATCTAAGGGTGGAAAGATGAAAGACTAAATTTCGGCCAGTTAAGGCCAACTTTAAGCCTTGGATCAACTCTAAGGTTAAATTTCTAGCTAGCTGGAAATTCTTTTTTGAGGTCCTGCGGTCAAATCCTCTTGAATAAATAACCAATAAAATTATTTCAACTATTATCAGTGAATTTCAGGACTGAAATAACTTGAAATTTAGCTTCAGATGCAAGACATAAATAACTGAAACAAGGCATAAATACAGAGTTGGTGTATTGAACCTTGTAGAGTGCCTCTTTGAGTGAAATGTGCAATCTAAAAATTCAGAACAACAAATTATACTTGCAAATTGCCACACATAAAACTAGGCATACCGGTGTAAACACATGCAAAATAACTCAAGGAAACCAAATATACATCTCTCTTTGGTTACGAACTAAGTTTATGCACTTTTACTCCAAGGGTTTACTAACTAAAGATATGTAAATTATAATTAGAGTTTTTGAGAATTGTAATTATAGAATGGCTGAGATGTGAGACTTTACCTTTGCTCTAAAGCTTATCAATCTGCTGGATTGCGATCACAACTGTCCCTAAGTCAGTTCCACCTTGAGAACTAGGAAGGAGTCAGGAGTTGGGGGTGAAACTACCCCACTAACACTAGTGTAGAATAACCTACAAGAAAATTTTAATTCCACTAGGAGGATCTACTCCTTCAAGATGCTCCAATTGCTACAAAAATAGTTGTCAACAATATCCCACCAGTTCGGTTGAAGATTCACCCTACAAGGGATTGTCCAACACATTAAAATGTGTCTTCTTGGTAAGAGCTAAGGGTGAGAGAAGCTCCCGTTCCATGTAACATTTTCATTCAATGGATCCTGACAACAATTTTGTGTTAATTAAGCTTGTACCTGCAAGTTAGTTTATTAGGCACAAATACAAGGCTAAAACTAAGAAGAGAGCATACAAAAATCAATTCAATACACATGAGTATTTTTTTTAATTGGTTTCTTTATTGCATAGCATAGCACAAATGATCTCACGGTCAACAACCTCTAATGGAAGGAGGAGCTAGCAATTTACAAGTTTCATTGCTAACGGTTGGTTTTACTCTTCCATTAAAATAATAATATTTGACTTGTCATCCGCAATTAATTTGGATACTACTTCTACTCAAGAAAAAAAAAATATTTAATTACATTGAGTTTGCCCACATTATGGATCTAATTGCCTCTCATCACTACCAAAGTAGTCCATGGTTACACAAGGAAATTGTCCGGAAGTCAAAACCATGAAGAATAGTGTTGACTTTTCTTGGGAAAGAGAGTGATCATCCTTGGGAATTCACTCCACAGTTGAAGACTAATTACTTGACTTTCAATAGCTACTTTTCTTATCCTTGTCTTAATCTTCTTGGATATAGTAACCTCCAACAACTATATTGACCTTTGCAATGACTATTTTTTAATTGACTTGACTTTTCCATGCATTAATGAGTGTATTTTCAACCACCTTAAGGTCTCTAACGTCCTTGGGAATTTGGAAAAACCGAGACATTGATTTTGTTCCTCTCATTTTGTAGACCAATTTCGACATATTATATGTTGAATTCTGACAAAATCTGCCCGTTATGCCACGTGGAAAAATTGCTCTGCCACATCCTCACACCCAAGTGGATGATATCTAATGCACTGGAGGATAAAAATTTTATGAGACATGGGTTTTGTTTGTCTCAACGCGTAGACCACTTTTAGCGTAATGCATGTGAAAATTTACCCAATGCTCCCCTTGTTATGCCCTGGAAAACCTATAACATTGTTATTTGACCAATTTTGACCAGCCATGTCTTGCGAATGCCTTCACCAAATGGAAAAATCTCATGTGGCATGTCTTCACCAAATGGAAAAATCTCACATGGCATGTCATCTTCTCATTGAGCTCTACAATCTGGGATCCTATTGACTTTTTGACTTCCAAGTGGAAAATGTGACCTACCTTGGGAAGTGTGAAAATGTCATTGACTATGAGATTGCTATATCTAAGAAAGCATCTGACGAATACGACTCCAAAGCCAAGGCCGCATATAAACTCGATACGCTCATAATCATACAGATATACATAAGTGCACCCAACATGGGTTGAACTAGCCCCTACATTGGTGATCACCCCTACACTGCAAGGCTCCCACAAAACCATGAGTCCACATATAGGCTTACCTCAAGCCCTCCAATCCTATTAGCAACAAAAAAACTTGCTGCAAACTCAAAGGGACAAGGCTTGCCTGACCAAAGCAAGACAGAGTAACGTGACACGGGGTCAAGGATGCCTACAGGGCCTCACATGGTTGATTGTTACATGGCTTTTGACTCATGACCTGGTGTTTACAATTGTGCCTAAGAATGCTAGAATGAATCTATACGTACTTGTGCTAAAAGAAGGGTAATAGTACCCAAGATGCTAGTAAAAATCAAGGCATGTGATTGATCCCCACCCAACAAGATACACCTGAGTTTGTCCATCAAAACAAACAAGAAAGCAAGGTTCACATTAACCCATTGTTCCAGTTGGCACATAAACTCAACTTGTCCTTCCAACAACATATATTTTCCACACACTATTGTATCGAGTCCAACACTTCTTCATATAGTTTGTCCTTTGGATTGAATTCTCCTTTGTGCACATTGTACATTTGACATTTGCGGTATTCTAGTGGCCATTCCTCAACACTTTGAAAGTATTGGTCCAGTACCATCTATTGGTTCTCAAAAAATGATGTCCAAAGAAAGATGAAATACATAATGGATCCTTATCTAGGAGGTGCTAATTTTACATAATGTTCTACGCTGATATAATCACGTTTAAATCAATTTCTTCAATTCCAATCACCCCAACAAGAATAGAGCAACAGTAAATAATAAATGCAGAATAGAAGATAGCCAAGCACAATGAGACACAGAGATTTGGTCAAAGACCAGGGGAAAACCCTTTGAGCAATTCTTCATCTTATATTAGTATCAATGTTCAGTAAGAGATACATAGTGCATCCATCAACCAATCAAGGTCAAAGCCTTGACTTACCAAATCGACCAATTCAATATAGGTCAACAAAGAGAGATAAAGTCAAATCCAGTCAAAGGTACTAGTGTGCAAAATTTTGGCCTGTGAAAGTACAGTCAACAGTAATCAACAATCTACCCTAACCAATCAAAGTCAACGATTTAGCTGCTTAGAAAATTTCAGTCAAACCAGCAATGAAATCAGCCTCCCTTGCTCAGTCAAACCCAGTCAAAACACTCCAGAAATTATGCCTCCAATTCGGCCAACTTCCATTGTCAACTTGAGGTCAAACCTTAGCTCGGTCTATGGTCAGACCCAGTCAAAGTATGCCCAAAAGTTCAATCAAAGTCCCCCTAAATTCGGCCTCCCAAAACAGATCAGAAATTTGGTTAAACAAGTCAAATAAGCCGAAGTCAAACAAAGTCAATGCTGGTCAACGCAGTCCCAATGCAAAAACTCAACTCGGAAAAAACAAAAGTCCTTCCCTTTCTTCACACATGTGAAGTCAACCTACAATTTCAGAGATGTACAAACCATTTGATGTATGAACCACTTGATGTGATGGGATGGTCTCCAAGTGAGCTCAACGATAGTCTATTTATATGAGATTGGGGAGGGTTAATTTCACACGTGGGGCTGACTCGTCATCTTCACTTGGGCGACTTGTCAAACTCAAAGAAGCAATTTTCCTTTGACCATTTTGAAAATTCCTTTGAAGAGAGGTTCCTCCATGGGTTTGTTGGGCTTCTCCTGGGGGAAATTCATCTTGTAGCTTCCAATTTTCAACAAGAGGGTTCATATTCCAAGTACATTCTTTCATAAAGTGAAGCTCATCCATTGCCACATTCCTTGTACTGTACTACCTCTTGATATTCGTTTGATACAAAAGAATCTTTTAATCTACTAAGCCCATCAACACTAAACTGCTTATTTGAAAATTTCAAAGATCTCCAAATTTATGGCCATCATCCCCAACAAATTGATTATAATGTTTCTTATGAACATGAATATGGAATAACACAAATAATAAATAATAATTGTGGAAGGGCATGTCTAAAAAAAGACATGACTCCTTACAAAAGGTCACTACTGCAAAATATTTATATAGGGCCCATCATTGTATTCAATCATATCACTTGTACATCCAAACATTTATATAAAATATTATTTGTGCTATGATGCATATCCTCATATTCCAGATACTCTAAATATGATTGTGTGATAACGAACTTGTGTTCGTATCATTTGGTATCAAGGCCAGTCTAATCCGACCACATGGGCTTTTTAGCCATTCAATAAAAAAAAATGGAGTTTCTCCCTATTCTTCAAGTCCTTGACCAAATTAAAAGGAATTTTTCCAAAAATCTTTAAAACTACACATAAGAAAAAGAAAGTAAACAAGACAATCTTGTTTCCTCATTAATTAACATTGGTGATTTATAAGCTCATGTCACATGATTTTAGCAACCCATGGTATTTTCTAGGTAAAGAAAAACAAAATCAATACAAACATCTCTTTACGTGAATGGTAAGTTTTACTTTATCTTTTTATGTGGAGGAAATTAACCAAGGAGTTAATGATGAAGCCTTAGTTAAACTGAGAGGGGGGGTGAATCAGTTTAATACATTCATGGACATTTAAAACTTTTTCATTCAACTCATTTACACCTTCACTTCATAAGCATCTTAATACATAAATGATCAACAAACATAATGTGTGGACAGCAAGTAATTAAACAAATTAAAACATCACATCAACCCTTAATAATCAAACACATAGACAGCAGATATAAGTGGAAACCCATAAAGGGAGAAAACCACATCTTATTATTGTTGAGATGCAAAGGCAAGCTCCAACTCCCTCTCACAACTGATTTTCTGTAGGTTCCAACCTACAGGAGGCTACTACCTTGAATTTTGCAAGCTACAACTTGCAAGGAAGCTCCAACTCCCATCTATTTTCTGCAGGCTACAACCCACAGGAGGCTCCTACCTCAACCAGCTACAACTGGACATCTACCAAGCTACAACTTGATATGGAAGCACCAACTCCCTCACACTACAATAAAATCATATGCTGATTTACCTGGATATCAGCTATGTTTTTCTCCTTCTTCACTGCTGCCCTTCCAGCGTTCAAAGATGCTTCATATCAGCTCTAGATGTGCACAACAGCTCTATCTGCTCTCTCTCATTCTCCCACTCTAACTTTTTTAATGCATATTACAATAACATCATTTATAGAGATCACTTCATGGTTGTTTGCATTCTATATGGGAATATGAAGTGAACACCTGTTGCACTGTTCTGCACAAGCTTCGGGTCCTTTTTCTTACCCGAGCCTTTTCTTGTTGTGTTCAGCCTTTTCTTTCAACACACAGCCGCATCTAAATGACATTGTTCTGCACTTAGAGTCAGGTCTTACCCGAGTCTACTCCCGTTCAGAATTTCTTTATACACCAGAGTCCATTCTCTTGCATTCAACTTTTTGTTTGACTCATTGCCGCAACACTGTTCTGCACGAGCTCCATCTTAACACAATACATTACATCCTTATTTACAATGTTGCAACCCAAACCCATTCTTTCTGACTCATCATCAGAATCATCTTTTTGCACTGTCTTGTCTGGTTTATTCATTTCTTCTATTATTGGATTTTGATGAAGTGTCCAATTCTCTACCTTACCAGACATTGGAGGGTTATAGGAAGAGGATGCCTGATTTATGCCTATCAATTTAACACTGGTCCTTTGTCATGCGTTCAGGTCTTTCCTTTGTGACCAGTGGGGTATGGCCCACATAAACTCCCTTTTAACACGCAGCGGAATACAACTTCGGAGTTAAATACAACATACATACATTAGCGATCAAACAGCGCTACTTTAAACCAGACTACACATAAACCCAAATCTCATGCATACACGCGAAACTTCCTGCTAGAGGGTCCCACAATATCTTGACCCAATCACAACACATCGGATTTCGGCAAACTTACCAAACAACCTTAACAGCGAGCTTATCATTCCGCCGATGTGAAGTTGTGCATTGTAATCTCCACTGTAGATCTTCGCCAGATCTAACAGTCTTGCTATACCTCTTTGTCTTATCGCAATCGCTCGCCCACAATTTTAACTCTTATTGATAACGTTAAACCATATAATCTGCAATGTGCGCTAGTGCGCAGTGCTGACACGTGGCTCCTCCCTCATCGCATCGCATCCTTCCATCCTTCCCGCATCGCATCGCAAACAACTTACCATACCGTGCAAACTCTTAACGGTAACCTCTAAAATTTACGATGTGCGCTCATGCACAATGCTGACACGTGGCTCCTCCCTCATCGCATCACATCCTTCCATACTTCCCGCATCGCATCGCAAACAACTTACCATACCGTGCGACCTCTTAACGGTAACCGCTAAAATTTGCAATGTTCGCTAATGCACAATGCTGACACGTGGTCGCCCCTCATCGCATCACAACCAACTTAACTTGCGAAGTCATCTTAACCATTCATCTCTCGCCTTCACTTCTGCGATCTAATCCTGACCGTCCGTTCACCTTCTTTGGAAATCTTGTGTTCTTTGCCTTAGTCGATTTCTGTTTGTTTATATTGTCGCCGCTCTGCAACACTGATTCCTCCACGCTACACCTCCTGAGCTTGTTCTGTATTCTTCAACGCGAATCTCTCTTGAGCTTGTCTTTCTATTCGTTATCCATTCCGACTTGGGATTATTACTCTTGTTGCATGCCTTACTCACTACATTGTTGCACGCCTTACTTACTACTGCCTTGTCTACCTTAGCTTCCTTTGTTGCCTTTGCTGCCTCTGTTGCCTCTGCTTCTTTGCTGCATTTGCTCCTTTGCCTTAATGATGGTTCAAGTGTTGCTCCTTTGTGCTTCTTTGCCATCAATGACAATATTTCCAATAGTTACATGTGCATAAGTGGACATATTTTATCTTATATCCCAAAAAAGTGAAGGAAATTGTGTGTGTGTGTATATATATAAAGGAATTTTTTTGATGTTATAAAAAGGGTCCTCACAGATATATATATGTTGAAGTTATAATTCATAAAATATAGTAAGTATCAAATTAATATTGAAGAAATATTCAAGTGGCTTTTTCAGGCCTTGTAGCCTCGCTTATTACAAAGGATCCATAATCTTCATAACCAAAGCACTGAAAAATTAAGAATATCGATCATATTACTAGCCATCGAATCCATGGTGAAATTCATGAGGATACACAACATTTTATAAGAATTAAGAAAGTTATAATTGCACAAGGTAAGAAGTGAGTGTATATACTATAATCTTTATGGTTGTTGCCACTGTAAGCTGCAAAGTGAATTATCTAAGAAGAGGTGTGCATAGGGTTCCTATATAAGCATTCCAAGGACCCATAATTCATTTCCAACCCAAGTGTTTTTCTTAAGGGAATCAAAGGAATCTACCGTGAGAGTTGTGTCGAGCATTCAAGGAACTTGACGCTTAAAAAGGGAGACGTTAAGTTTAAATTAAAAGGCATATTGAAGAAGCAAGGCATTCACATTTTTTACATTCACTCATTACAAAAGAATACATAAGCTTCATAAGCAAAAGCATCGTTTGACGTAAATTATAGAGAGAAAGTAAAATGGAGTCTATTACTAAAGAAACTAGTAAAGTAATATTTCCTAAAACTTTTAGCAAAGTTGTTTTTGCACTATTTAAAATCTAAGGAACAATGGAGGAAGGGATGTTATTATCGCTATTGCTCCTACTCGGGATGACAATTATGTTAGTACTTATTGAGCTAAGCAATTAGTGGTTCCTAAGTCAAATATAACTGAAAGAATAGACAGGGATGAAAAACAATGGCATAAACAATTTACAATTGAGTATTGGGGACTATACTTTTGTCTCGCAATTCACCGTTAAATCTTTAGTTTGTGATGATAGTAACATTATTCCCGGTTCACCTTGGATGGTATCACTAAGGTCCTTAATCTTAAATACGAAGAAAGTTTTTTATGTTTCCCCATAAGAAAAAGAAGATGGCATTCCAAGACATTACAATGAAGTCAAAATCGATAATACCTTGATTAGAAGACTTTAGAGATATCTCGAATGTGATGTTTTAGGAAAATCAAAATGTTATGAATAAAATATTTATAAATAAATAGATATAACAATGATGATAATTGTAATAATGATTAGTTAATTATTAATTAGCACTGAAGAGGCATGTCTAAATGGGGCATGACCTTCCGTGAAGAGGCACCTGCCTAGGGTATATAAGCAGGCCCTCACTCTCATTTGTAACATCATTCTCATTCATACTTTTTAATATATATTCTTGTATCTCAATGGAGATCTTTATTATCCAAGTCTTCTGGAGTATTTAACTTGAAGAACAAACTTTGTTCGTTCCATTTGGTATCCTAGTTGTTCAATCTTGTGGCCGCTCAACCGCTGCACAAGAGCCTCATTCTCCAATCCAAGTCTTTGGCCATCAATTTTCATCAACCTTCTTGTCATCATAGTTCAAGTGTTTCACTACAAATTTGGAGTTTCTCCATTTCCCAGGTTTCATCCTCAGGCCTTTTTGGCCATTTAAAAAAAAAGAAAAAAGGACAAAGAAAAACAAAAGTTAAAATATATATACATAAAACAAAAACAAAAAAACATAAAAAAACAAAAAAATAGTTCGATGTAAATTTTGAAAGAGAACATTCATATATATAAGAGGGTTCTACATTATTGATAAAAAGTGCATGATAAAGTCAAAAGGGAATATTTCCAAATATCTTTAAGGAAGAGTAGATAAGATTATCTTGATTCTTCATTAAGTGGTTTACAAGCTCGTGGTTTTAGTAATCCATGGTAATTGGCCATGATATTTTCAAGGTAAAAGAAGAACAAAAGGAATACAAAATCTCTTTTATGTGAATGGTAAGTTTTACATTTTACATGGAAAAAATTAACGGAGTCAAAGGCACATAAGTGGACATATATTTTATATTATACCCCAAAAAGGTGAATAGCCACGTTTCACTAGGGTTGTAACTTTTCAAAAAGAAAAAATATATAAATATATATAGAAAAAAAAACAAAATAAAGCTAAAAAAGAAAAAGAAAAAAAAAAGTTTAAAAAAATTGCATAAAATAAGAGAGTTTAAGAAAAAAAAACAATTGTTGAGAATATATATATATATATATATTATAAAAAATAAAATAAAAAAGTGTTGAAGCAAGAAGGAATTAAGAACAAATATTCTCACCTGATTATTTTACAAATGGAATATATTAAGCGAATAGTTATAAAGGAATAGTATATATATAAAGCATTATTTAAGGGCTTTATATATAATTAACAAGGGATATTTTTAAAAAAAGAGAGAGATAGTCAAAAATCGAAACGACAGAATTTGTTAAGGATTAATACTACATTCCGAAGGAATAATAAAGTTTTGAAGGTATTGAAGAAAAAAAATATGGGTTTCTTTTCAATATGTCCTTTTTGTTCAGAAGGATATCCTAATTGTCAAGAGTCATTCAGAAATCAAGACGTCTCTGCACAAAATGTTACAAAACTTTTTCTTTAGTTGAATGTCTAAGTGATGCAAAAAAACAATCATTAGCAATAGATATGAAACAATTAATGGCGACAGTTGGGAAACAACATATAGATTTTAATAAGGAAATGAAGAAGACATAATCCAAATTACAAGATAAACACCCATCATCTCCCCTACAAAACGATGTAATCCAATGTACCAAGAAATTACAGTTGAAAGATCAAAAGAAAGACGGAATAGCCAAACTTCGGCGAAACAAGAAAGTGTTACAACAGGAATATGAAGATCTTGTAGATATGCATTACAAACAAGTAATGGAAAAGAACGAAGAAATTTCTTGCCTCAAGGACCACGTTGAAAAATTAATTGCACAGGTCAAGAAGACTAAGGTCACAAAGAAGGAACTCAAGAAGCACTTATCAGAACAAGAAGAGGAAAATTTACGTTTAAAGAACCTTAATAAAAATATATTAGAACAAATCAAAAGTTTAAAAGTTGAGGAGAAGAATACTAAAGATAAAGTCAAAAATTCAAAAAACGAAGAACTTTTACGTCTAAGGAATCATAATTAAAACCTTCTTACGCAAATAAAAAAGCTCAAAAGTAACAAGAAGTTACTAAATGTCAAGTTAGAACAACTTACTCAAGAACAAGTATCGAAGTCTTTAGTCCATGTTGAAGAAAAAAATGCAAACACCGATCCAATCAATATCACAATTCACGAAAATGACAAACAAGTTGAAGGAAAAATATAATCAAAAGTTTTAGTTCAAACAATGGAAATTCCAAGTGATGATTCAGTGGTCAACTCAACAACAACAATACCTAAAGTAAATCAGGAAACTGCCACACATATGATAAGGGAAAGTCCAACAAGAACTCCTTATCGACATCCAAATCACAAGAACAGACAACTAAGTCAATCTACATATTTGAACCATTCACAACGGAAACAACAAATTTATGTTCCAAGGATTTCTGAAGTTTGCAAAATCCAGTCCTATGATAACCATTCATTACAAATTTCAAGTGATTAGAAGATTAATCTAGGATGGTCAAATCCATTCTCAATCCGATAATTTTGCTTATCACTCAAAGCATCATATCAACTTGTATCAACGAAGATGACAGTTTTGAGACGAGAAGACATTCGAAACTGAAAACGAGATCAAGCCTTTTCATCAACAAGCTTTGAGAACAAAGCTTTTTGAAGAGGAAGAAAATGTTATCAATAAAATATATATAATTTAATCAAAAATCTTCCGAAAAATCACATAATCAATTGAGAAGTCAACCCGTTTCGAACTACTGAGTGTAGTTCATTATCAGGAGAATAATGATTGTGCTGATCAAAATCATGAATATATATATTGCAGAGATATGCAACGATCAATGAGCTAAACGTTGATAAATTTTAAAATATTAAGCAAATATATTTCCTATATTGCAAAGGTGACAAGCAATGCCCTACCCAATTGCTAGCAATAGTTTCTTTTAAGTGATATAGGTAACAGGTCTACGAGCACCATCGATTGGTAGCATTCTCATGCGCTCTACATTTGAGCAAATGGATCATTCACTCTACGATGAGCACATATCATTGAGTTGGATCCAAATGTTACCTACCCAAGTAGGTGATCCCCAAAAAAAACTTTTTTTCCCATTCTGTTAAGCTTGCCAAACAACAACCCTAAGTGATCTACAGATAGCTAGCCTCAAAGGCCCTCCATTTGTGCTCTAGCCAATGCTTTGGAAGTTGGAACATCTAGCTTACCTATCAAATGAAGGTGACCCATCTATCATAACCTACACTAACCATGTTTGTAACCAAGTGCTTTCATTTAATGTTTAACAGCATATGAGTCACAGATTGAATTGGATGATTGACCACTTTTAGTTGTACTCTTGTTCACATGCTTCACCTCAGTGGTTAGCATCTACTTCTAATCCAGTGTGACCTTCTATGGGGCCTTTCTTTCCATTGTTTGAGAGGGGCACGAATAGGAGGCATTCATTGACGTTGCCCATGGTAATCCATATTGATCACTTTCCATCATTCCATGGTTTCGAGAACTAGGGGTGGTGCAAGGTACAGAAAACCTAACCATCTTCTTCTTTGACGAGGATGTGTCATCAACTGGATTTAGAGGGAAAATCTAATGGGATCCCTAGAAGGGTAAGTGGATCAACCTTCACAACAAAGGGTTTCCACTTCCACTTCCACTTCCACTTTCAAGTCTAGGAATCTATCCACTTCTTCCTATCTCATCATTCATCTCCCTTGTTTTGGCTTTCACTACATGACCTACTTCATCAAAAGCTAGCATTTGGGCCCCCTTATATTCATCAAACACTTTCAGACATGATCTAATTCCCTGTGGTATGCTAACTAAGTCGCATTTCAGTCTATGAATCCCTAATCCCCTTGATTTCCTCCTAACAATCGTTGCATACATATTTCTGATCAAAGATTTAACAATAGCTCCATGCAAGGTCTTTCAAATCCTTAAGAGCCATAAGAATTTCTACCAATAATAAAAAATTTACAAATAGAAAAACTACCATTATTTGTTTAAGAAACTAGAAATCAGCTAATTATAAAGAATCTAATCTCAAATCACCTCCAAGCTTGAGATAATATGTAGACCATTAATCTAGATATTTTATCCATCAAATTCAGCCCACAAACTCTTTTTGCTACAGCTTTCAAATCATCACAAAATAACAATGAGAAGAGTGTGAGGCAAATAGAGGAGCGGTAGACAATAAATACACTAGGATGAGGGGTGGATGAGGGTTAGGGAGGGGTTTGCCACCTCACAAACTAGCATATCCAGATTTCAGTCCAAAATATTGATACTAACTTATGGCCAATTAAGAGGGAGAACAATGTCACCACACCAACCCTCTTCACACTTTAGATTGGCTCTTCTCCAATCAATCTAGGCTTCCCTAAGGCAGGATTGCTAAGCTTAGGCAGTAAGGGCTCAAAGTGAAATGAAGAGTGGCTTTAGCAAAACAAGTATTGTAGTATAGGCTTAAAAGAGAAGTGATATGAGGAAATAATCAATCATTTCTTGCTATCCATTAATGCAGAAAATAACTTTTCAATACTTGAATTAAGGAGACATTATTTCTTATCAATAACTTGTCATTTCTTGCAAGAGAGTGTATTTCTTAATGGATATTTAAAGATGTAACTAGCCCAAATCAAAGAGAAAGACATGTGAACAAATTCCAGCAACAAAATACAAAGGCTTAGAGGGGAGTGAACCAAATTTTTGCTGTTATTAATAAAGGAACATTATTCTTGAGGAATATTGTTCCCTATATTATTTCAGAATCCAGGCCTCCAATGTATTTACTGCAATTATTTTCAACCTTAATATTCAGCAATAAAACTCAAGCAAATATACCTCAACAATAGAAGCTAGCTTTCCATTGCCTTTGAGATATTCGACAAAAGTACAATATGGGAGAAGTCCCCATCTCCAACCATCATTACAATGGAGATAGAGCTCCTCTTTATAGAGTGAGTCCCTTCTCTCATACAATAAAATGTTAATTATTTGCTAACTAACTCCATGACGAGCCAAATAAATATTATGATGTTGTAGTAGTTAAACCTCTCCTAAATTCATGGATGATCCCAAATAGATGGAATGCTCCACAAGAAATGTAGTCAAAACCCCAAAATAGTAAGTGGGTCATCTTCATTAGACAAATCCAAGGAAATAAGGGAAAGATAGATTTTTGTACATATATATATAGGAGAATAGCAAGAATACCAAGAAATGTCTCCACAAGTGCACCCTTCAATTATATGCTCAAAAATAGTAATAGGACCAAGTAAATGCATGCAAAATCCACATGTGTCCAGCAGAATGTTCCTTCACAAACTCACAGCTTTACACTAACGTCCAAAGGTTAGTAGTAAGGGGGAGACCAATGTCCCCGCACCAACCCACTTCAGATTCTTCTCCAACCAATGGGTATGTCCATAAGGTAGGATTGCAAAAGCTTAGGCAATAAGGGGTCAAGTTGAAAAGAAGACTAACTTCAGCAAAACAAGTGTTGTAGTATAAGAAAATAAACCTTTACACTAACGTCCAAAGGTTAGTAGTAAGGGGGAGACCAATGTCCCCGCACCAACCCACTTCAGATTCTTCTCCAGCCAATGGGTATGTCCATAAGGTAGGATTGCAAAAGCTTAGGCAATAAGGGGTCAAGGTGAAAAGAAGACTAACTTCAGCAAAACAAGTGTTGTAGTATAAGAAAATAAACCTTTACACTAACATCCAAAGGTTAGTAGTAAGGGGGAGACCAATGTCCCCGCACCAACCCACTTCAGATTCTTCTCCAACCAATGGGTATGTCCATAAGGTAGGATTGCAAAAGCTTAGGCAATAAGGGGTCAAGGTGAAAAGAAGACTAACTTCAGCAAAACAAGTGTTGTAGTATAAGAAAATAAAACATGATGGACAAATGAAGCCTAGTGCCTATCCATCGAGTATACGGAGTCTATAAGGTCATGACTTATGAGCTATATTTTCAAGTAGAAAGGCAATGTTATCAGTAGAATGAACAAATTACACCAATCTTATATGGCTATTCATGAATGAAGAAATCTGATTTCAAAGATCCTAATGAAGGAGAACTTAACAATTGAGACAAGGGTATGTTTGCAACTTAGAAAATGTAATTTCCAACTTACTCTAAATAAGAAGGCATAACATTCATTAGCACTTTCCAACAGCAAACATAAAGAGTCATAAAGAAATCTTAATCACAATTTACTCTTATAAATGACTCCTAGATAAAGAATAGAGTTACCATATTTTAGCATCAAATTTCCCATATCCTTCAAAAATGCAACCAAGGGGTGAGCAACAAGGCAAGCACATGGGAGAAGACCACGAAGTAGCAACCACAATCATCATCCAACCAAGAAGTGAGACTCACCCAACCAAAGAGATAAGGCTCCATGAAGATGAATTCCCCCAAGAAGATCCAAAAGCTCCAAGTAACCAATATTGAATCTCCATCAATGTGATGAAAATCACAATGTGGAACCTCATAAAATATGAGATGTAATAGGGGGCACAACTTTCTTTTATGTATTTTTTGAGTTTGTAGGACAATGTATTGAACAAGAGTTCCAAACCAGCGAAAAATTGTTCAAAAGCTTCACAACCCTTTCTACTAATCAGCATTAACATCAAACACATAAACATGTCATTATTTCACCCAAATATACATGGTCTTAGCTCAAAACTTATTATTATCAAATAATAACATTGCAACCCAATTATACAAATGAAACACTATGACTATTAAGTCATCACCCTCGACTCAAATTATCTCATTGTGATAAAATTATAATTCCTAAAGAAGCTCGTCATATTCAACCATGGCTATAAGCCACATGATTCTAAAAGTCCCTCAGAGCAACTTAGGTGAATGTTATCCATCCCATCACAAATGCTTAGGAAAAGACATTGAGTAATTAAGCATAACAACAATGCATACACAAAATCTTATGCATCATACAAGAATTTCTTATATTTATAAACTACACCCCCTATAACACAAACCATGAACCCTTACTAAATGAAAAGGGAGAAAATTTGTTATTATTTCATATCAATAATAAAAAGGAAAAGAGACAGAGAAAATATCACCAGGAATAGTCTTTGATCCTTGCTAGAACCTCAACACCTTTGAATTCTTGAGCATGAAATCCTTCTCCCACAAGTCCAAACTACAAGCTGAAATAAATTTAGAGCACAATTGAACCATAATCCGTTTATCAAAAAGAATCTCTACATTAAAGAGAATGCATCCATCCATTAAAATCAATTCCTTGATCAAAAAGGGAAAATGGACAAGAAATCCTTCTCCCACAATTGCAAACCACTAGTTTAACTAAGAAAGAATATTGGCGACTCATAATCCAGTGATGGGTTAGAATGCCTCCATTGAAAGAATAGGATCCCTCGAATGAAAGAAGAAAATCCCTACAATGAATTTTGACATCTTGCAATTTGTCAATATGTTCAAGTCCCATTTTTATGGTATGATGGATCCAAGGATTATTAGAAATAAGTCAAAGGATAAATTTTATAAGTTCTTCCTATTTTCACTCAAAATTATGCTTAAAAGTTTTACATCACTTATACACTCTCCACACCACGAGGTGCTCATTATCCTCAATGGGTCAAAGAATGATGGCTTCAACTTCAAAATACTCCAATAATTTTCTCCATCATTGTTAATCATCCACAAGATGATTTGAAAAACAAGTAATAACGATGATCAACACACCATTTTGCTTAACATCAAGCATTGTGTATATTCCTTTTCCATCTTTTGGAAATCCCTATGCATATACAAAAGCATCTCGACAAAGTAACATTCTAAAAGGTAAAGGAATACGCATTCATAATCAACATATGATTCCTCAAAGAAATTGTTATTCAAGCTGCACAAAAAGATGCATTGAGGCATAAACATTATCAAGCCAAGATGCAAATATACATAGTTCACTCTCTAAATAGGAATGGAATGGGAAAATATCACTATACATATTTCACTCTCTAAATAGAAATGGAATGGAAAAATATCCACCTTGGCCCCAATCTCAAGTGAATCCACATTTTTATAGAAAATAACAATTCTAGTTGAAACTTCAACTAAATTTTGCTCTAAAGGAATCCATAATATGATCTCACAAGCAAGTCATAATGATGATCTACACATCATTTCGCATGAAAACAAGCCTTTTGAACATAATTTTTACCATTTTACAAACCCTCTACATCCACAAAAGCATCTTGGAAAAGAAACATACTAATAGCTAAAAGAATCCACAATCATCGACGTCATTTGATTCTTCATAATAGATAGTTCTTCTTTTAGCACAAAAATATAGTATATCGAAGAATACATATCAATTACCCAAGATGCAATTACATTAATTTCCCTATCTACATAGGCAAGGAATGGAAACAAACCTACCGTTTTGTCATTATATAAAAATCTATTTCTGATTGAAACTTGAAATCAATTTTGCTCTAAATGTTGTAATCTCCTTTAAATGAAAAGGAGAAAAAATTGCTTTAAATGTACCTAAATTTCTCCTTTCCCATAAAAAGAATGTTCCAATTAACCTTATGTTGTTCTAATTTCCTCTTACACATTGTCTAATGCTTTAATGTCTCCCAAGATGACTCCTTTCCAATGATAATCGCTAACAAAACAAATAGCTCATTCTAAGGCATCTTATCCCCATAAAACTTGAGCAATTTTGCACTCCCAAAAGACATGTAACGAACAAAACATTATGAAAAAATGCACAATCATTAATTACCATTGAACATATCTAAGTTAACCTATCGTTTGTAGAAAAATGGTAGCTTCAATCAGTATTTTCATGGTCAAAATTGAAGGAGAACTTATTATTTTCCAATTGTCCAAGTCGGCCTCATTTGGACAAGTCAGCCACACCACTTGAAGGGGTTTGACCCCAAGGTCAAAGCCCACCTCTTGACTCACTTATAAATTGGCATTCGTTGGACTTCATTTGGCATCACATCGCAACTCATTCATTTGACCAATCAAGGAGATATGTTCACACATGCGAGGAGGAAGAAGAAGATTCATCTCTACGTTGATCAGCAGGCTTTGACTTCTGTTGACCAATGTTGACTTGACCAGACTTTTGTTGTTTGACTAAATTGCTGACTAAGGATTGGAGGGTGAATTTTCCGTGTTTTGTTTATTGTTCTTTGACCCAAGTCTTATCTCTATTCTGGGCGTTGATTGAGAGTTGACCACAGGTCAACTACTGAAGTTTGACTGTGGA
Source organism: Pinus albicaulis (assembly GCA_034641835.2). NCBI lineage: Eukaryota > Viridiplantae > Streptophyta > Pinopsida > Pinales > Pinaceae > Pinus > Pinus albicaulis. Next base: position 1,676,048,956 of record CM076580.1, read on the forward strand.
ATTGCAAGTAGAATTTTATCCCTTTAACCAACATGTTCAAGACGAAATTCGGCCCCTTGTTCATACTTTGACTATGGGCAGTTCATTGAATTTTTCTCTCTTTTGACTATTTTGACTTGGCAATTATTGAGGTCAATGATTAGCATTTTGACTGGAAATATTTTGATGTACATTTTGATGAATTAAACTCTCTCTCATAAGGAAAGATTACGAGGTTTTCCCCCTTGTGGGGTTTTGTCCCAAGAAATTTTGGTGTCTCTCGCTCTATTATTTTTACTGCGATCTCTATTGCCCTATTGAAGTTTATGGTTGAAATTTTCAAGTATAACTGAATAAGTTAAATTGTATCATTGGAAGTAGTTATCTGTTTGAAAATTGTTCTAATCTTGTTTGCAACTAGAAAATCAACATGGTATCAAAGCATTGGTAAAGGAGAAGAGCATTGAGATCACCTTGAAGTGCATTGAGATCTTACATCTTTTGTCTTTATTAATCATCTTCATCATGAATTCCTTCACGAAGACAAAAAAAACAAGCTTGAAGGAGCTACAAACTTCAGAGCATGGAAGACAAGAATTGACCTTGTTCTTGCAAGACATAAGGTCTTCGGTATCGTGAAAGGAAAAGTTACTGAACTAGTTGATCAAGTAGGAAATAAGTTCCAAGAAGATGGCATCTTGTCTATGAGCATCTAATTCCTTAAATTGTCGATCATAAATATTCCAAGGAAATGTACGAGGCTCTCATTGGATTACACACCATCAACAATATTAGTCAATCTATAAGTCTAAGGAATTAGCTCTGTGATGTTAAGATGACAAAGAATGATATTGTGGCATCATATTTCGTAAGAATATCTCAATTAAGAGATCAACTCAAAGTTATTGATAAAGAGGTACCTAATAAAGAACTAGTAGCTATAGCTCTCAATGGTTTGACCAACTCTTGGGATATTTTGCATCAAGTATCAATGGCAAAGAAAATGCACCTACCTTTGATCAACTATGGGTTGCTTGCACTCAAGAAGAATCTAAGCTCATGTCTAAAGGCAAGATTGCAAATCCAGGTGAAGATTCTCAAGATTTTGTAGCCCACTCAGAGAATAGCAAGGGAAGAAGAATTTTTGGAAGATTTCAAAGAAATACTAGTAAGAAGAGCTACTTCAATACCTGCTCCACAAAGAAGACCTCCTCCTCCTTCTCAAGAAAGAAGGGACATGTCAATTGTTCAATGTTTCGTTTCCAAGCATATGGTCACTATCAAAATAGGTGTCCTCAAAGGAATGATGATCGAAAAAGGAAATGAAAGCAACATGCCTCTCCCTCTGATCTTAATGAGCCTTCATTCAAGTGGAGACCTAAAAAGAAAGATTATGATATGATGAATATTCCTTTTATTCTGCTTTCACAGGTTCTATTGCATGTCATGATGAAATTTGGTTGGTGGATAGTGGTGCCTCTAGGCACATGACTGGAACTCGCAAACATCTCTCTGAATTAGTTGAGAAGAAGATATCTCAAAGGGTGGAAGCATGGAGACAATGGCAAGTACAAAGTCAAAGGCATTGATTCACCATCCTTCTAATTAGAATCAAGAGCTAATGTATCTATTAACAATATTTTATATGTTCCTAATTTGAAGAAGAAGTTGTTATCCATTTCATCTCTTGAAGACAAAGGATATAGAATTGCCTTCGTTGATGGTCAAGTTCTAGTATGGAAGAAAGACGACTCCTTTGAATTGCCAAAATAATTGTTGTACGCCTAGGAGATCTTTGAATCTCCTTGGACACTCAATTCAAGCCTTGATACACAACACCTTTGATCTTTGTGAACTGTGGCATCAAAGGTACGCTCATGTTCATTAGAAAGCTTTGACTAGAATGAACGATTTTGTTAAAGGTATACCTGAAATCAAGATTGAACATGATGTAGTTTGAAAAGGCTGTGCTCTTGGGAAAAATGTCAAAGGAAGATTTACTAGCAATGATAGTAGATCCAAAGAAATCTTGGATCTTGTACATTCTGCTGTTTGTGGACCTATGTCTGAAAAATCCTTGGGTGGACATTTGTACTATGACACTTTCAATGATGATTAATCTCGTAAAACATGGATTTATTTCTTGAAATCCAAGGATAAAGTGTTTGAAAAATTTTGGAAATCAAGGCAAGTTGAAAATGCTACAGGTAGAAGGATCAAAGACATTAAGATCAGACAATGGAGGAGAATACATATCCAAGGAGCTCATTGCTTTTTGCAAGGATGTTCGAATTAAGAGGGAGTTGATAGTTCCCTACAATCCTCAACAGAATGGAGTTGTCGAAAGGAAGAACAAAACCATTATGGAAGTTGCCAAAGACATGCTTCGTGATCAAGAGCTACCTATGCTCTTAAGGGGAGAAGCTTCAAAGACAGTTGTCGATGTTCAAAACAGATACCACACCGAATCTTGAAATATAAGACTCCTGAAGAAGTCTTCATAGGGGAGAAGCCCAATGTTGAACAATTGAAAATTTTTGGTTGTCATGTTTCTGTTCATGTGCCCAAGGAGAAAAGAACAAATTTCAAACCTTTTGGGAAAAAGGGAACTTTTGTTGGCTAGAATGAAAATTCGAAGGCTTTCAAAATCTATATACCAGGACAACGATCGATTGAAACTAGCAGGGATGTCAGTTTTAATGAGGACATTGCTTTCTGGAAGTCCAAAGGATCACACTTGAATTCGAATGATGAGATGCATTGTGGCTCCTAAGAATGTGGAATCAAAACCTAACGAGCCTGAAACTATGGAACAAGAACCCCCTAAGAGTCAAATGAACCACATGAATAAGTTGAATCTCCAAGAGTAATTGTACCTAAGACGAGAAAAAGACAAGTTTGGCTTGAAAGAATTTTAAAAGAAGCAAAAGGACATGCAGCACCCCATGGGACCTTCAGAGAAAGCGAGAGGCCAAAGAAGTATTAAGGTTATGCAACATTGCTGTGTAAGATCATTGAATCTAAGCCGTCCGCCTATGAAGAGGTAGTTGTGTTGAAAAATCAAGAAGCTTATGAATTAGTGTTGATTTCTCTGTCATGATAATTACTTGTGAATTTGTTGGCTTGTTTATTAAATTTGTGTTTTCTTATTTCATTGACCATATCTTCACTCTTAGGGCAATGATCGAAGAGGCCCGGTTTATGTCCTCCAAAGTGTACTGCTGCTTTGTGGACTTCAGGAAGGCCTTCAACTCCATCCCAAGGGAGGACCTATTTCAGAGGTTGAGAGAGATTGGCATCTCTTCGACTCTTTTGACTGCCATTATGCGTCTCTACAAGTCCGTGCTTGGCTGTCTCCGCACAGTTGGAGGGATGTTGGAGTTCATCCGCAGCACTATTAGAGTCAAACAGGGGTGCCCGCTTTCCCCCACTCTTTTCGGGATCTACATTGATGAGCTAGAATCTTTTCTCTGAGAGCATATCCAGGAGTCCGATGGGTGCCTTCTTCACCAGGTCCTAATCTCCATTCTACTTTTCGCAGATGATATTGTTCTCCTGGCCTCCTCCCCGGAAGGGCTACAGAGACAGCTTGATGCCCTCGCAACTTTCTGTGACCTTCGGCACTTGACGGTGAACCTGAACAAAACCAAAGTTATAATCTTCAATGGGTTGAAGAAATGGAAGTCGTCCGCAGCTACACCTACTTGGGAGTGCAATTCTCGAGTCCCCTTTTCAGCCTTCAGCCGGCACTCCAACCCAGGATAAACAAAGGATACGGCTCCCTGGCCCTTCTAGAGAGACAGTGCTTCCGCCACCACTTCCAGGATATACCATCCAAGACGAACATAATGGATACCTTGATCCGTCCCACCGTGCTCTATGGATCGGAGGTTTGGGGCCCCTCACTACTGGATTCATATTAGGCCTCGGTTGAGCGAGTCCAGACTCTTCTCCTGCGCCGCTTCATCCGGTGCAAGCAAACAGTCCCTCAAAACATCATCCTAGCAGAGTTTTGAACTAAGCCCTTCCATCTGGAGGCAATCTTTAGGATAGTCTCTTATCTTCATCAGATCTGTGGCTTAGCAGACACGAGGGAGGGGAGAGACAAATACCCATACCTGGCCTATTGCTCCTCGGAGAATATCCCTCATACCCAGACTGGCCGCACCAAATGCTGGTTCACAGGGATGACAGAGCTCCTCGGTCTTATCGGTATCCAGACAAATCATCTCCCCCTCTTTCAGTATTCACTGAACGCCCCGGGGCACCTTCTTCCAAACCAGCAGGAACTCAACAAAATAATCAGGGAGGATATCTACAGGCGGTATATTCAGACCACATGGGTTAATCCTCCAGGCGGTCTGCGCCCAAAAATGGCCTTTTACGCTGAACACTTTTTGGAGATCAGAGATGGGCTCATCACTCGACCCTCTTATACCCTACAGCATTGGATGCATGCCATTAGGATCCCTCTAGGGCAGCTCAGAGTTGGGTCGCACAGGCTTCGGGTGGAAACAGACCACCATATTGACAGGACAGAGAGGATCTGTCAGCTTTGCCACCTTCAGGAGGTGGAAACCGAGTCACACTTCATCTTCAGATGCCCGATCTACTATGAGATCCGCGAGCGTTTTTACTGCTTATTCAGAGGCCCCCAGAACCTGGTCAGCTTCCTTAGATATCCAGACCAGCGATGCCTGGCTCTCTACCTCCAGTAGACTTTTAGATACTGCTCGACTCTACTCCAGCGACCATCTACTTTGGCAACCACGCAGAGGATCACAGACTTCTTCAGAGTACTCTCAGCACCGCAGGGCACCAAAAGGACCCCTGATCTATCCATAGATCATGAGTCTAGATCAATGCGGCTCTGGGTTTCTCATCCTACCAGACCACCCCTTCGGTGTTCCAGAACCAGGCACCCCCCCCCCAACCCAGGGGACGCCCCAAATCCTCCAGGCAACAGCGGCTACAATCCAGATCCAGCTCCTCCTCAAGGTAGCAGACATTGACGAGTTTCCTTCAGTCCTCTTCTATCAACTTCGGTTGTTAGGAGAAGGAGTTTCTCTCCATTCAAGAGGCTCATCCTTCTCCTCCAGTACTTCCTCATCGCAGCTCATTGTCATGATATATCAGACATTTAGTTATCCAAGCTTTACTTTTGTATTCCTTATAGCTTTGTATTTCCTGCTTTTGTGAAGAAAGGGAACCGTTTGGTCCACCAACTAGTGTGATGAAATCACTGTAACCAGCAGTCCCATTGACCTTTTTGTGGTCATTCGATGGACATTAATAAAATTATCTTATCTTATCTTATCTTCTTATAGAATCAAATCAAAGTGAGAAATCCAAAACCCAAGACCATGAAAAAATTTCAGTCCTTCAAGAAGCCAAGTCAAGCCCTCTCAATCATAGGAGATAGCATCAATTTCAGCCATAGTAGCTCAGATTATCTACCACAAACTCACAATTTTCTCAGCTAACCTCCCACAGAAAAAGCTTGAGCCATCACAGAAAACTTGCATCATCTCATATCGAGGAAGCTCACATTTCTTTTGCAAATGCATGACCTCAAAAACTCACAAATCCTTACAAGAACATAGCCTATGAACTTTGCATGTCTCTGCCTCAGAACCTATCACAAAAAGCACTGAATTACTTGCCGAATTGGAGGTGGATGTATGCCAATATATAGTTCTCATGTGAGAAAAGACACGTCCTTTGTATGAGCCTACTTGTCATCCAGGAGGGTTGACTTAGCTTCTTGAGATAAAAGTTGACCCAAAGCCTTTACTTTTCCTTATTTTTGTGTTTTTACATAAGATATACAATGACTCAAGTACAATTATGAAGATCGAACCTAGTTACATTTTCCAACACTCCCTCTTAACTAGGGAGGTATTCATAATTACACAACAAGATACAAGGATACTCTCAAATTGAAATATTCTCATAAGAAGAGTCGAATTGATAAGCCTTCATCAAGCACCAACACCATGACCATCATTGTCAAATTGCAATATAGAAAGGCCTTGACTAACAAGCTCTATCTCTTAACTAGACTAGAGCACAATGTTGGGAGGCATACATTTGGACACCACCACTACCGCCTCTCAAGGAACATACCCCATCTGAATGTTCACCAGATATGTCCTTACAAAACTATTCTTATCTTGGATTCCCAATCCTCAAAGAATACCAATCCCCTTCGACTACTCTTATTTTGGATACCCTACCCTATCCTCAAAGAGTATGAGTCCTCGGGACTACTCCTATCTTGGATTCCCAATCCTCAAGGAGTATTAGTCTCAGATGCTTATCCAATCCTCCATTCTCCCTACCAATGCCTTCACTACACTTACGATTGTTTGTCCTGGCCTAGTGCATGACACATGGAGAATACAATGTCCTCCATCACTCCCTCACAAAAAGGGAGGAGATCCTTACTCCCTCTCAACCTAGAGAAACATAACCACATGCTTTAGCTTGTCTTATTCATTAGCTACGTGTTCTTTCGTGGAGATCATAGCAGTAGCTTGTAGGGCTTCTAGATATTTGCAGGGCTTCTCGGCTCCTAATAGCATCACATCATATTGAACTTTGACCTTCTTGGATCTTGACAATCATCATGCAACTTTGTCATCATAAGGTTCATCTATCATCTTCAAGCAGCCAAACTTCCTCATAGTTCCTAGCACATCTCTTCTTCCTTACATAACATAATTCTACCCTAATGCTCCTTCAAGCCATCATCAATCCTGTCCACTCAAACCATGTGCTCCCAAATTGAATTAAACCAAACAGTTGTAGGTACACATTATCTCAATTGTTATCTTTTCCAACCTCTACACATACTTCTGCAATATGTCCTTTCAAGGAGCCAAATCATTTCCCAAACAAATCGTCAATATCAAATCACAATAGCCTCTAATCAAGGTGTGGCATTCGTCATGTCAAATTATACTGCTTGCTCCCTCTGAGATCAATTTTCCTCTATATGGTCTATCCTCGTATTGTAACAGAGTTTTGCTCCATGCTCCTCAACTTTCAAACATCAATCGGTGTGTTCCTGGAACGAACCAATCAGCAAGCTTCAATTCCATCAGCATCTTTATAGCTCCTTTCCATCTGAGGTAAGTGAACTTCTTGTCCTTTAATCAACTTTCTTGATGCAAACTTCTTCATCTTCATGCTTTGCCACGTTCTTCCACTTATTCCTTCTGTTAGTCAAGCTTTAGATAAAAATTGTCTTGACCCGCAACCTTTATTAGAAGACCATGAAAGAACAAGGAGAACAAGCCACAAAGATAATAAACAAGGGGAGATAAATTACTTATCTTTTGAGAAGGATTAGCTCCCTCTTAATCTTGGACCTATTCACCAACCTTGTCATACCTGTTGAACTCAAGAACTAGGTCTTTCCTTTTTTACAACAGAAACCATTAGTTAGGGTTTTCCATTCCTAAGGTTTCTCCTTTTATTCCAAGCTTTGCTAGGGTGTACATACTACAAACCCTACATGCCAAGAGTTGTCACTTGCAAAGTTCTACAACTACACTTAGATGGTTAGTTGCAAAACCCTAGATACTTTAAGGTCTTCAAGATCGATCATGTTAGGAATCGCAAATTCTATGTAAACCCTAGAAACTTTATTGACAAGCCTTCTATACCAAAGATTTCATTCTATGACTATAGAACCTAGTCCTAATATGTAAAAGAATGCTTATGACAGGCTTTAATATATGTTGTTGATACTAAATTTCAAAAGAGCATAAGATCAATGACCATGATCTAGAGAACTTATTTACAACAATTAAGGATGATGCGTACCTTTTTTACCTTACCTGGTCCATGCAAAGATATTTGTCTAGTCTTTCATTAAAGATACCTCAGACCTTTAGCTATCGAACCTTATAGAGAAAGTCCTTTGTCTTTCATGCTTCAGAATTGAACAAGTCGGGCTTCATTCTAAAATAAGTCTCATACTTGTCACACTTCTTTCAGTTACAACCTTCAAAACTGTCACAAATCTTAGGTTTGTCTTCTGCAAAGTCATTATTGTTCTCAACGTATGTTTCAAACTATAGTCCAACAATATGATAAACTCTACAAAGTCTCGGGATGGTGTAGCTGTCTTAGAGATATTTTTCTTAATAGTCTTCAAGATATCTTCGTAGTTTAGGAATTTGCATTACATAGTGATGTATTTATACTATCCCTCAGGTACTCGTATTCAATGCCTTTAAGAAGTGCTTGCCACAAAAATTTTTATCATCGTGAATTGTTCATAAAAGGTAGTTTTTCAAGTCACAGAGATATAGCAGTCATGAAGATTATACTTTGTAGAAGACGTGTTACTGAACAAACGCGTCAATCATTTGCAATGCTTTCTTTGTAAAGGGAGAAGACCTTCAAGATATCGTAGTGAGCACTTTATATCTTAAACTAATGTTCTTCGCAAACTTTGTCACATCCTTCAAAACTAAGTTACTATTATGTCATTTATCAAGGTCATTATCATATATATAAATCACTGTCACATGAAGACACTATCACAAATCATGAGCACTGTCATATGTAGGGTTTCCGCCATGCCATATTACTATCATAGTCATGCCTCCTCACTGTCATATAGATTGCAATCAATTCAAGATCACTATCACAATTATAGATCATTGTCATGCTTCCTTAATGTCATATAGATTACGGTCTGATTGTTATATATGTCATGTATATTGTTTACAAACAGTGTGTGCCACAGAAGTATAGGGCGAGCCTTCGAAAATAGAAGTAACAAAACGAGCCTCAGAGCATTGCGAGCCACAAAAATACAAGTCATAGGAACAAACCATATGTGAGCCATTACAAATGTGAACCACATAATATCAAGCCACTAAAATTACGAGCTATTGAAATATCGGGGCATAGAGATAGTAAACCTCCATTGTAATATAACAAGCCACTGTAATCGAGCCATAAGATTGTGTATCAAAAATGAAGTTATAAGACTGTGTAACAAAAATGAGCCACGGTAATGTAACATCATTATAATATATCTCGAGCCATTGTGTAATTGTCATACAAATGCAAAAATCACAGAGATGTGATCACAAGGAAGTGTGCAAGCTTATGCAAGCAATAAAGAACAAGCCACATATACATGTCAACGAGCCACAGTAGATACGTAGAGATAAAGTAGATCCATCAAAATCAAACCATAACAACTGCAAAATAGATAACGAATACGAATCAAGGCATTGTGATTCTCAGAATTTAAAGAGTTATTGTAATTCTTTTGCGTGCCATAGATGGGCCTCATAATTGTACCACATAAGATGCAAGATGCTTGTCTGAGCATTAGAGTCATAGTGAATGAAATGAATCACAATGATGCATCAACCAGTCTTCACAAAATGCGAGCTCCTATCACAGAGTATATGTGAGATCCATCACGGAGTATATAACATGGCACAAGCTAGCCACAATAAGGCATCCAAAATGCTACAAAAATGTGTCCAACCAATAGAGATAGAAACTTCAGGAATGCGTCTAATCCACAGAGATAGACACTTCTTCAGGATGTACAACAGAATTCATCCTTAAGCTTCAAATATAATAATCCACTTCCTTCTCCAGAATTAAACTTGACCAGATATTTCAATAGTGTTTTGCAATGTAGTTTCCATAAGGATATCTCAAAGAAAGGTCCCAATAATTAGTGATCTCTAGACTAATCTTCCTTCACCTTAGCTCTGACACCACGTTGAAAAAACAAGAACCTTATGACTTAGGGTTGATTTCTCTGTCATGATAATTACTTGTGAATTTGTTGACTTGTTTAATAAATTTATGTTTTCTTCTTTCATCAAGCAATTACCAAAAATAAATAACATGAAGATCACAAAAAACAAAAGAAGACAAGATGTAGGCTCTCCAAGACAAGGCCAAGACGCCACAAGGGGGAAAAGCCAGAAAAATTCCTCTTCTTATAGAATCAAATCAAAGTGAGAAATCCAAGACCCAAGACCATGACAAAATTCCAATGCTTCAAGAAGACAAGTCAAGCCCTCTCAATCATAAGAGATAGCGTCAATTTCAACCACAATAGCTCACATTATCCGCCACAAAGAGCTTGTAATTTTCTCAAATAACCTCCCACAAAAAAGCTTGCATCATCTCAGATCCAGGAAGCTCGCATTTCTTTTGCAAATGCATGACCTCATAAACTCACAAATCCTTACAAGAACATAGCCTCTAAACTTTGCATGTCTTTGCCTCAGAAACTATCACAAAAAGAACTGAATTGCTTGCTGAATTGGAGGTGGACGTATGCCAATATATAGTTGTTCTCATGTGCGAAAAGGCACATCCTTTGAATGAGACAACTTGTCATCCAGGAGGGCCAACTTGGCTTCTTGAGATAAGCTGGCCTAAAAATATATTTAAAAAAAAAAAAATTATTTCTTTTTCTTTAAAAGAAGTCCAAATAGCACTTTGACTCTTTGACTCAATAAATCCTAGAAGCATGAAGAACATGCTTAACTAATAAAAAAATATTTTTCTACTTTTTCTTCTTTTTGCTTTTTACATAAAATATACAATGACACAAGTACAATTATGAAGACAAAACATAGTTACATTTTCCAACAGGATGAACAACGAGTTTGGATAGATGTTATGTTTGAAGAGTACTAGTACATATTGAAGAATGATGTATGGGAAATCGTGCCAAGACCTAAAGGAAAATTTGTTATGTCTTCCAAATGGATCTACAAAATCTAGCATGCAGCTGATGGAACCTTTGAGAAGTTCAAGGCAAGATTTGTGGCACATGCATTCTCCCGAAAAGTGGGAGCAGATTATGAAGACACATTTGCTACTGTTTCCAGGTACTCTTCTATTAGTTCTATTATTTATCTTGCTTCTATTACAGCTTGGAAACTACATCAAATGGATGTTAAGACTGCTTTTCTTAATAGAGTCATTGAAGAGGAAGTATATATTGAACATCCTCAAGGCTTTGAGATTCATAATAGAGAGACACATGTTTGTAAATTGAAGAAAGCTTTGTATGGGCTTAAGCAGGTTCCTCGTGCATGGTACTCTCGTATTGATGGCTATTTGTTGAGTCTTGGTTTCACAAAGAGTGATGATGATCCAAATTTGTACTTCAGAGATGTTGAAGGTGAGCCCTTGATTTTGTTGTTGTTTGTACATGATCTATTTCTAACAAGGGCTGAGAATCTCATTGTCAAGTATAAGAGGGAGTTGATTTCTGGATTTGAGATGAAGGGTCTTGGTCTTATGCATTACTATTTGGGATTGGAAATATGGCAAAAGTCTAGTGAAATCTTTGTTGGGCAAAGAAAGTACATCATTAATATCCTTTAGAAATTTGGCATGATACTACCACGGTGACAAATTTGAAGAAGCTATGAGATTGCGATTCTAATCTGGTTGTCCCCTCTATGTATTGTAAATTGATTGGCTTATTGAACTATCTGGTTAACACCAAACCTGATATCTCCTATGTTGTGAACGCATTGAGGCAATTCTTGGTTGAGCCGCGACATGTGCATTGGGTTGCGGGGAAAAATGTATTGAAATATATATGTAGCACCATTGATTATGGTTTGAGATGTGTTTCTTATGGAGAATGCCAGCTACATGGTTTTATAGATGTTGATTGGGCTGGATGCACTGAAGATGTTTAGCTCGGGCTCTGCACTTCTGGTTTATGTTTTAGCTTGGGCTCTGCTATGATATCACAATCAAGTAAGGAGCAGACTTTTGTTGCTCTTAGTATGGTTGAAGTTGAATATATAGTTGCATGTTCAACCTGTTGTGAAGCAGTTTGGCTTTGAACGTTGTTCACTGGTTTGTATGATCAAGTGTTGGAATCGACCATTGTATATTGTGACAATCAAAGTTGTGTAAACCTTTCTAAGAATCCAATTTTTCATGACAGGTCAAAGCACATTGATATCAAGTATCATTACATTCAAAATATCATCTAGAGAGGAGCTATGAGGCTACTGATGAGAAGGTTGTTGATATTTTGAGAAATCCACAGTTTCGAACAAAGTTTTCTCATTTTAGAGAAAAGCTTGGAGTGGTTGAGAATCCCTCTCTTGAAGAGAGGGAGCATTAATTGTATATCATGAGATTGACAATCTTCCTTAGGCTTAACTAAGAGACCATGGTTTATGGTCGAGAAGATTGTCCTGGTCCCTCCCTTGGGTCATTGAGATTGATTTAGAAACCAATATGGCTGGGGAGTTTGGTTCTGAGGCTTGGAGTGATCCCTTGAGTCATTGCGTTTGATTGAGAGACCAAGTGGACTTGATCAAGCACACTGATTTTGAATTCTATTCCGTGACTCATTGTGTTTGACTGAGAGACCAAGTGGACTTGGTCAGGAAGATTGATTTTTAGCACTCTCTTGAGTCATTGTGCTTGACCAAGAAACCATTCGATATGGTTGGAGAGTTTGACCTCATTGATTAATCCCATGGTTAATTGATCTTGATGCCATTGGTTTTGGCTTGCGGGATGAGTTTGATGTTATGTATCTTTCCTTATGATGAGACTTGTACATCTGATTTTGTGATCTCTCCCTTAGGTCATTACTGAGAGACCAATGGATTGGTTGGGAAGATTGATTTTGAGAGAAAATGTAAAGTACCTCTCTAGCTAAGAGGGAGTGTTGAAAAATGGTAGCTTCGGTGGGTATTTTCGTGGTCAAAATTGAAGGAGAAATTATTATTTTCCAGCTGTCCAATTCGACCTCAATTGGACAAGTCAGCACCACCACTTGAAGGTTTGACCCTAAGGTCAAAACCCACCTATTGACTCACATATAAATTGGCATTTGTTGGACCTCATTTTGCATCACAACTCATTCATTCAACCAATCAAGGAGATTTCTTCACACGTGCGAGGAGGAAGAAGAAGATTTATCCCTGTGTTAACCAGCAATCTTTGACTTCTGTTGACCAATGTTGACTAGCTTGGTGGCAGCCATGGAGGCTGACAGGTGGCAAGCAAGGGATAGGGGACCAAGTGGCACATTTGTGATTAGCTTGCAAGATTAGTAGGCAAACCAAGGATAACAAGGAAAAACCAACAAAAAAATCAAGGGGGCGGGAAGAAAAGTGGAGAAATGTTGATTGGCTCACAAGAGTTGGGTCAAGCTAGAAAGACAACCAACAGGAAGTGAATCAAACAACTAGAGGACCAGACAAATGAGGAGGGGAGGTTTCTTATGTCATCAGCGATTACCACAAGGGGCACAAGGGAAGTGCCAAGGGAGATCTGGGCGATTCTGGAAGACCAAAGATGAGGGGGATACACATTCCAGGAAGTAGTTGTTTGATCAGCAGCTAAAAGTAGTCGGATTTTTTGAAGGCCTTTGTGCAACAGCTGAGTGTTGTAGCTATTAGTTGGAGGGGAATGGGCCTTTGAAATCCCTATTTTAAGTTTTAACTAGCTATGTCGGAAATCCCACACTCGCGTTCTAGAATCTGGATGGCTGCAAGTGACTATGGTTGTAGCTCGTCTACGGTTGGGCGGAAAATCAAAGTCCCGAACTCAATCCCAGAATCAAGTATTTGGTATGCTTTTACATTGGTTTGTCTAGTAATTAAATGCACAGTCGATTGATGATATGGGTTTTGCCTGGCGACATTGGGTAATACTTTTGTTCCTATTTATTGATGCATTTATTTCCTTCATGGTCCTCTACTTATGAGGTATTGGACGCATGCTCCAATTAATATTCATCATGGTTAAGTTTAAACAAAACTAGCGCTGGTAATACAATCTGCATTATAAATTAGAGCATATGCAAAGTATCAAAATCCTACCCTACCTTGTACTGCCTGTTGGCTTCTTCTGAAGGGAAAATGTCATCCACGCCTCTTGGATGAGATTCAACAAGATGGAGTTGGAAGTTGGTCCTATTTCGGGAAAGCTTACTTACCCTATGAGCAAGCTATCCCTCCTGGAATCCTGATTGGATCTGTATAAAATGGGTGTTGTCCGACCAACAAAAAAAACAATAAATTTTGTGTATTAAAAGATTGATATTGCGGATCTATGTCACCGCGTCTTGTGCAGGGGCTTCTTGAAGGAAAACTCGACTAATATAATGATGTGTAAAATAATACAGCTAAACAGTTTAGCAAAATTTAAACAGATCTTCTTCAATGAAAGGAACACTAGGAGCTACTCAGAAGATTCTTCTTATCAAAATTATGTAAATATGATTGAAGAGACACCTTTGGCTCTCCTTCATGCCGTAGACCTCCATTTAGAACTTATAGTTCCAATGTGACATGAAATGAGTTATTCTAAACTATTTGTTCTATTCTCTCCATGATTTTCCAATGTTGATGTTGTGTCAAGCTTTTTATTCTAATTTGCTTGTTTTACTCTCTCCATAACTCTTATTGTTCTACCCTCTCCTCGAGGAGCCACCTTCCATAACTCTGATTGTTCTACCCTCTCCTCGAGGAGCCACCTTTAATATTGGCAGCATGCTTTTACCTAGGAACTTGTATGCATAGTTTTAAAACTCGGACTCAGACTCAGAACCGATCGAGGGTCAACTCCGACTTGGTATCGACTCGAACTAGTTGATTCCAATGACTCGGTCTTTGTAAAAAGTACATTAAATATTTAATTTTTTATGAAAAAACATATTTTTTAAGATTTTCATTCATATTTCCAAACTCAAAGCATTAGAATAATAGAGAGAAGACCACATATCATCAAAGTATGCTCATGAATATATCTACTATATCAAAATGGCACCGAGTGCACTATCTGATACATGTAATATATAGAGATCAGAACAAAAACACATAACCAATGAGGCTCTAAATGGCCTCTACAACAAAACAATACAACTGCAAGACTACAAGTCACTAACACAAAACAATATCTAGTGATCACTAGTCACTACTGTTAGAGAAAGCAATATGATTTGGCTCAGACTCTAAATCAGAGTCAGACCTACTCAATGTTGCTCCAAAAACAACTCCAACTTCTCACAAATGCTCACACAAATGCAATGAGATAGTTGTGAGGAAATGAGGGGGTTGGGTCACCTTTATAGGCATGGGAGAGGGGTCAAGGGGCTAGGAAATAGGTGCAACAAAAAAAAAATTGATTTCAAGTCCGCCTAGCTCGCCTTTTTTTTCTTGTCACCGAGGTCGGCGAGTTTAAGTCAAGCTCGGTCGGTCTGAGAATTCCGATTGGTCTGTTACCAAACCTGCCGAGTCAATGACCAACTCGACCGATTCGGTAACGGACTAGCCGCCGAACCAGATAGTTGACGTAGTCAGTCCAAGCAAGGTATGGCTCAATCAACCAAGCCAAATCCAAGTCAGACCGGCCTAGTTTTAAAACTAAGCTTGTATGACAACTAAGCTTGTCTTTCGTAGCATGAGCAATGTATATTGAAGCAGTATTTATGTGAGTAGATCATAAGAATTTGACCATCGTTTTTAGAATCGCCTTTTAAAACAAAATGCTCAAAACCCAATTGTAAACAATTCATTGTTCCACCAGTAATGGTCGTCATCTTTGTTTGATGTTACAATGGTACCTATGCTTTACATGATCCTTCTTGTCATTATACTATTCCTTCGGTAAAGTGTTTTATATTACACTTTACCGACCAATAAGAAGAATCTGAAAAGTTCAATGGCAAGTGTTCTGGAATTCCTATTATGGCATAAAATATCCTCATCTAAAAATAGCGGATATTATGTCACATTTGTTGTCAGGATTGGTGTGGGAATAAACTAAATCCAGCCTGAAGGTTGGAGTGTAAAAACTCTGGTAAACTTGAATAAGTATATATTATTATTGATAAAAGATGAGATGATTACAATGGGGAATCACCAAGGCTTTAAATATAGCCTTACGGTGTCCCTTGGTGAAGAGGCATGATCATTGATCATGCCCTTTCACTTAATAAACCTAAGATAACTATATTTAACTAATAATTAATAAATTATACATAACGTTGCCCCTCTCTTAAAGATGCTTTGTCCTCAAAGCATGCGTAATGATGGACATTGTTGACAAATGCTTGAGATTCCCGAGAGGCGGCTCTTGCTTTCCACATTTTTAAAAGATCGTGGAGCATCTTCTCGAGTTCAATCTTTTGGTGATGAGGATAGCGATAAGGCTTGATGTTAACAGGGTCTGATCCTGCCTTGACTTCTATTGTATGTTCGATTTTCCTACTGGGAGGCATTTTTATTGGTAGGTCTTGGAATACTTTTTCGTGTTTCTGAACTAATCCTTGTACTTCTGGTGATTCTTCGTGGTTCCTTTTTGTAGATAACATTTCTAACTAATGACATTGTACTATAGAGGCTGGCACTCCTTTTCGAATCATCTTCGTCATCTGAGGTGATAATATGATTTGATTTTCTGGGGCTTGGAATCCATACAACTTGTGCTTCTGCCCGTCCCATTTAAAGCTTATAAACTGCTTCTAATGGTTGGCAGAATAGGTACCTAAGGTTTGTAGCCATTGAATTCCTAAGACCACATCTACTCCTTGTAATGGCACGGTGTAGAATGGAGATTCTAAATTAAAATTTTGAATCTGCAATTTGGCTTTATGGCATTTCCCTACCTTCTCAATTTTCTTACCATCGGCCACCATTACCTTCATATTGGGCATGGGAAACGTAAAGATGTTGAGTCTTTGGGCCATGGTCGAATCTAAAAAATTGTGGGTACTGTCGATGTCAAGGAGAACCATTACGTTGTTTTCTTAATATGTCCTTTTAGTTTTAGTGTGTGAGGTTGTGATATACCTGTCATAGCTGATAAGGACATTTGCGTAATGCTTCCGTCATCTAGTTCTGGGGTGGCTACATCTGATTCATCATTGTTAGAGTCATTAGTTGCTTCACAGTTATAGAGATTCTTTGTCTCATTTCTTTTAGCGCACCTATGCTTAGGGTCCCACTTTTCACCGCAACATTTGCACTTGCCTTCTCTCATCCTTTGTATTTCCACGTTAGATTTTTCTTCTTCACGAAGATGGGGTGGGACATATTTTGTGTTATCTATATTTTCAGATTGAGGAAATCTTTGTCTCGAATATACTCTTTTTGATTTTGACCATAATAACCTTTCAAATTTCTTTTCAGCAACTTTTGTTTTTTGTCTTGCTAGTTCTACTGATGTAATGTCGTGAAGTTCGAGCTCTTCTTGTATATGGATTTTAAGTCCTGAGATGAAAGACTGGATTAAACGAGATTCTGACAATCCAGGTACTCGTGTCGCTAAGGTCTCCCATTCTCGAGTGTACTCATCCACATCTCCTTTTTGGCGTAATTTGATGAATGTTGAAAAAAAAAATCTTCTTTTATACCTTGAAATATTTTAAAGAATGCATCCTTAAATTTTGTCCAACTAATAGCAAGCATCGTCTTTTTCCACCACATATACCAATTATATGCTTCTCCTTCCATTTTCATGGAAGCGCGCTTAGTTTTTTCATCATCACTATTAATGTCATAAATTTCAAAATATTCTTCGACTTTATTAAGCCATGGAATGTTATTTTTTTCATTACCGTCAAACTTGGGTAGCTCGATTTTTGCTATTCGATGATATGCTAACAGTGGAACAAGAAAGGGGTATTGATTAGCAAATGCATTCCAAAGCTGCTTATTTTGAGAATCTACATTACTATCTTCGTGATGATGTGAGGAATCGGTTTTTCCCGATGCTCTTCTGAGTTCCCTGAATCTGCGAAAGTGTTCTGTTGATTTTGTTCCATATTAGGGGATATGGGTCGTTGTATCTGACTTATCTTATCTATCTTATCATTTATCTTATCAAGGAATTCTGTCATCTTTTTCATTGCTTCGCTATGATTTTCTATGGCCTCGTTATGATTTAGGCACATGTGTCTTTCTATTCGATTCGTCATATCTTAAACCTTTTTGATATCGTTGGAGTTTCCTGCAACTGTACCTTCGAGGCCGACTAATCTTTTTCCAAAGTCTTCGGAATTATTATTGATCTGTTTCTCAAGATCCAGCAATTTTTTTTGGAAATCGGCCATCGACATTGATGACGTCATTGAACGCGTATGCGGTGGTGAATATTTATCTGCCAGTTTTTTTATATAAAATTAGTTCTAAATTAAGTTTATATAAAAATTGAGTCTATATATATATATATATATATATATTAAATTTGAATTTAATTTGAATGTACACACCTTATGGTCACGATGGTTCACAAAAAATAAAAAGCGAAATTATTTTTGTTGTTTGCTGGCTGCGGTGGGGACAACAATTAACTGACAGGGGACGACGGAGAAAATGGGGCGGCACACGGCGGAGGGAGGAAGGGTGAGCAGGCGCTGGAGTGTGCTAAGGCAGGTAGAGTGAGCAGAAGGAAGACGGCAAGAGGGCCGAGGGAGGGTGGGCAAGAGGAAGACGACGGGAGGAGGGAGGCAGATGGCGAGAGGGCCGAGGGAGGGTGGACAGGGACAGCAGGGTGCAGGGAGGCGGGGAAGGGTGGGGACGGGGATGTCGGAGTGTGGTGAGGGGAGCAGAGTGTGGTGAGCGAAGGGCTGAGGGAAGGGTGGGGACGGGGACAGCAAGGTGCAAGGAGGCAGGGAAGGGTGGGGACGGGAACAGCGAGCAGGTGGGATGCCGGAGTGGGGAGTGTGAGGGGGTCGAGATGGGGTGAGCGTGAGGGGGATGCCGGGTGAAGAGTGTAAGGGGGTCGGAATGGAGAGCGTGAGGGGGTCGGGAATGGGAATGGGGAATGGCCGTGGGTGGAATGGCCGAGGGGGGATGGGAGTTAGGATTGGGGGGAGGCCGAGGGCCGAGGGGTGAGGCCGAGGGCCGAGGGGTGAGGGGGATGGGTAGCGAGGGGGATGGGAGTGGAATGTAATGGATTGTAATGTTGGGAGGGGAGAGCTATGTGAGGGGCCGAGGGAAGAGGGAAAAAAAAATTGGCAAAGAAAAAATCTATAATTTTTTTAAACCCTTGATGATCACACAAATCCTAAAGAGCGACTGCTCCGATACCAATGGAGTGTAAAAACTCTAATAAACTTGAATAAGTATATATTATTATTGATAAAATATGAGATAATTACAATGGGGAATCACCAAGGCTTTAAATACAGCCTTATGGTGTTCCTTGGTGAATAAACCTAAGATAACTATATTTAACTAATAATTAATAAATTATACATAACAAAAGTGAACCCCAAGATAACTTGTTGATGGTTAACTTTGAAAACCAGTTGGGCAGAGCTTAGAATAAAGCATTTGTTATAACCCTGCATAACAGAGAGATAACACAGTTCTAATTTCAGAGTGTAACACAAGCAAGATCTATGTAATATGGTGGATAAACAAAATACACTTCCTTCAATTGGCTTGAAGTATACTTTTTTCTTCATGGTCAAGGTATCTTGACTCCATCGATTTGGCTCTCAAGCTCCATTTCCTCCCTTAGCTTTAGCTCTTGAGATTTTTTTTCAAGCTCAGTTGCTCTGGTTCTTGGCTTGTTGTATGGTATACGACATAACGAGGCCTGGAGTTTTGTCATGTTATGATTAATATGATTATCTCCTTCATTCTCTCAAAATTATGAATAAGCAGGTTGGGAGGTTTTCTTTTAGTGGGCTTCTTGACCTTAATCCATAACCCTTTTTGTTGTTACCCCATATTTAGTGGTTGGGATGGTTTGATTCCCCCCTCTATAGTAGTCTAATAGTGTTCAACCACCCTTGTAATTGATTCCTTGTGACTGCTACATGTGTACTATGTTGACCTTAAAAAGGGTTAACACCCATACTATTGTGAAGTATCGCAATGAAGCTATCTACAGCACTAGGTGGAAACCTCCAAGTGTGCATAATGGCTAAGATGACTCTTACATTTTATAGTTGATAGTCTAGCTATATCTGCTTCATATGTTATTAATGGTTTGTTTGTAGCGTTGCTATTGTGTCGTGCATTATGGACATGTAGCATGCTTGGTTCCTAATGGTTGTGGTATTTTTAAAATGATTATATGATCTGTAGAAAGATGTTATTACCATGTGTCTGCAATTTGCCAACAAATTGCCCTCAAGCTCAATCCAACTTGACATTAAGTGGGGAAAATCATAGCAAGAAGGGAACCTTTATGGGTAGATTAATAATTGCCACCTCACCCATGAACCAAAGTTCTATTAACATTCTTAGTATAGCAATAATTAGGAAACAAATAAATCCTTATACTAGGCTTATATGTTACATTAAATCCTAAGAGCACATTGTGAGGGAAGTAACAAAGACTTGAACACTCTTAACAACTGTGATTTTATCCAAGCTTCTGTTAGGGTGTAGATGTCAATTTAATCCATGTGACTTAAGGAAGTCGATAGTAATGGACTCTAACAAGATATTTCAATGATTATTGGTGGTGGAAATCTCGACCTCGTTGAAGGGGACACTTTGGGGACCTAGAGAAGGAAAGTGAAACTTTGCTACAAATTAAGATGTAAACCTTTATGAAATGTGGTTATAAGTGAATCTAGGAAGTAGACACGAAATCCTTTGGGGTTTCAGCAAATAAGTTTATTAGTTATTACTCATACCACCACTACCTTTGGATAGCTTAAAATGATGTCTTAGTTAGTGTCAGTTTTCCCTTACATGTGATGCAACTAAAAACCCTATTTCACTACGAATATTCATATGTAGTTCTTGTTGGATCCATAAATAGGCTTGAATTAGAGTCAACGACTAAAAGAAGTTTTTATCACGAGTGGCATTAATCATGACTAAAGTAGATTTGCAGACTTACTGCCACCAAGGGAAAACTGTTGAGCTTAATTACCACATCACCCTAGTAATAATGCAAGTGAGAAGATCGTTCTTTTGTTCAATAAAGACTAATGTAGCTAATGAATTCTCAATCTACTGATCTTGTGACTTAGTCCAAAAACATTATTAAATTTTATAGACACTTTCCCATGCCCAATCATTTACATTTGGAAAAACCACAGGATTGGAAATATTGTACTTAACCACCTCCAATAACCTCGCCAATGTACAAGAAAGTGTTGGAGAATTAGAAAGGCAGAAAGATTCTCTTATTCTTGATTATTTACTCGTGATATTCTTTAGTTTTGCTTATGTTCTTCTTATGATCTTTCTTCTTAGTTCATCAAGCAAATATCAAAGCAAGTGCACATAGATCAAGGACACCATATGTAGGCCAATAGTAGGGAAAAACCCCACTCTCGGGGAAAACCCAGTCAGTAATTCTTCCTTAAATAGTAATTATTGATACTCTAGACCTTGACTCGAACTTCCTCCACACCAAGTCAGCCTTCCTTTTGATCCTTCTTCAATTTGGCAACAACAACAGCAGTAGCAGCAATATGTAGCAGTTTCTTCGACCTGGAACTTCGACATTGCTTTTGGAACTTCGATCTTGAGGGAAAGACTTTGATCTTGCTTCTAGGAGTTCGATTTTCACCCAACACAACTTCTCAAAGCAGCAGCATCCAACATAATCAACTTCGACCACTTCTTCTCTTGGCAACAGCAATTGGCAACACCTGATGCAGCAATTGATGCAATAAATGATGAACAATTTTGATCTTCCAGACTATAACACGTGTGAGAGAGAGAGAGTAGCACCAAAATTTCGATTTTCTTCAACTCATTTAGCTTGTCCAAAACCGTACTCAAATTGACCCTTTCCTTCACTTCGCACTTTTCCCTGAAGCAGTAAAAGATATCGAATTTCTGAGTGTGAGAGAGATGTCTCCAAATGAATTAGATCTCCCTGTATTCATAGCCTTCTGATGGGTTCGAATTACTGGACTTGAAGGCTGACTCGATGTGGAGGCTCCATAAATCATATTTGACTCAATACTTAACCTATTCGCGTGATTCAAAAGCCCAATACGAGTCAATTTAAATCTGCAATAACCCTATAGACTCGAAATAAATCCTAGAAGTCCACAATGGGGACTTTGACCTAAAAAAATATGACCCAAGCATGAAACCCATGCTTTAATAAGTCATTTAATAATAATATAAAATTCTTTTCTTTATTCTTTTGACAAGTACAATAAATATTGAATCAAATAAAATTTATGAAGAACAAACCTAGTTACAATCTTCGACAAAAGTACCCGTTCATAAGAATTGTGAATGTGATGTATTTTCATGTACATGTTAAGCCCTGAGGCAACTCAATTGGCGAGAGCAGTAACAATGAAGTGTTATGAACTAAGAGATCCAAACTTAAAATCCCCCAAAAGAGAAAAAAGAAAAAAAAAAGAAAAAAAAAAAAATATATATATATATATATATATATATAAAGCCCATTCTCATAACTGCACTTTGGGAGTTGAATTAGTTTAGCAACCACCTCTAGTTATTGGATGATATGGGGGTGTGTACATTCTCTTGAACAAAGCTTCAAGAAATAGAAAGAAAACGATATAGCAAGTCTTTCGACACACTCAACGAATCGAAAAGGAACAAATCCACTCAACTAAGGGAGATTCGAGGTCCTTAAACACTCCATCCTAAATTGAGAATTAGAAATTAGGAAATAATCACTATAATGTCTATCATTAGGCTCCTGACACATCAATAACTCCATCTTGCTCTCTTTCCTTTACATTTTGGTCAAAATAAATTTACAAGTGACAACATTCACTCTATCTCTATATTCATCTCTAATAGGATTACACAAATCCATTGTTTATTGAGGTAGGCACTCAACCATAAGCATGTAATACCCCTAATAATATAGGAGGTATCAATAACAAAAAGTGGTTGGTGTCACTAAGGACATTCTAGCCCTACGTTAGATGTGGTTGGTGTAGTTGTCGTCAAAGGGGATGGAGGTGAAGTTGTATCTTTGAAACAAGGCTAGGTTTGCAAAGTTCAGTACATGATTGTCTGCCAAACAATTGACATCCTTGTTTAAAATTGATTCCTCTCGAATTCAAGCATGCCCCATCTCTTTACCTCACAATTGTGAAAAAAATACGATTTCAAAAAATAGTTATTGCAATATTTATTGTTACAAAACAATATATGCATATTCCATGCCATGTCCCCAAAAGTTATCACAATATCAATAATTATTTTGTAAGTTATTAAGTTATATACATTCTAAGAAAATCACATGGTAATATAAATGTACCTTCTATCTATAAAAATCTCACTCTTCAACAAGTTCTAAGTTGAGTTGATTATGTCAAACCTAGAATAAACTCTATAGTCTAGAGTATGTTTGTACCAACGCAAATGCTCCAATATGAAATCACATTAAGGTAAAAGTGTCTAGTTCATTTAACTATAACAATCACCTCACACTGTCATGTCAATACATTATGACAACATGCAACCTTAATCCTACATGGCCTCAATATTAATTTGCATACAACATATTGTTGACTCAAACTTCCACATCATATGATGTAATAAAATATAATTGTCTACTATAGTATTTTCCAACTTCAAATCCAATATGAGAATACACAGATTCAAACTACTCAACTTATGTATTGAATGAGAAGTAACAAAGTAATTATGAACATGTTGTGTACCAAATATTCACAAATTTCAATCCATAAATTGCTTAACATTTCAAACCCAGTGGAAGGTTCGTCCTCGAAAGATAGAAAGCTCATGTTACCCAAACCTGACAAACACTTATCATAACATGCAAAGGATTCACGAACTTAAACCACCTAAGTGCACCAAAGTTGTGGGCTCAACATTTAGAATTGGGCAATCAACCAACTTTGTCATTTCATAGTGTAATATGTATTATCAACATTCTATTGAGTACTGATGTGGAGCAATTACTCCCAACTTTGTATCTTCGAAGGGTAATATTTATTCCCATTGTTCTATTGAGTATAGCCAACTTAAACCATACAAATGGATGTTACATAAACAACATAAATTTCATGTTGTCTATTCACTCTTGCCTTTCAAAACATTAATTAAACCAATGCAATGATGGTGCATAAAGATCAGTGGTAATAAAAATTGAAGGTTTACCCACATCAATGCCATGGAACCTTCTAATGTAAACAATGATTTGTGTCAAATTCACAAGTAACATTTTACAAGGTAAAAGAACACCTCAAAAGTTACACTGCCAAAGGGAATTGTAACAAATGTTCTAAGATAAAAAGATGTGGCCCTAAAAGTGCAAGGTTACTAACCCACAAAATTCCAAGTTAGATGAAAAAATATGACTCTGCAATCATGTAAGCTCGAAGTAACTATAGAAAGTTGTGTTGTGGAATCTATCTATGTTTATACCAAAGAGTTTTTGCTAGTTTCAAAATCAACTGAAACATCACTTCATAAAATTATCCCACTCGTGAAGTAATGTTGTTGGAGTTGTGATTATGTTGAGGAAGAATCATGGCTGAGGTCTTTGCAAATTTAAAAAAGCAAGAGATATTCATACATAAAAAAGAAAGTCGCATATAGAGATATCAAGAGAAGGCAATGAATATTTTGTTTCAAAAGCAAGGTCACTAAAAAAGACTAGTTCAAGTGCCCATTACTCAATAGTCTCCCAACACTTAAAGAATCTTAAACCCCAACATCATTAAGTTCCCTAAAATCATTGCATTGATGTTGTGGACCAAAGATCCTTCAAAACATTTTATCTCATATAAGCAATTCCACATTGAACAAATTCACAAAGATGAAACTTTATTTGAATCAAAACCTTGTTTGTTGATGACACTGTGTAGGCCGAAAATATTTTAAAATGTCATATACAGTGTTCTACGGGGATGCATCCCTAGAGGTTGGGGGTGTGTTCCCCACGTTTCCCACGCTCTTGGGGAAGCTTAAGGTAAAGTTTCCCAATGTCCCCTTTTGGGGAAACTCGAGGAAACATTTCCCCCAATGTGAGAGACGTGTTTCCCCAAAAGGGGTGGTGATTGTGGAGGGCCCCTCGAAACGGGGGGCTATGAGCATCCCACTTGATTTTTTCCTAAAAACAATAATCTATGAGTGGGATAACAATAGTAGTGCCATTCACCTTTATCTTTCATTTTCATCCTTTTACTTAAATTTTTAACATTACCATTAATTGTTTCAAGATGTTTGAGAGTGGTTAAAAACCTCAATGGTTTTCATATGGAAAAAGCAAAATTTTAGGTCCTATTCAAAATACAATACACTTAACAATTTTTAAGATTTCAGAATTGGACGAATTACAACACCCATTGAATTATATCATGTATAACAAAACTAGCATTTAGTCGATAAGATTTCAGAATTGGACGGATTACAACACCCATTGAATTATATCATGTATAAGGGTACGAAACTAGCATTTAGTCAATGGCACCAAGCCCTCTATGTACCTCATTATCAGTGGCATTGATTGTTGAACTCCTCTATCATGGCCCTAATAAAAATGTACCCATCACTCAAAATCTCAATCTAACAAGTTAAGCTTTTTCTATCATATCTTAATGCTTAGAGGGTGATATATGATGAGGATCCCAATATAGGAAATGATTTCGATGATATATAGGTATTTCTTGCAACAAGATTTTTTTGGACAACGAAGTATGGAGGCCATCTAGAACCCCTCTTTGTTGATGTATTTTTGGTTCAAAGATGGATTGCACTCGATGGTATTTTGGTTGTATGCACCCTTACTCGTAATATACATGTGAAACTTTGCATATTTGTGTATAATGGTATGGATTCATATGGATGCACATAAATATTTTTGTATTTTTTTTCAAAATTCGAATATTTATGTATTTTTGGGTCCACTGGTTTTTTCCCAGTTCCCAATCTTTGGGTCAATGGTTTGATGACCAAGTCAGTTCTGATAACATCAATTCATTGTCCATTTTTCGTTTTCAGTTTTAACTTTTGAGTCTTGACTCTAGATACTCATGACCTCAAACCAAGTATTTGACTCATCACTCTTTACTATTTTTGAGTTTAATTCCACTCTTCAGACTTCAGTGTCTACCATTTTGCTCAAGTACAAATCAGATTCTAGAATAATGAATGATAAATTTAAATCAATGTAGATTCTAGAATGATGAAAGATGAATTTAAATCAATATATATAATATTTCACTATTTCTATTTCGTTGAATCATTTATGATGTATAAGTCAATTAAGTCAATGTATTTCATTATTGAATTTGAAATTGGATCATGTGTGTGTGTGTGTGTGTGTGTGTGTGTGTATATATATATATATCTGTGTGTCTGTCTGTCTGTCTGTCAATTTTATATACCCTGACGACCCCTGTCCACCTTGAATTTCCTTGCAATTTGGGGGTGTTCCCACAAGTCCCCTCTATGTGTCTCCTTGTTCCATTTTTCGCTTTCGCCTTAACTTTTGAGTCTTGACTCTAGATACTCATGACCTCAAACCAAGTATTTGACTCATCACTCTTTACTATTTTTGAGTTTAATTCCACTCTTCAGACTTCAGTGTCTACCATTTTGCTCAAGTACAAATCAGATTCTAGAATAATGAATGATAAATTTAAATCAATGTAGATTCTAGAATGATGAAAGATGAATTTAAATCAATATATATAATATTTCACTATTTCTATTTCGTTGAATCATTTATGATGTATAAGTCAATTAAGTCAATGTATTTCATTATTGAATTTGAAATTGGATCATGTGTGTGTGTGTGTGTGTGTGTGTGTGTGTATATATATATATATCTGTGTGTCTGTCTGTCTGTCTGTCAATTTTATATACCCTGACGACCCCTGTCCACCTTGAATTTCCTTGCAATTTGGGGGTGTTCCCACAAGTCCCCTCTATGTGTCTCCTTGTTCCCTAGACATATATGCACCCCGACATCCCCCCTGAATTTCCTCAAAATTTAGAGGTGTTCCCACAAGCCCCCGCTATGCATCTTCCCATTCCTATACACACACACCCCAACGTCCCCCTTGAATTTCCCTAAAATTTAGGGGTGCTCCCAATGTCCCACAAGTCCCCGCTATGTGTCTCCCCATTCTCATTTGGTTATTTATTACTTGTCCTATATGGATTTTAACCCATTGTCATTTTTACACTGCATATATAATAAAAGAACTTTATCCATTTCACCCCGTAGAGCACCCAAATACACTTCGATTGTTGAATATCCTAATAATTCTTGATTTTACCTCTAAAACCCAATGTTGCGAACATAAGCAATGGGATAAAATCAGCAAGGGTCCAGAAAACCAAAAAATCGTAAAAATCAAGAAAATATCGGTAAAAATCGGCAAACATCGGCTAAGCCAAAAAATCGTGATTTCGAGATAAAATCAGGATGTTATTGAGATGTTCGCAACGCTGCCAAAACCTAACACATGAGAAGTCACCTTCTTCGAGCTCAAAACTTCTCAAAGACAACCTATAAGCTCCGTACAAGAACAAGTTTCTCCAAAGAAGTTTTGACAACCAAGCTCAAGGCGAGGGAGCGGGACTCCTTAGCTCTAATACCATGTAGAAATTATGCGCAAAGGATCTCCATAATAACTACTCCACCAACATACACAATAATTTGGCAAAGTAAAATCAACTCGAACAAATAACAAAACTTATACAAGAGATTTATCGTTGCGGCCTATCCTCCAAGATTTATGATTAATCTCCAAAATGGAAGTTATACATCACAATATCTACTTAAGTATCTCATAATATCTCATCTTTTTCTTGTGATATATTGAATTGTTTGTTCAAATGAGGCAAATAAGGCCCTCTATTTATACATGACTTACGTTACAGAAACATCCACAAAATTATAATAAATTCTTTTGGGCCAACATAACTAACTTCCTAAAATACCCCCAAGTGGCCAAATAAGACAATAACGACAAACAACTCCCCAAAGGTGTCATTAAGGCTTATATCAAAAGTTACCAAATTGCTCACAAGACCTCATTTTAGCTTATAACAAGCGCTACAACATCAACTCAACAAGGGTTATGGCTCCCTTGTTCTTAACATGTAGCAATGCTTCTAGATTCACTCTCAATACATTTGATCAAAGATGCACATCTTGGACATGATTACCAAGGCTATGGTCCTCTACAATTTTGAAGACTAGGTTTTACATTTGTTTCAAACTCTTTGGGCCAGGACCAAGAGGCTACAAACCCTCCTCCTTAGGCACAGAATTAGATCCAAGCTCATTGTCACTTGGCCAATTATTTGAAAATAATTCGGGGCAAAGCCATCATGACTAGTGACCATCTTCTGATTGGAATCATTCCTACAAGGTATTGGCTTTTGGAGAGTCAACATCCAGGAGAGATTGATACCCTTTAGCTATCAAGATAGATTGTTTCCATTGATGCCTCAAGAAACCATTGTGGACTAAGAAAAACTTGAACTAAATAATCAAGGAAGATATTCACAAACAGTACATCCAACTCACTTGGACCACATGGCCTAAACATGGCCTTCTACTATGAGCATTTTCAATTGTGATACCCTAATTTTTCAACTATGATACAGTTGTAGGCACTCAATGTACGCTTTCATAGACTCCAAGTTGACATGATCGTCGCATCTCAAGGTAGGATAGGGTGTGTGTTAATTTTAGTTAACAACTATATG
This sequence comes from Pinus albicaulis, assembly GCA_034641835.2. NCBI lineage: Eukaryota > Viridiplantae > Streptophyta > Pinopsida > Pinales > Pinaceae > Pinus > Pinus albicaulis. The sequence continues at coordinate 1,676,077,590 of CM076580.1, forward strand.
TTCTATGCTTAGCACGATTTACTTCAATGTTCCTTTAGCAACCCAATGACAATTTTCAATTATTTCCAGTAGCAATCACATTAACCATTAATCACATTGACAGTAAATGTAGATAGAACATATAACAAAATGCAGAAGACAAGCCAAGACAAGAGAACACCAAATTCAGCGAATGTCAGGTAAAAACCCCAATGGGGGAAAAACCCTTTGATCAATTCTTCTTATTATTATATCAAAAGTTCAGCAGAGAGAGAGTACAAAAGTCAAATTTACTTGCCTAATTCAAAGTCAAAACAACCCTGTCAAATTCTGCAGTCAAACTTCAGTCCTAACCAAAAAGTCAACATTGGTCAAAACAACAGCAAATCCTCCTCAAAGCAGCTTGGTCTTCCTCAATCAAACTCGGCTTAATCAGGAGGTCAAATTCAACAAAAAAAAGCTCGATCAAATTCAGTCAAAGGAGAGAAAAAACTACTGTAATTTTTTGGTGGTCAAACTGTAGTCAACCTTGAAGTCAACGCATGTCAAATAGCCCAAAATTCCTCGATTTTTGTGCCCAGCGATGCGTCCTAGAAAAATTGAACTTTTGAGCCCAATAACACAGTCAAACTCAATCAACAAGCCCTCGATCAACACTGGTCAAACCTGCAACTGATCTCTGAACTTTGTGTCTGCAATTTTGCCCAAAAAACTCGTCCTCCTTGCCACACGTGTGAGAGAGAGGAGCTGCCCAATAGTTGTACGAACCAATCAGATGAAGAGTGAGAAGAACAATCAACAAACCCTCAATCAACGCTGGTCAAACCTGCAACTAATCTCTGAAATTTTTATCTACAATTCTACCCAGAAAACTCGTCCTCCTTGCCACACGTGTGAGAGAAAGAAGCTGCCCAAGGGTTGTACGAACCAATCAAATGAAGGGACAGAAGAATGTGTGAATAATGATGATGCCAAATGAGGTGTGAGGTCACTTGTATTTATACAATTCTCTGTGATTGCTTTTCTCTCTCTTGCTTGGGCTTTGTCTTTACCTGGGCTCTGATACCATGTCAATCTTAGTTAACAATGATATGTTCTATGCTTAGCACAATTTACTTCAATGTTCCTTTACCAGTCTAATGACAATTTTCAAATATTTCCAGTAGCAATCACATTAACCATTAATCACATTGATAGTAAATGTACATAGAACATAAAACAAAATGCAAAAGACAAACCAAGACGAGAACACCGGATTTGGCGAATGCCAGGGAAAAACCCCAATCTGGGAAAACTCTTTGATCAACTCTTCTCATTATTATATCAAAAGTTCAGCAAAGAGAGAGAGTATAAAAGTCAAATTGACTTGCCAAATTCAAAGTCAAAACAGCCCTGTCAAATTCTAAAATCAAACTTCAACCCTAAGCAAAAACTTGAAAGTCAATGTTGGTCAAAACAGCAACAAATCTTCGTCAAAGCAACCCGGTCTTCCTCTGTCAAACTCAATCAACAAGCCCTCGATCAACGTTGGTCAAACCTGCAATTGACCTATGAAATTTCGGCCTACAATTATGCCAAGAAAACTCGTCCTCCTTGCCAAACGTGTGAGAGAGAGAAGTTGCCCAATACTTGTACGAACCAAACATAGGAAGAGAGAGAAGACTGTGTGTGTGATGATGATGCCAAATGTGTGAGGGCACTTGTATTTATACAATTCATTGTGGGTGAAAAGACACATCCATTAGGCTTCTTAAGCCTACACGTTGATGTGGTCGAACTGAACAATTTGCACGTGTGGGCATAAATTCAAAATCACACTTTTGCTTGTCCAAATGATATGATTTTTATATCAATTTTGGTCCTCTCGAAAAAAGGAATTTAATGCAATCATCATCTCCATCAAATGAGTTGTCCAAAGGTGGAATTTGGCCCTAGTTGCCAATTTTAACAGTATGCCATTGTTATCACATGCAAGAAACCAAGACAAATAAGCACTTCATTTTCTATTGCCCCATTTACTATGAGATTACAGGATGAAATAATTACTTATTTCAAGACTTGGAGAACTCTATCTACATTGTTTAAGAACCCAAACTAAAATTTTCTTGCTCTTTACATAAGTGAAGTGCTCAGTTTTAGATCTCAATCCCTAGGTGCCCCATCTACGTAAGAAACCATCAAAAGGATCACCTCCTACTTCCCAAATGTTCCATTGAATCAAAGCCACAATCAACAAACAATGGAAAATGATACGTCAAATTCTATAGTAGTAGCCAGAAAGAAATCTCATCTTGCAATAGCACAATGAACAAACAAGACTTTGAAGAACCCAAAATCAGAAGCATTCTACCATGCACACAACCATTTAGCGATTCCCAAAAGAATATCATCCAACACAACATTGGTCACTTTACAACAATGGACAACTTTAAGGAGGATACCTGCCACCCTTCCATTTGATACTCAGTTTCGACAAGCGTTGACTTCCTCACAAAGCCACAATCGATAAACAAAGCAACATGATACTTCGTATTCCAAAGTAGGGAGACCTTAACTATCATCTTGTAATAGAAAAAAGAACAAAGTAGATTTTGAAGACCCTGGGATAAGATGCACCCTGCCATGTACACTCGCACACAACCATTCCCAAAAGGATATCATCCAACACAACATTGGTCACTTCACAACCATGGACAACTCTCTCCCAAGATACCTTCATTGACCCCCCACTCTCCCATTTGACATCCAACAGCAATCAACCTTGACTTCCTCACTTGGCTCAACGTTGATGCCCCCCACTCTCCCATTTGACATCCAACAGCAATCAACCTTAGACTTCCTCACTTGGCTCAACGTTGATGCCTTAATCTCAACTTCTAATTACTTTAGCATATACTCTTGTTGTTGCATTTAGGGTTATTGCGTTCATTAGCTATCTTTCGATGTGTAGACCTATATAACTTTTAATGCTTTTATCTAGGTGATGTCTTTTAGATTCGAGCATTACAATTTTGTAGGATGTAGTTTTCAATGTCAATGACATACCATTGTTGTCATTTTTTCAACATTAATAAATTTATCTTATCTCATCTCATAAGTTGCCACTAGGCAATATTACACATCCTAACATCACCCCTTAATATTGACTAGGGTCAATGCAAAATACACTACAAAGAAGAGGAGGCCAAGTGACATTACATCACTGATAATTCATAATTTACTTCTAATAATCAAACTAATTTGCTTCAAACATTCACGGGGTGCAATGTGAACCTTACTCTAACAAAAAAAAAGGCTAGCCTTGTTAAAATAGATAAATATGAAATGCATGTGCAAATTGCTTCTCGTCAACAGAAAGAAAACTTTAAATAATGAATCTCAACCTAAAAAGACAATTGGTCTTTAATACAATGCTTTGGTCACCACACAAAATGTCATAATTCATAATTTACGAGTACTCTCTAGGGAACACATCCATATGCATCTCTTATGTCCCCCAAGAAATAGTGAATAAAATAGTGAATAATAAGAAACATACTCAATTTCACATTTTTGTATGAAAACTATGTAATTGCCACCAAGCATCGCTCAAGGAGTGCAACATGAACATCCACACATTCCCTATAATCTACGGGAAATAATATTTTTGTCAAGGAATTCCTTTTCATTTTGTACAATGTAAACTAATTTTACTAACTTTAATCCAACCAACTACCCCGCCATCCGCCCCTCGAAATAAAAAAGGGACGAAAGTGGAAACACCCACATACAGATAGAAACATTGCACTTAAAAAGATTTGGTAAACATACTCAGCATACATATATGAGGAACAATAGCATTTTATAAAACCAAAGTAACACCAAGGAGACAGCATAATTGGATGGGCATTTATTACATATGCAAGTACAAGTAATTGGAGCCTAACAAATTATGTCAATATTTGCATCTATACATAAAAATATTAGTAGTATAATAAGCATACATCATTAAATATGATGAGATAAAATAATTTTATTTATCTCCAACAAATGACCACATAAGTAAGTCAATAGGAATAAAAGGTACATCTAGTGTAGGATTGTGAAAATATATTTAATTTACTCATATTTAGTATTTCAATATTTGATATACAAATTAACCACTTCAATCATGCCATATCTTAATAAATATGTGCATCTCTATTTTAGGCATTGATACACCCTATGCCAACCCTTGTCATCTTTATTTCTTCGCCGCATACATTATGTTTTGAAATTTGACACTACCTCCAACCCTCTTAAAAAACTCATTTCCTATTCCTCAAAATTTAGGGTTATTTAGATGAGACAACTCCCATTGATTTATTGGAAAAGATCTAAATATGAAAAGGAAAAACATAACCAGTTGCTAAATATCTTAAAACTAAGAAACAATGTTTCAAACATCAGCAAAATATACTATATAGACTAAAACACTAACTCATGGTGGTAGTAGATCTCAAAAGAAAATTAGTAATAATACTTTCAATTTGAACAAAAAAAATGAACGTAGCAAATTCAACTCCAAATACTTTATTGAGAATCAAGAGTGTTAGCCAAAGACCATACAAAGAGAAGAGGGATGGTTGGCCCATCAAGATACAACCTATGCTATGAAGAAAACAAGAAAATGGAAATCTTGTTTCACAAATGAAAAAATACTGAAATAATTTTAAAATACCATCTTAGGGTGCAACTATAATGGACCGCTTGTTTCATTGATGCAAAATTAGTGACCTATTGTTTCATAGATGCAAAAATAGTGAACTGATTTCAAAATAACATCTTAGGGTGAAAAGATATATTCATAGTAGATAGTTGGAAAACAAATCTTGCAAAATAGCATAATAATTCCTACCCAAATTTGAACCAAAAAAAATTATTTTCCAAGTTTAGAAGCTTAAATTTACTAAAGGTTCGGTTAAACCAAAGGGCCATAAATATATAATGGAGAGTCTTAAGAAAAATAGAATTTGCTCAAAGAAAAGAAAAATACAAACAAACGCAATCCACAACCAAAATTCTAAAAAATGCAAAGATAAATGGCATACTAACATTGCTCACAAATTTCAAACAATAATAAGAACTGAAATTCAAAATTTTCATTTATTGTTTGTAAATGAAAATATTAACAAACATACAACATAGGAATTTTTACCAAAGAGATGTTAAGGGTTGTCCTAGGTTTTCTAAAGCCTCGAAACCAAACAGCAATCCATAACAAGAAAATCCATCCAATTGAGCTTGAGAGCTATTATTCACTACAAGGGTCAATGAAAAGCATTGTATATACGAAAATCGGACAACATAAAATGTTGTGATAACCATGGCTTTGTTGAACACAAGAAGCAATGTGAATGTCAAGAGTATTTGGAGAGGGAGTAACCCAACCCTTGTCAAGGAAATTCAGAATTGAATTCTCAAAAATTCAATGACCATGGTTGTTGTAGAAAGCAATAGAGCTTTCAATACTACGTATCAACATAATCCAATTTTAGATAATCCCCATACATACACCAATCCACACATTACTCAATCATGAAGCAACCTACAATGGATAATCACAAAAAGATTTCAATGCTTATCACATGTGGCGAAGCTTACCTAGAGCTAATCTTGTTCATTTGTATCAAGAGGCTTAATCACTTCAATTAAAACACATTCTACCATTGGTTTCACCAAATTGCAATTGCTTGTTGAGGAGAAAAAAAAAATCCAGATGTGGCAAAAAGAATGGGCAGCATCAAGATTTTCAAAAATGATGTGGCATAACAAGTACCCTTGAGCTGCATATTTTGGGAAGAAAGTAAAGAACTTGAGGTTTTAAGAATCTTGCAGCAGCGCCTCCTCATTTGATAGTGGAACATGTGCCATGCAACAAATATACAAAAATATCGTAGAATGAAAGATAATTGAAGTTTTGATCAACAACATCAAAGATGTTAAATTCTTGATATTGTGGACCATAAATGCAATATGACGCATGTCTCTATATGCAATCAGCAACATGTTTGCATCCTCATTTATTGGGAAGGACTTATAGATGTTGAGGTTGTAAATACCTTGCATGATTGCAATGAGAAATATTCCTAGACAATCTAGTGATACAAGAAAAGATACAAGATCAATGTGTTGCTTACAAGGACAAGGAAGATCTTTGGGGCCGTCAAGTAGCAATATTTGATATCAGATATCCCACAACGTTATCTTGATGGAAGTCTTATGAAGCCTCTACGCCAAGTTTGCAAAATGTTGATATTTGCTTTTTTTGGTCAAACTACCAATTCATCTACCTGCAAGAGGAACTAGAGTACATTTGAATCTGTTTTCTTGAAGAGGATAAAAAAAAACTAAATTTAGAAAAGTTAAAACGCCTCTCATTTGTAATAGCAACTTTGTTACAACCCTAGATATTGTGCATAAGAAGAAATTAATAATAGATGCACAAGTAGCTAACATGGTCTTTAAATTAATTAAAGAGGGCTTAGACATTAGGTGAACATGCCATCTTAATTTAAGGAGTATCCCCTTGGCTAGGCGCATCCAAAAAATGGATTCCACGTCGATAGTATTCAAACCACATAGATCCATGTGTCAGTGCTCACTAGCACATTTGCATGTTGGCCAAGAGACATTCTTAGGAGACCGAAAAAACAATAAATACCCAAACTAGTCACTCTTTTATTCATTCTTTGTTGCTTGATTACTTGCTTGGCATGTATGAGTAACTTCATTAGTGCACTATTTGATTGTTGGCAGACAAAAGTCTAAAAAGTGCACCAACACTCTTATTAGAGTGTACCAAATCTTATTCTTGATTTACTTGGGGCTCATAAGCAGTTAATGCAGGTTTTTAACTTATTCTTGATTTATTTGGGGCTCATACGCACTAATGTAAGTTTTTTATTTAATTAATCTAACACCTTCCAACAAACCTCACCTTGCATTTTATCATTATTGATTGTTTTGTTTCTTTTGGTGTGCATGACTAGTGCACAATTTTAGGGCTATGGCAATCAAAAAATGTGATACCCTTTTGAGACTATCATCCCTTTTGTCCTAGGTGTTTGGACAAAATAATTTCAATGACCTCTTCTATTAAGCAATGGCATTCATTAATGATTGCTTCCTCAACATTGATATATTCCTTGCAAGCTTTGACAATGCAAGTGCAATGGCATGCTTCTATAGTACATTGGCCCTCCTTACCAATACCATTCCTATTTCCAACATTGTTAATTCAAAAATGGGCAATGACCAGATTTATAAGAATTGGCGACATGGATTTAGTTACCATTACAATAGTGAATGTTAAATGGAAAACAAAGATAAAAACATACAAAAATTCGAAGGTGGCAGCCTGTATGTATCAGTTTTGCATAACTCATACTCGTATAAGACTTGTCTAGCTACTGAATAAGCGACTCGTATATGAATTGGGAACGACCCGTATAAGACTCGGCAAAATACATTTTCCCTTTCCCTCCACCTGATCTCAAAAGGGAAAAAAGAAAAAAAGAAAAGAAAAATCGAAATTTGCTACTAGGGACAGGTCCATACAAGTTCTATATGAGTCGTATACGAGTCAACGGGTCAACGCAAGTCTTATGCGAGTCAGCATGGGTAAGGGTCTTATGCACAGCTTTTATGAGAGTGACTAGTTTCGGCATATGACTTGTCAAGACACGCGAGTCTTGAAGGGTCTTATAAGGGTTGTGCTTCACTGGATCTTAGGGTTATGTCACTTCATGAGGAAAACAAAAAGACATCTCAAGGGAGAAAAAGGCATCATTTTCATTCATGAGTTTTGTACGAGGAGAAGAGAGTAGCAAGGGGAATTTGCACCACAGAGAAAAGGAGATACAGCAGCAATGAGGGCACACATTCGAAGGAAAGAGCACGATTTCTGAGGTAGGGTACAGCAAATAAATCGTGGCACACATTCCAGCAATTGAACAGCAGCTACAGTACATAAATCAAGGAGGATATGTTGCATTCAATGCTCTGGCCGTACAGCCAAAAAACAGCACTAATTTCGAGAGTGCGACGAAATTTGGGGGGTTTCTGCTGCATTAATTGCAGTCTGAATCAGCACAAAATTCGAGGCAAAGTGGGCATAAATTTTGCATTAAATGGGCACAAAAATCGAGGAGTTTGTACAGCATTTGTTGCTTTCTGTTCATACAGCAAGTGGCACAATTTTTGGAACAAAGAGGGAACAAAAATCAAGGCAGCAAAGGCACAGAATTTGAGGAGGAATTCTGGCATGAATTTATAGGAAATCCAGGTATGATTTCCAGGATATAAGTTGGCATTTATTGCCGGTTTATTACTGCTGTAAAATTTCTCTGAAAAATAAAAATGTCTCCTCTCTGTCACTCGTTTTCCCTTCGGGGTTTTTCCAGGGGCTAATGCCCAAAAATTTGTGTCAAACTTTTGTGGGTTTGCTGCTATTTTGTCACAGCAAAAAGTAGATTAGACTCTCGTGTTTTAATTTTGGACTTTGCAAGTTTTTATGACAGCAGCAATTAATATGTGGTCGGGCATTAAACTTGATGAAATTCCATGAAACTGGAAACCGGATTGGATCTAGGTGAAAATTTTCCTCACCATCAAAGTAGGGACTCTATATGATGTTTGGCAGCTATAAGGCATAAGTAAACAGTATTATACTTAAATCACGTACCAATAGTTGTTATATAGGAAAGTTAGGCATGCTAACATTGTCACTCTTTCCTCTATATGCTGGTTTTCTGGGTATTGATGAGTCCATGACAATCTTTATTTGCTTAACCTTATTTGTTGAAAGATGATTATCTCTCCAATTGCAATCTTGATATTGGGCATTATTGTGATAAAAATGGAGGTAACAAATGATAATCTACATGAGGATGAGAATAATGTGATACAGTGTAGCTGTATTATTTTAATGAAACTTTTTGGCATTTGCATTAATAATTGAAGTAATAAATCAATTGACTGTCATAAGTATGACTCCTAATCAATATTATATAATTCGGCATCAGCAAAGAATCAGAGTGGGTCATCAATTTGAGAGATCGGGAAAATTTGGAAAAAAGGGGCGAAAAGATAAATATAACTTGGCAATCATAAAAATGGACCTGAAAATTCATAAGAAAAACTCGGTGCTCTGAAAACCTCAGAAAAAATTGGAAAAATCAGATATTTTTGAAACACTGCTCCTAAATTAATGAATCAATGACTTAAATAAATATTAGGTTTTGTAAGCATAGAAATATCATGAACAGGTGTGTTTACTACAATGTTGCAAAAATCCCTATTTTATCGCGAAAAAAAAAATCATAAAATCATGACTTTTTGTGCTAGCCAATGTTTGCCGATTTTTACCAATATTTTGGTGGTATCTTAATTTCGCCAATTTTCCCCGATATTTTCTCGACTTTTATAATTTTTTTGGTTTTCCAGACCCTTGTCAATTTATCCCGATGCTGATGTTTGCAACATTGGTTTACTAAGTTGTCAACTTTTCAAAAATAATTGGGGTGGCCTTCGCTTGAGAAGTTAATCCACATACCTCAATCATAATAATAACCAGAAAGGCTTAGTGGGTTTGCTCAATGGGTTTGAAGCAACCAGTTTCAAAGGATTTAATTGCTAAGAGGTCACCGATTCCAGTCGCTTTATATGACCAACACGATATACTTTAGCTTCTAGTAGAGGTTAATAATTCTAGTTAAGTGTCTGACATAGGCACGAGACACGCAGGACACAAAAATTCGAGTGCCTGACATGGGCACGTTGACCCCCTCGGAACAGGGCGCGTTATATATTATTTTATTAAAATATATATATATATATATATATATATATATATATATATATATTTCTTACACAAATTCTCATTCATGATACAAATTCAGACATAGATCTAGATTCTACATTGTAAATTTATAATTTGTAAGTTTTACAAAGTAATATTATGCATACAAATACTATTGTGACAGATTCATCAATGATCCAATAGGAGAAAGACAATAAACTTCGAACGGCAGTTTTCTCATTAAGTCATCAAAATCAAAATGTGTTACATATGCAGTAGCAATTCCAATGCCAATGGCAAATAGAAATAGAAAATACAAAACAACTAGAAGCCTCAAGGTAGTAGATAGTTCATGAGTCGTCAATCATCATCATCAAAATCAGCATCATTGTCATCATCATGGTCACCATTGCTCTTCTCTATTGCATCCTCCTCCTCTGTATCCAATGTCATCTCTGCATCTGTTGGTGTGGAGGATGACCCCTCAACGGTATCGCCATCATAAAAGGGACAAGCTCTAGCACTGGCTCATTAAGATTCAAGTTCGCCAATGCCAACTCAACACTGTTGTCCAAACCCATATCATCAGGAAAGACATCCCACATCTTTATCTTTCCCTTCAACCACTCATCCCTCTGCCTATAAATAATAAGAAGGTTGGTGCGCACATACACCATTGTCTCTGCCCTGCACTGCTCAAGTATGCTCTTCTTGACACTAAACAAATTCCTATATGTGTTCCAATTCCTCTCGCAACAAGAGGATGAAGTCACCTAAGAGAGGAGCCTTGTGACTAATTGTTGTAGAGGAGGGCTCGCTGCCCCAGGAGTTGCCCACCAAGAATAGGGCTTCTTAGCACATATGGCACATACTCATCCATCAAATGGATAAAATGAATTGCATTCCCCATTTGCCAAATCAGATTGTAACACTCTCATCGCAGTAGGAGGTCCAAAAACCTTAGCCGCAACATAAGGTCAAACCCTCTAATGCAAACATCCTTGTAGGATAATAGTAGTCGCTCAGAGAACGAGTGCAATAGGGCAAGTATGCCTAGCTAGCTTATCAACATGGTTTTAAAAACCCGAACTAGTGACCAAACCAGTCCACCTAATAAACCAGGCTTCAAACCAAGACTGGTCAAATCTCAATGAACCGGTTTTTAAAAAAATACATGAAATAATTAATTTTTAATAAAAAAACTATTTTTAAGATTTAAAACCATGATTCCAAACCAATAGAGACAAAATATGCAAAGTTTGTTCATCTATATACCATGTAAAGGTGAATATATCAAAATGGCACTAAGTGCAATACATATCATCGACAAAACACATAACAATGAGGCTCTAAATGGCCTATAAAGTCGAAAAACAATGCTACAATCTATGGGGCCATTGGCCTACTACAAGACTACACATCTAGACTCTACGGGTACATATCAGTGATCAACAAGATCATCCCTCATCATGATCAAACTCATTACCACTACTAGACACAGGATCATCAAAAAGAGCTACATAAACATCATATGGATCAGACCCTGAGGATGCCTCAACCTCATCCACAACCTCAGTAGTAGCACCAATAACAATAGAAGTGGAACTACTAGAAGCATGAGTTGGTCGAGTTGCACAACTAGTGTCTTCCATTGGTTGTTTGTCTTTGCTTGATGCAGCTTTAATTCTGGTTTTGATGGCACTACCAAATCTTCATTTGGATCAACCCCCTCCCCCCCAAACACCATGTCAATATCAAAATCAACATCAAACTCAGGATCTTCAATCTCATCCAACCCATTCTGATGTTGGATCAATATCGTCCAACACTATGGGATTTAGATCAGGTCTTTTTTCATCATTTGGTTGCGCCTTAGTCAAAGATTGTATTGCACGAAGCAAAGATCATTTAACCATTTTTGTTCCAAACAGTTTCTCTTCTTCGTATGTATGCGCTCAAAAACAGACCAATTACACTCACAATCTGAAGCACCGCAAGTGTGGCTGAGGACTCTAACTGCAAACTTTTGCAATTGAGGACACTGGCCACCAAATGACTCCGACCAATGTGCTGCAAAGAAAAAGACATTAATTAGTAACTTAGTTCATTTCATTACTTATTTACAAGTATTTAAAGAAAATTTGAATTGTAAATTTGTAAACAAATGAACTTTAAAAGAAAAACAAATTGGAAATGCTTACCTGGTTGATCCACATCTCCTACCATCTTTGCCAAGCTTTTGCCAAAGGTACTTGTTGCCATACTGAGAAGCATAAGTTGTCTATGTCTTTCCAACTAGTCAGAATGATTAGGGACCATGTGCTCCAAGCAATCTTACAGTCCATATTTGACCTACCCAACCTGCAAATCTTCTAGTCGAGCTTTATAATGATACTTTGGGTTCAAAAAATACCCAACTGCATGTAAAGTACGATGGAGTTGATTGTTCCATCTGTTATCAATGATCTCTCAAATACACCCATATTTAGCTAACTTATCCTTGTAAGTTGCCTACATCTACTCCTTTGCCTGATCCATAGCCTCATAAATGCAGTCCTCCCAAATACGCCCATATTTAGCTAACTTATCCTTGTAAGTTGCCCATATCTACTCCTTTTCCTGATCCATTATTCCATAGTATTTAAGCCTCATAAATGCTGCCCATGGCCAATTTTTCCCCATCCACCATTCGTATCACCTTAACAAGGGGCTAGGTAATTTTCACAAGCTCTGCAAACCTTTTCCAAAAATAAATGTCAAAACCATTATTTTTGGTGTCTTTGTCATCTTGTCTACGAGCCCAAGATGAAGTCCAATCATCAGAAGAAAACATTTTCTGCAAGTTTTATTGTTGAGAATTGAGACATTGCAATGTGAAGAAGTGAGTTGCAAATCTCGTAATTGCAAACCTAACAAGCTCTTTGCCTCCAGTGTTTTTCCTCATTAGGCTCAATACCCATGAGTGGTTGTAGATGTATTTTGTAATGCACTTGGCATGCTCTACAATGTTTTTTACCCACTCCACTATCTTATGTCCTCAAGCATGAGGTCTATATGTGCAACACATGGAGTCCAAAATATGGTCTTACATTTCGAATCTAGCATCTTTCCAGCAATAACATAGTTTGAGGCATTATTTGTGATGACCTGCACAACATTATGCTCCCCCACTTGTTGAATAATGTCATCCAAAAGCTCAAATAGAAGGGTTGCATCCTTCACCTTATCAGATGCATCAATTGATCTCAAAAACATGGTTACTTGAGGGCAAGAATGATAGTGTGGTTCTTTCCATCAGTCCATCCATCTAACATGATGGAACAACATGTTTTGAGCGATTACACTTTATTCCCAGCCAAATACTCATCAATGGAACAAATCTCTTTTTGCAAAAGAGCTCCCCTCAAGTCATGCAGAGTAGGGCCTTTGAATCCCTTTCTTGTAGCTATACCAGATTCCCACATAGCTTGGTAATAATGTGAGCGGGCAGCAATAAAAGGGATATATGCATCATACCACCATCTAGCAATGTATTGAAAAGAAGATCCTTTGCACTGTTTTTTCCAATGGTCATCCAAAGTGGGTTGACATTGAGTTAAACTTGGCTGGGAGGAAGTGGGATTAGCAAAGGCAGTGGCGGCAGAGGATGAGAAATAACTCTGGATGTTCATCCTCTTTATTCCTTTAAATCATTGGTCTTGATGATAAGACCCAAGAGCAAGAGGAACATAGTGAAACAAGTCATTGGTGGAAGCAATGTTGCACGAAGTGGAGACGTTTTTTGTAAGCAGGGACGCAGAAGCGTCATTTCCCAAAAATCTAGGAAGTGAAATGTCTCGGAAGCATCTACTATATATATATATATATATATATATATATATATATATATATATATATATTATTTTTTTGCATTTATATTAAAAAAAACATCCAAAATACCAAATTAGTTATAAGCATGCATATTTGTACATAAATCAAGATAGATATGGCATCCGTTGTACATTAATGATTAATTATTCGAGCATCAACCATTGCCCAATTTTGATCAAACTACCTAATCCAAGCCTTAAAATATGGTAGAAAAAGCTTAACATGCTTGATCAATGATTCTGACTTGACTGAAAGCTAATTTTTTGCCAAGGGCATGACAAATGAGTTCAACATTTAACACCACCAACACTAGGGTACACATAGGGCTTGGTGCTCTTGATTAATTGCTAATCACATACCCTCATACATGATATAATCTAATGAAATGCCATAATCCCATTGATCCTGAATTCCTGAAAATTGTTAAGTCCATTGAATTTTGAATAGAATATGAAATTTTATTTTCTCCATGTGAAGTCCAATGAGTCTGGAACCACTCTTAAACATCTTGAGTCATTTCATGGTAATGTTGAAAAATAAAGGAGAATGTCACTTTTACTTTAAGAATTTAACATTACCATGAGGGAGCATCTAAGGAGCATCAAGGGAGCACCTTGGGAGTGTCCGAGAAGCTCCAACCCAACTTAAGTCAAAGAAAATAAACAAAAATATTTAGAACCCTGTGGAGCCGCTCATCTCCCTTCAGATCCTCTTGGGATCCGTACAAATATATGCCTAATCCGGGTAGGGTCTGTCGTCGAATCCACGGTTCGGCTATTCAGAACCAGGGATCGGGCCGACACAATTCCGAATTTCCAAGAACTGTCTTCGCCGGCCCAATCCGCGATTTCAAAATTCCAAACCGCGGATCTCCCACGGATCCATATAGGACGCGATTTATGGTTTGGATCCTTGGGGCAGGGAGGCCTTTCATGCAACACTAGGTGGAAGGGATAGAAGAGGAGTCTTGAATTTCAAAATCATCATACCCACTCTCTTTCATGGCTTGTAAAATTTCTTTCTTCCTTGCAATTTCTTCTTGGATAGACTTCTCCCCCTAACCTTATTCTCCTCAAACTTCTCAAACTTGGCAAGGTATTTCACACTAAAAGGACCTATCACTTCCTTTGGTGCATCACACGACTTTGCTTGGCCTCTTATCCCAGCCAAGTGTTGTTTCAACCAAAGAATACCCCTACCTATAATAGATTTATTGCAAAATTTGCATGTCATTTTTCCATCAATCACATCACAATGAGCCTATGCACTGTCCTTGGCTTTTGGAAGCATGGTGGCTAGAAATATTTGAAATTTGCAAAGAATCTGCCAATTAAAAAAAAAAATTGCAGCTAAGAAAAATGGAAAACCTAAAATAAATTTTGGAAAAAAAATGGGTTTAGCCTACAAAATTTGATAGCATAGAACTAGAGATTTGATAACAACGTAGCATAGAAGTTAGAACACAAAACAATTAAATACAATAAATTTGGGAAAAAAATGGACATATTTAGCCTACAAAATTTGATAGCATAGAACTAGAGATTTGATAACAATGTAACATAAAAGTTAGAACACATAAAAAATTAAATACATGGACGACAGTGAAATATGGATTTTTTCAAGTGAAAAACCTTACCTGGAAATGCAAACTAGCTTCCTTAGCCTCCTCTTGAAGATGCCAACTCTATTAACAGCTTGAAACTATCTCCAAAATAGCTCCAAGTCCAACTCCAAGCCTCTAAAATGACTATTCTAGCAAAAAACTCAACACTCTCCAAGCTCCCAATGAAACTCACAAAAACTCCAAATGAGATGTATGAGGCAAATGAGAAGGGGAGATCTCCGTTTATTGGCTTGGAGAGGGTGTTTTTGGATGGAAACAACCCTTAGTTTCCCTCCAAACTACCACCTCAGAAGCCGCCAAAAAACCACACGGTGGATCTGTGGCCAGCGTGGCAGAGAATCAACCTGTTTATGACAGAATCGGCCGGTTCACCGGTTAGGCCCGGTTTTTCTATAAAATCAACAAAATGGAGGCTTGAACCTGGTTTTTAGGCCGGTCCAGGTGGTTTAGCCAGTGAATTGGCCGGTTTGACCGGTTTCGGGTTCAAACTGATCGGTTTTTTATACTAGTGTATCAATAGCAGGGCCCTCCCTTAGTTAATGGAACTGCCATTCAACTTTGTATGGAACAAGAGGCTTTTAAATGAGAATGTAGAATTGGCTTTCAAACCAGAAGGTATGATGCTTAGCAAGGTGGAAGCTCTACTACATTTGAAACTGCAAGTGACTTTGCTTCTTTTAGTCCTGAATCAACTGTTTGGCTTTGGTGCTGCTTGTTGAGGCAATGCTTATGAGGCTCGATCAGCAGAGTAAACTAAATACGACACAGCTGCTGCAATTCGATCTGCTGGCACTATTGGTGGCGCCTCCACCTTTCCCTTTGCTGGCACATTCACCAGTGAAATGGTAGCTTTGTTTCGTACTAACAAGGATGTTGGGCAAGGTGATGGCACCCAATACGGATCTAAGCAAAGGAATGCCATGGGTTTTGGAACGGACGGAACTGGAATGGGGTCTGCAAGGTTTAGAATTGCAGCTTTCTATATCCATATTAGCTTTACTAATGCTTGCCCAGCAGCCTTCCCTTGCCTTTGCTACTGCTGGCAGATCTGCTATCGGTGATGGTTATGGGGATGGATCTGGAACTACTGTGTCTTTAAATACACTACATTAAAGAGAATACCATCGGAAAAACTTGGGTTAAGAATAAGATGGGAAAAACCATGGGTTGTCAAAATCTGGAGTTCCAAAACCGCAAATGTTTACATGACATGACAACATCTCTTCCATAATTTTATTTTATTTTTATGTAATTTGACCAAGTCAAAATGTTTACATAACAGGCCAGGATAGGACATTACAACATCTCTACTATACTGGGCTCGAGAGCGCCTCTCAGCACAAAAATTAGAAGAAAAAAAATCAAATTAGAAGCTATTTTCTAGCAGAATGTAAACAAAAAGAAAAGAAAAAACTCTGAACATGAGAATTATTATCAGGCACAATAAGATGAAGGAGAAAAAGTTGGCTTCAATTTTCAGAAAACAAGCATGAAGGAAAAAAAAAATATTAAGAATAGAGAAGGATGGTAATCAACATAGAAGGATTGTCAAAGATTTTCCAACTATTTACATTTTGGCTACATGGATGTCTTACTTAACTTTTCAGCTCCATTACCATTGATTTATACTCATTAAAAAATTAACTATATGGGAAACACCTTTTCTTTTAGAAAGTTTATGATATTTCAAAATTTCCCAAGGATTTTTTCGATTCAAAGAAGCTGTCTGTGATGGACATCAACCAGTGTAATGACTTGATTAAATTCACACACTTTTGCATATAATTGTCATTTGGCTGAGATTCTCACACAGATTTTTTCAATTCAAAGAAGCAGTATGCAACAGACATCAGTCAGTGTAATGAGTTAACTAAACTCAATCCTTTTCACATAGAAGAGTCATCTGGTGCTTACCAAGGTCCTCTACAGAACTTCTCCAGGATTTCACACATTTAGCTTTAGATGTTCTCAAAGCTAAGAAGTTACTAAAACTGAGCAGGCAATCTGAATTGAAAGAGTTCAATTGCTCCCAAGATATTGCCACACAAAGTATGTAAAAGCAATAACAAAATACAATCATCTTCTAAAAACACTGCAGGTTGTATTTGTGTGCTAAATGTATAAACCTGCAGAGCACTGCTTAAGCAGATCAAAAAGATTCTTCATGAATGCTAACAATAAGTCTGCTTAAGCCACAATACTTTTGAAATTTCTGATGAAAATCTTACCTCACACCAATCCAGGCAATCAATAGCTTTGACCGTTTTTGTCTCTTCTTTAAATTTTCCCTTAGTAGTCTCCCGTACAGCCCGCCACATGACCATGGGCTCCCAACTTAAACCCGCTGTGTCTTCCAGAACATTTCGAACTATAACCGGTTCCCCTCTTAGCCAGTGTTTCTGAAAATGCTCAAGACCTCCATTCTTCATATCATGTGCAGCTGGACAGTACAAGAAATTGTCATTTGTACCCTCTCTCGAAGATGCTTGCCGTAGATTGCTGTCAGAAAATCCATTCTTTCCTTGCCAATCAGACTGGAAGCATGAAGAGCAAGATTCTGAATCTTTCAAGGCCTCTTGAACTTTAGAGCTACTGCCCATTTCTGCAGCATTCCTCTCAAGTTTTGCAATCCAATTTACTTTGAAAATGCGCTTTAACTCTAATAACTGACTGCCACAGCCACCACGTTCCTCGGGAGGGCATGGTATACTACCATCGCTGTTTGCTCTCCAATCAGGTAACGGATGCAATGGATCCTCGATGCCAACATCTAAGGCATGGGATGAGCTTTCCCAGCCAGATCTCCTTGCTAAAGCACCACGGTTGTCTCGAACAAGAGCATTAGCTCTCTCCAGAGATTGATGTTGAGCAGACTCTGCTTCATCACCACCAGGCTGACGGCCTTCTCGAAGCTCACGACAACAAATGAGACAGAGATCATAACAACAATTTGGGCAGCTTCTATGGTAATCAACAATAGATGTTGTACAGTTGTTACTGCAAAAATTAGCAAACATGTTGTATTAATATGTTAGATAACCAGCATAATTCAGGTTCTCTGAAGAAGTTCTTATTAAACAAAATATAAATCCACATCATGATCAGAACAGGTGCGTATTAAATTATTAATATTTCATTTGACAGGTTAATAAATGAAAATCTGCATACCAATACAGGCGCTCATCTGGATTGAGTTTGGCCCTCGGAAGTTCCGTTATTGATGCTACTCCTGATCAAAAATGTAATTACAGCATGATTGATTGTTAAATTCCATAAGTATAAAGTAATATTATGACTCCCACTTGTCTCAGAAACATATTAATTTATTTACCTCGAATTTTGGCCTCCACCTCCTGTTCCAACAACTGCTCAGCCCGAATTTGCTGCAGCACAGGAAGAACCATATATAGCAGGTGCCTCAGATGGATTATCTTCTCGGCATTATTTGTTTCCTTCACATTGGCCTGACCAAACTGGGAAAAAGAAACAGTTTTTTCATGCACATCAAAAAAAAACAGTTTTTTCATGCACATCTGCATCAATTACATTGACAGTTAAAATAAATACAAATCAATTACCTTTGGGCGGCCATATTCACGCAAGCATGCTTTGCAATTACAATTCCCACGACAAACAGGACAAGCCTCTTCAATGTCCCTTCTAGTCTGTTCAGGGTACCTATATTTCCCACTCCATAGCCACAGAAAGATTAAAACAGACAGAAATAGGGCTTAAAGCCATGCCAAATCAACATAATACTATGTCCTTCAAAATTCAAATAATGTCATAATTAAGTGCAACAACAATTTTACTCATAATATTCAGCATTTTACGATTTTGCTGTGCTTAATATCGGAAATATTAAACCTTTGAAATGGAATATTTATGGTAATTTAAATCAGTTAATGTTATTTGGTTTAGGAAATTTAGTAAACACTTTGCATAATATCAAGAAGACCCTAAAAAGATTTGGACATCCATGTGTTACATCCATAGATAAAGTTTTATAAGTATTGTGCAGAGATAATATAGATTCTCCAAAGTCCTACAGATGAACAAAAGGTTCTTCTTTTTTCATTTAACTTATCCCTGGGTTATACGGATAAGATAAGTACCATCTTCTAATGCAGTTGAAGCAATAACGCTTTCTTTCACAATTAGAACAGAAAACTACGCCTTCTTTATCATTCCTTTGGCACTGATGACACATCCGGCTTTGTCCCAATAGATCTCCATTCTTAGCAGAAAATTCCTGGAACAAAAATGTAACATAATCTTTCAACAGAAGTAATTAACCATATAAGAGTAATTTAAAATAGTAGCCACTCGACACAATGATCAAATTGATAGCATGACAAAATACACTTAACTCCAGCGTCTAGTTTAGGGGCCTGCTCCCATACATGGCAGTTATGAGTAACATTTTTATTTAATCGGATCCCCATTAATTTAAAACCAAGTTGAATGCACAATTTCACAGTTTAATGATTAATCTAAATTCATAGTCAGTGCATCATACAGGATACACACTACATGATTATTGGCAATAATTTTGGCATGCTTAGTTGCACAACTCAGCCCAGGGCAAAGTTGTTCATCCATCAATCAGCAGCATGGTTAACTTCTGCCATTCTATATTTGTTTTGTGACACTGAAAAACCATCAGAAATATAGTCAAGAGGTTTGCCAAAAAATACCATGGAGAAATATCTCACACAGAGTGTCCCCCGCATTGAATAAGCAGAAGACCAAACGAACCCAATCTGAGGACTACATTTTTCTTTTGGTTTATTCCATAATTAGAATAAAACAGTGGTTTAAAGAAAGCAAAGGTTTTATTTTTACAGTTTTTCTATTTTATTGAATATTGGTGTTTTTTATAACGTTAATGATAGTCAGTATCGTTGGCCTTCAAATTTTGTACACTACAAGTTATTAAATGATTACTTCACTCAGGACGTATACTAGGTTTGCCGATTCACTTCACCTTCTGTTGCCTACATTTGTAAACTAGCTATGTGGCATGGGGCCGTTTAGGTAAAGGTACAGGTACAATAAGCCTGAAAACTTTTTGAACTACAGGTACAAGGATAATCGATTTTACAGTTTACTTTGTGTGGAGGAGGTCATAAAGTCTCACGTGCAGCAGGTCCCCATACGGCCCAGGGGCAGATAGAGATACCCATGTAAATATGCCGATAAGGCAACTTTCATGTACTGTGCAACTCGAGTTACTCCTGTCAATTAATCATTTATGCCAGTTTCTATCAGTTCCTTGTTATTTTTCTACCTAAAAGTTGAATTTAATCAGGTTCAATTATCTCGTATGTTATTTCCATTTTTCAGACACTTCATGGTTGTCTTGTACATTTTTGTCTGAAATTTGAATTCAATTAACTTAATTATCACATATCTTGATTCTTATCTCCATTTTTCAGATACAACATCTTTCCCTTGAGGTTTGAGATCATTTGCAAGCACGATCTAATTATTTTTACTTCGTTTTCCTTTGTTCTTTTCCCTTTCCCATACTGCCTTGTAGTGTGAATCTTATATATTGAACCGTTTCTTTTAAGTGGTTTTGTTTTTCGCATGGACCGAACCTTTCAATTTTTCTGAGAAATTAGCTACTATACAGCTTTACTGCATGTAGAAATAGAAGGCACTTTCAACCTGGCTATTTGTACTTAAGAATATAAGTCCACTCCTAAACAACAGACCGGAGATTTAAGTGACTCATTTTCCATTGACTTTGGCAACTGCCCAAATAAGACAAAGAGCATCTCGGGTGCAGATACGCCTCGGCAAGAATCAAACCTGGGTCTTTGACGAGGAGCTCAATTGCCATTGACCTTAGCATCTGCCCAATTGAGGTAACAAGTATTTCGGGTGCAGATGTGCCCACGTAAAAAATCAAACATGAGTCTTTCAGATGGAAACAGAACTAACGCCCTAAAGTTTTCTGATCGACACTAATGCCACAAGATAAGGTACTGAATTTCGACTCTCGCTTAGGACATGTTGCCGATAGTCTCGGTTCGAGTTCCTTACATGCAGAATCCTACAAAGAAGACGGGAATTAAGGAGAATTAGAACTGACCTTTTTCAAAGAATGCTGCGAAGATTTAGATTTTGCATTATGAATTGATTCACCGTCAACATTCTTGCTGTCTTCATAATCCATAGCTCTGACCTTTTTCAAAGAATGCTGCGAAGTTTTAGATTTTGCATTATGAATTGATTCACCGTCAACATTCTTGCCGTCTTCATAATCCATAGCTCTGACCTTTTTCAAAGAATGCTGCGAAGATTTAGATTTTGCATTATGAATTGATTCACCGTCAACATTCTTGCCCACTTCATAATCCATAGCTCTGACCTTTTTCAAAGAATGCTGCGAAGATTTAGATTTTGCATTATGAATTGATTCACCGTCAACATTCTTGCTGTCTTCATAATCCATAGCTGCACTCTCCCCATTCCTACCATCCAATTGCGAAGCTATTTCTGTCTTGTTTCTCTTCTTCTTCTTCTTCTTCTTCCTCGCTCCGGGCATCCCAGGGCCAATTAACGACTCATCATTATTATCATCAGCATACCTTTTCTTGGTACTGTCTTTCAAATAAGGGTCACTACCCCTTGCCATGCGAAAGCCATCCCTTTCTGCCACTGCCCATAATTTCTTCAGCTCATCCTTACTGTCACCAGACCTTTCCCCCTTTAATGAGGACACGCTTCCCCGTTCAGAGACCCCCGTTTCCCCCTCCACCCTCAATTTCTTCTTCGAGCCATCGCTACCAGAATGCATCGTCTTCAAATTATCTTTCAAATAAATACTGCTTCCCCGGTCAAAGCGCTCCGCTTCTGCCTCAGCCGTTAATTTCTTGGGACCATGAGACTTTTTCTTCAGATGAGAGTGCTTCCCCTTTATTTCCGCCTCTTCGCCACTTAATTTCTTCTCCACCTTACGACCACCGTGAGCGATGGCCATAGGGCTAGGGTTTTTTACAGCAGATGCCAGAGCAGCCCTTTTCTTCGCCTGAAGAATATGTTTTTCACAGAGGGTCTTGCCCTCCACGGCCGGGGCTGAGCACCTCCACTGCTTCCCATCCGACCTCTTGCACCGCAATTCGTCTGGTAAAGACTCCATCTTTAAACCCTACAAACCCCAAAACGAAGCCAAAATAAACCGATTTATCCCCCAAAAACACAGAGATTTCCCCTCGCGTACCTCAGATCCTCACCATTAACAACCAATGCAGAGAACAGTCCCTTACAACAGAAGGCAACCTCCATCTTGCAGTTTCTCTTCTGCAGTGCGACCTCTGGAATACAACGGAAAAAACAAACAGAACCAAGGAAAAAGGATGATTATGCGTACCGCAAAAATAGGATTGATGCTCGAATTTACCGCGGATCAAACGTAAAATTCACGCCGCTGCACTTCACCCGGGGTGAGAAAAACGCATGCGGCGACCCATATCAACTAATTACGGTTTCGTCCGTTGGTTTTGCTTGCCTAAGAATATTCCCAGAGCTGCGGCGTGGCCAGGTTCTTCTCTTGCCGCCAGCTCACCCTCGATTCACATCGAATGGCGTGAACACTGACGCACGGGGTTGTGACGTGTATGAGACCGGCCATTGATGGAAATCGTCTCTGATTTTCGAGCCTGGGAAGATTAGGTTCGAAAGAAATGGGAATATGTTTATTTTCTTATTTCTTTCCTAAACATTATTTTATTTTATAAATTTAAGATAAATTGAGATGTTGTTAAGGGTTAGCTTTATTTCTTTTTTTATGGATCATTTAATGCGGTGTGGCATATATTGGCAATCATTAAATTTGAAGTTGTTCAAATTTAACTGTGAGCAATATATGTCACACCGCATTAAATGGTTAAGCTGGTGAGCAATATATGACATACTGCATTAAATGGCCGATAGACAGATAAATAAGCTTTCCCTATGGTTGTTTGTCGGGTTTTGGTTAAACGGTGATGAGGCAAGCTGTTATAGCACTCATCACAGGTCCAATTCTCTTCCTCGATTGGAGTGATGTATGTGGACATGTTGATGAAAATGGAGTAAAAAAAAAAAAAAGTAAAAAATGAAAGGAACTACCTAGCTTACAAAAAAAATAAGCTTTCCCTATTGTTAAGTGAGGTTGTGAACTCTTACTTTTAAAAATAAAAATAAAAATAGTTGGTATAAATAGATTTAGTGTTTTGAAAATTTTATTAAGTATTTATTTAGTGTTCTAAAAAACACATTACGTATTTATATTGTGTAAATTATATAATTTAAATTTAATATTTCAAGGTCCATGAGGTTTTGGATAAATTATGAATCTAAAGGCATTTTTTGATGTGAGGTTACTAGTTTAATTCCCAGCCGTGGGTGATATATTAGACATGATAAAAATGTAGTACTGTCGAACTTACAAAAAAAAAAATTAACATTCCAAAAAAATCATTTGAGTGAAGTAATGAACTATCACTTTTAAAAATGTGTTTTAGAATGTAAAAATAGATTTAGGGCTCTCAAAAACCCCCTATCCACTCAAATTGTAGAATTCAAACTTACCATTCCAAGAATACCAAAAACATAAAAAATAAAATAGTTAAACTACCAAGATTGAAATTAAAATTCATTAAGTATTTTTTTAAAGAGAAAACAAAATATCATGATTTGATTATCAAATTAACATATTTAAAATAACCCAATTGTGTTACCAAGAATACAAAAATAAAATAAAAAAGATAAGATTGAAGTTAAAATTAATTAAATAATTTATAAACTAGAAGAAAAATATATCATGATTTGATTATCAAATTAACATATTTAAAAAAATCGATGGGGTGACCAAACCTCACTAGTGTCAAATGAGCAGCCCTTGGGACATACTCTAGCTCCACGCACACATTAACTCTACTTCATGTGAAATATGGGTATTCACTCTATCGGTATGAAGGCTTGCTCTCCTCGTGGATAAATTCGAAGGTAGACTTGGCTCGCATTTCAGCGCGGAAGCTCAGGTGATGAATTTTGGTAAGCAAGGTGTGTGGGTCTGCATCCATGGTAGTTCCTTGGGTTTCGGCCTTGTCTGAGAAGTGTTGTGGAGGTTAGAGGCTATGTGGTGCAGTTTGGGATTGATCATTTGCTCTATCCTTGGGACCCAACCATGTGAACGAGCAAGGAACTGAGTCGGTTCCAAGAATTGGCCTATCATTAGCTCGCGCTCAGCAAATTCCTCTCTCCAAGCCTTCAAATCTCAGAGTGGTGTAAGAAATTTGTGTCTCTCAATTCCTTTACTTGTTTCTATATTCTGAAGATTTCATATCTGGTGGTTTGTGGGTGCAAGGTTGCAGGCTCTTCACGATCTCTCTAGGCGTCTCCTGGTGTGAGGATGTCCTTGGGGTGACTGGAGAGCAGTCTGTGTGTTCTTTCTTGTTTAATTGTGGTTGTGTTGTCTGTGGTGGAGGGATTTTTAGGTGGTGGACTTGGTCTTTACCACTAAGGGTTTCGTTTTGGGAAGTTGTTTATTTGCCTTGCTCCAGAGGGGGTTGGTGAGTGCTCCAGTGCAGTCTTCTCCTTTGGAGTGGTTTTGTGGTTCTGGTATTTGTTTGGTGTATTGCAGGTGCTCTATTGTTGCTCTGTCGAGGGCTTGCCTTCGTCGGATGGTTAGCTCGACCCTCTTCTCCGAGCCCCGCCAACGAGGTCACCCTTGCCTGGGCAGTAGATACAGGGGAGACCTTGAGCCTGGTTATAGCGCGTCCTCAGCCAATTCGAGTATTCGGGAATCTAAGGATATTGAGACTCTCTCTCCAGCTCGTTTGCCTGGTCATGTTGTAGTTTTGGTCGCCAAGGAATCTATATTTGAATAGCTCTGATGCATCCAAATTAATATGGATATCCTTAGAGACCACATGTATGAAGACATAAACGAAATCATGGCTTACTTCAAGGACATTCAATATAGCCAAAATGAAATTCTAGAGCTGATGGACAGTCTTTGGCACCATCATCGTCATACGAATGACCACCTTCACAATTTGGAAGCGAGGGTGGAGCGTATTGATTTCCATATGCATGATCGAGTGGGTTTCCTTGCAGCTCCCCTGTCTGCCCCCCTCCCCCCCGATATGTTGTTGTCAGCTATGGCTTCTTTTTTGTTTACTTCAACTATGTTAAGGCTAGGCAGCCTCCCAGAAATAATGTATGTAAGTTGTCTTTTATGGTATTTTCCAGTCCCCAATCTCAAAAAGTCTAGTCAGAAAGAGAGAGTGGGGACTGTCAAGATGAACTTTGTAAGTTGTATTTTGTAGAAAATCTAATGAAAGCAATTTTGAACGGCAAAAAAAAAAAAACATGGAAAATATGTTTCTTTCAATCATTGTGCCTTAGTATAATGAAGATGATGGAGATGTTATCCCATACAAATATATTTAAAAATAATAAAATAGCATTTATTTAACAAATTAGAAACAACAGCAAAAATATTAATGTTTGTCATAAATAAAATAAAAAATGAAGTAATTGAAAGTAACAGAACAAAAATAGTAGCTCCCTAACTGAGTATGGTGGAGATGTAATGTGAGTATGGTGGAGATGTAATGTAATGTCCTGTTTAATATTTTGACTCCTTCAAATTACATAAAATTAAAATTAAAATTAAAAATTATTATTATTTTAGTTATCAATAAAACATTTTGACTATCTCAAATTACATGAAAATAAAAAAAATAAAATTAACCTAAAATTAAAAATTTTATTATATTTATAATTATAATTATTATTATCATTATAATTAATAATTAAATTAACTTAGATTCATCTTAATTCGTGATCTACCAAACCGAGAGAGGGATCAAACATCTATGCAACCCCTTTTTAGAATGAAAAGAGATTTGATCTCTTTAGTCTCTTGGTAGATAAGATGGATCTAAACTTGTTTTATTTTTTGTATGAAATAGGCATATAATTTCTAGTTGACAAATGACATGTAATGTTTATTTTTTTTGCATGTAGGTTTTCTTAGTCATGATTATGTTGATGTTGAGAGTTTTTGTTGGAATATTGTGTAGTATAACATTGTGTAATATTGCCAAGGTATTCATAATACTATACACCTCAACACTACTACACATTATTCTAGAAGAAACTCTCAACTTCAATAAAATTAATATTATTGATATTGTATGAGGTGTAATACCTTATATGTTTAATTGATATATAATATTTAAAACAAAAACATATTAATAACAAAAAAAATTGATATGAATCATAAATAAAATATTTCAATGTCCATATTAAATAACATAATTCTATAAAATAAAATAATTTAAATTAAAAAATTACTATATTTTCACTTTGTAGTGATGCATAATTTATTTCATTTTTAATATGGAGTTGATGTATAACATTTAAAAAATATCAATAAACAAAAAATGTTAATGTGAGTCATAAATCAAATATTTCAATATACATGTTGAGTAAAAGAGGGAAGAGAAAGAGAAAAGTAAGAAAGTTCTTTTTCCATTGATAAGTTATTTTTAATTCAAAGTATGAGGAAGATTTGTAATTCATTGAATGTTTAATATGGACATTGAACGTTTAATTTGGTCAAGGGGTGATTTCTTCAGTTAAAAGAAAAAAAATGAATATAGAGTTCACATGTAATATTTTAAAAATTAGTTCTCACAAATATGTGTATACATATGAAGTCGGAGAGATGGAGAGACCCCCGCGCAGCTGCAACACCGCTTCCTATTCCCTGGCCTTAGAGATAGTAGGCAGGCACGCACTCCTCTTCGGCAAGGATCCGATGGTGGACTTCACCAACTCCTAGGACGTGCTCCTAACTTGGAATGAAGTCCCTATTCTCAGTGTACTCTACGGTGAAGACTGGTTTTTACTCCAAGATATCATCGTTCTCACGAGAAAGAAGCTCGCGCCGACATCGACTCATTCCGATTTATCTAATTCTACCCAGGAAGATCTTGATTTGGAATGCTACAGAGATCTCTCTAGCACTAACGATGATCAAGGATTTTAGCACGCACAGAAGGCCATCAGATGTGAGCCTGCCATGATTCACAGGGATGCGTTGGCTCTTGAGAAGGAAAGCAAGGGCGAGATTCGAACCCTGCTTGATCGTCTCCTTTTGCTGCAGGTCATTTACAAGCACCACATAAATGCCAAGGTCGAGGTTGCGACCGTGATTTCAACAATGATGGCCATGCTTTTCGAGAGATTGGTCCAAAGATGCAAGATTTGCGTCCATCCGTCAAAGATGAATATAGCGGGGTCTTTGTCTGCAGGGCACTTGGCACCAGATCTTGGGACGCAACTAGCAGGTTCGTTGGGGTTTCACTAGTCAAAGGGCTTCCTTTATTCGAAAAATCTCTCACATGGCCTAGATCGACTTACGAAAATCAGGTTAGATTTCTCATCAACCCCAGATCTACTGTGTATTATTCCAGATCTATGTCTTTGTCAACCATGTTGTTGTTTTCATAAGGCAATTTTGATTCAAATTTAACGAGGAACCCAAAAACTCATGACTGCAGACAACGAGACCACAGAGTCATAGGAATCTTTCCATATTCTACTTAAAACCGTATCCGGGGTTACAAAACTAATATGGGTGCAGAGTACAAAATCTGTTAAACATATGAAGCGAAAAGGTCATATAGCAACAGGCATCCCCGATTCAGCCCAAGTTCTGCTTTTTTTCTGGAAAAGTATTGGAGGATGAGACACAATTGAAAGAATATGGGATTTAAAGGAATTCCACAACCATCCAGATCTATAGATTACAGGGAGGGGTTCCTAGAACACTTATACCAGCTAGAGCATCCTCCTCAGAAAAGGGCCAGACTTCCTTCAAAGATGCCTTAAAGGGGAAAGTATTCTTATAGGACAAACAACCCCCAAATCTCTCAAGCCCCTATATGGTGGATAAGTTAGAAAAAGCACCAGAGATAACCATCGAAGTACCAAAAGTAAGCGATCTATTCATCATCCTTCAATCAAAAGAAATCATTTATCGTTTTAATAGTTTATGGCCAAAATCCGATGCGCTAAGTGAGTGGATTCACCAAAACTGGACCACTGAATGCGATATTTATTTATGCGCAAAAGGATTTTGTGTGGTTCTGTTTGGTTCTCAAAACGATTTTAACTCTGTCGTAAACAATGGTCCATGGTTTTGGGGAAGGGCGGGCCTATTCATAACCACATGGTTCCCCAATTTTGATGCAAATTCAATGGTGGTATCAAAAATTATGGTATGAGTAAGACTTCACAATCTTCTGCTTCCCTTCTGGCACCATCAAGTTCTTGAAAGAATAGGAAACTCTTTGGGAAGATTCCTAAAAATGGACAGTGAATGAATTGAAAAAGGAATTTTTACCTTTGCCCGCATTTGTGTGGAAATGGATCTAAGTAAAGGCCTTCCTAACAGTATTAACATGATACATAAATATTTCAGGTGGATGCAGTCACTAGATTCGAAAACACATCTTTTTGCTACAGGATATGTCAACAAACAGGGCATCTTCAAAGCACATGCAAATTGGAAAAGAAAGGAACAAAGAAAGTTCAAAATCAAAAAGGATGGAAATTCCCTCATAGTCCTTTATCAGAAGATGGAGAAGAAATGGAAGAAAATCATGAAACCCAAGGAATAGGAGAACAACAAGGAGCACAGGAGAGGGAAGAAGGGAAAGAGGATCTCATCCAACAATCCAATAGCCCTCTCACCATTGTTGATCCCATGCCTACTGAACCTCGAACAAAAACAAGTACAGTTGCAAATAAAATATCGCATGTGTCTGAAAGTTCAGACTCAAACAAAGAAAATATCACAAGGAATAATGAGTTGGCCTTGGTTACTTCTTCCTTGCATTCGGGGACTTGACAGATTGTCCAAAAGAAAAAAGGCAAGCCTGAAAATCCCAGCCCTATTGGCACTCTGTAAAATTTTATTTTAATCTTTTGGTAGCCTCGCTACTATGTGTGCTTGTGCACACGAGCCCGTCGGGGCATTCTGAATGCTTAATTGCATATACAAAATGTAAGTTTTCATTTTCATTAATAGAAAGTTGTTGATTTTTTCTTTGGAAAAATAAATAAATAAATAAATATATATATATATATATATTATTAATAATAAAAATATTTTAGTTGGTGTTGCATAAAGTAGAAATGTGTCAAGTCCCTATATTAACAGTGTAGTCCCTTATTATGTTAGTGTAGCCCCCCTTATTGTTATTGTTGTACCCCCGTAACCCCCA
Organism: Pinus albicaulis; assembly: GCA_034641835.2. Lineage (NCBI taxonomy): Eukaryota > Viridiplantae > Streptophyta > Pinopsida > Pinales > Pinaceae > Pinus > Pinus albicaulis. The sequence continues at coordinate 1,676,107,180 of CM076580.1, forward strand.
TATTGTTATTATTGTGCCCTTACATTATTATTATTAGGTCGGCTAGGATTACATTGTGGCCCCACTAGGATTATATTGTGGCCCCATGGACTCCTATATATAGAAGGAGGTTTTGGTCATTTGTATCATCCAAGAATTGTTCATTCATGTAATGTATTGGAGGTTTCCCCCTCGAAGTGGCTTATTTCTAAGGTGTTGATATCTCTTTTCTTCTCTTTTTGGAGCTGGTTTCACAACATTTGGTATCAGAGCTTTGAGATTCTAGGGTTTCGCTGCTCCAAACAGGTCATCATGGCATTTTCGATATAACTTTTTTTCTACGAAGGTTCAGAATCTAAAAAATTTAGAGTGCGAAGCCAAAATCCTGAGGAACATCGTCACAAAATTTCAAAGCTTGGTTCGAAATATTTTCGGATATATGATCTGTGCAAGTTAGCTCATTTTGCAGGCTCCTGAATTTAACCTAAACAGGTCATCGTGGTATTTTCGCAATAAATTTTTTTCTACGAAGGTTCAGAAGCTGAAATTTTTAGAGTGAGAAGCCGCAATCGTAAGGAACATCTTCGCAAAATTTCAGATATTGGTTCGCAATATTTTCGGAGATATGATATGTGGAAGTTAGGGCTTTTTTAGGCTTATGAATTTCATCTCAAAGAGGTGGTCGTGGGAAAATATTCATAGCTCTCTCTCTGAGTATCGGATTGGAATGTTGTAAAAGTGGTCGCAATTACACGGACTGTAGTTTTCGGTCTATCAATTTCAAAGCCAAAGGAGGAAACAATGACACGTGGCAAGTTGTACAAGTTCGCTCTACTGAACCAGTCCAAAATTGGGTCATTGTGGGAGATTGGACATAGCTTTGCCTTGAAGAATCCAAATCAAATAAGACCTATGGCATTTGAAAGAAGCTTCAGAGGGCTACTACAGGGCTTAATTTCAGATATTGAGGATCCTCAATTATAGATATAATTCAGTTTCAATATCGAGCTCCTCAAAATCAAGAAAAATGTGTGTATTTGGTTTTTAAAATTGCATAAAGTTTGTTTGAAAAGGCAGTTTGAAGTGATTCCAAGGGAATATTTTAGAAATTTTATCAGTATTGGGTTCTATAATGCCTCCAAAAAATAATTCCATACCCATTAAGCCGTCAAAAAGCTATACTATGACGCATGAAGAGGAAGAATTGCAATATGAGATATCAAAATTACGGTATTACAAAGAGCAACCGAAGATGACATAGATGGTTTAAAATCATAAATGAAGGCTGAGTTGGATGATTTGAAGGATCAAATAATAGCTTATATGGATGATAAATTAGTGGAAGATCACATCGAGCATCAGCAACAAGTTCTCCAACTCTCAAAGGATAACCTAACTTTGGTGTAGAATCTAATGAAACAATAGGAAGATCAACATCACATCGAAAGAATTTCTGAAGCAGTCACAGAAACAAGAACTCGACAAGTACGATCAATTTCAGAGTATCTCAGCAAGTTGAAGAACTTTCCTGTAGAAGATTCCACATGGGAGGATGAGAATTTTATACAGAAGCATCAAGAAATAATCAAGTGTTGAGGACAACACTTGTTTGAAGGAGAGGGGCATGTTAAGTCCCTATATTAATGGTGTAGTCCCTTATTATGTTAGTATAGCCCCCCTTATTGTTATTGTTGTACCCCTGTAACCCCCATATTGTTATTATTGTGCCCTTACATTATTATTGTTAGGTTGGCTAGGATTACATTGTGGCCCCACTAGGATTATATTGCGGCCTCATGGATTCCTATATATAGAAGGAGGTTTTGGTCATTTGTATCATCCAAGAATTGTTCATTCATGTAATGTATTGGAGGTTGCCCCCTCGAAGTGGCTTATTTCTAAGGCGTTGATATCTCTTTTCTTCTTTTTGGAGCTGGTTTCACAACAAGATGTGAATCATAAATAAAATATCTCAATGTCAACTATGTATATATTATATATATGTTTGATATATATATATCAAACATGTTGACACTTAATCCTTGGGAATGGGTGAAATTGTAATAATGTAAATAGAAAACAAGGAGAGCTGGAATATGAAAAGACCTTAGGAGATGAATCCCAAGAGTCTCTCCCTCCATGTATATATTTGTGTTCACCCTTAATGCACAAATCAATTCAGTTTGTGGAGTTACCTCCTGGCTTGACATGGTATCAGAGTCAGCTCCATTTTTAGGCTTTCTGTCCATGGTTAAGTAACTCCCTTTTGCAATATTCTTGCAGCTCTGCTATTCCTGCCATATTGTTGGCCATCGATCCCTTTGCCATTTGCACTCCCATACTCAACATCTTCCCTCTGCGCTCTCAAAGCACGCTCTTGGCACCATGACCCTCCCTTGGTATTTGCTTTTATTCTCACATTCTTCATGTGTGTTTGCAACTTTTGTTGGATATATACATATATTGCAGGTTCTGTGATTGTTTTCTTGCAAGATCGACGCCCATAAGGATTCCACTCCTACTAGTGTCTTGGAGTAAGGACCATACTCTGACTCTATTTATTGTGCATTTATTGAGATATTTTCACCCGGGGACTCTTCCCATCGATGCCTCTCTCACCTTCATCGCACCGATACACTACTCTTACAACGCTCCTCCAGGCTCCTACAGTGGTGAGCTCCCACAATAAATCGTGCTCCCCTCACCGTGGTTCCTCCCCACTATGTCATCGTTCCAAAGGACTACCCCTCCTCACACTAGTGCCTATTCACCAATGCCTCTCGGCGCTGTGCAACACACTTCTTCTCACTGGTGACTCTCCCATGACCCCAAGTGTTGGCCTTTGCATGTTGCGGACTGCGCAATCCCCTCCATCATGTTCTTTGCACTCTACTGAAACTACTTCAATGCTATCTCCCTCGACCTCCATATATACCTTGGTCGACTCCCCCCATGTTGTCCCAATTCGCCCTCGACCTCCCATCATACTCCCTCACATAAAACTTCCCTAGATATCACCTAACTCAAATAAAACCTTCCCCATATCCCACCTACCCCAAATAAAACCTCCCCCAAGTAATACCTCTGCATACCATAATTTAAAAAAAAATTAAAAATAAAATAAAAATAAAAATTAGCACCAGAATTGAAATCTTTTTTTACAAGTATTGGCATCAGAGTGTAGTTTATTTTTTCACAGTACATATTTAGAATGAATTCACTCATATATCTTGTGGGAGTTTTTCTCACTGGCAAGGAGAACTATCTTGAGTGGTCCCAAAAAATAAAGCACACTCTCATTTTTAATTAGCTGTGGAAAGGAATTTGTGATGGAGACAGAGAAAATGCACCTGCAAAGCCTACCTTAGACAAGGAGATTTCCATCTGGTACAACAAGAAGAACAAGGCCTGTGCCTTGATTGCAACATCTGTAAATGAAGAGGTGTCTCACCATATTCCACCATTCTCGAATGCTTATGAATCCTTGAAGAAGTTGAAAGAATTGTATGACTCGCACTTTGAACTTGGATTTTTCCAATTGATGATTAGATTGTTCAGTATTGAATTGAAAAATGATGACCCTCTTGCTTTAGCATCAGAAGTAAGATCTATCATGCATGATATTAAAAACACTGGTGTTTAAATATACATATCTCTCATAGCTTATGTCAAGGCATTGTATCCCATTTACTCACAGCATCTTGAGTCATTGCAAGCAAGTGGAAACCTCATGGAGATTACCTTTGACTCCCTTGAGAAGAAGTTTTCTAAGAGAGAAAAAGCTTTTGGGAAGAAGACAACTCCTTTGTCTTCTGAAGAAGAAGTGTGTCTTGCACATAGAGAGAAGAATCATGCTCTAGATTCTTTTAGAGGAAGAGGTGGCCAAAGAGGAAGAGGAAGAAGAAATTTCAGATGTAGGGGGGGTAGACAATTTCAAGGGGGAAAGTTTGATCTTCATTGCACACATTGCAATAGAGATGGACATGATGCATCCACATGTAAGTTGCCTTGGGACAGAATTGAGAAAGAATTAAATGAAGCCAAAGGTAAAATTCATGACAAAGATAAATTTAAAAGACCTGAATCCACTCATTATGTCGTGGCACATTGTAATATTGGAGTGACTGAAGACTTGTTTAATGCTCCGCTTGCTTCTTGAGAAAAAGATTGGTTGCTTGATTCAGGAGCAACATGCCACATGACTTTTAGAAAATATTTTTTTGAAGAATTTATTGACAAGGTTGATGGAGCAATATACTTTGCAGACAAATCAAAACTCAATCCATCAAGGCTTGGCACAATCAGGCTCAAACTGCCTGATCTTCCAGAATTTCTTCTACATGAGGTTTTATACCTCCCAGAGTTGAGGAGAAACTTGCTATCTTTGGTCCACATCCGCCAGCAAGGACACTCCATTCATATGTTTGATGGCAAGGTTGAGTTCAGAAAAGCATTAGATCACTCACTTGTCATGATGGGGATAGAAGAAGAAATACTTCTAAAGCTGCAAGGTACCTCTGCTCGTGCACAAAGCTTTGCATACAATTCTCACTATGATGAAGGTACTTTTCCATCAAGTCTCTTATGGCATGCTAGATTTGGGCACTTGAACTAAGACAACCTTCGATTGTTGAAGAAAAATGGTGTTATTGGTTTGCCTACAATTCCTAGGAAACTCAAGCAATGTGATGCTTGTATTCTAGGAAAGCATAACAAACAACCTTTTCATGATTCACCTTCCAGAGCACATAGAAAACTTGAACTCATTCATTTGGATTTATGTGGCCCAATGGATGTTCATTCTGCAAATGGAAATAAATATATGATGATATTTATTGATGAATACACCAGAATGTGTTGGGTTTACTTATCAAAGAAAAAATATTATATTTTTCAAACATTCAAGAACTTTCATGCATGGATTTAAAATGATGCAGAAACAAATGTTAGCTCTATACACATTTACAATGGAAAATAATACACTTCAAAAGAATTTGAAAACTATCTTCGCCAACATGGGATCAAACATCAAACAACCGTGCCTTATAATCCCCAACAGAACGGAGTAGCTGAAAGAATGAATGGGACAATTTTAAATATGGTACGTTCCATGATGTTTTAAAAGAATGTAAAATTGATGTTTTGGGATGATGCAATTCTATGTGTTGTGTATATAAAGAATAGGTGTCCTTCTAATGCAATTAGAAACAAGACTCCTTATGAAATGTGGCATGGCCACATTCCTTCGGTAAAGCATCTCAGGGTCTTTGGTTCCACCTGTTATGCTTTGATACTTAAGGAACAAAGAAACAACTTGGTGGAAGGGGTCGAAATTGTATCTTCGTGGGGTATTCAAATACCTCCAAAGCATACCATCTCTATGATGAAGTTAATAAGAAGTTTGTAGTATCTAGAGATGCCATATTTATTGAATCTTCCACGACTGACAATGTTGTTGAGCGGTAGCTTGATCACTTGGATAGATTCGAGCATGCAAAGTCATTTCAAGAATTTGATAATCAAATTCCACATCTTGAAGGGGGGATTCCTATACTGGATCAATCTGTGGAATCTTCTTATGAAGAACTCTCTTCCCCGCATGAAGCTTCAGCCACAGATGAAACTTTGAGTGATGTGGTTGACATAATTGGGAGACTAATTCTTGATTCATCCCAACTCAGTCAACCAAGCAATCTGGCCCATCTTAGAAAGGTCCTCCAAAATGGCTGACAAAGACACTTGAAAATGTTCATCTTGATGAGGTTGGAAAAATAGGAACAAAAAGTTCCACCGGGAAAAATGGAGGTGATGTATATGATCTGATTCACTTGTTGATATGGATGTTTCTTATAATTGTGAATTGAATTTGTCTACATATTTTGAACCAACTTCCTTCAAAGAAGTTGCTTCTCATGATGAATGGAAAGAAGCGATGCAAAAGGAATATGATGCCTTGATAAAGAATGACACCTGGAAGCTGGTTGATCCTCCATTGGGAACCAAACCAATTGACTGCAAGTGGGTCTACAAGAACAAGTATATAGTTGATGGCTCACTTGATAAGCACAAAGCCAGGCTTGTGGAAAAAGGTTTTGTACAGAAAGAAGGGGTTGACTATGAGGATAATTTTTCCCCCACAACAAAATGGGCTACCATTCGGACACTCTTTGCCTAGACAACTTAGAATGGTTGGAAAGTCCATCAGATGGATGCAAAAAATGATTTCTTAAATGGAGATCTGAAAGAAAATGTTTTTATGTCCAAGCCAGAAGGATTTGTTGTGAAGGGCCAAGGACACAAAGTATGCAAACTTTTAAAATCCTTGTATGGCCTCAAGAAAGTACTGTGAGCCTGTTACAAGAAGTTAAATGAGCATCTTCTGAAACTCAAATTCAAACATTATGATCTTGATGATGCAAATTTGTTTGCCAAAAAAGTTGGTAAAATAGTTGTATAGCTTGTGGTATATTTAGATGATCTTTTGATGACAGGGAACAATAAGAGTTACATTGCATACATAAAGAAGGAATTGAGGAAAGGTTGTGAAATGACTGACTTGGGCTATGTTCACTACTATATTGGTATTGAAGTAACTCAACATCCTGAGTTTATATTCCTCTCTCATAAGAAGTAAATTGGATATCTATTGAACAAGTTTGGCATGGCTGACTGCAATCCTTTGACTACTCCAATGGAACATAACTTGAATCTCACATGCATTGAAGGAGAAGAATTTGAGGAGGCAACAAAGTATAGACAACTTGTAAGAAGTCTCAACTACGTGACTACTAACAGACCAGAAATTTCATTTGTTGTTGGAATCCTCTCCAGTTTTATGCAAAAGCCTTGTGATGGACATTGGTCTGCTGCAAAAAGAGCTCTAAAGTACTTGAAGGGGACTCAAGACTTTGGACTCAAGTATACAGAAGTGGGCGACTTCAGCTTGCTTAGATACTTTGATGGAGACAAAGAAATTGGAGTATTTACTTCAGGTTATACTATGAGTCTTGGATCGGGAGCAGTCTCCTAGATATCACACAAACAATCAGTTCCAACATATTCCACGAGTGAGGCAAAATATGTGGTAGCAGATGAAGAAACAAAGGAAATTGTGTGGCTCGGGAAAATTCTGGAAGATTTGCAGGAGAAACAAGTGCATTCAACTCCACTCATGATCGAAAACACTTATGCAATAAAGTTAGCCTAGAACCCAAAGTTTCATGATCGAACAAAGCACATCAATACAAAATACCTTCTGATTCAACATCATGTTGAGGCCAAGACAATCCATCTACGCCATTGTTCTACAAATGAGCAAATTGCAGACATCTTCACCAAAGCACTTGGAAGTGAAAAGTTCGAAATATTTAGAATGATGCTTGGACTCACCAACATCCCTTCAGATTAAGGGGGGGGGAATGTTGACACCTGATCCTTGGGACTGGGTGAAATTGTAAAATAATGTAAATAAAAAATAAGGAGAGCTGGAATATGAAGAGACACTTAGAGACGAATCCCAAGAGTCTATCCCTCCGTTTATGTATTTGTGTTCACCCTTAATGCACAAATCAATTCAGTTTGTGGAGTTACCTCATAGCCTGACAAAACATTTATTCCAAACCAATATAGATTGATCCTAACTTTGGATCTATTAAGAGCACATAAAAATCAAATATCTTGGAGTGCAAATATTTCTTCAAGTTTTTCACTTAGAAAAAGATTTGCATCTTGAGAGATTTAATCCCTATCAACATTTAATAGATCCAAAATTAGGATATATCCATATTAATATTAAAAAAAAAACAAAACTTTAACTAAATAAAAACAATTTTAAACCATATCACAAAATTAAGAATTAAGCTATTGCTATAATTTTATATTTTTTAAACATAAAAGTTATTCTAAAATATTTATAGAAATTGTAATTTTATTATTGTTTATATTTTTAGATATAATTTTTATTAAAAATTTCCAAATTTTCTTGCCTAATTTATTTTAAAAAAAGTCAAATAATAACAAAATATTATACAAACTTATATATTTAAATTATACTTTTATTTTAAACATAACAAGCTAGATCATTGAGATTTTTAAAATATTTTATAATAATATTTATAAAATATTATTCCCAACACGATGGTCTATTTTGAAGACTCCTTGGAATGATAGAATTTGTCAGATTTGCGATTCTAAGCAGGTGGAAGAAAACACTTCCTTTTAGAGTGCCCGACTCTTACTCACATTCACTCTCAATTCCCTCCATATGCAACACTTCAAATCTTCTTGACCTATTAAGTCAACTCACCTACAACTATCTTGGAGCACTTATTTCTCTTCTCTTTGACCATAGAAACAAGATTTTGAAGAATCAAACTTAGATTATTTCTCCTCTCTCTTCTTGACCTATTAAACCAACCCACCTACAACTATCTTGGAGCACTTATTTCTCTTCTTTTTGACCATAGAAACAAGATTTTGAAGAATCAAGCTTAGATTCTTTCTCCTCTTTCTCTTCTCTTTGACTATAGAAACAAGATTTTGAAGAATCAAACTTAGATTCTTTCTCCTCTCTTAAGGTCTGATAGACCATTGGTCTTAACTGAGGTGAATCATCATCATCATCATCAATACTTAATGGTTAAAAAATATACAATAATATTATAAAAATACTCTAAATTAAATAATTATAATTATGTTGAAAAATAATGTGTATTCAACATAGGGTGTTGGATTTTAAAAGGGTTTTAATTACAAATATTATATGTATGTTTTTGATTTAATAAAAAAGAATATATTTATTGTCACTATTTATTAAAAAGTTGTGTTTAAATTTATTTAAGTTATTTGTATTTTATAAATGAAGATTTGTAATTATTTGTATTATAACATTTTCAAACTCAAAAAATCTAAATTCCACCACAATTATTTTTATTGCTTGCATTTATATCCTAAACTTATTCACATTTATAAATAGTTTAATTTATATAACTAACTTAGTATATTTCACTAAACTTTTATTTTTATTATATATATATATATATATAAATAATTTTTATCATCATAATTAAAAATATATGTATCATCATAATTAAAGAAACGAATATTAAATAACATATATTTTATTCTAAATACTATTTTTTCATATAATTAACTTTTATTTATTTTAAATAATATAAATTACATAATATTATCATTACCAACTTAAAAAAATATATTAAATTTCATATATTTTTTTCCCAAATATTGATTTTGGCATTTATATTTATATTTATGTTAAATAATATATTTTATTAACTTTTTGAAGCAGTATTAGTTTTGGACAATCTAAATTGGCAGTTGAATAAATTTTTGGTTTTGTGAGTAATTTAATTTATCAAACGATAGATTATATATATATATATAGATAATATATTATCCGTTATAAGTGATTTTCAAAGTTATGTGTGGTCTTAATTTTTCAAATTATTGCTGAAAATATATTTATTATATATGATGTAGTCTAATTTATAAATGAAATAATTTTTTTTATAAAAATTTGGTAAATAGTTTTAAGAAAGAATGTGATTTTTGTTATTTAAAATGTAATTTTAATTCATAAATAATATCATAATTTTTTTTAAATAATTCAATTTTATAGATTAAGTAACTTAAACTCAAATTTTTAAAAATCTAAACAAAATTGTGATTAAAATTAACCAAAAATATAACGTGAAAAAACTTTTTTAATTATCAATTAAACAATTAAAAAAATTAACTAAAATATTTAAATAACTATTCCTACAAACAACGATTTTTATTTTTATTTATGTTAAATAAAATATTTTATTAATTTATTAATGTTTTTGAAAGATTCCAGCAGTAGTTTAGACAATCTAATTTACAGTTGAATTAATTTTTGTTTTGCGAATTATTTAATTTCTCGAACGATAGATTATATATATATATTTATTAAAAAAATATTAACCAAAATGTCTAAATAGCCATTCCGACGTAATTCCAACGGACACCTTAAGTCGTACTTGCATTGAATTATCTTCTTTATCCTTATCCGATGACATTTAGACTTGAAATGAAGAAAAACTTTAAAATTTAAAAATGTTGTACTTTTAGATATGTTCAAAAGTTCTTTCACATTTATTCAATCCAATCAATAAAACTAACTTTACCGGTGCACCATGTCACTATCGAAAAAGATATGATTTTTAAATATTAAAATTTGAAAAATAAATATATAAAATATAATAGGTTTTGGTTTTCAAATAAAATTTTAAATTAATTTTATCGTTTAAAAAATGATTATTTATTTAGTTTTGATCAAGGTGCTCTTTGAGCTAAACTTATTAATGGTATTGATGGTAAGGTATTTTGTTGTCAACTAGTTATATTAGGGAAGGATGCAGAGGTTCTAATTTCGTCAACTTACTATTGTAATGGACAAGTGCTCACACAAATGATCCAACGAATGTTGCTATATGGCATTCAATCAAGCAATTTTTCTATGTAAGATAGTTGTGGTCTTGTGCATTTTAGCAAATGTTTTGGTGGTATCAAACGACCTTTTGCTTCTGTCAGTTTTTTCCTATCGAAGGAGGAGGGAGCATTGAAATTGTTGGCACGTTGGACACTTCAAGATTTGGGGAATGTATACATAACTCGAAATTTGCACCTGCTAATGAATTCAAACTTAAAACAATAGAAACAAATTTCTTCTACTCTATCTGCAAAAGGGAAAACATACAACAGAAACACATGCAATCATTCAATCATGATGAACACTGTATTTTTCTTGGGGAAGCCAACTCAGAAAATAACCTTGCTTTGTTTGTATTATATCAGATGAGATAATTTATCTATTACAATGACTGCTTCAATCCTTGAAGATCAACATGCACAACAATATTGATCTCCTCTTGAGTTTGCTCAGGAAAATACTGAGCTTGCACTCGCGTTCTTGCACTCGCTCTTCCTGCACCCGTGTTCTTATTTCCTTGCACAATTTTGAGGAAATTAGCTCATCTGCTACATCCAAACTCTGTACACCCAATAATTTACAACAATACATACAAGTATGCCTTTTTTCCTCCACTCAACTAGGCAATTCGAATTGCATGCATGACTAGGATTATTTTTAGTAAATTGACTAGTTAAGTGAGAGATAAGTGAGTTAACAACAATTACAACTACTCAACTGAACTCATAATGACTCTATTCATGACTAGAGCTTGGATATCTAAGTTTCACTAACAAAAACTCCACTAGATTGCTAGATCTTAGCAATCAACTCATGCACAATTGTACTTCTTTCCCACAAACTTGAATTGACTGACTCAACTAAGTGACTTGGCCATGTCACTCTTTTTAACTACAACTCAAGTCATCCCGCTGGTGTGAAAATTCAAATTTCTCCATTTAACTAAGGCACAAGTCAAATGAAGCCTTTTCTTGCTACAATTTAACAGGGAAGACCCTAGGCTCATGCTTATGCTTTTAGCTGAAGCTCATGGCCTGGGTCGTGTAAGGCAATAGCAAGATACAAAGTATTGTGGAAATGGAGGAATTGGGCTCTGTTGTTTCGCATGGTCCGGCCGATAAGAAGGCAACCTCGTGTTGTTAGGTTTCCCTCACTCATTACTCTCTAGTTCAGACTGAGTTGTTATTGTTTAGCTTCAAGTATATTATATTTTTGTATATATGGGCACATTTTGTTAAATTGAACTGTAGGTTCTATTTGGACTCTAGTTTATATAACGAGTATAGAGCTAAGACTAAAGTTTATAGTATTGTTTTTGGAGCAAAAATACTTTTATTTCATCGTTGGTCTAGTTTCCCTAGTGGCAAACCACGGTAGGAAATGTTGATGTATCTCTTGTTTTCCTCTTAATACAAGTTTTTACCAGCTTATATCTATATATATAATATATTAATGAGTTAAGATTTGAAGATATTTTACAAAAATGAAAGTTTATTTTCTTATAAGCTTTTAATGATTAAACTATATGGTTTTGTTAAAATAATATTAATGAGCCATTGCATATTGGCTAATGACAACCAAGAATAGTTGTCTTTGGTATGAGTTGACATGCGAGTTATTATAGGTTTTGCCTTGAAAATTTTGATAGGGTTGAAACTAAGTTTTTTGGTCTTAAAGTATAACTCAAAACTATTTATAATTCTTTAAGAGCTAGTCTTCTTTTAGTGAGGTTTCTTTGAAATACAATGATGCATCTACACATATTTATTAGTTAACATTTGCGAGTAGTTGCTAGTAATATTTAAAGTCCATGATATCAATAAATATGAGTTGCGAAAAGTTTTTCCTACTTCAAACAAAAAAAATACAACATAACCCATCACCAATATTCAAAGAAAATCACAACACCTAAAATAACTAAATAATTGTCTCTAAAGAATAAACTTTCATTTATGCCAAAATACTTCTAAGTATCTAGTCATTGAGTTGTTTTTTTATCACCAATATTCTAAGTATCACCAATATTCAAGGAAAATCACACCACCTAAAATAACTAAATAATTGTCTCTAAAGAATAAACTTTCATTTATGCCAAAATACTTCTAAGTATCTAGTCATTGAATTGTTTTTTTTATCAAAAAAACACTAGCTCTTAGCACATCAAAAATCACTTTACAATTTCAATAAAAATGATACTAAAAAAAAGTCCATCTTTATATAAATTTCGATTAAAACTCTTATAAAAAATCATAGGTTTAAAATATACATATATATAAATATATTTAAATTTAATCCTCAATAACTTTTATAGATTTAAGCATTGAGAAGTGAGAAAAATACACAAATGCAAGTTAGTTAGACTATCGTGTCTACTATTAATTTGGAGTAGTAAAAGTCAATGACATTGATTAATGAAAGAAAAAATAAAAGAGTTTAGAAAAACAAAAAAATTATATATATATATATTTTTTTTTTTTTTCTTTCCTTCAGAGTTGAGATTGTAAGAATTTGACATTTTATGAGTTTTCAATGCCAGCGAAGCACTCTATGTAATTAATATTAGAATATAGATAAAATCAAAATAAATCAAAGGCATGCCTCCCGGACAAGGCTCTAAGAATTGAAGGCAAGCGACGTGTCTCACTGTTTCCCTCGCACACTTATTTGTACTCACTTCTTTGACATAGTGGCAAACGGTCCCGTGATGAGGCACATGTTTTTACTGGTTCACTTTTTTAAGTATTTGTAGTCGATATTGTTTGAAAAATGGTGACAAGGGGTCAGCTCATCGGGTACTTTGACTTTGTTTGAACAAAAAAGAAAAGTTATTTGAGTTGAGTTTATTTATCTTTTTGAGGTTGCAGGATTGAATTTTTTTAAGGTTGTTGTTTTTTTTCAAGGTACTTATCTTGTCAGTGTATTTTTTTTTTAAATGTAGTAGTGTATATCTACTTTATTAGGGACATGCATCACTCAGACATCTACTTTTCTACTTTATTAGGCAATTTTGACTTAAAGGCAAGAGAAACCATAGCATCTTGTGCTAGGAACCTCCACTAAACCTTGTTATGGAATGTCTACCTTGCTCTCTTGCTAGGGAACATATCTTGCTAGGTAACATATCTAGCTCAAAATATATTAAAAGAATTTTGGGGAAATGGGATGTTGGCTCCCAAGCTTAGTGGTGTATGAATCGACGCAAAGAAAAGTGCAAAATAAATGTGTTAGAACCCAAATTTAAAAATGGATTGCTACAAAAGAACCTACTTCTATGGGTGAACCCTTCAAGTTCACTATACTATAAAGAAGTAAGCCACTCAATTCAACCTTTTTAGAAGGTAAATATCACCTCACTAACAATAGGTTTCATTTCACTCACTTCCAATGCACTTTTAACACTTATCAACTTATATAGGTTTTTTTTTCTAGATTTCATATACTCACTATTTAAATCCATATTAATTTATAAGCATAATTTAAATGTTTTACATTTTGGCTTTTTTATAGGCATATTTTGTTATTAATTTTGGGTGATCTCTAATTAAAATTTATTGGAATTATGAATTAAGTCTTTTAGGATGCATTTAAAATTGCAATTTAAAAAAAAAAATTACTATGCCACCAAACTTTATCTTGAGATTCCCATTAAAAAAATGTCAAAACATAAACCATTTACACTCTAGCCAATATTACATAATGATTTAGATTATAATTCAATTATTATAAGGAGAAAGCCATAAAATGGAACATGCTTATAAAGTAAGAAAAATAATCAATATATTCTTGATTCAAAATGAAAGAGTTTAGCAATTTGCTCCACATCAATGTTAACCGTATCCTCTTCCATCAAATCTAACAAACACATGTAGTATAACTATTTTATTTTTTTTGACCTTTTCCAAGCATATTAGTCAAGTTTATATGAATTTTGGTAAATATTTTTTAGAATGGTAAACTTAAGCTATATAATGTGCATAATCCTAGTGCCCAATGGCTTTTTAGGCCATTAAATTCATTTGTGTATTCAAAACAATATTTAAGTAACAAAATATTCACAATCTCACAATAAATTATATCATCAATTTTTGGTAAAAAAAAAAGAAAAACATCAATAATTAAACTACACCTAACAAATATATTCAAATTAACCATACAATTTCAATAATGATAATATATATTGGTTTTTGAAATTTCTAATTTATTCATGATTACATTGAGAAAGGAATTTGACTAGTTATAATAACTATCTTAGTATGATGGGCACTCTCCATTAATTTTTTTACTTTTAGTTATGTATAACATTTTATATAAACAGTCCATGGGGTTTTGGATAAACTGTGATAGGGTGCTCTCTTAAGGCACTCCTTGATATAAAGTCATCGGTTCAATGGTTCAATTCCTAGCCCCAATCCTAGTAATATATTGGACATGATGAAGATTGTAGTCCCGCTAAACTTAGAAAGAAATAATTTTTTTTTATAAAACTATTAATAACCTCCATCTTGAAATAGTAGTAAGAAAAAGTTGTGATCCACTTTACTTTCATTCAAATCTCATTTTGTAATAAAATTATGACACTTTTTTCCAAAAAAATAAAAAATTACAATACTCATAATTATCCAGTACTTTTTATTGAAAATCTCAATAAAATTAATAAAAAATAAAATAAAAATAAACCACATTGAAATGAACCATTCATAAATCCACTAAAATATTCTTTGAGACCGTAAAAAAAAAAATTTAACCCGTGGTGAAAGCAAGATGATAACTTGCATTATTTGTAGCAAAAAGGTGGTAGAAACAGAGTAACATTCTTATTAAAAAAAAAAAAAAATCAATTTTATGACAATCTAAAAGTGAATAGAAACAAAGAATTTCTTACTCAAAAATCATATTCATAACCTGAAAAAAAAACTATTAAATTGTTTTAAAAAATAAATTTTGCAAAAAATTTGGATGCTGCAAATCACACGCACTCATTATTTCCACGGTGCGTACTTTTTAAAATGCCCACTAATCATTTAGAAATATGGAAGAGGATTGCACGTGGGAACACAAGGGCAGAAAAAACATTTAGGGTCATATCTTCTGAACGTTAATTCTTTCATGTCAATGGAAACTTGCTTGGCAATTCATGTTAATAAAAACGTGTTCCTCTAAAAAAAAACCCGAAATCAAAATAAAAGCCCATAACTTGTGGAGCACGAAATACTTTTTTCTTATTTTCAAAAATGCAATAAAGTGGAAACTTCTCCGCATCATGGAGCTTTTGTGATGTGCAATTCACTGTTTCTTGCAAAATTATTATTATATTTTTGAGTGGTTGTTTTTTTGTTTTTTTGAAATTGTGGTGATATAATTTTTTATAAGATTATAATGTATTAAATTGGATTCAAACCGATTTGTTTCATCTTGAATTTTATTTTTTTATTTTTATTTTTATTTTTTTTTCTATTTTAAAAACCTTAGTAGAGAGGAAATTTCTTTGCACCAGAGAGCTTTTATGATGTGTAATTCAATGTTTTTATATAAAATTTCACTAGAGTTGCAAAATTATTATTATTTTTGGTATCTTTTATTTAATTTTCAAATTTACCAAAATATAATTAAAAATATTATAATAGGAATGCTTGAATCCAGTTTTTAATGGTGGAAATAGATTCAACATCATAAGAAATCCACTAAGCACCCAAAATTTTGAAGCTTGAGAGCTATAACCTAGATTTACAAATATTCCTAACGTATTTCATCAAAATCTTACCAAAATTTCCATAATTTTCCAAGCAAATTTGAAAGTTAGATAAACTAGGATATTAATTTTTAGTTTAATTGTTTTTTCTCTCAAAATGGGGTGATATAATTTTTTAAAAGTTTATTATAGGTTAAATTGGATTCTTGCATATTTGTTTCATCCTGAATTCCCTTTGGTTTCAATTTTCCCCCTTTTTTTCCTAAGTATCTTTTGTCTAGTTGATTTCTTCCCCACATTTATTTTTTATAAAAAAAAATATTAATTCATTCTTTAATTATGTTCCGTTTTTTTACTATCTTGTTATATTAATCATCTCTCTCCTCCTTTTCATTATTTTACTAACTATTACTTATTATTAATATTACTAGCATTTGCACCAAAAAGCTGTAAAGACATGCCGATAGAGGTGTAGATGGATGTAGAGTGATGCACAAGTAGCGCTATAGGAAACAAGGATGTGGACGTGGAAGGCATGAGGAATAAGGAGGCGAGGGGTGGGGGAATGGGAAGGAATTGGTAAAGTAGAGAGCTGCATGTGGGACATGGTTGGGTTATCTAAATCTAGCGAGCTTGTCCAGGGAATCAGATGCCTTCATAGAGGCATCGAGGAGATATAAATAGCCACAAACTAATAAGGAAGACAATGAATCAAGCAAGTAAAGACTTAGAAATTAAATTTGTTGAAATAGTGAGACGAAAGCGGAAGAAGGCACATGGAAATGTTGGCATGTACCATATTGCATTGATTTTCTATAATTATGTTTTGCTTAATCCATGAGCTTATCAAGTCCCCACTCTTCACCAACTTTGCATCTATTACCATCCCAAAATATATACAATAAAATACGAAATATAAGGATTTCTGATGTCTAATTGGAGGTCAAGTATTGACTAGTCAAAGGGGTTCACACGTAGGGTATCTCTTAAAATTTCTAGTGTGCTAAGGGGCCTAACTATGTGGGATATCATTTTATAAAAAAAATCACACACACACACACACACATAATTATTAAAATATTGTAATTAAAATATTTAAAATTTAATCTTTTAATATATGTATATATATATATATATATATATATATATATATATTCCATTGGTCAATGCTAAACTATTAGTGGTAGATGGAAAATTTTAAAGGGCCCTTTTATAATCTTCATTACCTTTTCCTACGATTAGTTAGTTAGTTAGTTGACTATCGGATCAAGCTATTAAAATCATAGTTATTAATTGCCAACCATATTCAACATGCCCAACCACAATCAATTAGAGGCAACAAAGTGAACCATATTCAATTATACCATATCATAAGCAATTTTAGTTTAATATGCACAACCATGACCACCACAGTTAATAATTTATTGATCATAATTGACCCTTCTCAACTGTAATTTTAACATATGTAACTATCGTAAACTTCTTGCTATCATCTACTAATCCTACCAATATACTTTGGTCATCAAGTTGCGTAACCTCATTAATGAAGTGGTTGAAAAACTTCAATCAACATCACTTTCCACATTCCATACATCAATAACTAACATTAAAAGATTAAAAATAATCTTAAACAACATATTTCAACCACTATATTAATATAACTACACCAATAATAAAACACTATCAACATTATTAATCTCTGTCTCCATCCCTTAATTCCTGCTTCAGTTCAATGCGCGAGTCAAATCTAAATCGTTGATTTGATTTGTTTTGAGCCATCAAATCATTTCAAATAGCGACAACGCCATTACACGACACATATATTGAAGAAACGCAATTCAGATTATCCACAGTATCAACAAAACTCGGTCGACGTTTCGAATCCCAATAGGGATCCATCTTCAGGATAGATTGTGAATGAGAGCTTGAGAGGAGAACATACTAGAGATATATAGTGAAATTGTAGGTCTACAACCCACCTCTCAAAATTTGCTCTAGAATTTTCCAGAGAGAAAATATCTTTCCATGTATCCCCTCCGTGCAGGGAAATGATGATATTTTTCAACCTTTTATGGCTGTTAATTGAAGAAACACAATTCGGATTATCCACAATATCAACAAAACTTGGTCGACGTTTTGAATCCCAATGGGGATCCATCTTTAGGACAGATTGTGAATGAGAGCTTGAGAGGAGAACAAACCAAAGATAAATAGTGAAATTGCAGGTCTGTAACCCTCCTCTCAATCTTCACTCTAGAATTTTACAGAGAGAAAATCTCTTTCCGTGTATCCCCTTCGTGCAGGGAAATGATGATGTTTTTCAAGCTTCTGTGGTTGTTAATGGAGAAACAAAATTTAGATTATCCGCAGTATCAAAAAAACTTGGTCGACGTTTCAAATCCCAACGGGGATCCATCTTTAGGACAGATTGTGAATGAGAGCTTGAGAGGAGAACATACCAGAGATAAATAGTGAAATTGCAGGTCTACAACCCTCCTCTCAATCTTCACTCTAGAATTTTCCAGAGAGAAAATCTCTTTCCATGTATCCCCTCCGTGCAGGGAAATGATGATGTTTTTCAAGCTTTTGTGGCTGTTAATTGAAGAAACACAATTCATATTATCCACGGTATTAGAAAAACTTGGTTGATGTTTAGAATCCCAATAGGGATCCATCTTCAGGACAAATTGTGAATGAGAGCTTGAGAGGAGAACATACTAGATATAAATAGTGAAATTGTAGGTCTGCAGCCCTCCTCTCAATATTCACTCGATAATTTTCCAGAGAGAAAATATCTTTCCATGTATCCCCTCCGTGTAGGGAAATGATGATGTCTTTCAAGCTTCTGTGGTTGTTAATTGAAGAAACGCAATTCGGATTATCCACAGTATCAACAAAACTTGGTCAATATTTCGAATCCCAATGGGGATCCATCTTCAGGACAAATTGTGAATGAGATCTTGAGAGGAGAACAAACCAAAGATAAATAGTGAAATTGTAGGTCTGCAACCCTCCTCTCAATCTTCACTCTAGAATTTTCCAGAGAGAAAATCTCTTTCCATGTATCCCCTCCGTGCAGGCAAATGATGATGTTTTTCAAGCTTCTGTGGTTGTTAATTGAAGAAACACAATTCGGATTATCCACAATATCAACAAAACTTGGTTGACGTTTCAAATCCCAATGGGGATCCATCTTCAGGACATATTATGAATGAGAGCTTGAGAGGAGAACAAACCAGAGATAAATAGTGAAATTGTAGGTCTGCAAACCTCCTCTCAATCTTCACTCTAGAATTTTCCAGAGAGAAAATCTCTTTCGATGTATCCCCTTCGTGCAGGGAAATGATGATGATTTTCAAGATTCTGTGGTTGTTAATTGAAGAAACACACTTAGGATTATCCACAGTATCAAAAAAACTTGGTCGACGTTTCAAATCCCAATGGGGATCCATCTTCAAGACAGATTGTGAATGAGAGTTTGAGAGGAGAACATACCAGAGATAAATAATGAAATTGTAGGTCTGCAACCCTCCTCTCAATCTTCACTCTAGAATTTTCCAGAGAGAAAATATCTTTCCATGTATCCTCTCCGTGCAGGGAAATGATGATGTTTTTCAAGCTTTTTTGTTTGTTAATTAAAGAAACGCAATTTATATTATCCAAAGTATCAACAAAACTTGGTCGACATTTCGAATCCGAATGCAATATTCAAGACAGATTGTGAATGAGAGCTTGAGAGGAGAATAAACCAGAGATAAATAGTGAAATTGTCGGTCTACAACCCTCCTCTCAATCTTCACTCTAAAATTTTCTAGAGAGGAAATCTCTTTCCATGTATCCCCTCCGTGTAGGGAAATGATGATGTTTTTCAAGCTTATGTGGTTGTTAATTGAAGAAATGCAATTCGGATTATCCACAGTATCAACAAAACTTAGTCGACGTTTCGAATCCCAATGGGGATCCATCTTCAAGACAGATTGTGAATGAGAGCTTGAGAGGAGAACAAACCAGAGATAAATAGTGAAATTGTAGGGCTGCAGCCCTCCTCTCAATCTTCACTTTAGAATTTTCCAGAGAGAAAATCTCTTTCCATGTATCCCCTCCGTGCAGGGAAATGATGATGTTTTTCAAGCTTCTGTGGTTGTTAATTGAAGAAACGCAATTCATATTACCCATAGTATCAAAAAAAATTGGTCAACGTTTCGAAACCCAATGGGGATCCATATTCAGGATAGATTGTGAATGAGAGCTTGAGAGGAGAACATACCAGAGATAAATAGTGAAATTATATGTCTGCAGCCTGTTGAACCTCAAGACTGTTCCTATTTTGACATCTTTTTCTACCATATTTTCTTCTTTTTCGCAAAATCCACAAACTCAATTAGTGATAATTGACATATTTTCCATCTGAGAAGGCATTTAGATGATCTCTATTTTATATTATAATGTTTCTTATTATTTAGATGATTTTTTGTAATTAGCTACAGAATTCATGCAATTATGTAGCTAACCTTTGTTTCCGCAGCCATCGTTATTGTTTGACAGGTTTCGAGATGAAAATGAAGAAGCGAATCATATGGGTAGCTTTGAAATGGTCCATATATGGATTGTATCCTACCTACCTGTTCAGATTCAAGAAGGATTATGCCTACACTCACGGTCAAAGATCAGTCAAGATAAGGGACGAGATCAACAAACAAAGATTCTCGATTTTCTCTTATGTCGCAAATCGACAAATAACCATGAAGATTTTCCTTCTGATTAGACTTCTAGTCTTAGCTTTATTTTACTTTCCATAGGCGAAATTATCTCAAACAGTTAATTTAAAACTTTGTATAAATATCGGTCTGTCAAAACCGGGAATAAGCTTGATTTTGGTGATAATACTGTGATACATTTTTAAATTATGTTTTGTTAATGAAGAAGACCAGTTCCAGACCATTGATGCACATATATCTTAAGTAGATTTACACTCGTTCTGTTTCAGAGGGCCCCTGCACAGAAAAGAGGTTTTTACAGTCATTTCGTAGTTTAATTTTTTGTCATTCCATAGTTTAATTCTATGTCAATTAGTTTTTGAACGTTTTCTGAATCAATTGTTTATATTTACGCACAGTTGATTGTTATATCTTATGCTCTTCTGAATTATTTCATTATCATAACCTTTTCAACATTCAATTGAAATCGTTCTTGCATTCGATTACACACTAACCATAGGATTTAGATTAAACATTTCGTTTTGCACAATAGATACTACGTAATTTTGTTTGCCTTAGTTAAATTTGAATTCAATTTGCACAGTCAATTCAGTTTCATAGTGATAGATTTGATGCTTTCGTTTCCATGGAATGTAGAACAATGTTAGATTATAATTATATTTTGATCATTCTTAGATAGATTTAAAACTAGATCAGATGCTCTGTTTCCATAGAATTAGTGTTCTCAGTTGATAGGTAGAATATGGTTTTATTTTTGTTGTGTTGATTGATAGAACGTAATTCAGAGATCAATAGAATTCAATAGAATTTAGAATGACGCTTTGTTTAAATGCAGAATAAGTTCAATTCAATGTTTTCCATAGATGTTTTGTTGGCATAGCACGACTCAAATTTAATCACTCAAAGATTGATTTATTTTTATACAAAATAGATTAGTTAATTAACATCTCCTTTGCTTCCTTCTTTTAGATTTTATATTTGATTCATTTTATTAAGAGTAATTTGTAAATTATTTTCTTTCCTTAGAGTAAAAATAACATTTCCTTTTCTTCCTTCTTAAGATTAAGTTTTTCATCATTAAATTTCTTTCAGATTCAATTATTTCTTAGCATTCAAGATTTCATTTAAAAGCTTAGATTTCATTCCTTAGATCAGTTTTAGTTTTTAACATTGGACATAAAATAAAAACCCCCAAAAACAATATATAAAACTACACAACGAAGTAAGAAAGCAGGGCATCTAAGCATATATAGTGCACCACACTTCATCAAATTACTAACCTCGGTCGATAATTTATGGTAGCAATTTAAGACATTAAATTGACTAAACATTTTGGCCCCGTTGTCAGGGAAGTGTAATTAGGAAGCCTTATTTCTTACATCTAAAAAAAATGATATTTATAGAGAAAGAGACTCTAGGATAGATTTATAGCTAGAGGTAGAAGTTTGATTCCAGCAACACCACTCACTCCACCAAGACCACGAAGTGCCACACCACCATCTCAAACTCATATTCCATTTTTCACAACAAGACATAGACTTCCTAAAGTCTTAAGGTCGGAAATCCAACCAGGAGACTCTCCAACTTCATCTACTGAGGCAGTCTTAGAAGAGGAAGATCCTAGATCTCCAACAGAAAGAGTAACCTTTTTCACCTCTACAGGAGAACAATTCTAGCTCAGGAGTTAGAAATACCTACTGAGGAAGGAGAAGAAACTTTCTTCAATATCCCATTGATAGAAGAACCAGAGGAAGAACAAATAACTCTATTGTTATAACCCTACATTGGTTCTGAGGAATCTACAATGGCAGGAGAAGGAGAAGGAGAAGTTCTGAATGGAGAAGCCTTAAGAATAGGAGGACGAAGAAGAGGTGGAGGACGAGGTAGAGGAAGAGGTGAAGAGAATAGAAGAAGATAAAATAGGGAGGAGCATAAATCTGTTGGGTCTCTTGTAGTTGATGAGGACAAATTCCACAACGAAGAATATTTCACCTTCCATCCTTCCTAATTTCCATGGATTAAGGAATGAAGATCCTGAAATGTTTCTATTTGAATTTGAGGTTTTATGTAGATCATATGACTACTTACAAGATTCTAAAAAATTGAAACAATTCCCTGCAACACTCAAGGGTGCAGCTTTAAAATGGTTCATGGGCTTAATAACACAATCTATTGGGACATGGGAAGAGATGAAAAGTGAATTCTTACAAAGGTATATGGATTATTGCACACCTATTAATCGGAAGGATGAAGTATTTAAAATGATTCAAAGAGAGGATGAGAACTTGGAAGACTTAATTGAGAGATTCAATTACAATATAAAAAGAGCTAAAATAGAAAAGTTAGATCAAGATAATTTAAAAGCTCTCTTATTAAAATCCATCAGAGATGAATGGATAGATATTCTCAATATGATGGGAAAGGGAGACATCTCTCAACTATCATTACCTAAAATTGCTGAATTATGCATTCATTTTTCTTGAGGAAAATCATGAACTGGGAAAAATGCAAGAGATCCTATTCTCTCTAGAGTGAATAAATCTGCATCTGAATAGTAAGTAGGGCAGAAATAGGAAATATGATTGATGAATTCAAAACATATATCTTAGGGAGTCTTAGTGAACAAATAGACACCCTGAAATTACAAAACAAGGAGAAAGTTGAAACTAATACCTTAACTATTTTCTGTCCTAAATGCAGAAATAAACATGCCTTAAGAGAATGTCCACTTGATTTAAAAGTCATAGAGACATGTGTTATTTGTGTAGAAAACCATGAAACAAAAAAAATGTCCCTCTATACCAGGTCTTAAGGCTGTTTTTCAAGAAGAAATAGCTCCACATCCAATAGAACCTCTTTGTTTTGTCTCTAGAAGACCATGGCAAGGGCCACAAAATCAGGATTTTAACAATCAAATGTATACTCAACCCCCACCAAACAATTGGAATTCATTAATTCCATGGCAGCAACCTTGGTCCCAACCTCAACCTTTGACACAAGGAATGAAAAATCCTTATGACAGATACTCTCAATATCACCAATATCCACAATCCTATCCATACTATCCTCCCCAACATTTTCCACAACCTAGTCAACAACCTCAATTCCAAAATCATAATCCAAAACTTTCATTACCATTTCCACAAATACCAAATCAACTACCTGCCCAGCCATTACGAAACCCTAACAATAAAAATTCTCAACCTGCTTAAAACATAGAAGGACAAAATTTTCCAACTTATAGGATTACTCCACTAGATCTTAACAATGTTCAACTTAGATCTGGTAGGATATTAGAAACGAAAAAAACCCCCTGTTTTTATTAAGGAAAAATATGATCTCGATGAAGAAATTTCTCTACAACAAAATAAAAATCATTCTGGAGAAGGGACATCCCTTCAACAAAATCATAATTCTCAAAATAAAAAACAAGAAAATCCAATAAACTCAAATCCTATCACAAAGCAACCTTCAATAACTATTTTTAACCCTCCTTTCCCTGAAATTTTACAAATCGATAGAGGGGTAGAAAAAAAAATTTCTATTGCCTAACTATGATTTTCTAGATGAATTGAAAAATGTTTGTATCACAACACCTTTGTTACATGCCATTAAAGAGATTCCTATCCTCGCTAAAATAATAAGAGAGTTGAGTATAAAGAAATCAGGAAGAAAAACCAAAAAAGTAAAAAGGATTCATTTAGTGGGAAAAATTGCAGACACTATGATGGGAAAAATAACCATACAAAAATATTTGGATCCAGGAAGTCTAGTTGTAAAAACACACATCAATTGTATTCAGAATCCAAATACATTGTTTGACTTAGGAGCAGTCATAAACATCATGAGCAAACAAACCATGGAAAAACTTAAGCTTCCAAACCTTCAATATACACCAACGTTAATGCAATTAGCAGACAGATCAGTAATCAAGCCATATGGTGTATTAGAAGACATTTATCTTTCCTTAGAATCTTGGGAATATCTAGTTGTATTTATGATCTTAACTCCCAAGAACAACCTGGGGGGACATCCATTGATATTAGGAAGACCTTGGTTAGCTACAGTTGATGCTTTCATCAGTTGTATATCTGGTGATATGTTCATTTCTGATGGTAATTCAACAAATAAATTCACTCTATATCCTCAAGAAAAAAACAATGACAAAAATAGAAAATGAAGAATGGATGGATGATGACAATGATATACAACCTCTGTTTACTATTTCTCATATTAGTGAAGAAAGTCAAATTTTAAATTCAATAGAAAATTTTGAAACATCTTCATAATGTGAAGATGATCATAATTTCCAGGAACAATGTAATATTGAATACTTGTCATCCAGACAAATTTCTTTATATTCTATGGAAGAATTTGGTAGCTCTGTAGTTGAAATCTTTCTTGGAAAATATTTAAACATAAACAAAAACTTGAAAAAAATTCCAACAAGAAGAGTTAATCAAAGCATTGCAAAAACATTATTCTGCATATGCATGGGAGTACACTGACATGAAAGGAATTAATCCCGAGACTTGCATACATCATATCTATATTGGGGAAAACTCTAGGCATATCAGACAACCTCAAATAAGGATGAATCCAAATCTTAGGGAAATTGTGAAAGAAGAATTACAAAAATTGTTGAATGTAAACTTCATTTATCCAATTTCAGACAGTCAATGGGTTTCTCCCTTGGTGATTGTCCCCAAAAAGAATGGTAAATGGAGGGCTTGCATTGATTATAGAGAATTGAATAAGGATACTCTAAAATACCATTTTCCATTGCCTTTCATAGATCGAGTTTTGGATACATTAGCAAGGAATAAATATTTTTCATTCTTGGACGGTTTTAGTGGTTACAATCAAATTCAATTAACACCTGAAGACCAAGACAAAACCACATTTACCTGTCCATGGGGAACTTATGTTTACCGAGTACTTCCTTTTGGATTATGCAATGCACCTGCAACATTCCAAAGAGCAGTATTAGGAATTTTCTCTGATTTAATACATGATTGTGTGGAAGTTTATATGGATGATTTTACAGTTTATGGAAATTCTTTTGAAGAGGCTCTTGAAATTTTGGAAAAAGTTCTTAAAATATGTAAAGAAGAAAATCTTTCATTAAGTCATGAAAAATTATTTATGATGTTTACTGAAAGAATTGTTCTAGGACACCATATTTTAGGGGATGGAATTAAGGTGGACTCATCCAAAGTTAAAGTCATCTCCAAATTATCAATTCCGAATTGTCAAAAATATGTTAGAAGTTTTCTTGGTTTTATAGGGTACTATTGAATATTTATAGAAAACTTCACAAAAATTGCATCTACACTCTTCAAATTGCTCACCAAAGATTATGAATTTAGTTGGAATCATGAGTGCCAAATGGCATTTGAAACTTTAAAAGCAAATATATCTGAGGCACCCATCTTAAGAGGACCAAATTGGAAAATACCTTTTCATGTCTCAACAGTTGCTTCAGATACAACCCTGGGAGCTGTATTAGGACAAAAATATTTGACACCCTATGCCACCTACTACAGAAGCAAAAATTTGACTCCTGCTGAATTAAATTACACTGTTACTGAAAAATAGTTTCTAGCTGTTGTCGATGCTATTAACAAGTTTAGACACTACATCACTGGCTATGAAACCTTTATTCACACAGATATTTCTGCAATTAGGTATTTAATGAATAAATCTATCACTAATGGTAGAATCACAAGATGGTTATTACTCCTACAAGAATTTAACATCACCATTCTAGACCGACTTGAAAAACAAAATACAGTTGTTGACTTCTTGTCTAGAATTTAAAGTGACAATAATGATACTCCAGTAGAGGATAATTTTCCTGATGAATATCTTTTTGCAATATCTACTAAATATCCATGGTTTGCATACATTTCTAACTACTTAGCTATAGGAAAATTACCAGCATACTTGTTTCCTAGAGAAAAGAGAAAAAAAATTCAAACAAGTGCATTATATTAATGGGTAAATGATGAATTGTACAAGACAGGTCTAGATCTCATCATTAGGAGATGTGAACGAGAAAATGAAAAACCTGAAATTTTAAAGGCATGCCATGATGAGCCTTGTGGTGGACACTTCGCTGATAAGAGGTCTGCTTATAAAATCCTTCATCTAGATTATTATTGTCCATCCATTTTTAAAGATGCCAAGGAGTATGTCAAAAGGTGTGACAGTTGTCAGAGAATGGGGAAACCTGTTCCTACAAATGAAATGCGCCTAAAACCTTAGGTACTCATTCAACCCTTTGAAAAGTGGGTTCTGGATTTCATTGTTCCAATCAATCCACCATAAAAACAAAAGAGGTATATTCTAGTTTGCACTGATTATGTCACTAAATGGGTAGAGGCTAAAGCACTTTCTTTTGCTAATAAAAATGTTGTAGTTTCATTTTTTTTTAGGATGTCTTCACTCATTTTGTGTCCCAAGGGAAATTGTGACAGTTCAAGGAACTCAATTTACATCCAGGATAGTGCAAAAGATTATGGAGGAATATAAGATCAAACATAGAAAGTCTACTCCATACCATCCATAGGAAAATGGACAAGTGGAGTCTACCAATAAAGTGATCGAAGTCTTCACAAAGATTGTACATCTACATAGGAAGGATTGGGCATAAAGGCTTCCTGAAGCTTTATGGGCCTACCAGACTACATGGAGGAATACAACATGACATACTCCCTATGAACTTGTTTATGGGAAGCAAGTCTTGTTTCCAATAGAATTATAGATCAAAACCTTCAAAACAACAGTTAGATTGGGACTTGATTTGTCAAAAGCCCAAAAGCACAAAATGGAGCAACTTAATGAGCTTGATGAGATCAGGCAAGATGCAGTTCAAAAGACCAGCCTAGTTCAGCAACAAAGGTTCAGATGGCATGCTAAATACATAAAAGAAAGAAATTTTCAAGTAGGAGATTGGGCACTTTGTTCGATTCTAAGTTCAAAGACTTCCAAGGAAAATTTCAGACTCATTGGCTTGGGCCTTATGAGATCAAAAAAGTCTTTGACAATGGGGCAGTCGGGATAAGGAAAATTGATGAAGAAAAGGTACCTCTTCTTGTGAATGGAAATTGACTAAAGGTCTATCATAAACCAATTAAAAAGGAGGAGTTTATCAGTAAATTTCAAGGCAATGCTGATATGAAGTTG
Organism: Pinus albicaulis; assembly: GCA_034641835.2. Lineage (NCBI taxonomy): Eukaryota > Viridiplantae > Streptophyta > Pinopsida > Pinales > Pinaceae > Pinus > Pinus albicaulis. Next base: position 1,676,135,225 of record CM076580.1, read on the forward strand.
ATGAAGAAGAATCCTTCTTCTTCTCCAACTTAGTATTCTTTTTACTTTTTTCATATCTAAAAAAAATAAAATAAAAGAGAGAAAAAAAATTAAATAGTATATATATATATATATATATATATATATATATATATTATTAAAAAAAAAAAGGAAAAAAAAATTGTATAAGTATGAAAACCAATCAATGATTGGCATCCTTATACATAAAATACAAGGTGAAAATCAAAGCTCATTTCTGACATCTTATACTTTCTCCCATCCTAAAAATCCCAAATTATTTGTTCCCTTTCTTTTTCAGAAGCAATAAAAGATTAGCTACAGAATTGCCACATTTCTGCAGCTTTCAGAATAATCTGTAGCTATCATCACATTCTGTAGCTCTGATGCACTTTTGAAGCCTACTGAAGCAGGGCATACTGAACCAAAGCAACTGAAGACTCCAATTGAAGATCATGCTGAAAAGACACCTAAGGAATCAAGACAGAAAGAAGAACAACAAAGGTTAATTCCAAGGTATGTTACAAAATTTGTTTAAATAATAAGGTTCAAAAACATTAATGTATATAAATTAGGTTATCATATGTTGCCACCTCAAAATTATCATCATTAAAACTGATTGTACTCAGTTCACACCACAAATCCATAATTTACCATTTCATCCGTATCATATCCGCTTAATGATCAAGATCGATTTCATTCATTAATGATTAACGGTCATATCTCATACCGTAACCCACTTACTCACGTTCCTAAACCCTCGCCTGATTACCTATTTACCTACACATCTCTACAATCTCCTTTCGACATTTTTAAATTAGAGCCAAACCCTCAATTCACCTGGTCAAAAAAAGAATAGTCTTGAAGGCAAAAATTCCTTACAACAAAGATATGGGTTTAATAGTAAGAACCGAGCACGTGGGAGAAAAATTCATGGAAGGTTATCCTCAGATGAAGGAAATGCTACAAAAGGTACGATGGCTCTAGCTCATAGAAAAGTTTGATGGATTCCACAAAGAGGTCACCAAATCCTTCACAAGGGCCTTCAATAGGGCAAAGATAGAAATTGGGGACATAAAGTTTTCAGTGACAGAGTCCTTCATAGCAGAAGCCACAAAACTTCCGAAAACTGGTGAAAAATGGTTCAAGAACAGGGAAATTCATGAAGAAGAATGGAAGAATTTTCTGAAAAATCCAGGTATGGACACTTCTATTTTTAAGAAGGTAATTCCCAGTACGACACTTAAAAACAAATGGAGGAACATGTTATTAATTATTCAAAATTTTGTTACTTGCGAGGGTAGATTTGGTTGTATGTTTGTCTACCATTCTAGACTGTTAATGAATTTCCTAGAGGACGTAGAAATAAACCTCCCATACTTCCTATTCAGCAACTTAAAGAAAATGTCAGGAACTGTGCAGAAAAGAATTCAATCCATAGACAATATCATGTATCATCATGGACTGATAAAGATACTCATTGAATTTCATTTAAAGAGTATAGGAGACTCCTGGGAAATTTTCATGATCAAGAATCATTTTCAAGAAGAAGCACAAGAACAACCTAAGGTTGATAACAACAAAAGCAGCAGGAGAAGAAGGGTTGATACCTGCATTGAAGACAAATCCTCACCTCAAACACAACAACAACAAGAAGAAATCACCATTGCAGAATTACTGAAGAATAAGAAACATAGTGGTCACAAAAAGAGAGGTAATGTAAAGGAAAAGGAAAAAGTTATAAACTCAGAAATCTTAAGTCCTCCATAGCCAAGGAGAAGTTCCAGACTTCGTAAACCTTTGAAGAGGACATCTCCACAGGAAGCAGAATTTGTTGATTTAGATGAAGAGCCCCCAGTACCATCGCCTATTATTGCCTCTCCTATACATAGTCCAAGCAGAAGGACCCCATAAATCGACCCAGCACAGCAAGAAATTTTTGGCTACATTGAGGCCTTAGAAAAGAGACATGCAGAGGAGAGGACAAATGTTGAAGAGCAACCTACCAATCCACAAGAACCTCTAGTAAACTCTTTGAACTAAGAAATATCTGAACTAGAGATACTGAACAGGCACATCAAGCAAGAAAATGAATCTCTGAAGGAACAAAACCACTGAGAAAAGGTCATCAGTGACAATACTATTCTACATTTGGGGCTATGGTATAAAAAGAACAAGAAACTGAAGAAAAGAAATGGCTACCTGAAAAGAAAAATTATCAATTTGAAGAACAAGCTCCTCATGAAGAAACGAAGAATGGCAATCACCTCAAAGAAATGAAAGAAGAAAAAGTTGGATGTACTGGCAGAGGTATCAGAACAGTTGCAGTAAAAGGTGAAGGCTCAAAATTTTGGAAATTGCATGGGGACATGCAATGGTCTCTTAGTGGGGGTATGTTGAACCTCAAGACTGTTCCTATTTTGACATATTTTTCCACCATATTTTCTTCCTTTTCGCAAAATCCATAAACTCAATCAGTGATAATTGACACATTTTCCATCTCAGAAGGCATTTGGATGATCTCTATTTTATATTATATTGTTTCTTATTATTTAGATGAATTTTTGTAATTAGCTACAAAATTCGTGCAATTCTGTAGCTAACCTTTGTTTATGCAGCCACCGTTATTGTTTGATAGGTTTCGAGAAGAAAATGAAGAAGCGAGTCATATGGGTAGCTTTGAAATGGTCCATATATGGATCGTATCCTACTTACCTGTTTAGATTTGAGAAGGATTATGCCTACACTCACGGTAAAAGATCAGTTAAGATAAGGGACGAGATCAGCGGAGGAAGATTCTAAATTTGCTCTTACGTAGCAAATCGAGAAATAGCCATGAAGACTTTTCTTTTGATTAGACTTATAGTCTTAGCTTTATTTTAGTTTCCATAGGCGAAATTATCTTAGACAGGTAATTTAAAACTTTGTATAAATACTGGCCTATCGAAACCGGGAATAAGCTTGATTTTGGTGATAATAATGTGATACATTTTTAAATTTTGTTTTGTTAATGAAGAAGACCAGTTCCAGACCATTGATGCGCAGATAGCTTAAGTATATTTACACTCGTTCTTTTGCAGAGGGCCCCTGCTCGGAAAAGAGGTTTTTACAATCATTTCGTAGTTTAATTTCTTGTCATTCCATAGTTTAATTCCATCTCAATTAGTTTCTGAATGTTTTCTAAATTATAAATTGTTTATATTTACGCACAATTGATTGTTATATATTATGCTCTTCTAAATTGTTTCATTATCATAACCTTGTCAGCATTCAATTGAAATCGTTCTTGCATTTGATTACACAACAACCATATGATTTAGATTAAACATTTCATTTTGCACAATAGATACTCTGTAATTTTGTTTGCCTTAGTTAAATTTGAATGCAATTCGCACAGTCAAATCAATTTCATAGTGATGGATTTGATGCTTTTGTTTCCATGGAATGCAGAACAGAGTTAGATTAGAATTGTATTTCGATCATTCTTAGATAGATTTAAAACTAGATCAGATGCTTTGTTTTCATAGAATTAGTGTTCTCAGTTGATAAGTAGAATATGGTTTTATTTTTGTTGTGTTGATAGATAGAACATAATTCATAGATCAATAGAATTCAATAGAATTTAGAATAATGCTTTGTTTAAATGCATAATAAATTCAATTCGATGTTTTCCATAGATGTTTTGCCGGCATAAAATATCCTAACATAACTCAGATTTAATCTCTCAAAGATTGATTTATTTTTATACAAAATAGATTAGTTAATTAAGATTTCATTTTCATTCATTTTATTAAGAGTAATTTGTAAATGAATTTCTTTCCTTGAGTAAAAATAACATTTCCTTTTCTTCCTTCTTAAGATTAATTTTTTCATCATTAAATTTCTTTCAAATTCAGTTATTTCTTAGCATTCAAAATTTCATTTAAAAGCTTAGATTTCATTCCTTAGATCAGTTTTAGTTTTTAACATTAGACATAAAATACAAACCTGCAAAAAAAAAAAACATAAAACTAGACAACGAAGTAAGAAAGAAGGGCATCTAATCATATATACTGCACCACACTTCATCAAATTACTAACCTTGGTCGATAATTTATGGTAGCAATTTAAGACATTAAATTGACTAAACAAAACCCTCCTCTCAATCTTCAATCTAGAATTTTCCAGAGAGCAAATATCTTTCCATGTATCCCCTCTGTGTAGGGAAATGATGATGCTTTTCAAGCTTCCGTGGTTTTTAAATGAAGAAACACAATTCAGATTATCCACAGTATCAACAAAACTTGGTCAACATTTCGAATCCCAATGGGGATCCATCTTCAGGACAAATTGTGAATGAGAGCTTGAGAGGAGAACATACCAGAGATAAATAGTGAAATTGTAGGTCTGCAACCCTCCTCTAAATATTCACTCTAGAATTTTCCAGAGAGAAAATATCTTTCCATGTATCCCCTCCGTGGAGGGAAATGATGATGTTTTTCAAGCTTCCGTGGTTGTTAATTGAAGAAACACAATTCATACTATCCACAATATCAACAAAACTTGGTGGACGTTTCGAATCCCAATTGGGATCCATCTTCAGGACAGATTGTGAATGAGAGCTTGAGAGGAGAACATACCAGAGATAAATAGTGAAATTGTAGGTCTGCAACCCTCCTCTCAATCTTCACTCTAGAATTTTCTAGAGAGAAAATCTCTTTCCATGTATCCCATTTGTGTAGGGAAATGATGCTTTTTTTCAAGCTCTGTGGTTGTTAATTGAAGAAACACAATTCGGATTATCCACAGTATCAACAAAACTTGGTTGACATCTAGAATCCCAATGGGGATCCATCTTTAGGACAAATTGTGAATAAGAGCTTGATAGGAGAATAGACCAAAGATAAATAGTGAAATTGTAGGTCTGCAACGATCCTCTCAATCTTCACTCTAATATTTTCCAGCGAGCAAATATCTTTCCATGTATCCCCTCCGTGTAGGGAAATGATGACGTTTTTCAAGCTTCTGTGGTTGTTAATTTAAGAAACGCAATTCGGATTATCCACAATATCAACAAAATTTGGTCGAAATTTTGAATCCCAATGGGGATCCATCTTCATGAAAGATTGTGAATGAGAGCTTGAGAGGAGAATAGACCAGAGATAAATAGTGAAATTGTAGGTCTGCAATGCTCCTCTCAATACTCACTCTAGAATTTTCCAAAGAGAAAATATATTTCCATGTATCCCCTCCGTGCAGGGGAATGATGATGTTTTTCAAGCTTCTATGGTTGTTAATTGAAGAACATAATTTGGATTATCCATAGTATCAACAAAACTTGGTCGACATTTTGAATCCCAATGGGGATCCATCTTCAGGACAGATTGTGAAAGAGAGCTTGAGAGGAGAACATAACAGAGTTAAATAGTGAAATTTTAGGTTTGTAGCCCTCCTCTCAATCTTCATTCTAAAATTTTTGAGATATAAAATCTCTTTCCATGTATCCCCTCCGTGTAGGGAAATGATGATGCTTTTCAAGCTTCGGTGGTTGTTAAACTAAGAAACGCAATTTGGATTATCCATAGTATCAACAAAACTCATTTCGAATCCCAATGGGGATCCATTTTTAGGAAAAATTGTGAATGAGAGCTTAAGATGAGAGCAGTCCAGAGATAAATAGTGAAATTATAGGTCTGCAACCCGCCTCTCAATATTCACTCTAGAATTTTCCAGAGAGAAAATCTCTTTCCATGTATCCCCTCTATGCAGGGAAATGATGATGTTTTTCAAGCTTTTGTGGTTTTTAATTGAATAATCACAATTTGGATTATCCACAGTATCAAAAAAATTTGGTTGACGTTTCGAATCACATTAGGGATCCATCTTCAGGATAGATTGTGAATGAGAGATTGAGAGGAGAACATACCAGAGATAAATAGTGAAATTGTAGGTCTGCATCCCTCCTCTCAATAGTCACTCTAGATTTTTCCAGAGAGAAAATCTCTTTCCATGTATCCCCTTCGTGCAGGGAAATGATGATGTTTTTCAAGCTTCTATGGTTTTTAATTGAAGAAACACAATTCGGATTATCCACAATATCAACAAAGCTTGGTCGATGTTTTGAATCCCAATGGGGATCCATCTTCAAGACAGATTGTGAATGAGATCTTGAGAGGAGAACGTACCATAGATAAATAGTGAAATTGTAGGTCTGCAACCCTCTTCTCAATCTTCACTCTAGAATTTTTCTAGAGAGAAAATTTCTTTCCATGTATCCCCTCCGTGCAGGGAAATGATGATGTTTTTCATGCTTATATGGTTGTTAATTGAAGACATGCAATTCATATTATCCACAGTATCAACAAAACTTGGTCGACGTTTCAAATCCCAATGGAGATCCATCTTTAGGACAGATTGTGAATGAGAGCTTGAGAGGAGAACAGACCAGAGATAAATAGTGAAATTGTAGGTCTTCAAGCCTCCTCTCAATCTTCACTCTAGAATTTTCCAGAGATAAAATCTCTTTCCATGTATCCCCTCAGTGCAGGGAAATGATGATATTTTTCAAGCTTCTGTGGTTGTTAGCTGAAGAAATGCAATTATGATTATCCACAGTATCAAAAAAACTTGGTCGAAGTTTCGAATCCCAATGGGTTCCATCTTCAGGACATATTGTGAATGAGAGCTTGACAGGAGAAAAAACCAGAGATAAATAGTGAAATTGTAGGTTTGCAACCCTCCTCTCTATCTTCACTCTAGAATTTTCCAGAGAGAAAATCTCTTTCCATGTATTCACTCCGTGCAGGGAAATGATGATATTTTTCAAGCTTTCGTGGTTGTTAGTTGAAGAAGCACAATTCAGATTATGCATAGTATCAACAAAACTTGTTCAATGTTTTGAATCCCAATGGGGATCCATCTTCAGGACAAACTGTGAATGAGAGCTTGAGAGGAGAACAAACCAGAGATAAATAGTGAAATTGTAGGTCTACAACCCTCCTTGCAATCTTGACTCTAGAATTTTCCAGACAACAAATATCTTTCCATGTATCCCCTTCGTGTAGGGAAATGATGATGTTTTTCAAGCTTCTGTGGTTGTTAAGTGAAGAAATTCAATTTAGATTATCCACAGTATCAACAAATCTTGGTCGATGTTTTGAATCCCAATGGGGATCCATCTTCAGGACAGTTTGTGAATGAGAGGTTGAGAGGAGAACAAACCATAGATAAATTGTGAAATTTCAGGTTTACAGCCCTCTCAATCTTCACTCTAGAATTTTCCAGAGAGAAAATCCCTTTCCATGTATCACCTCCGTGTAGGGAAATGATGATGTTTTTCAAGCTTCTGTGGTTTTTAATTGAAGAAAAATGATTCGGATTATCCATAGTATCAACAAAACTTGGTCGAAATTTCGAATCCCAATTGGGATCCATCTTTAGGAAAGACTGTGAATGAGATCTTGAGAGGAGAATAGACTAGAGATAAATAGTGAAATTGTAGGTCTGCAACCCTCCTCTCAATCTTCACTCTAGAATTGTCCAGAGAGAAAATATCTTTCCATGTATCCCCTCCGTGCAGGGAAATGATGATGTTTTTCAAGCTTTAGTGGTTTTTAATTGGAGAAACTCATTTCATATTAGCCACAATATCAACAAAACTTGGTCAACATTTCGAATCCCAATGGGGATCCATATTCAAGACAGATTGTGAATGAGAGCTTGAGAGGAGAACAGACTAGAGATAAATAGTGAAATTGTAGGTCCACATCCCTCCTCTCAATCTTCACTCTAGAATTTTCTAGAGAGCAAATCTATTTCCATGTATCCCCTCCGTTCAGGGAAATGATGATTTTTTTCAAGCTTCTGTGGCTGTTAATTGAAGAAATTCAATTCGGATTATCCACAATATAAAAAAAACTTGGTCGACGTTTCGAATCCCAATGGGGATCCATCTTCAGGACATGTTATGAATGAGAGCTTGAGAGGAGAACAAACTAGGGATAAATAGTGAAATTGTAGGTCTGCAACCCTCCTCTCAATCTTCACTCTAGAATTTTCCAGAGAGAAAATATATTTCCATGTATCCCCTCAGTGCATGGAAATGATGATGTTTTTCATGCTTCTGTGGTTGTTAATTGAAGAAACACATTTCGTATTATCCACAGTATCAACAAAACTTGGTCGACGTTTCGAATCCCAATGGGGGTCCATCTTCAGGAAAGATTGTGAATGAGAGCTTGAGAGGAGAATCCACCAGAGATAAATAGTGAAATTGTAGGTATGCAACCCTCCCCTCAATCTTTACTCTAGAATTTTCCAGAGAGAAAATCTCTTTGATATTGTGGATAATCCGAATTGCATTTCTTCAATTAACAACCACAGAAGCTTGAAACCATTGACACATATATTTCTACCTGATGCGAATATTATTTGCCAAATCACTTTGATGATAACTGTCGGATCATATCGATTATCCTGGGGGTGACTAATGTTTGAGCATGTCCTAACCTGACGTTAAATACCAACTGTGAAATTATGTTAAGATCGAGCCATTAGAGGTTTAGGTAGTGATGACAAGATTATTCGATGGATGGGTTGATGCACGATGTGGGATATCTATGTTGATTTGATTACTTTTTAGCCATTGGATCATGTCGAATTATTCCAATATGTTTAACCAATGTACTATTCAACTCGTGATGTGGATACACACCATTAAATAAGAGAGATTCAGGCCATTAGATCATTTCGGGTAGGATTCAACTTACTATTTTCCACATCGATTCATGTGTGATAGTAATGTAGTCCATTGATTAACAACAATTGAGACTGTAAGATTAATCATAGAAGATTGAGACTGTCATTTTATTTTGTGAATTGAATGATACCAAGCACAAACATTTTTGCAGAAGAATACACTTTTAAAGAAAACACTTTAAAACATAAGCATTAGATCAGAAAATACATTTCATTTAATATAAGCAATGTAAAATATCTCTATCTAATATTTAATTATAAAAAATACTATTATCATACTTTTGCAATAAAATACTAACCATGTTGAAACACACTTGTACACACACATGATAGAATTAGAAATAGAATCACCAAGTGAGGACATGTAGCTAAGTGGTTGTAATCATAATTATTATAATTTTTTGACGTAACTTACACACTAATTCAGATTTACGATACTACACTAAGAACAACTATGATTTAAAATTGTGAGATATAACATGGAAGATTCATGAAGTTACCTAATTAGTAGTGAATATGTGAACACATATAGAGGAGGATAATGCTTGTGCGAACTTGATTGTTATGTTAAATAATTCTTTCACTATTATAGTGAATATATTTGACCCCACACACGGATAAAAGAGCTGTGAGAGAGAGGTTATCTTGATGAATTCTACGACTTGGTGTAAATTGAGCTACAATAGATACCCAAGAAAATAATCAAGTAGACATAGTTAATAAATCCTTAAGGACCATTTAGTAACATATAATAAATGTGGTTTTTGATATTACATGCCCATTACTTAACTGAGGGCAAACTAAAAGTTTGTCATTCTTATAGTAGACGTGCAAAATATAACACAAATAACTACATTACAACCTCTAAAATGATATTTATGGTAAGTATATAAAGCATTGTGGATTAATTAATATTGTAGATCAACAGAGAGGAAAGTCTTTGTATCAGGATCTTCTAGAAGACATATTCGCAATATTTTTGAAATTATATATTCGCAAACTCCTCGTTCAAGATATTTTTCAAAAAGTGACAAGATGGAGGAATCACGAAATGGAAGTGACACTAATAATACCAATCTTGCGAGAGAAATTTTTTGAGAGGGTTATTGATCACTTGGACACCACATTTAATAGAGTTTATTTTATTTTTTAAAGTTTGCCCCAGACTAAAATGTCCGATCCACTATTAAGAGGCCCAAAATATATAACATGGATAGAGGCCCAAACTATCTGACATGGATAGTCAAAATAAAAAGCCTTAGATACGAAAAAGTACAAAGATTATTAATGCACGGAATAAGGATTAATCCATTTTGTCAAGACTAATTTTTATAGCTACAAATCTAACACAAATCAAGTTGGACATCCAAGTGGGCTAGCACCACTTCATAGTTTTGTCAAAGAAACCAATCACATGAATTTTCCCTATTTCATTCAGAATGTATTTCATTGAGCATTTATCAAGAGGGGCCATCGGATCTCATTGTAAGTTAATTAAAACGTAACTGATGGATAAGAGAATCCTTCCATTAAGTGGCCATAATAGACTTAAAGTGCTCATCTATTTGCATTACCTACATACATATGGAAAGAAAGACTCGATAAAAAATAGATCCTTTTCCCTCAACAGTAGAATTGAAATACTCTTTGCAACAAAGCTCCCAGAGAGTGTTACAGGAAATTAATCAGGATTGTGTGATTAGAAAAATGGAAAGCTTTATGACGATGTTCATTCTGCTGCTGAAGTTAATAGGATAATAAAGGTTCTCAATATATTCACGCAAAATTCGTATTTTCTTCAACGAAATCATAAGTCCAAATAATCCAAGGAAATTTAATAACACGTTTAATGCACCCACGAATTAGTACAAAACAATTAATATGTAAACTATCAAGCTTCTAGAATGTGCATTGATCTACAAGAATGTCCGTCCTCCCCCACGAACTCTACCAATGTATCCATTTTCTCTTCCACCATAGTCTGGTCCTCTGAAATTTCCCCGATAACCATTGCCTCGACTACCACGTCTTGATCGAGACCTCGACAAACTGCCAAATGTCTTTGTGTCAATTTTACGTTGCTCTGAAAATTCCTATCATTTGGAAATCGATCGAGAGCATAACGGGAAAGGGAATGAAAAAAGTCATCTTTCACATAGATAGGCTTAGCATTAGAAGACCTTATCCTTTAACTCACTTTTTCCAAGATGGCCCCATACTTCATCATTTTTAAACACTTCTCATTCATTGCTATAAAATCAAAATATTATGTAAATTTTGTTAATGCATGCCGAGCCTGTTGAGATGTTCTTATTTGACTCGACATTGTTGGAAGTGCCAAAAATGGAAGACTTGATACTCTTTGAGTCTATGAATCGAGGCTGTGAATCAGGTGTTGCTGGAATCATAGGTTGAGAAACAAAATTTGATTTTTCTGTGAAGTATTTGTACCTTTTGTAAATAAAGACATTGTATGGAAAATATTTTTACTTTCAACTGTAATTGATGGCCCTTCACAGGAAGTAGGGGCATCCATGGAATCTGAACACATCATTAAGATCACTTTATATGGATTGAAAGACTTAGCGAGACGTCACAATTGGGAGCAACATTAGAGAGCGTCAAAGATCTCATAGCCGCTACAGTATTCACCAATGACGGTGGCTGCAGACCACTTTGCCCAGCGTGCGCATGTATTCTTGAAATGAATGTTTGATTTTCCATAAAAGACACTGTTGAGATTCACGCCAACTGTTGAGGACGACGAATCTCAACAGTGTCATGAAGAAAAAATTCATAATATAATGCCTATCAGCATAATTATATGATATTGTTAATATATTTCTCTTAAGATTGAAAAAATAAATAGGTGTAAATATTTTATCAAAAAGAAGAAAAGATCATATATAAATAGGAGGCAAGAGCATCTTCTCCATCTTTCTAAAGTTGAATCTAGAAAGTTTTAGAGGAAAATTCTTGTCATAAAACGACATAAAATAATTCAATCCCCTCAAATAACTTAGATATCTATCCTAATAATGTTTATGATTTCTTGACACCATGGGCACCATATCAAACACTCATATAGAGAAGGATATATTTTTTGTGGAAGACATGGAGTTCGGCATTAAGAAACTCGTTAATTGGAAAGTTAGGGACATTGAAGGCTGCCAAACTGAAATTTTCAAAATGGGAAAGTTTGTCCTCATTCCTCATATACATAAACTCCTCAATTTGGCAGTGAGACACGGTTTACATAAGCTTTGTATGCAAAAACTTATTGTACCTATATTTAAAAGTGGGGATAAAAACATTCCCTCCAACTTAAGGACCAATACAATTAGCCACATTTTAGCCAAACACTATGGGATCATTTTGGAAAATAATATTAGCCTTTGGCTTGAAAGCTAGGGTAAAAGAGATAAAGGATAAGTTGGAATTAGGAGACATCACTCAACTATAAACCATCTTGTTACTCTTAGGATCATTTTAGAGGAACATCACAATAATAAAAATCATCTCTTCTATTGTTTTGTTGACTTTAGAAAAGATTTCAACACACTTCCTTGAGATAAACTATGGAAGCGGCTAGAAGAGATAATTATTCCTCTCGAGTTGAGGGTTGTTATGACTAGGCTATACGAGAATCTTATTGCCAATATTAGGACCACTGAGGGTTGGTAAAAAGAAATTAAATGCAATATTCGAGTTAAGCAAGGGTGTCCCCTATCCCCTACCATTTTTAGCATTTAGATTGGTAATTTAGAAGAGTGTTTGGAAGTTGCAGGATGTGATGGCGTCAGGTTCACTGGTATGGTTATAACTCTTCTCCTTTATGTTGAAAATATCGTTCTTCTAGCCAAAAGCCATGATGGTCTCCATAAGAAACTTAGAATCCTCCAAGATTACTACTCCAAGGTAGGTATGAATGTTAATACAAACAAGAATAAAGTTACGATATTTAAATCCAAAAATTTCGACTATGAAAATTTCATATATGATATTAAATACTTGGAGAAAGTTTCTTCATATAAATATTTGAGAATTGACAGTTATCATCATCTCAATTGGAATTATAGCATTGCGAAAGAGAAAATTGGAGGCTGGAAAACTTATTATGGGCTTGAAAATAATTGTAAGTCGACAAATCTTTGGGTATGGAGTAAAAAAAAGTTCCTTTGTGAGAGTCTTGTCACCCTTGTTATTTTATATGGATGTGAGGTTTGGGATTGTAGTATATCTAGAGAATCATGGAGGAAGATTGAGCTGATCCAAAAGCAATTTATAACATACACTTTACCATTACTTATTATCCCTTTCTTTATATTTTAACGACCATTTCATATTACTATTATTTATAATTATCTTTCTATTTTTGATGTGAGTTTTAGGTTTTTTTATTTAATAATTATTTGTCCAACAACTGTATTTTTATTTTTAATTAATTTAGTGTCTAACAATTATTTTCCTTCTTTGATTTACCTTGTAGCTCCCTTTGTCCCTTTTTTGTTTAATATTTTATCTCGATCAAATTTTCTTCATCAATTTGTTTTGATGATGAACCACATTAGTTGGTTAGAAAAATTGACAAGAATACATAATAATACAATGGATTTAGAACAAGATTATCTAAACAAATTTCCTCACAAAATCCTCAATTCACACATTCTAATGCATTTTTGAATACATAAATGGAAAAATATCTTTACAAATATTTCAAAATATTTGGATTACACAAACTATATAGCTCAAACTTGCAATTTAAATAAATCCCTATTCGATTTTAGGAAAAATTGATCGGAAACTATTCTCGGAAAAAATCCAAAACATAGAATAGTTAGACTACACTTTAATTTTGTAGCAAATTTCTCGTATTATAAAAATCCATCCAAAATTATTATCATATTTTGTATGATACAAGTCAATTCAAAATATTAGCAAAACCTTTAAAATAAGAACAATGATTTATAGTGCATAAGACTTAGATCATAGTGGAACGGTGATGATGTCTAAAATTTATTCCAAAGTCTTTTCAAATTTGTAACTAAAATGATGGTCAATTTGCAACAAAATTTGCTTACTCCTTATGGTTGCAAGATTAATTCGAGCATAGGTACATGTTAAATTATCACATAAAACTTAAATTCTTTTAAGGTAAAAAGTGGACGAATAATAAATCACCTTGGTAGAAGGAACGAGCAATAATTCATCTCTAACATTTACTGTAACACCCTCATCCCACATCTACCCAAGTAATCATCCAACCATGGTAAATATGCAACGAGAGGCCACTATAATGAGATTCAACCTCCTATGTGACCTTAAGGAAATGGAACCGACATAAACACATCAAAATACCTTGTACAATATCAACAACACCCCCAGGAGGCAAGCCAACCCTTCAGGCCTCTTACCCCTAGGTCACACTGACATTTTGACCCTTTTGAGCCATATCCGCACGCATAATGCGGCATGCCTGTGGCCAGGAGGCTATAGCCCCAGGCACAACATTGCATGCCTAAAGCTAGGGCCCCAAATGCCCAATTTTGTGACTGTAACTCTGGGATTCGAGCCACCTTTTGAGGCCCAGAGCCCCGATCAATGCCCAAAACTTCATGAAAACTTAGGGGATGATAAATAACATTAGAAAAATGATACGAAAGCAATCAAATAAATAAGAAATCATTTGGACCCCTCTTAGCCATGACAAACATTTTTTCAAACCTCTCACAAACATTTTTTTTTTGTAAATAAGACTAAGATTTCTATTGATAATGTAACATAATTTACAAAGAGGCTAGGGCCTCAGCATAGCAGGCATATGTAAATTCCATGATATCAGCAAAATAACAAAAAAGACCAAAACTGGAGCTGCCCACAAGGGGAAACCAGCCCTGGAAGAGTATATGGTGCTGCCTCAGAGAGGAAACAAACAATAGAAAACATAAGTTAATGTACTCAGTGTAAGCATGAAAAAAAAGCAAAACTATATAACTGAAGGTCCAAGACCTAGGAGACCTGGTAATCTGAGCATCAGGAGAGACTGGAGGAGGTTCTTCAACGATCAAGCACCTGTACTTGTCGTCTTCAGCAGACTGGAGTCCAATTGCTTCTTGCCGAGGAGCCGCGGCTTCAGCGCCTTTACCATCATCCTGCATCCGCTTCACTTTGTAGTAATTAGAGCTGCTGTCGCTGTGTGAGCTGGAGGTGTGCATAGGCAAGGCTTGCGGAGCTTTTGCAGCTTTCAAAGGCTCGGGGTGGCCATGCTGGCTAGAAGACGGAGGGGGGTGGCTGGGGATCGGGCTAGCACTTGGGATTTCGCAGAAGGAGATGGAGACAGTGGCCATGACAAGAGGGCTGAAGGAGGAGCATTGGAATTGAAACTGGGCAGAGGCCGAGAATTGATGGGGAGGAGGAGTAGAGGGAGGGTCAGAGGTAGGGTGGCGAGCTGCAGAGCCAAGGATACGACCCCGACCACTACGGGTGTCCGGATATCTGCCCCCTGAGTGAGCGAAGGAGGAGGACGAGGTACAGGGAGAAGAGGAAGATATAACACGCAAATCTTTGCCCCTGCTGCCACCTCTTAGGCATCGCATTCGATGTCGCAAGCGAGGCATGCTTGCATAACCCGGGTTCGCAAGGCTTCGACTGGCGGAGGAGACCAGATGGGCGTGGAAGTGCCGGGAGATGGAGAGCAGGGAAGGGCCGGAAGAGGCAGAGAAACGAAGATAGCAGTGAAAAATGAATGCCGGGCAGGAATTATATACAACCACTGCGCAAGGGAGGGATGCGAGTCGGCATAGAATTCGCAGCGGAGGGTTGGATCGCCACAGAGAGCTCGGGAGCAAGAACAGAGAGCCAAAGGGAGCAGCAACCAGACGACATTTTGAAGCTCGAGTGAATGCCTCGACCATTGCAATGAATTAATTGCATCGCAGGGCGATGGTGAGGGGTGTTAAATGTAGGAGGAGGCCAACGAGTTGGCGTGCGGGTGGCCATGTGGCCAAGCCACATGCCGTCCCGCTGCATACCATTCATGTCAAGCGCCATTAACACCCGCATTCGAGGAACCTCTCACAAACATTGAATCTACAGGTGTAAACAAAATATTTAAACATAGGGGTATTACATATATGAGAATCATTAATAAGCATTGCTCCCTTACATCATTAGCTGCAATATAATATATTTGAACATAGATACTTTGTGCATTCATTTACAAGTAAAAACATGGATAGAGCCACACATCATCACTGATAAAATACGTGCTTATGACCAACATAATAACAACATAAATACCATGGATACAAGAATAATAGAATCCACATAATAACCAATACATTTGCATACCAAATACCAAAGGAATGAACTCTTCATTACCGTATGTAAAAACCAACAGGAGATGGGACTTCCACGTTCCACTCGACTATAGATTGGCTGAGCCAAATATTACTTCAACCAATCACCCCTGTGACATATTCCAAGCATGAATGTGGGAATAATAACCAACCAAAAAGAACCAAACAAGCATGAATGCTACTGGAGTTCTCCACCTACACCGTGAGGAATTTGAGTGCCTCCTAGTCTCTCAGGCTTTACCATAATCCATAGTCCGAATCAGGGATCACTAGGCCCTAAACCGAGACATACTCTCCAGGATTTACCGTACATCCCATCCCGAGACTACTAGTCCCAACAAAGAGCAATCCAACTCTCAGGCTTTAGCGCAATCCATCCCGGATCACTAGGCCCTAAATCAAGGCAAACCACGTCTAGGATTTACCATATATCCCGCCATTCACAGGTCGAGGATTCCTAGGCCTATCGAGGCACACAATCTTGGATTTACCGAAACCCACCATCTAGTTCAGGGGTTACTAGGCCAGTGGCTTTACCATGATCCATAATCCCATTTAGGGATCACTAGGCCATGTGTTTGTCATTTTGAAGATCCACCTCACTCAGGTTCGAATCCATCCGGAAATCCAACTCAACCAAGGTATGAGAAGTCCACAACATCATGGCTATCCGGAAATGGAAAGGCTAGGCTGATAACACTGTCACACCTGGAAAGTCCCATGCTAAGACAGAAAATAACCACATGCAATACCACGCATGCCAGATCTAAAAAAGGAAAACACACATGAAAATTGATCCCTGCAAAGAATCCCGTTGTAGCTGATTGATTCCTGCTCCTCCTTGCTTGCTTTCTCCTTCTTCCTACTTTCTTGCCTTTCTTGGTCCAATGCCAAGATGCTCAAAGAAACTCTAAGTGTACAAGAGTGTGTGTGTGTGTGTGTGACAGAGAGAGAGAGAGAGAGAGAGAGAGAGAGAGAGAGAGAGAGAGAATAATGAGAGAGACATAAGTGTGAGCAAAAAATATTGCCAATTGATCCTCATAATCTTTTTTATCAATGAGACCTCTATTTTCTTCATTTTCCACTATTTGCCTTCATTTTCCTCCTCACATGAAACGTGTGACCTTTCATCTCCCTTTTCTCCTAATTTCCTTTATTTTCATAAATAAATTGCCAATTAATGCCACTTTTACTTTCTAAAGCCTTTTCCATTGCCTTTGCTAATTTCCTTAGCCATAATAAATCGAAGTGAACACCCGCTAGGATGTTTTTCCATCATTCAACTTGGAATAAGTGTCCCATCAACCATGGTTATTATTTTTAAATTTTGTTACATGGAATTTTCACCAGGGCTGTTATAGAGCCCTCCCCCTTGGGGCATACCGTCCTCGGTGTTCAACCACACATATACCTCAGCAAAACAACTAAAAAGCAAACATACTACCTATGGAGCTTTATAACACAACTCGTTGCAGTATTTTCAATGAATAACCTGCTCAAAAGAAAAAATCATCATGACAATCATACCGCGTACTAGAGCTTTATAACACAACTCATTTTGGTATTTACAATAAAATACACATATACACATTTTCTCAACCAACAAATAAAAGTATATGATGCTTGTATTATCAACAAGGGAATCTAGAGGCTCACACCTCCAACCTCAAAGTAGTACCGAGATTCACTTCCTTTCCAGGAAGTCCAGAATCCACTGCCAAAGCATCCAATGTCCAACACTACAATCCTGCACCACTTGTCATCTCAATGAGCAGTTATCAGCTCATTGTTCCAGGGCTCTCTCCCAATGTGCATCTGATTCCATCTGGAAATGCTAATGATGAAAACAAATCCATCCTTGACCTTACCTTCTTTGATACACATTCCCTTGGGAAATTCGGTCATCCCCTTCCGTGCAGTCACTCACCTTCCAAGTTCCCCGTGATCCATCTCCTGGCAAGGATTCCTCACATTGGAAGATATAAAAGCCAAGGGATATACCTGCCTCAAAACCATCATACCAGTCATAGCATGCTCATGGCAATCAATGGACACTATTGGGTACCATTTTCCCACAATGGCCCTGCTCCTAAAATTCTTTACCAACATCCTATTTCAACTTTCAATTCCTTTTGCTGATGATGCTAGTTCTTGTAGTCGATTTTCAACCATCCCAAATTGGGCATTGCATGCTTCTTGTACCAAGCACATAACTTCCATTATTTTCAAAATAAATTCAAATAAATTCAAATCATACCTCATTGGTATCTCATCAATAAGGTACAATTGCAATCCTATTTTCTTCCTGTCACAAAAAGTCAAAATAGTTATTTGATCAAATCATAATGTATAAACATATCACATATGATTAGCTCAAAACATAACCATCATAAGTCAAAATCGTGAATCAAATGCATTCATCATAAACCATAATCATAAATCACATGTAACCATCATAAGTTAGAATCGTATATCACATGCATAATATAATTCAAGTAAGATATCGAAACTTATCCTTTATCGGTCCTTACTTCTGCCTTTGTTCTTTTGTACACACACCGGATCGGTTTCCACACCTGGCAAGTACACAATGTCCTTGCTTCTCTTCAACCAAGTACTCATACACACAATGTACAACATGTACACCCACATACGTCATACAACACCATAAAATACACGCACCCACACCGACATACGACACATACACCTACACCCAGTGTACAATACAACACAATACATACCCCTACACCGACATACAACACATACACCTACAACCGGTGTACAACACAACACAATACATATACATATATAGAGTACCACACAACGAATACACATGTCACAATACCATGACTACACCATGCACATAAATAGTATCGCATGCCCGCAACACAATGTGTATGACATGCACACAATACCACATGTATACCAGTACCATATGCACAACATGTACACAGTACCAGCTGTACACAACACTACCTGCACAACATCACATGTACACGATACCACCTGCACAACGTGTACACAACGCCAAATGTACACTGCACCAGCTATACAATGTGTACACAATACCACAATACCACATGCACAACATGTACACGACACCACATGTACACAACATCATATGCATGACATGTACACGACACCACCTCCACACAAAAAGACATGTACAACATGTGTACAACACCAAATGCACACAACACCACATGTACAATCATGCACACAACACCATATGTAAATAACACCATATGTACAACATGCACACAACACCAAATGTACATAGCACTGCACATAAAACATGTACATAACACCATACATACACAACACCGCATATCCAACATGTGCATAGTATGATATGTACACAACACCACATATCCAACATGTACATAGCACCATCTATACCTAGCACTGCATATGCAATATACACACAACATCACATATACAACATGCAAAAAATATCATATGTACACAATACTACATATGCAACATTACACATCACCATAGGTACAGTCATTGAATATAAAACATGCACTACATATAGACAAAAATAGCATTGCACATCCAAAACGATACACTGACCCCACAAAGCAAACTTTCTTCTAGTGCCTTTCCACTATCCATGCTTATCCTAACATGCTGCAAATCACACTACTTTCACTTTGTTGATGTACTGATCCGGATTTATGCAGGAACGCAACAGAATAAACATATAACCATAAATAAAGATATGCAGCGGAAATAACACTTCATTTCATTAATATCAAAGAACTGAAATTTGCTTAAAGACAGAATGGAAATAAAACTAGCTAGGGCGCTGGTAGCTATCTCTGAGAAGAGATGTGGCGGCTACAGGCCTCTGAACTGAGTGCCAGTTGTTACAATGAGGCTCAAGGGTCTATTTATTATTGAGAAACAATGTTGAGAACTAAAACATCCAAAACTAACCTTGTGAGACAGTTTTTCTGTCTTGCGTGGCCCTGGTTAAATTGAGGTTTCAACTTCCTAGGGGCGTAACTTTGGCATACGATCTCCGTTTGACGCGTACCATACCTCGTTAGAAAGATCTATCCGAGGACTACACATTTGGAACGGGCAACATCGGTCCATGGACCCATGTTGCCCTCCGTTTTCCCAAAAAACGTCGTTTAGGGCCTCAAAACGGCTCCGGAAGTTTAGGACCCGAAAAACCGCTAAAAATAGTAAACTGTGCCGAAACTGAAAAACTGAAATAGACAATGGTGGAGCCCCAAGTGGAATAGGCGGGTGACCACCAATATCCACCCGGATCATTCCTCCCCCCTTAGGAAGCAATGGTCCCCATTGCGTTAAGTTCCTCCATGAGATGAGGAAATTTCTGCTGAACTTGGTCCCTGGTGAACCACTTTCCTTGGTGCAGGAGTTGGCCAGCTTTGACAACCCGATACAGTTGGATCTTCTGTTGGCGAGTGTTCTTGATTTTCATGTCCATGATACAATCTTTGGTGGCCTGTTCCATGCAGTCTGGGTTTAACTCTGTTGGTGTGAGTTGTTCTACAATGTCTGAGGTGTCCAATAGAGGTGGGAAGTAAGGACGAAGGCGATCCACATCAAGACTAGTGCAAATGCATGAATGGAGGAATACTAAACTTGAAGGCATTGTCTTACAAATTCTGTGACTGTACGACCCTGTGAGGTCACGAATGGCCGTTATGGGGTCCAAAGGAGGCGCTCCTTCGCAAATGCGCTGACTACGCTCTACATGGAAGTCAGTGGTGGCACCTTCTTCTGTACTTCGCCGTTTGTATTTCGTATTGGCTCTGTCCAATATATCATGAACCTGTTGGCGGATGTGTTGAATGTGATCGATGAAGCTACTTGCTTTGTCAACTTCAGACTGGACATGAGCTGAATCGGCCTGAGCAGCTGCAAATGGCATGGCTACGTCAATGGGACATAGCGGCTGGAATCCCAAGCCCACCTGAAAGGGGCTATGGCCAATTGAACTGTGGAGAGCCCGGTTATAACTATTTTGTACATAAGGGAGGCTCTCGTCCCATGTGCGTGGATGCTTTGAATTGTACATGCGCAGAATGTGTACAATCATTCTGTTGACGACCTCTGTCTGGCCATCTGTTTGGGGATGGAAAGCCGTGGACTTGGTGAGCTTGGTATCCAACATCGACCAGAGGCTGGACCAAAATGTGCTGAGGAACCTGCTATCCCGATCTGATATGATAGACTGTGGGATCCCAAAGTGCACCCACACTCGTTCAAAGAAGAGTTTAGCAGTGGCTTCTGCTGTGATATTCTTCTTGCAGGCCGCCATAATGGCCAGATCTTGAGGAGTCTGTCCACGCGACCACGAAAAACCTGATCATTTCCATTCTTGGTAGAGGCGGGCCGAGCCTTAGCAATCCCATGGAGGTGATTCCCAGGTCGACTAGGGGTAGGTAGTGGAGTATATAGGCCTTGATTCTTGATGGTCGGTTTGTGTGGCCTGACGATTGCATGATCTAATTTGCTTCTTGACATCCTTTCGAAGGTGAGGCCAATGAAATCTTTGTTTGGTGTGTGTTATATTCTTTCCATGACTATTTACAGCATTGTCACGTTCATAGCCGAAGTGCAACCATTACAATGAGTTGAGGGCGACGCCTGAATTTTTTTGGTATGCGGTCCCACTCATATGCAGACCAACCCATGTTTTGTGCATGAGTTTGCACATGGTTTTGGGGTACGATGGTTTTCGGCCCCTGGTATTTTGTAGATCCGGTCAAGGGAACTACGGTTATGTTCTAATCCAGGGTTAATGGATTGGAGTTTATGTATGCTTCGGCATGTATATATATGTGTTGTAACACTAAAAGGAATATAATGAAAAATCAAGCTGGTCGTCCCGATTTGGGATCCAGGGGAAAAATCTCTGTGTTTATCTGTTTTATGTTTTATGCTCTTGCTATTGTTTATTTTCTGTTATAAGATTAGTGTGTAGATAATTTCTGTTCAGGGTTAAAACCTACATTTGGTATCAGAGCTGTTTCGGCTTCAAGGGGACGCCTTTGTTGTTGAGGGTTTTTTGCTCGGGCCTGTGGTAGACCCTGTGCAGTGGGAAATCTGCGGGATCGATTCTTGCGGTGAAAGAATATGGCGAGCGGCAGAAAGATAGAGATCGAGAAATTTAATGGTCAGAGTTTTGAGTTGTGGAAGCTCAAGATGAAGGATCTGCTGGTGGATAAAGATCAGTGGATCGCGGTAGATCCGGGTACTAAACCAACGGCAATGTCAAATGAAGACTGGAAGAAACTGGATCGGAAGGCTAAGAGCACAATACGGTTGTGTGTGTCAGATTCAGTATTGTTGAATGTATCTGGGGAAGCTACGGCGAAGAATTTGTGGGAAAAACTTGGGACTTTGTACCAATCTAAGTCTCTGGTGAATAATTTGTTCCTGCGGAAAAAGCTGTATAACCTGAGGATGAAGGATGGAGACTCGGTGACAGAGCATCTGAACGCCTTCAATACTGTGGTAAGTCAGCTGTCATCTGTTGATATTAAAATCTCAGATGAAGATAAGTGCATCAGTTTGTTGTGTTCTCTACTAGACTCGTGGGACAATCTGGTTATTGCAATAGGTAGCAATACAACTACCTTGAATTTTGATGACATTGTCTCAGCCTTGCTATCGGAGGAAATGAGACGGATAAATATGGAGGGTCAGAATGGAGATGCCTTATTTGTACGAGGAAGGTCCCAGAACAGAAACAAGAATAAGGTTTCGAGTGGGAGATCTAAATCTAGAGGGAGATCTAAATCTCCTGGAAAGTTTGTAAAGGTGTGCTCGAAATGCGGAAAGGAAGGACACTAAAAAAAGGAATGTAGATCTAAAGCTCCTGAGAAAGGAAAGGGATCTGATGAAGCTCCTTCTGCAGAGGCAAAAACCACCTCGGATGAAGGTGGAGATGTGTATTTGTCTTCTTCTTCAAATACACATGTAGATCATGAGTCATGGTTGATTGACTCAGGTGCATCCTTTCACTTCACTCCCCATAGGGAGTGGTTCTGCGAGTATGAGAAATATGATGGTGGTGATGTCTTCCTAGGGGATGATAGGAAGGCCAGAATCGTCGGACGTGGAAAAGTCAAGCTGAAGCTGCAAGGTGGAAGGATTCGAACACTTCCTGGTGTTCTGCATATACTTGCATTGGCTAGAAATATGATTTCTGTAAGCAAGATGTGTAGAAATTTGATGAATAATGATTAATTATCCACCGAGATTATCCTGATCACATATCAATTCGAATTCATATGCAACACATAATCTCTTCCACTCAGATCATCACACATGCGGAAATAAAACAAGTGATAGCACATCAATTCATCATACACATTAACACAGTATGTATGGGGAAAGCTTATAGCTGAAAACCCCGCAGCTATTGTGTATATTATAATGGAGAAATCATGTAACAAACTAAGTACAATACTCCTCACAAGTACTCAGTACTTTCTCATAAAGTTACACACAAACTAGCTTGGTTTTGAACAGGTTACTGGTTCAAAACTCACCACTAATTGCCTTGCCTCTATTGCGCAATCATGGCCTGTCTAAATAGAGATCCAAGGTTTGAATCTCCTTGGCTTGACAACGCAATCATCATGGGAAATTCCTCCAAGTGTGGTGCAAATCTCATGCACAACTGATGTCGCCACTGATAGCTAACTCCACCCTTTCATCTACCTCTTTCACTGGTCTCCACTGAACTGTCCATGCACTGTAGTGAGTTGATGTGTTCTTGATTTGAATAATGAGTTACTAATTAATGAATTAAATAATATTTAATTCACTCCACTCATTACTAGTTGATTACCTAGTTAAACTAATCTCAACTAGTTCAACTAAGTTAAACCGAACACAACTCCACTAGCTGTCTCATTAACTCCACCAAACTTCTGCCACTGAAGTCCTAACTGAAGTCAACCATGCATGTGCTCACCAAACCCTAGGAATAGCGTAATTCCTCTGTTAGATGCATGAGCCACTTCCAAGGCTCGAACTGAAGTGCTCCAAGAGAGTAAACTGAAGTTTAGAGTCCAAATATTATTAAGGGTAAATAATATTTGACTTCCCTATTTTAAGGAAAGGTAGTCTAAAAATAGACTTCGACCTATAGGTCCAAAAAATAGAGGTCCATCTATTTTTACCAACATGACCAATACTCCAAGAATAACATACTGCAATCCTCAGACCATGCTCCATATGTCTAAAAATAGACATAGTCTAAAAATAGACTTTGCGCCAGAATTTGCCTGCGGGCCCACTTAGTGAAGGCGACTTCATTTCACTAAGCTCCATCATCTTGCTGCATTCTCAACACTCCCTCTCAGCAAGATATGTATTATCTGCAACCCCTATCCTGCCTCTGTGGAATTCGAACTTGCTCCTGGTGAGCGCCTTCGTCAGGATGTCGGCATCCTGATCCTCCGTGGGAACATAAGAAAGCATCATGATTCTCCGCTGAACACAATCTCTGATATGATGGTACCTGATGTCAATGTGTTTGGACCTATCATGAAATACTGGATTAGCCGAGAGTTTAATGCAACTCTGGTTATCACAGTAGATCACTGTAGGCTCCAAATGCAACCTGAACAATCCTGCGAGGATCTTCCTCACCCAAATAGCCTCGCATGCAGCCAAGCTAGCTGCCATGTACTCGGCCTCTGCTGAACTGAGTGCCACGGATCTCTGCTTCCTGCTGTACCAGGAAACTGCTGTCGACCCAATGCTTTAGCTCCTCGAGATATTGCTCTTAAGTCCAGTTAGACTCACCTTGTCTTGCATGATGGCAAACTTCGCTCCATCCTCCTGTCTGTACCATAGACCATATCCCGATGTGCCTCTGATATAGCGCAATACATGCTTGCCTGCCTTCCAAAAGAGCTTGGTAGGCTTAACCATAGCTTGCGAAAGCTGGTTAACTGCATAGCATATATCGGGTCGTGTATTGACCAGATACATAAGCGACCCCACCCACTGTCGATAGACAGTGGCATCCACTACCTCCGCTGAAGTAGCATCCTCCTTCCTCCAACCACCAGGAAGAGGAGTGTCAACAGGCTTGCAGCCTTGCATGTTGAACCTCTCAAGAATATCCCGAGCATACTTTCCCTGAGAAATAAACAGTCCTCCGCTGCGCTGCCAAATCTCCAATCCCGGGAAATAATGAAGGATGCCCAAGTCCTTCATCTCAAACTCTCGTGCAAGATCCTCCTTGCATGAAAGTATCAACTGCTCATCGCCAGTCAAAATCAGATCATCTACATACAGTACGATGATCAACGGCTTCCCCTCCACCACAATCTGGTACAGGTTTGGATCCGCCTCACTCTTGGAGAATCCAAGCCCGGTGAAGTAGCTGTCTATCCGAGTGTACCAAGCACGAGGTGCTTGCTTCAGCCCGTACAGTGCTCTCTTGAGTCGGCACACATGAGACTCACTGCTGAAGATCTCGAAACCTTCAGGCTGCTCTATGTACACCTCCTCCTCAATGACTCCGTTGAGGAACGCAGTCTTCACATCCATCTGATGGATGTGCCATCCCATCTGCGTTGAGAGAGCAAGGATCGTCCGTATGGAAGAGTACCTTGCGACAGGTGCAAAGGTCTCCTCATAATCGATCCCCTCGATCTGTGAGAAGCCACGGGCGACAAATCTCGCCTTGTACTTCTCCACACTCTCGTCAGCCGCCTGCTTCACTTTGTAGATCCATCACGAACCCACCACTGATTTCCCCACCGGTCTTGGGACAATCTCCCATGCACTGTTCCTGATGATCGAATCATATTCTTCGATCATGGCATCAACCCATGCGGGTTCCTCCACAGCTTCCTCAAAAGAGGATGGCTCCGTCACAACACATTGACTCACAAGAGCCATGTATCCGGTGTACCGATCCGGTGACTGTCTCTGTCTGCGCTGTGCTGTAGGTGGTCCTACAACCTTCTCTGCATCCCGAGCCAGTCGCTCAGCTTCTATAGTGCGCATGCGCCCTCTGATGGTTGGCGCTGCCTGGGTGGTTTCTTCCACCTCCTGAACCTCCTCTTGTGGCTGATCCACATCCGGAAGCTCCTCCTTAGGAACTAACGGCTCCTCATCTGCATGCAAGTGTAGCTCCCTCTCAAGCGAACACTGCATGGCTTTCTCCTCCTGAAATTTTATATCCCGTCGCACAACAGTCTTGCGACTGTCTGGCACATACACCCGATAGTTGTGAGGTGTATCGGTGTACCCCACAAATATTCCAACTTCAGCAGTTGGATCCAGCTTCCTTCTTGCATCCTTCGTCACATGCATGTAGACAGGAGATCCGAAAATCCGCAAATGGGAAATATCAGGCCTCTTGCCAGAATAAGCCTCCTCTGGTGTACTCATGCCAAGACCCTTGTGAGGACAACGGTTCTGCACATACACTGCTGTATTGCATGCCTCAGCCCACAAGTGAAGGGGTAGGCCCTGATCATGCAACATCGCCCGTGCAGCACCCACGATCGTTCTGTTCTTCCGCTCAGCCACCCCGTTCTGCTGTGGGTTATGGGGTGCGATAAGCTCTCTCCGAATCCCTTCTACGCTGCAGAACTCCTTGAATTCAGCCGAGATGAATTCACCACCGTTATCACTCCTTAGAGCAATCACCTTCTTCCCCGAATCCTTCTCGACCAGTGCTTTAAACTCACAGAACTTCGCGAATGTATCGCTCTTCTTCTGCATGAAGAAGATCCAGCACTTTCGAGAGAAATCATCAGCAAAGATCACATAATACCTGTGCTTTGCTGTCGAAGCAACTGAGAAAGGACCACACACGTCTGTGTGAACTCTCTCAAGGATCGTCGTGGCGCGACTATCCTTCTCGTGAAAGGTGGCTTTCACATACTTCCCCAAGGTACACCCCTTGCACTGAGCTGACTGCGCAAGAGTGCCCTTAGGAAGCCCAGTAGAAATCTGCTGCAGTATCTTCAAAGCTCCGTGGTGAAGGTGGCCCAATCTCCTGTGCCACAGTTCGCCCTCATCATCCCGGCTCACCACTTCTCCCACCTTGCATGCCATTGCTGCGCAGCCATCTACTTGCAACTGATAAAGGTTCTTGGTTAGAACCCCTATCTTCCGGGTCTCTCCAGTAGTCTTACTGCACAGGAAGGCTTTCCCTTCGCTGAAGACCACATCATACCCCTTATCTTCCAACATCGCCACAGAGATCAAGTTCTTCTTCAATCCAGGTACATGCATGACATCCTTCAACACAAAGGGTTTACCAGACTCCCTCTGAAAGGATATGGTACCGATACCAGTCGCACTGTATCTACCATCATTGCCCATTTCGATGTGCACACCCAAATCTTTGTCCTCCAGATCTGAGAACAAATCCCGATCTCCCGTCATATGAAATGACGCACCGCTGTCCAAGAACCAAACCGATCCCATCACACTTGAAACCAAGCATGCGATCGGTGAAAATTCAAGCTCGAACTGTGAAGCCAAAGCTTCTCCATCTGCAGATCTTCCCGCTTGCTTGTTCTTCTTCTTCTTTGGACAATTGGTAGCATAATGTCCGTGATCATGGCGGTGAAAACACTTCACTTTCGCCATATCCTGCTTCTTGCCCTTTGCACCAGAATGAGAGGTTTTCTTTCCCTTCCCCTTCTTTGCTTTGGACACCAAAGCGCAGTTTTCTTCATCAGCTCCCTTTGATGAAGATCCATCTCGAGTAGTCCTCCTTATCTCCTCATGCATGAGATCCGCCCAAAGGCGCTCCCATCCCGGCAGCTTCTCCCGACCATTGACACTATCTTGATATGAGTGCCAAGCCTTCGGAAGACCAAGGAGAGCCAGGTCGACCATGTCCTCGTCTTCGACAGTCACCCCCACACTTCCCAACTCATCTCTGCATTGAGTGAACTTCATGAGGTATTTGGCGATACTGTCGCCTTTCTCCATCTTGATGTTCCTGAGCTTATCTTTGAGCGCCAGCTTCCTTTGGTCGCTCTTACTCTGGAATAGATCCGTCAAAGCTTTCCACATTAAATATGGAGAAGCCTTTCCATGCAGGCTGGATACAATATGATCCTTGACGCCTTCCAACAGGATCCTTCGACATTTCGCCATCTTCTTTTGCCATGCTTCGACTTCAGCAGGATCAGTGGGCTTTTGGACATCCGTATCTATGAACTCCTTCAGAACATTATCTTCTAATACTGCCTCCATGCGATCCTTCCATGCAACATAATTCGAACTGCCTTCAAGAGCATATTCGAGTCGCAAACTGTTGAAAGACATTTTCAACACCGGCACCAAGAAAACAAAACTGCTGCAAAATTTCGAATTCCACCTCAAAGCTCAACCGCTCTAGATCTGTGAGAACAAATTATTTCTAGCACGGAGATCGACTGCAAGGGGCATTTACCAGACCTTTCACTTTCCGAAGAAAGATGAATCCGGAGGCTACCTGGCCCGCATGCAGACTCTGTCTACCGAAATAAGTTTGTAATCACTGTGATGATCAATCTGAACTTCAATAGCTCCGATACCATGTAGAAATTTGCTGAATAATGATTAATTATCCACAGAGACTATCCTGATCACATACAATTCGAATTTATATGCAACACATAATCTCTTCCACTCAGATCATCACACATGCGGAAATAAAATCAAGCGATAACACATCAAATCATCATACACATTAACACAGTATGTATGGGGAAAGCTTATAGTTGAAAACCCCGCAGCTATTTTGTATATTATAATGGAGAAATCATGTAACAAAATCAGTACAATACTCCTCACAAGTACTCAGTACTATCTCATGAAGTTACACACAAACTAGCTTGGTTTTGAACAGGTTACTGGTTCAAAACTCACCACTAATTGCCTTGCCTCTATTGCGCAATCATGGCTTGTCTAAATAGAGATCCAAGGTTCGAATCTCCTTGGCTTGACAGTGCAATCATCATGGGAAATTCCTCCAAGTGTGGTGCAAATCTCATGCACAACTGATGTCGCCACTGATAGCTAACTCCACCATTTCATCTACCTCTTTCACTGGTCTCCACTGAACTGTCCATGCACTGTAGTGAACTGATGTGTTCTTGAGTTGAATAATGAGTTACTAATTAATGAATTAAATAATATTTAATTCACTCCACTCATTACTAGTTGATTAGCTAGTTAAACTAATCTCAACCAGTTCAACTAAGTTAAATCGAGCACAACTCCACCAACTGTCTCATCAACTCCACCAAACTTCTGCCACTGAAGTCCTAACTGAAGTCAACCATGCATGAGCTCACCAAACCCCTAGGAATAGCGTAATTCCCCTGTCAGATGCATGAGCCACTTCTGTAGCTCGAACTGAAGTGCTCCAAGAGAGTAAACTGAAGTTTAGAGTCCAAATATTATTAAGGGTAAATAATATTTGACTTCCCTATTTTTAGGATAGGCAGTCTAAAAATAGACTTCGACCTATAGGTCCAAAAAATAGAGGTCCATCTATTTTTACCAACATTACCAATACTCCAAGAATAACATACTGCAATCCCCGGACCATGCTCCATATGTCTAAAAATAGACATAGTCTAAAAATAGACATAGTCTAAAAATAGACTTTGCGCCAGAATTTCCTTGCGGGCCCACTTAGTGAAGGCGACTTCATTTCATTAAGCTCCATCATCTTGCTGCATTTTCAACAAGATGGATGATGCAGGTGTAAAAACAGTGTTCGAGAAAGATGCCTGCAAGATGGTTCGGGGAGCACTGGTATTAATGCGAGGAGTTCGGACTGGAACTCTGTACAAGCTACAAGGTAGCACTGTTATTGATGGGTGTAACAGTTATGTGGTTCCTGAAAGTGGAGCGGAAAGCCTAGTTGTCTCTGGAGAAAAGACCATGCTATGGCATCAAAGGCTTGGACATATTGGAGAGAAGGGCCTTCAGATACTGCATAGAAATGGTATGGTAGAAGGTATGTCTAATTTCTCTCTGGATTTCGATTTCTGTGAACATTGTGTATATGGGAAACAGAATCGGGTGAGTTTTCCTTCTGGTGCTAAGAGGGCGAACAAGATATTAGAACTTGTGCACAGTGATGTGTTTGGGCCTGTGTCAGTTCCATCACTGGGAAAGTCTGTGTACTATGTTTCATTCATAGATGACTTCTCAAGGAATACATGGATATATTTCTTGAGAAAGAAATCTGAAGTCTTTGACAAATTTAAAGAATTTAAGGCTCTGGTGGAAAACCAGACAGAGAAGAAGATAAAGGCGTTGAGGACAGATAATGGTGGGGAGTTCTGCAAGAAGGAATTTGAAGAGTTCCGTAAGAAGTGTGGTATAGCACGACAGAAGACTACTCCATACACACCTCAGTAAAATGGAGTTGCAGAAAGAATGAACAGAACGTTGATGGAAAGGGTAAGAAGCATGCTCAGTGGTACCGGGTTAGGACAAGAATTATGGGCAGAGGCAGTGGATACTGCATGTTACTTAGTTAACAGATCACCTTCATCAGCGTTGGGGGATAAGACTCCACATGAGGTATGGACTGGTAAGAAACCCTCTCTTTCACATCTAAGGGTATTTGGATGTGATGCATATGTACATGTTCCAAAGGAGAAAAGGACCAAGTTGGATAATAAATCTGAAAGGTGCATCTTTATTGGGTATAAGGATGGTTTAAAGGGTTACAAGCTTTGGAACCCAGAAACAAGGAAGGTTGTGTACAACCGAGATGTAGTGTTTAGAGAAGTGAAAGATGTTGTTAAACATGAATTCCTACCAAAGGAACCTGAGAAGATAGAGTTTGAGCTAAAGGAGGATGAATCAGACTCTACAACAGAAGAAGACTCAGAAGATGAAGAGCCACAAACTCCGGCTTTGAGAAGATCATTTCGGGAAAGAAGGCAACCAGAAAGGTATAGTCCATCTGCTTTCTTTTCAGGTTTTGCCTTAACTATAACTGATGATGAACCCAGAACTATCAGGGAAGTAGTAGATTCAGAGGATGGAAAACTCTGGAAGGAGGCCATGGTTGATGAAATTGCATCCTTGCACAAAAATGAGGCATGGGATCTGGTGGAGTTGCCGGCTGGAAGGAAGCCCATCGGGAGCAAATGGGTGTTTAAAAAGAAGATGAATGTAGAAGGCAAGGTGGAGAAATACAAAGCTCGGTTGGTAGCAAAAGGTTATTCCCAGGTGCCGGGAATTGATTTTGGTGATATTTTTTCTCTTGTTGCCAAGGTTACTTCTATTAGATTACTTTTATCTGTTGCTGCTGCATTTGATTTTGAGATAGAACAGATGGATGTGAAGACAGATTTTCTTCATGGGGATCTAGAAGAGGAGATCTACATGAAGCAACCTGAAGGCTTTATGGTGAAGGGTAAGAAAGAACTGGTATGCAGGTTGAAGAAGTCTCTGTATGGGTTAAAACAGTCACCAAGGATGTGGTATCAGAAATTTGATACCTATATACGGGGACTTGGCTTCACCAGAAGCAAGGAGGATCACTGTGTTTATTTTAAATTAATTGGTGACCGTTTTATTTATTTGGTCTTGTATGTGGATGATATGTTGTTGATTGGAAATGACAAAGAAATTATCCAAGATTTGAAGACCCAACTGTTCTCCAAATTCGACATGAAGGATCTTGGTGCTGCAAACTATAGTTTGGGCATGGAAATTAAGAGAGATCGGGCAAAGAGGATGCTCTGGTTAAACCAGAGGAAGTATGTCGAGACTATATTGCAGAGGTTCAATATGCAGGATAGTAAACCAGTGAGTGTTCCTATTCCTGTAGGTGCAAAGTTGTCTGCTGAACAGTGTCCCAAGACACAAGAAGAAGAGGAGGATATGTCTCGTGTTCCATATGCAAGTGCAATGGGTAGCCTGATGTATGCAATGGTCTGTACTAGACCAGACATTGCACATGCAGTGGGAGTATTGAGCAGGTTTATGTCAAACCCAAGAAAGGAGCATTGGATAGCAGTGAAGCGGGTTTTCAGATATTTACGTGGCACTAGTGATTATGGCTTGTGCTACCAGGGAAGACCAGGATTGGAAAGATTGTTGGACATTCGTGGTTTTGTTGATGCAGACTGGGCTGGAGATCTGGACCAAAGAAGATCTACAAGTGGGTATTTGTTTAGCCTGTTTGGAGGTGCAGTCAGTTGGATGAGTAAAAGACAGTCTGTAGTGGCACTTTCAACTATAGAGGCAGAATACATAGCAGCCACTCATGCAAGCAAGGAAGCAGTTTGGTTGCATAGATTGTGTTCAAGTATGGGGTTGGTACAGCAAGCTATAAGGATAGACTGTGATAGCCAAAGTGCAATTTTCTTGGCTAAGAACCATGCTTACCATTGAAAGACAAAGCACATTGATGTTCAATATCACTTTGTTAGAGATATGGTTGAGGCTAAAAGGGTGTTGCTGGTAAAGGTGGACACTTTGAAGAATGTTACAGATGCATTGACGAAGCCTGTGAGCATTTAGAAGTTCTCTTGGTGTAGAGAAACAATGGGTGTTGAAGAATTGGCCCAATGACTAAGCTCTCCTGTGGCCCCCTGTGGAAAGAAAACAACAAGTGGGAGAATGTTGGGTATGTGTTATATTCTTTCCATGACTATTCTGACATACGTTGCAGGAAGCGACGGCGGGGGTCATAGGGGCGGCAGCGCCCCAGAAATTTTTTTTTGGTATGCGGTCCCACTCGTAGGTGGACCCACCCATGTTTTGTGCATGATTTTGCACATGGTTTTGGGGTATAATGGTTTTCACCCCTGGTATTTTGTAGATCCAGTTAAGGGAACTACAGTTATGTTCTAATCCAGGGTTAACGGATTGGGGTTTATGTATGCTTCAGCGTGTATATATATGTGTTGTAACACTAAAAGGAATATAATGAAAAATCAAGTTAGTCGTCTTGATTTGGGATCCAGGGGAAAATCTCTGTGTTTATCTATTTTATGTTTTATGCTCTCACTATTGTTTATTTTCTGTTATAAGATTCGTGTGTAGATAATTTTTGTTTAGGATTAAAACCTACATACCGTAGTATTCTTCTCTCTTTGTTTTTCTCGACCCGAAATGCCCGGTATTTCATTTGTAGTGTGCTTCCCATATCATCTTGCCCGCTCGCTTGAAGAGACATAAGGTGTCTTAGTGACATAAATACTTAGGTGAAAATTTGGAACTTGTGTACCCAGATCGGACAGAGAGTGCCTTGTAAGTGTGGCGAATTTAGGGTCACTCTCATAGAGAAAGCGGCGATCGAAGTCTCGTGCCTGAAGAGTTGGGCACGATTGGTGAAGCATACGATCGGTGGTCGGGCCAGGACGTCTGCAACATTATTGGTGCTACCCTTCTTGTACTTGATGTTCAAATGAAAGCTGGCTATGAGATATGTGGACCACTTCTGATGGCGATCATTCTGCAACTTCCCTTGTGTCTGTATGAACTGTAGGGGCCGGTGGTCTGTGTGGATGATTGTTTCCTTCCCAAAATGTAATGCTTCCATTGTCGACAGGCTTGCACAATGAAATACATTTCTTTGTCATAGGTGGGATACTTGCGAACTGTCTCAGACAATGTCTCGCTGTGATATGCCACTGGATGTCCCTGTTGAGTAAGAACTGCCCCAATAGCATAGTCAGAGGCATCTGTCTCGATCTCAAATGGCTGTTGCAAGTCTGGTAATGTGAGCACTGGGGCAGAACAGAGGCAATTTTTCAATTCTGTGAACGCCTTCTGTTGAGGTTCCGACCAAAAGAATTTTTCTCTCGCTCCTCCCTTGGTGACTTGACTCAAGGGCCATGTGATATGAGAGAATCCCAACACGAATCTATGGTAGAAATTAGCAAGACCCAGAAAGTTGCGAAGCTCTGTTATAGTGGTTGGGGCTGGCCAATCCCGAATGACTTGGATCTTGGCTGGATCCACATGCACCCCCTTTCATCAATAATGTATCCCAGATATTGAACCTGGGTCATGCCAAAAGTGCACTTCTCCAAATTGGCACACAACTTGTGTTGCCGCGGTGTTTGGAGGACTTGTCGGATGTGGTGAAGGTGCTCTTCCCAAGTCTGGCTGAAGATCAGAATATCATCCAAGTACACCACTACAAATGAGTTGGTGAATGGCCGCAAGATGTCATCCATCATCCTCATGAAGGTGGCGGGAGCATTCGTCAACCCAAAAGGCATGACCAGCCATTCGAAAAAGCCTTCCTTGGCTTTGAAGGCAGTCTTCCACACATCGGAGGGTTCAATTGGTACCTGGTGATACCCAGACTTCAGGTAAATCTTACTGAAATATTTTGCACCTTTGAGTTGGTCGAAACGAGTGATCTTGTTCGGCACCCGATAGTCAATACAGAGTCTCCACGTCCCATCCTTCTTATGTACCAACATGATCGGGCTCCCACAGGGCAATGAACTTGGTCTGATGTGACCTTTCTGCAACAGCTCCTGAATCTGCCTCTTGATTTCATCATTCTCTAGAACAGAGCGCCGATAGATCGGTCCATTAGGTAGCGGCGCACCGGGGGTCAGATCAATCGGGTGCTTGACCCGACAGTGCAGAGGAACCCCTGTGGGTGAGGTGAATATGTCCCCGTACTCCTCCACAACCTTATCCATTTGTTGTTGTTGTGCAGAGGAGCCCTGTCTGGAGGTCGTGGCCACAGTCTTCTTCTTGCCCTGGGGGCGGATCATCAGGAAAACTAATTTCCTGGTTTGGGAAATGAGCTTACTACATTGTTTTGCAGTAACCAAAGAGATAGTCGTAGGAGGTGGTACCTCTGGTATCCTGTACAACTTATTTCCCAAAGTAATAATAACAGCACGAGGTCGAGACTCATACACAGCATGACGCTTCCAAAAGTATGGTTGTCCTAATAATACATCAGAAACATCAATAGGAGAAACATCACATAACACTTCATCCGTGAAGGGCTTGATGCTATAGGGAAGGCGGCACTGCTGGCTGACACGGAGATCTCGTCCTTGGTGAAGCCACCTGATGGTGTATGGATGTGGGTGAGCTGTGGTCGGCAAGCACAACCGCTTCATGGCGTCTGCTGAAATGAGGTTCTTTTGGCTCCCATTGTCGACAATGAACTGTATAGGGGAGCCCTTTACCCACATTTGGGAGTGGAAGAGACATTCCTCCTCCTCTAGATCTTCCGGTTCCTCCTTCTGGATCTTTGTAGTGGCGATAGTGGCATTGGGCTCCGCATCAATAATCTGTTTCCCTTTTTCATTCCCCTTTTCAGGTTCTGATTCAGAGTCAGAGCATGCATCTGACTCAGAAGCCCTCATCTCGGCCACTAGTGACTACTTGGCCCGACACTCACTTGTGTTGTGAGTGGAGCTCTTATGGAACTCACACCACTTTCCAGTGTCCTTCTTCGGCTTTGCGGTGCTGTTCTTTTCTTGTGGCTTTGACAAGTTGTCTTTAGCCGCCATGCCTTGGCTCTGTCCTTTGTTCTGCGGTTTGGAAGCACCTTTCCCTTGCTTTTGATTCGCAGATCCAAAGTCTCGCTTCTTCTGTTTGAATTTCTGCTCAATCTTGGCAGCATACCGGTATGCCGTACCAAGCGAGGAGATGTCGAAGAACTCCATTTCCTCCTGAATGTATCTGTGCAGACAGCTGCGATACTTTAGCACCAAATGTTTCTCTGAATCTTTGATACCCAACTTTGTGCGTAGGGTATGGAACAGATTCGTCAGCTCGTGCACATCTTGATCCCTCTGTTGTCGCAACGTGGTCCATTGTATGTACTTGTCCTCATAGCTCCCCACGGGATAGTACTGTTCCTTGACGACGTCTCGGAAAGAATTCCAAGTTGGTACGGCCGAGAACAGAGAGGGTTCTGCCTGGTCCTTGTTCTCACAGTAGGTTTCCCACCAGTCCTTAACATGGGGGGTAGCTTTGAGGAGTGCAAAAATAATCTTCTCCCGGTCTGAAAAGTCATGAACAGAGAAATATCCTTCTAATAGATTCAACCATCTATCTACGGCATCTTCGTCTATTTGACCCTCAAATATGGGAATGTCAAAATTTACTTGTACCTTAAAGGGAGTCGCAACTCCAGAGTGGCTACTGGATGCAGATGCGCCGCCGGTGGGCAGCCGTTGAAGGATCTGAGCAAAGCTATCCATCATCGCGTTCCTTTGTTTTTCGAGGGCCTCCTCGAGCAATATTTTGATAGGATCTTTTGCTCCCTCATCTTTCTTTTCGTCCCCCATGGGCGTCCGTCGAGGTTTGCGAGGCTGATCTTGCAAAGGTTCCACCAGATCAAGCCCTAGCTCCTTATACCCCGACCTCGTTGGGGACATGCAAAGAAGGATCGAGAAAAAGCAGACCGCTCTGATACCACTGATCCGGATTTATGCAGGAACGCAACAAAATAAACACATAACCATAAATACAGAGCTGCAGCGGAAATAACACTTCATTTCATTAATATCAAAGAACTGAAATTTGCTTACAGACAATGGAAATAAAACTAGCTAGGGTACTGGTAGCTATCTCTGAGAAGAGATGTGGTGGCTGCAGACCTCTGAACTGCTTTACAATGAGGCGCGAGGGCCTATTTATTATTGAGAAACAATGGAGAACCCTAAACATCCCAAAAACCTAACCCTAGGAGATGAAGCGCCAAAACTATGGGCCCCGTTTGGGTAAATTGGTGTTTCAACTTCCTAGGGACGTAACTTTGGCATACTATCTTCGTTTGACGCACATGATACATCATTAGAAAGCTATCCGAGGACTAAAAATTTCACCATGAATATCATTCCGAAATGAAATGATATTCGCTGGAGGCACGATGTCCAAAAAATGTCGTTTAGGGCCTCAAAACGGCTCTGGAAGTTCAGGACTCAAAAAACTGCTAAAAATAGTAAGTTATGCCGAAACTGAAAAACTGAAAGAGACAACGGTGGGGGCCCAAGTGGAATAGGTGGGTGGCCACCAATATCCACCTGGATCATGTACCCTTCAACATTACATGTCTGTAACATAAACATAGGCATAGTACAAGCATATAACATTAAATCATATGCACATGATATTGACCTCGTAGATATGTCAAGGTTACTCTTTCCACTTGATTCCTCATAAGACCAAGAACCTCTTCATTCCATTCACCTGCATAAGCAATCATTCCTCCACAAGAATGATCCCGGGAAACCTTGTCATATAGTGACATAGATACATACATATATAATCATTAGCATAAAAAAATCGTCATCCTGTCAGACAACGACATACATACACACATATATACATATAAACATTAGGATTAAACAATCATGATCCATGACGACCCTGTTAGACACGTCATACATACATACATGTATGCATATATAAACATCAAAATAATAATGATCTCAACATGATTTCTAGATATCACAAGGTCTAGGTTAAGATAAATCCCTTTATGCGTGCATAATATGCACAACATTGAGAACAACAATTCCCAACATAACCAAGGAATCTAACACCTCAGATCCAATAACTTTACCTTTCGTGTTACATTTCTCGTGATTTTTCTGCCACCGTCCATTTTCCACAATGGACCCAACCAATCCAACCAACTGTCATATTCTTACCTTTCGCTGTGCTTACTCATGCATTGAGCTTCATCCATGTCTTTTATTTCGTGTTTGGTACCACAAAGCTCTCGCTGAGCTCCATTAAGTTTCCTCTTTCCCGAACAATTCCCAAGTCTCTCAAAACATAAAAGACAAGGACAAGAATAAGAAACAACAAGAAGAAAACCATGAAAACCAAAGAAATACGACACTGCAACAAAGTGGCATGGCCATGCATTAGACGCAATCAAGGACGCAAAGCAAGTGCACAATCACAAGAGACCAAAGGCACAAGACTAGCAACGAACACCATGACTCAATCCCCTTGGGTTCCTAATGCTTCCAAGGGAAAGCTTAACTTGAGCCTTTGTAATATTCCCAATTAGCAGCAACTAATTGGCAATATTAATTTTTGGCCAGTTTACTTTTATAAAGTTAAAGTCAGTTAATAAAGTGGGTAAGAGGACACTCAACCTACACTTAGGAAATAAAACATGCCCTAAAGTCACTTGAGCACATTTATTTGACAGCATGGGGCCCAGGGGTCGAAGTGGCAGCGTGGGTCCATGACTGCGCAGAGAGAGAGGGACAACATGGCCAAGAGCGACAACGTAGTTTTGGTGGGGCCTATGGGAGAGAAAGGCTCTCCAAGCATAAAGAGAGGAATAGGCTCCGCATTCCCTCATTCGATTATGGATCTTTGTTTTGTCTATTGACATTGAGCACACTTTTGTTGTTGAGCAAAGTCTGCAAGTGTTGTTTAGCACACCGAGTGTTTCCGAGCGGAGATCCCAACCTC
Organism: Pinus albicaulis; assembly: GCA_034641835.2. Taxonomy (NCBI): domain Eukaryota; kingdom Viridiplantae; phylum Streptophyta; class Pinopsida; order Pinales; family Pinaceae; genus Pinus; species Pinus albicaulis. The sequence goes on from CM076580.1 coordinate 1,676,173,738, forward strand.
AGCCCCGGGGGACTTCGAGAGCCTGCTCGGGTGAGGAGTTCTATCATTGGATTTTCAGGTGGGAGCTATAGCATCTACAATAGGGATTACACACTTGCTTGAACAGCGCAATCTTGAGGAGATACCACACAGTTCTTGGAGGAGGTAGTGTCGGGAGTTGAGATTTATCAGGGGATTCAGCCCAGAATAGTGAGAAGGGATCAGCCCTTAGCTATTCCAACATTTTGACAAAGGAGGAGGCCACCATTTGCAGAGACATCTTCAGGGCCAACATATTCCACTGGGACAGCGTGATTTCTCTAGGGAGGTGATTTTCTGGGGTCATCTATTCCGGAAACCCTTTCTGGATTTTTTGGGTATTGAGTGAGGGGCTCATTCCCAAAGTCCCACATTTTTCTAAGCATGGGCACAACCCCAAATATTCCGCGTATTCCAGTAGTAGCACCAGTTCGGCAGTAGAAACAACAACATTTTGGAGATAACATAGTCATTGGTAGAGCAGCCATTCCTGGAGTATTTATGAGAGTATCTCTAGCTTGCCTTGTGCAAGCCAAGGTGCCATCATTCTGATCACCTTTGTACTCATTTCACTTTCAGTTATATAATAAAATGACTCAGCGTTCTCCATGTTCTGCATTCTATGTATGATGTCTCTCTATTTGCCGTAGTTTCATGTTTATGTTGCTTTATATTGCTATTTATTTCTACTTGGAATATTACAGTGGTACTAGAGCTCATAGACTTGGCTCAGCCTGCGGAGCAGATTGTCTATGACACCAGCAGGAAAACCATACATCCCTTACCGAGGAAGGAGGAATAAGGACCAAGAGAGGAGGCTTGAGGCCACTTTTGGAGAGGGTGACCACATTCCGGTAGTGGACGCAGAAGAGGAGGAACCGATGGCAGAGGAGAAAGATGAAGGGAAGGAGTTAGAGGAAACTCTCCTAAAGTCTGTGTAGGAGTTGTCGAGGAGGATAGAAGAGATGGGACAAAATTTTAACGTAGAATAGAGACAGCGTTAAACCCCAAGGGGTTTCCACACCAGAGAAGGGTCCGACACCTCCCATCACTTGAAGGAGAATCTCACAGCGTAGCAGATGGCATCACTGACTCCCCCATGTTCCACGATGCCCACGTTTCTATCTACAGGCACGGGAGAAGGAGCACCTCAGGAACTAGAACTGGTTCACATGGGGGATTATTTTTCCAAGTATCAGTCCTACAAGCGAGAGTTTGGTGAGGCTCTCACTTTCCATCACTTTGTGCAGCTCAAGAAGGACAGCAAGCCCCACAACTAGAACAGAGGGGGCATATACACACAGGATGGGGATGTACAACGTACAGTGGGAAGATTTTTCCTGTTGACATTTGACGGATCCTCCAAGTGTTCGGCAAAGGCTTAGGTAGAGAAGCTGGATATCTATTTCCAGCTCAATCAGATGGTAAAGGGAGAGGCCATCAAGGTGGCAACACTGCACCTAGAGGGCGAGGCCCATGATTGGTGGTTCCACGGGATGGCCACGTTGGGTCACTCAGCAGTGACAACATATGTAGAGTTTACACGCAGGTTGGTAGAGAAGTTTGATCAGAGGGATCCAGAGGAGCACTTTGTTGAGTTAACTAAGGTCAAACAGACAGGAGCACGAACACCTACATTTTCGAGAACTTTTTGAGACTCTCTGTGATGGAAACCGACTTGTCTTCGGCCAGGATGACATACATGTTCATTGATGGGTTGGTAGAACCTCTACGTGGGTTAGTTTGATCGACGAGGCCGGCTACACTTCATGATGCAGTTGGGAGGACCAGAGCTCCTTTCCCCCAGAGACCGACATTTCAGCTAAAGGGGAAGGACACGAGGGTTCCACCTCCGAAGGGGAAACAAGGCTGGGGGTATTTGGACGATGAGACCCAGAGATCTGAGATGGAAGAAGTTATGCTTCACATGCCGGGAGCCATGGGCACCGGGACATTGTTGTGCCACTGGGAAGGCACACTACATAGAGATCTTCTTCGATAGTGACGGGGAAGAGGATGCATATGAACAGATGGAGTCAGGAGGAAGCGATGCAGTACAGAGAGGAGCTCATCCACCACCTCCACCACTAAGAGTAGGAGGGGCAGCATTTGCACCTACCGTGGGAGTCCTTTCTTCTTTGCGAGGGGTTCCCAAATACTTGACACTGCGTGTCCGGGGTGTTGTCACACAAAATTTCTAGGCACTGTGACAACAGATCAGATCGGGGTCTGTCACCCTGATCCCCAATATCTCTATTTAAGATGTCTGTTTGCAGACTAAGGGAGGTAGACCCTAATGAAAATGAAGAAGGAGAACTGGTTGAAAACCAACCAATTCAGGAGACACAGTTAAATGAACAAGTACTTGTTAAGATTAACGAGATTTTATAGATCCAATTAGATTTGAAGTTTAAATCTAGCACCTTGTGGAGTCAAAATATCCCGTTATGAAATTAAAATCAAGTAATTGATAGGTAACTGTTGCTAAAAAGGACAATTATCTTTCTATGAAAAAATCAATCCACCACGAAAATATTCAATTCCTCAATTAAGTGCTCAATTGATCAAACTAGAAGATAAGCTCTTTTCAATAACATGATTCAACATTCGATTAAACACCTTCGTAATCATGCATCAACAATGTTTGATAAAGACATGCAATTTATCATCACTTGAAATATTCTCAAAGTTGACTAAAGCAATTAATCACCAATTTCAAGCAAACTTAAAACCACAATTAAAGATAGTTCAACGATCATCAACCACAGCTAAGCATGAAAATACTTCGAACCAACAATTTAAACTTCGAAACGAAAATATTATCATGAGAGAACCATCAAATTTAAATGCTAAACATTTCCAAAAAATTCCAAATTTAAATGATATTCCAAGTAATTCCAATTCATAAATCAAAATTTTCCTATAGTCAAATTTTAGATATTAAAATTAAAATTTCTCCTTTGACTATGGAACAATTTAGATCCGAAACCACTTCCAAAAGAAAAACAACTTTAAAACAAAAATCCCTAATGTTAAAAGTTTAAATTTTTAATTTTTAATTTTTATAATTTTCTTTTTTTTTAAAATTAAAGTTAATGAAACTACAAAATTTAAAATGAATCAATCTAAAACTATGAAAAGTTCAACATTTTGTGCGACAACATGGGGTATTGTGCAGGGACAACATTTTTCGGTATTAGTGGATAGTGGGGCTACCCACAATTTTATTGATGCACAGTTGGTAGAGCGGAGGAGCATACCGACAAAGAGCTTTGATGGGTTTTCAGTACTGGTACTAGGTGCCAGAACCATGCAGTGTGCCAGATATGTGCCAGCCTTGGCAGTGACTATGGGGACTTATAATATTATAGATCATTTCTTTGTGGTGGATATTCCGAACACCAACGTGATACTGGGAATGCAGTGGCTGATCACGCTGGGGAAAGTCACCACAGATTGGGAGACCTTGGAGATGGAGTGGATGGACAAGAAGACCGGGAAGCATGAGATGATTCGGGGCATGAACACTTATCCGCCACAAATAGTTTCAGCACACCAGATGGAGGCAAACTTCTAGAAGGGAGACATAGAGTAGGCAGTAGAGCTGCGTGTTTAGGAGGTAGGGTCTACAGGGTAGGCCGTACACCCAGATGTGCAGTTGATTTTGGACAGGTATGCCACAGTTTTCAGAGATATAACACTAGGGCAACCACCGGATCGGGGGTTTGAGCACACTATCGAGCTAGAGCAGGGCATCCAGGCTGTGATTAATACACTCTATAGGCATCCTAAAGCCTACAGGGATGAGATTGAGAGGGCTAATCATGAGCTCTTAGCGTTGGGACACATTCGACCTAGCACTGGCCCATTTGCTTCTTCTATTGTATTAGTGAAGAAGAAGGATGGCACACTGAGGATGTGCATCGACTATCGGGCTCTCAACAAGAATACCATGAAGAACCGATACCCCATCCCACGAATTGATGATTTGAGGGGATCAAAGTTCTTCTTCAAGATTGATTTGAGATCAGGGTACCACCAGATTCGCGTGAGGGATTAGGATGTTCCCAAGACCGCTTTCAGATGTCACTACGACCACTTCGAGTTTCTGGTGGTGCCCTTTGGGCTAAGCAATGCACCAACCACCTTCTAGTCCTGCATGAACGGAAATTTCCGTGGTCAACTGTTGAATTTTGTGGTGGTATTATTCGATGACATCTTGATATACAACTAAACGTGGGAGGAGCACCTCTAGCACATTGAGGTTGTGTTGCACATACTGGAGGAGCAACATTTATATGCTAAGCTCTCAAAGTGCAAGCTTGGATTGATAGAGATGCTCTATTTGGGGCATATCATTAGTGTGGATGGAGTGAGGGTCCACAAAAAGAAGATCAGGGCCATCCAGGATTGGCCAGAGCCAAAGAATGTACGAAACTTCGGGGGTTTGTAGGCATCTGCACCTACTACCAGAAGTTCGTCAAGGGATTTTCCCAACTAGCTGCACCCCTCACAAGCCTTACGAATAAGGGGGCATTCAGTTGGACAAACACAACACAGAGGGCCTTTGACAGGCTCAAGGAGGTGATGAGAAGCTATCTCGTTCTTGTGTTTCCAGATTTCACGCAGCCTTTTGTCCTTGAGTGTGATGCATTAGGAGAGGGGGTAGGCGGAATTTTGATGCAGGGGGGTCACCCCATAGATTTCGAGAGCAGGAAGATATGGCCGCATGAGAGGTTGTATCCCATATATGACAAGGAAATGTTGGCTATCATGCATGCACTGGCCAAGTTTCGACAGTACTTGGTGGGGAACAGATTCAGGGTGAGGACTAACCACAACAGCCTTCGGTTCTTTTTAGATCAGAAGCAGTTGTAGGAGAGGCAATAGAAGTGGGTCAGCAAGATCTAGGCATACGATTTTGACACTGAGTATGTCAAGGGGAAGAACAATGTGGTGGCCGATGCACTCTCACGCAGACCGACAACGTTGTCCCTGATGAGTTTAGACACAGATTGGAGGGCTTAGTTGTTGGTGGAGTACTCCAAAGACCGTTTTGCCCGCGAGATCTTGGACGGACAGGTCACAGATGACAGATACAGGGTGATGGATGACGTGATATACTTTAGGGATCATATCTTCTTGACTGGGGGTTCTTAGCTCAAGGAGAAGGTGCTACGTGCCTCACATGACTCACCACTATTAGGCCACCAGGGGTTCACCAAAACCTATAGGGCCATCAGGGAGAGGTTCTCTTAGAAGGGCCTTAAGGAGGATGTACTTCGGCATGTCAGGGAGTGTGATGTATGTCAACGAAACAAGGGGGAGATGAGCCATCCAGCAGGGTTACTACAACCTCTTCCCATTCCAGAGGGGAAATGGGAGAGCATATCGATGGATTTCATCACAAGGTTCCCCACGGTGCAGGGCAATGATTGTATCTTTGTAGTCGTTGATTAGCTAACAAAGTACGCACACTTATTCACTATATCAGCATGATACACAACGGCTCAGGTAGTGGTGTTGTTTTTCAGGGATGTTTTCATGTTGTATGGTCTCCCAAAGACCATTGTTAGTGATCGGGACAACCGTTTCATGGGCGGATTTTGGCAGGAGCTCTTTCGTTTGGTGGGTATAGAGTTGACAATGAGCACCAATTATCACCCTCAGATGGATGGGCAGACAGAGATAGTGAATAAGTGGCTGGAAGGCTACTTGAAAAACTATGTTACAAGGCAACAGAAGGCATGGTTACGTTGGTTGTAGTTGGGGGAGTTCTGCTACAACACTACTTTCCACATGTCCATTGGTATGTCTCTATTTTACGCTTTATATGGATATCGTGATTTGTCTTTTGCTGACATGATATTTGGTGCTAGTAAGGCCCCCAGGGCCAAGGACTGGATCCAAGAGAGTCAGGATATACTCCAGGCCCTTAAGGAAAACTTAGCTACAACACAGAACCAAAAAAAACTGTATGCTGACAGAGGACGGGTTGAGAGGCAGTTTGAGGTAGGAGACTTGGTTTACCTACGGCTGCAGCCATACCGACAGTCCATACTGAAGCAGAAGGGGGTTGAGAAGCTCAAGCCCTGCTTCTATGGACCATACAGGGTGATACGCAGGATCGGGGAGGTTGCATATGAGCTGGAGTTACCCACAAGTAGCAGGATCCATAACATCTTCCATGTGTCTTGCCTGAAAAAGGCATTGGAGCAGTAGGTGACTGCAATAGAGGAGCTTCCACCAACATATGATGAGGGGCATTTGGTGCTACAGCCAGAAGCCATCATAGATACTAGGGAGAGGTAGCTGCGGAGTAGGATGGTCAGGGAGTATTTGGTAAGGTGGATGAACTTGCCGGATGAGGATGCCACTTGGGAGAGAGAAGATTTTGCAACATCCATCATTGCAGTTGCTTAAGGACAAGCAACGTTTTGGTGGGGAGGACTGCAATATTCCCAATTTGCAGCAGCTAATTGGCAATATTAATTTTTGGCCAGTTTACTTTTATAAAGTTAAAGTCAGTTAATAAAGTGGGTGAGAGGACACTCAACCTACATTTAGGAAATAAAACATTCCCTAAAGTCACTTGAACATATTTATTTGACAGCGTGGGGCCCAGGGGTCGAAGTGGCAGTGTGGGTCCATGACAGAGCAGAGAGAGAGGGACATCGTGGCCAAGAGGGACATCACAGTTTTGGTCGGGCCTAGGGAAGAGAAAGGATCGCCAAGCATAAAGAGAGGAAGAGGCTCCCCATTCCCTCATTCGATTATGCATCTTTGTTTTGTCTATTGACATTGAGCATGCTTTTGCTGTTGAGAAAATTCTGCAAGTGCTGTTTAGCACACTGGGTGTCTCCGAGCGGAGACCCCAACCTCAGCCCCGGGGGACTTCAAGTGCCTGCTCGGGTGAGGAGTTTTATCATTGGATTTTCAGGTGGGAGCTATAACATCTACAACAAGGATTACACACTTTCTTGGGCAACGCAGTCTTGAGGAGAAACCACACAGTTCTTGGAGGAGGTAGTGTCAGGAGCTGAGATTTATCAGGGGATTCAACCCAAAATAGTGAGAAGGGATCAACCCTTAGCTATTCCAACATTTTGGTAGAGGAGGAGGCCACCATTTGCAGAGACATCTTCAAGGTCAACGTATTCCACTGGGACAACGTGATTTCTCTAGGGAGGTGATTTTCTGGGGTCATCCATTCCAGAAACCCTTACTGGGATTTTTTGGGTATTGAGTGAGGGGCTCATTTCCAAAGTCCCACATTTTTCTGAGCAGGGGAACAACCCCAAAGATTCAGCGTATTCCAATAGCAGCAGCAGTCCGACAGTAGTAGCAGTAACATTTTGGAGATAACGCAGTCATTGGTAGAGCAACCATTCCGGGAGTATTTATGAGAGTATCTCTAGATTTCCTTGTGCAAGACAAGGTGCTATCATTCTGATCACCTTTATACTCATTTCAATTTCAGTTATATAATGAAATGACTCAACGTTCTCCATGTTTTGCATTCTATGTATGATGTCTCTCTATTTGTTGTAGTTTCATGTTTATGTTGCTTTATATTGTTGTTTATTTCTACTTGGAATATTACAACCTTCTTCAAAATTTCATGGTAATCTCTTGCCATGCAATCCCTTGCATCATACTTCCATAAATACATAACTGTCAGTGTATATAAACATACAATATACCATTTATCTTAACTTTTTATGCCAATATCAACCATGTTTCCCTGTAATTTTTCGCACATGTCAATCACATGTTCCAAACGACAAGACATAATATATATTAACTAAAATCAATCTCTACGAAGACTAACAACAATGTCATAATCAACAATCAACTCACATCCATCAGTCATAATAGATGATGCTACAACTATCACCTACTTACACTCAAGTACATATCAACTGTCTTAAAACAAGATCATTACTTCATGCAATCTTATAGAAACATGCTCATAACATGTGCTTAATCAAACATTCAATAGTAAATAGACAAAATAATATACACCAACACTCAAACACCAAATAGATGACATAATCAAACATTCAAGTACAAAGTAGGCGAAATAAGCAAGCTCATACCTTAATCTATCTTTGGGGGGGCTATCTTGTCTGCACAATCAATCTAGTTAGCATGATATAACTTCACAACACATGAGATCAAATACAAATAAGATCATGATATCCATAACAGTAACTAATTAACATGTTTATATCATAAGCTCATAAACATTTTTCATTCATGCATAACACTCACATATGCACAATTAGTCTACATTATTACAACACACTATCATAATTAGGTCGACTCATACTCGAACATCATAACCCTAACCAACTGCATAGGCTAATCCAAATTAGCATGATACATTTAACATCAAGATAGTAATGCTATAACCCTAATAATCATGTTAACTAACATATAACAACACTAAGTTAACATATAACATTTTCATCAACAACACAATCATCGAGCTAACTACAAGTTAACATATAACATATTCATTAACAACATATAACATAGTCATAAAGTAATACCATGCTTGACTAACCAACACATGTACATATGATCACACTAATTAACTAACATCTATCATGTAGGTAACCATAACATCAATAAAATGAAAGGCATACACATAACCATAATGCATGTTATTACACTGATCAACTAGCCTTTATCATACATGTAACTAAATTAAAATTGGAATGAAAAACATACAAGTAACCCTAATGCTTACAAAAACCATGAATCACATACCTGCATGCCAAACATGCACACTTTTATGACGATCTGATCTTACCCCAAAGTCCATTTTGCAACGTCACTTTAATGATTTGCATCTCCTGCTCTATCTTACCCAACACATTAGCATCATAACATACCAAAATCATCATGATGACCTAATTGCATACAATGATATTATGCACAACAACCTCAATCAAATCAATGCAACTTGACCATATGCACTCACTTGACATGCATAACCAATCATGAACGACCAACGCATGTTCAACATATGGCATCACAAAAGTGAATATACATAGATAACACTGAAGCATGACCAATATGTAACCAAACATAAACAAGAAATTCATGTACAATATGTAAGCAAGCGTGCAAGAACAATACACAAGCATGAGCAACACATAACAATCCATAATGAAAACAACACCATCAACACTTCGATGGTGACACCACTTCCACCATGGCCAACACAACACGTATGAAACAAGCACATATAGGCCACAAGTATACTAAACACAGATGCAACCAACATCAATGCATGATCAATACATTGCCCATCCAGTCTGAGGGTTGAACCATGCTCTGATACCACTATGTGGTATGAGATATCAACTAAAGAGAACGGGAATTAGACATCACTCAAAGAGAACGAAAACCATACACCGCCCAAGGAGGGCGCAACCATGCTCTAATACCACTCTATAACACCCTCATCCCACATTTAACCAATTAACCATCCAACCAGGGTAAATATGTGACAAAAGGCCACTATAATGAGATTCAACCTCCTAGGTGACCTTCAAGAAGTGAAACCGATGCAAAAACATCAAAATACCTTGTACAGTATCAACAACACCCCTAGGAGGAAACTTAACCCTTCAGGCCTCTTACCCCTGGGTCACACTGAAATTTTGACCCTTTTGAGCCATAGACACAGGCATAATACTTCATGCATGTAGCCAAGAGGCTATAACCCCAGGCATAACAAAGGATATCTGCGACTAGGGCCCCAAATGCCCAGTTATGTGTCCACAAATCTAGTATTTGAGCCACCTTTTTAGGTCTAGAGTCTCGGTCACTGCCCAAAAATTCATGAAAACTTAGGGGATGATAAATAAAATTATAACAATGATACAAAAGCAATCACATCAACATGAAATCATTTGGACCCCTTAGAGCCATAACATGCATTTTGTCAAACATGTTAAAAACATTGAATCTACAGTTGTAAACAATAGATTTAAGCACAAGGGTCTCATTGCTCCATTACATCATTAGCTGCAATACAATCTATTTTACCATAGATATATTGTGAATTTATTTACAAGTAAAAACATGGATAGAGCCATACATCATCACCGATAAAATACATGCTTATAACCAACATAATAACAACAGAAATACCATGGATACAACAACAATATAATCCACATAATAACCAATACATTTGCATACCAAATACCAAAGGACTGAGCTCTTCGTTATTGAATGTAAAAACCAACCGGAGATGGTACTTCCACGTTCCACCCGACCATAGATTGTTTGAGCCAAATCTCACTTCAGCCAATCACCCCTGTGCCATATTCCAAGCACGATTGTGGGACTCATAACCAATCGAAAAGAACCAAACAAGCATGAATGCTATCAGATTTATCCACCTGCACCATGAGGAATTTGAGTGCCTCATAGTCTCTCAGGATTTACCATAATCCACAGTCCGAATCAGGGATCACTAGGCCCTAAACAGAGACATAAGCTCCAGGATTTACTGTACATCCCATTCCGGGACTACTAAGCCCAACGGAGAGAAATCCACGTCTCATGATTTACCGCAATACATCCTCAATCACTAGGCCCTAAACTGAGGAAAAACACCTGTAGGCTTACCGTATATCCCACCATTCATAGGTCGAGGATTCCTCGGCACATCGAGGCACACAAGATTGGATTTACCGCAACCCACCGTCTAGTTCAGGTGTTACTAGGCTAGTGGCTTTACCGTGATCCACAGTCCCGTTTAGGGATCAGTAGGCCATGTGTTTTTCATTTCGGAGATCCACCTCACTCAGGTTCGAATCCATCTGGAAATCCAGTTCAACCAATGTATGAGAACTCCACAACACAATGGCTATCCAGAAATGGAACGGCTAGGATGATAACACTATCACACCTGGAAAAACCCATGCTAAGTCAGAAAAGAACCACACACAATACCATGCATTCCAGATCTAGCAAGGAAACACACATGAAAATTGATACCTGCTAAGAATCCTGTTGTAGTTGCTTGATTCTTGCTCGTACTTGCTTTCTTCCTCCTTCTTCCTGCTTTCTTTCCTTTCTTGGTCCAATGCCAAGATGCTCCATGAAACTCTAAGTGTCCAAGAGAGAGAGAGAGAGAGAGAGAGAGAGAGAGAGAGAGAGAGAGAATAATGAGAGAGCCATAAATGTGAGCAAAAAAAATTACCAACTGATCCTCAGAAGCCTTTTTATCAATGAGGCCTCTATTTTTTTATTTTCCTTCAATTTCCTCCTCACATGAAACCTGTGACATTTCATCTCCCTTTTCTCCTAATTTCCTTTATTTTCATAAATAAAATGCCAATTAATGCCAATTTGCCCTTCTAAAGCCCTTTCCATTGACTTTTCCAAATTCCTTAACCATAATAAACCGAAGTGAACACTCGCTAGGATGTTTTTCCCAACATTCAACTTGGAATAAGTGTCCCATTAACTGTGGTTATTATTTTTAACTTTTGTTGCATGGAATTTTCACCAAGGATGTTACATTTATGCAAGCTTGAATGAAGAATTTTAGAATAGAATATGTTGGCAGGTGTGATAATTAAAGTTGGACACAATTTTTGGACTATGAAAACATAATGTTCTAGTGGAGATTACTTGAGCACAACCAAATGGAAAATTCTTGCCCAAAGCAAGGGTCGTTTCATTAAGAATGTGTGGAATAATAAACACACCAAGTAAGGAATGAAAAATGACTTCCACTAATTAAATCTAAGTGCATATTCAAGGGAAACCATCCCTAAAGCTTCAATTTTCTATCATAAGGTTTACTTTGAACATAACCAAATGACAAATTCTTTCCAAAAGGCAAGGGTCATTTTCATTAAAACGTTGTTAAATAATAAACTCATCATCCTCCAATCTTTAATGAAATAAGTTATTAGTCATACAAACAAGTCCAAGACACACAAATATGACATGTATCATAATTATTTTAATGATTTTGTTATGAAAGCATGTGAAATAAATTTATGGAGTATTGTTGGTCAATAATTTGTGTTTATGTGTGTGTGTGAGAGAGGATAAAAAGGTAATGTCAAGTAAGCATGTATACTCATCTCACAATAATTCAACCACTGTGTTAGTATGGAACACCACCCCTTTATCCTTGTCGCCATTAGCATAAGTTTCATGGTATATAGGTGCTTATATCTTACTACAGACTGAATCTCTTAATTATTTTGGGATAACAAGTTTGTAGATAGAGATTATTTACATTGTAAAAACAATTCAAATTCACATCAATGTTAGGTGCATCCAACTTATGTTAATGGAAATTCTATGAAAAAACGTGAAAAGAGTACTACACAATGTTGTGAATCAAGGATTACTTTATTTTTTGAATATTTTTTGTCATGGAAGGGAGCATAAAGAACCATCAAGAAATCAACTAAATGATTTTAACCCACTTGCTATAATGGTAGTTGCAAATATTGATATTTAGATGACCATTGAGTTGAAGCCACCACCATAAAGGTTCCTACTCAACACCTTAAATGTAAGGGTGAAGTGGAGGCATCAGTGAGACAATTCAAACCAAAAAAGGGGACTAGTCCCTTTAATCGAGTAAAAAAATTCATGGGAGTTAGAATTAGAAAAAAATCTAACCATAAGCATGCATGATTCTCATTCAAAGGAGAATAGTTATTAATCGCGACTTTTAAATAAGAACTCTACCCTAAAAAGCCTATATATTTTAGGTAAAAAATGCCCAAATCCATCTTGAATTGAAAGGGTACTCACATAAGAACCCTATTTTACAAGGTTAAATTTACAAACTTTGCAACCATGGCCCTAAAAAATCATAATGTCACTAAGGAAAATTTTAAAATCAATCCTGAAATTGGAAAGTGGTGTACCATTAGTAACTTATTTATTTGTAGGGTTTGGGGTGGGGAAAGGTTATTAAAATTATCACTTGATTAAAACCATGTCCTTAACGACTAGCATTATTATCACCAAAAGCTTAAAATCAACTCCTAAATTGGAAAGTGGTACTACCAATATTACCCCTTTTGGGGGGTTTAAAATTACTACATGTTTGAAAGCATGATCTTAGCAACCAATATTGCTGCAACACCAAAAATCTAAAAATCAACCCCCAAATTGATAAGTGATGCTACCACCAACAACCCTTTTGTTTCCCATAGGGTGATGTTGGGGGGTGGGTTGTGTAAAAATACAATTTGTATGAAACCATGGCCACAATGATCGAGGTCTTTGTAACTAAAATTATAAAACCAACCTCCAAATTGAAAGCATGTGGCACTACTAACACCTTTTTTTCGGGCTTAAAATTGCAACAATTTTTAATCAAGTTGGATCAAATTGAAACCAATTTTTAAGGCATGGTTTGGATCAAGTTGTAATTTAACCCCAAAGAAAAAAAATGTTGTTATTGATAGTACCTCTTTTCAATTTGGGGGTTGATTTTAAGGTTTTTATTAAAACCATCATTACGAGTTTTTAAGGTCATGGTTGTAATTTTAAGTCAAAATAGAAAGCGGTGAATCTATGAGCACAAATTTCCAATTTGAAGTAAAAATAGCCACTAATGCAACATCTAAAAATATGAGAACTATGAAATTTTCCCATCAAATAGTTAACTACTAAACCTACCACTGCAATGGTTCTTGCTTGAATCTTTTAATAAAAGGGAAAAGTTCCCATAAAGGGAGTCAATCTGGGGGATCCAAACCCACATCTTCTAATGTGGATGAATGAATTTGTGAGCGGGATTCACCCTCCCCATGAGTGGAAAAAAACATGCTATTATGGTGTGATGTAGCTAATCTTTGAATTTATACGGCTTGGGAAGTGGGTTGTCCTTGTAGGATATCCCACACTATGGTTCAGTGATTTTGTTAATTGAACAGACAAAATTGAAAATGGCAAGAATATTATATGTAGGATTTGCTTCAGTTTCCCTCTCTCATTTTTATTTTAAACCATGACGAAAATTTATGGAGAATCGATAACTTTGAAATATCGATTGCACTATTACACTAGACACATTTATTTCATATATGCCACAAAAAAACCAATTACAACATGTCTCTGGAGACTTGAACCCATGTAGTTGGGGAAACCAATTGTTTACCAAACCACTTGAGCTAAGATCCTTTCACATTTGCTTTTGTTTTTCTCATGGGATAGCTTCACTCACATTATTTGAGAGCTTAGCGAGAAAGAAATGAGTTGCTCAAAGACGTTCTCAAATTTACTGTAGTCAATGACTTTCTAGAAGGCCATGAGATCAAATCCTTTGAGTGTCATCTCTATTATTATGTGCAGATAACTACTAGTGGATTTAAGAGTCATGGCAAATATATTTCTAGTGTTTTCTATCGAATTCAATTTATCCAATATTGTTTTGTTTATGAGATTCTTAAAAAATACAGCTTTGATATGGACCTCCAAATATTACAGGTGTTTTCTTCATATGATCAAAAGAACAACTACGGTTCATTATACTTAAAGGACAACATTATGTATATTCAATTTTGATAAATATAATTTTTTTTTTTTTTTTTTTTCTAAGAAGAGAAATATTGCAATTTAAAGTTACATTGGTTCCCCATATTATTGGACTATTTAATGTTTTTTTTTTTGTTATTATTATTATTATTATTATTAGTTTTGGTTCTCAAGTGGCATCTTCTTATCAAGATGGGACAAACATATTTGGTTTTAACATGCAATAAGATTATCAGAATAATTTAATTTGGATATTTTCAATAAAAGAGTTATGAGTTAAGGTGATTATTTCACCAAAATTTTTCATTGTGTACACTAATGTCCATTGTCAAGCACAAGCATAGGGATTAACATATCATGTGTTAAATTTGAACAATTTTCTGGACTATATTGATTGCTGACTTTCATATATCCAATAAGGTATATTTTTTTGTTACTTTGTCTAATAATTGGCAAGACTAACCTATAGCTTGAGAAACCAATCCAGGGGCATCTAAGTTGTCAAAATCATCTAGGGATTCACTTGACTAGTGCCACATCAACACGTACTCATAATTAAATTTGTGCCCATGGGGTTTCAAATTCATAACCTTTTCACCATAAAATGCCTTGAAAGAACATCCTATCATTGCCTATTTTGTACCTAGTAGGCAACCTGATAAAACACTATTGGATATTTATAATATTTTGAATTTGATTTATATAAACAAAATTATATTATGAAATATATTTTTCTCAAGATTATCCATATATAATTGTTAATTCTCGAATTATTCATCATAACCTTTATTTTGTAAACAGCATTCACCCATCACTAACCTTTCATAAAATTGAACAATCCAATTAATATTCATTTAATACAATAATATTAATCTAAAATTAATAAAATAAATCATACAACATTAATTATCCTCTTTGAAATTTTCATATTATAACGAATACTAATAGAAGGATTAATCCAAAGAAATAAATTTATCTTAAATCATAAATCAAATCAAGTAATTATATAAAAGATATATATAATAACATGAGCTAATAAATAATAGAGATGCCAGTAGTGAAAGTCTATAAAAGAAACCTCTCAGTAAAAGAAAGAAAGATGTGGGCAACAACCTAAACCAAAGAAATACAAATGCTAGCAGTGAAAGTCTATAAAGGAAACCTCTCATTAAAAGAAAGATGTGGGCAACAACCCAAACCTAATCAAGTAGAAAGTTTCTCTGATAAAGTGTTCACATTGTACTTCAAAGACCCCCCAATAATATGCCATGATTTATTATATATATTATTTTATTTTTATTTTTATTATTTTTATTATTTTTTATTTGTTTATTATTATTTTTTTTTCTTCAGGGATATATGTTGAGTTTTGTAGCTTGGAAGGTATTTATAGTCTTGTGTCTTGACTAGAAAGACCTTGTTTTTCCTCTTTAGGAGCTTGCATGTGACATGTAGAGTGTGCAAGTGAGTTGCACGTATTTGAATGTGTTACATGTGACATGCACGAGATATGCAAGTAAAAAAAGTTAAATTTATGACTTGTACTTGAGTTAAAGTAGAGAAAGCTAAAGATAGGATAATTAACTAAAGTAAATTCAATTATCTTCAGTTAACTTGACAAGCTAATTTTAGGGGTGAATCTTAGCTTAGGAAAGTTATAAATTGAGCCTAAAGTGAGGAGCTAAGACACAACAACAACACAATATTAACAGAGGCTTCTCATTGAGCATTTTGGGTCTGAGAGAATGCAGAGAGGTTGGTGATGCATTTTGTAGTTTGCATTTTCTCAGTTGGGCCATTATCCTAGGACGTGAGCCCAATTTAGTTATGTGATCAATTTATTAATGAAGAACTGTTGATTGAGCATAAATATGTTTATGTGTGTGATTTAGATCAAGTAATTTTGCTTCTGATAAATCTTTTTGGTTAGGAACTTAGTTTCGTATTCGTTCAGTTGCAAAATTGTTGGAAACTGATTACTAGGTGTTGGGTTTGGGAAATTCTAACATGGTATTAGAGCACTAACTCTGAATTGATCTCAGAATTACATGTGTAGGGCTCATGTCGAATAGCCAAAGTTGGGTTGGTTGGGATCACAAAAACCAAATTTTTTTATTGAGGCAACACAATTTTTATTTTTAAAGGGCTAAGAATATATATATATATATATATATATATATATTTTTTTTTTAATTTTTTAAAATTTTATTTATCTATTTATTTATTTTTTTTTATTTTTTTTTCGCAACGAGAAAAAAAACCTAAAAAGGGGCTCATTTAAAAAAAATTAAAGAAAAAAGTTTGGCTAGTCCAGCTCTCCACCAGCCACCGGTAACAGTCGCCGCTAGGATAGTTGGCAACTTGCGGACTAGTCAACCAACTGTAGAGTATTGATTTTTAAAGGATCCTCTCAATAGACAATTACTTCTTATGATCTTATCTTAGGTTAATATTTTCTTGCATTTATTATCCATCATTAAGTAATTGCGCAAAGAATATCAACAATAAAAATAAAAATTCCAGTAGGATCATAAAGAGACAACTACACAAGAACATGATAATGTACCCTGAGAAAACCCACATGGGGGAAATACCTAGCAACCTTCTTCTCAGAGAAAACATTAAGTTCAACATAGACACATCATGTCATATACAAGGTCGTAAAACTGACCAATACTAAAACTATGTTAAACCTGGGCCACTGCCCTTAGATCAAGTCACCAAGATGCCTAATTAAACTCGGTCTAGTTTGCTTTGTTAGGGCCGAATTCCAACCCCCTTCTTCTCTCAAGAAAAATCTATTCAGCTCCAGATAAACCTCGAAACTTTGCCAAAGGTTTTCCCTATTATATGCCTAAGATTCATCTTCTTTACTTGCCTCAGATTTTACTTCTTCATTTTCCATAGAAAGACTTCTTTTCTTGCCTTAAAGAGTCCTATTCACTTTCCACAAAAATTCTAGGTTTCCTTTTCTTATAGGAGGACGAAATTGTGTAAAAGTAGTGTCTTGTGAGGGTGAATGGGTGTGACCAAAGGGATAGACCGACCTAAACTTATGGAGGGTCTAATTTATGATTGGAGCCAAAATTTTGAGTTTTTAAAACTTCAAAAAATTTCATTCTGAATCCAATATGAAGAACATAATTGAAATTTATCATTACATATATATCAAGGGCCAAAATTTTAATTATGAAGACCGACCATAGCTACAAACTTCAACATAGAGCGACACTCGACAAAGGAGATCGAGCCGGGGGAGGGCCAATAGGCAACAAAAGAGCACACAGTCATGCACAACAGGACGAGAGCACCACCACGATAAAAAAAAACAAATAATTCACTGAGAACAAGGAACAATCAAGCTAGTCGACAACACAGTCGACAAAAATAGAGGAGAAATTGTGTGCGGGGCAGAATGAAATGGACTGACCAACATCAGACAAGGCTCGAAAACATTCTAGCAATTGTAATAGGTGAGTCAGGAGAAATCAAGGGCAATAAAGAAAGGGCATAATCTTCCGCTCAACAAATTAAGCTAAGCCATGAATGGAGGATCGACAAAGTATTCAAGCCGCTTATTGAATGGGAATAGGACACGTGAAATACAATAAGGTTCAAGGGCTATTTGTTTTTTGGCCAACCAAGAAAATTAGAAAAATAAAATCGCTACTATAATTATGAAGTGTTCGGGTAGCGGGCTAGGGCAGTGCGCAGAGGGTGAAAAGTTAATGGTTGGTCAATTTTTAAAGGATGAATATTGGGATATTTTATGAGGATCCGTTGGATGGGGCATGAAAATTTAGGCCATGGAAGGAGTGGATTATTCTTCTATTTGAGGAGCAGGAGTTGTGGTCATCATGGAGAAGGTTATCCCAATTCTTGCAGAACCTATTCAGTTGGATGAGTTTAATAATATGGACATGAAGGCCAAGAGAATAATCCCGGACTCCATTAGATACCATGTTATACCCCATGTGATGAGTAAGAAGTATGCCTTTGAGACGTGGACATCCTTAACCAAGTTGTACTAGAGTACAAAAAAAAAAATAGGAAGATGGTGTTGAAGGAGAAACTGAGACACACCAAGAAGTCTAAAACTAACTCAATTACATCATACCTAACCAGGATCACTCGAATTAGAGATGAATTGGTAGTAGTGGGGGAATATTTTAATAGTGAAGAGTTGGTTAGATAAACCTTGAGTGGCTTTCCTCTAAAATGGGATGCCTTTTTCGATGAGATCATAACATTAACAAATATTCCCAGTTGGGATAAATTGTGGTCTAACTTCAGACAGGAAGAGACAAGGAGATGTTCCAAAACTGCAGTTCAACATGATGGTAAAGATGATGAGGAGAATTTTTCTCTTGACATAGAGGGGAAAAGTAAATTAAAGGGAAGTGGGGGATCTAGTTTTGTGAGGGACATGAGGAAAGTGAAGTGCTTTGCATGTTAGAAGAGTGGTCACTATACAAGACAGTGTCCATACAAGAAGAAGGAGGAGGAGTATCATGTGGTTGCATTAACATCAACTGAGATTGATAACTTTACGGAGAAATTTGAGAAAGAATTTTCTCTAGTTGCCTATGTTTCCGACAATAGTACCATTGTGTATGAGGACAATGTTTTATGGATAGTGGATAATAGAGTGTCCAGAGACATACTTAGACTGCCATGTGAGTTTTGGAGCTAGAATCACACATGTAGTGAAGGGGGTTGGATGTGTCAAATTGCAGCTGGAGTTAGGAGGATTTATGGAGGTGAAAATGATGTTGTTTGTTCCAGGGTTAATGGTACACATGCTCTTAGTATCAGCCTTGGAGGATGCTGGATATATATTTTTGTGCCGATATGGTAAGGTGCTTCTATATTCAAAGGGAGCAACCTTGGATGTAGTTGTAGTGCTTGGCATCAGACAGGGGCAATAATACAGGTTTCTAGGACAACCTATGAGTATACCTTAGGGGATCTCAGATATAGGATCAATGTCAGTTGTTGAGAGGGAGCAGGTGACAAGTAAGAGTGGTTCTTTAAGTACTGTGAGGAGCCTCAACTAGTATGAGATGGAATTGTTAGACACTCAAGATTAGGATCCTAGGAGCAAGGTGTTAGCGCTCCACAATTCTGAGTTTGAAGACTGAATCATGGAGGCAACATCAAAATTGCTTCGATTCAAGGATCTAACCCTCCAAGACTCATAGAGGGATCTCTCTATATGATTTAACTTTGTTTAGTGATTATGATATTAGGCTACTTATGAGAGTAGAGAAGTTTGTTGAAATTTGTGGTTGAGACGACAAAAGAGGGCCATTGGGATAATGGAGTAAAAATTTCAAAGAAGATTTAAATGAATGAATGAAGTCGTGTGTAACTAGGCAAGATAGTCATGTCAGTGGATATTTACAATTTGTGAGTGGAAGAGAAGAAAATATTGGGTTTCCATATAAATGCAGAGCAGACCTCATCTGAATTCTACATTCAAACTTCAAAGGAAAATATGAATATTGTTTAAAGCCTGAGCACGATGTCCAATGAAAAATCCTGAACAAAATTTTCTTATAAACAATAATGAAAGAAAGCAATGTGTGAAATAAAAGAATAGCAGTTTACACCAAGAAGAACTTCACCATATGAACATGACACAAGAATCTGGAAACAAAAGGTCCTTTCATTCATTCAAGAAAAAGTCACTTACAACCAGCTGAACATCTTCACAACATCCTTCCCTTCATGTCTAACCCTTATCCCATATGACATCCTATCTTTTATAATTTCCTATTACATTTCAGATCCTACAAACTAGGATGATCAAATCTGTTACTTAACTATCTTCAGATATTTGTGGAAAATATCTATCTATCTTTCTACCCAAAATAGAAATTTGATATCTTTTACAATCATGCCCTACCTCCTAAATCTATTATAAAATATTCGATCTCTAACATTGATAAGGTAAGGAAAACCAAAACTGCTTGCTATTTACTGTCCTCGAATCTGGAAAATATAACAAAATTTCAACAAAAACAGATTTTCTTTGATCTTCTTTAAGGCCCAATTTGATCAAATCTGAGGTTTCAACAGCATGTTGAGGACGAGTTATAATTAGAAGATCGCTCTGGAGGATTTGGATCATAAAGGAGTCTATTTACCTTGATTTTAGGAGATTTGTTATCTTATGTCCATAAAAAAACTTTTGGCAGCTAAGGAGGTAAAACAGAGCATGCTTAGCTGCCGATTATCTGGGGATGATTTTCGGTAGATAACGAGGGATTCTATAATAGTCCTTAGCTGGAAAAAGTGTAATTTCTCATGAATTTAACAAAAAATTGGTGAGTTTTCCTTCGACCCCGTTTCATTTATTATCGCCACTTCAACTGAACTCAAGGGCAGCTTGAGCTAGGGAATCAAGTGTGAGGTGAGTTTGAGGTTTTATCTTCTTGTGAATAAGTTTGAACCTCAAAACCTTGTTCCTATTTTTCAACTTGAAATTATGTTGGAAAAGCCTTCTGTTCTTGTGTTTTATTGTTTCATATTTAATGGCCAACTGATCGAGTGCAAAAATGACTTTGCTAGATGACTATTTAAGGGTTTCATTCTCCTTCTTCAGAAGTCTTTCCAACACTTTTAACTCATCATTTTCCTCCTACAACTTATGTATCTTAGGTTTTCTGCTAACCTTCTTTTGTGATGGTGTTGCAACTTCTTCAAGGGTTTCTATTTCTATAGCTGATGGCCCTACTCCCATTTATGTCGCTAATGGTTCTGCCTCGATTTCTACAACTAATGGTTTTGAGTCTGAATCTGAATATGGTGGGTTGAGAAAATTTGTTGCTGTAGTTTCATCTTGAACCTTTTCCCCCGTAGTTATACCTTGAACCTCTGCCTCCTTCCGAAACTCTAACCTTTTCTTTGACTTCTTGGATTTTGAGGGAGAAGCTTTGGTGACAGCTTGCACAGGAGATAGTGCTCTTCTCTTTCTCTTGCTGGTTTTTGAGGAAGACAACTCCTATGAGGGAGTTCCTCCTTTCTTTGGATGGATTTCTTGCTCAAAGTCTCCCCAAAATAGGAGATAGTTCCATGTTTTTCTTCTCCTATTGAGCTCTTCTAACACTATCAATTTGATTAGCCCATGGTGGAAAAGGCTACTGCTAGCTATCTGGGGTTTAGCCTAGACTTTAGAAGCCATTTTGGTGAGACTTTTGAGGAGATAAAATGGCATGTTTAGAGGCTTCTTACTTGTGAAGTGGACGAGCAACCTGAAATGATAGAGCATGGTCCTTCTATATCTCCCCTTACAAGTGATGTAGACCTGGATCATCTTCAACAATGTTTGCCACTTCTCTTGCAAATAACTCCTAGGGATATCCTTCTGCTGTTTCATGTTCTGATGTTCTTCTTTGAGGAAAAACCTAAAATCCACTTCTTTGATGGAGGTGGTCTTAAACCACGTCTCTCCTTCACCTGGCATCTCTGTGGCTGCTACCACATTGGCCTCATCAATCTGCATTGTCATGGGTCCAATTTGCACCTTACAACCATCAAAACTCTTTGCAAAGGCTTCTGTGATACCCTGATGGTATCCCTGGAACTTCTGGAAAAACCTGTAACAACCCACCTACTTGAACAATTCACATGCCTGAGGGTGTGCATCAAGATACGATGTGTCTTGTAACTCCTTGCTCAATAAGGTCCCTCTGGTCGACATCTTCTTCACCAGTACCTGAAAATGCTTTCACACAAACTATACAGGTTGTAGGGTAGCTATGGTATGCAGAGGTGAGTGATGACATTAACTGAGCATAAAAGTGAGGTCCGAAGAAAAAAAGCCAAAGATATAGAACAATAGGAAACTAATGCAGATTCAGGTACTTCGGGCATCTGTGGGTGATTTTTAAAACAAATAGACTGACTATTGACCAATTTAAAACGTGGGAGGAAATCACGACCGTTTTCGGGAATTAAACGAAATGAATGGGCATGTTTTAAGTTATGATTGCGTGATGTGGAGATGTGAACGAGTCATGATATTTTTGAAAATCAGGTGAATGATGTATTGGCACGGTTCTGGTAGCTTAACTTCATATGATGACCTGTGTACCACCACTGATACAGAGGTGACACAACACTCAAAACCCTAGGGATTTTTGGTACTTTTGGTAGCTAGCAATAGGTGTAGGTAAGCTATTTTAGCTACCGAAAGCTTTAACTTTCAGTAGCTAACAATTATAAGGTTTCGACTCTTTAGCTACCAAAAACCAAACTTCCTGCTAAAATTAAAACATAGCCAAATTCATCATAAATACTTAATTCAACCACTTTAGGGATTACAAAATATATGTGGATGCATTATAATTCCAACCCTTTAGGTGACAACACATCAAATAAATGATTTGAGGCATTTGGCGATCCATTAAACCCTTGCTGTTGAGCACCTTATAATGAAAACATTTTCATCCCGATCAAAACCATTCCCAAATTAATAACTAAAGAACAGAGATTTATATTATAGGGTCCTGTTGTAATGTACAACAACCCTCCCCATTTCTAAATTTTTATGTTAAATTTCAATAAGAAATAGGGCCCCTTTTTTCTTTTTTAGATAGGAATAAAACTTTGAGGAAATCCGATTATCATAGAAAAACAATAAAAAATATTCATTGTAAAAAAACACACAAAAGCATCAATTGCATATCGCTTATCCCAAATGCAAATAAACAAATGTGATCTCAAACTAATTCCGATCCAATCAATCGTAAGACTTATATCGCATCTGCACAAAGTTTAGACGTTTCCCTTTCGAAAAGTCTGATGCGATAAAGTAAATCGCAAGTCGCAAATCGGAGGAGTATTATATTTCCATATCTTCTTTGCAAAGCTCCAATGCGATGAGACTTATTGGTAATCGCATTTCGGATAAGTCATACTTCATTAGGTCTTTTTGAGAAACTTCGATGCGATGTAATTTTAATCGCAATCGCATTTCGACGTATCAAAATCACGGTTACTTGATTTATAAACGTTCCGATGCGATGGACCCCACTACAATCGCAATCACATTTAAGCAAAGTCACATTACAATTCCATTCCTTTGGAAAGATCCGATGCGACATGACTTTATCACAAATTGCAAATCAGTAAAAAACATGATATGTCTTTTGGATTCCCTTTCGAAAAGTCCGATGCGATAGACCATCAGTTATCACTAATCGCTATTCGTGCTTCACACATATCATTCATCGGAAAATCGCAATCGGAAGTTCCAAAAGGTAATTCTTACATCGAGATTTTGATATTTCCGATCCCTGATGTACGACCATCATTAAATCTCAAATCAAATGGATTATGACAAGCAATTCAAATATGAATGCGTGAATGTGACTTTCCCTAAAGGCATTCAATTTTAATATGGAGATAATCAATTTATTATCATGAATAAAATCCTTCGCAAAACTAATATCCTTTTTACTTAATGGTGTTTATTCTGACTTGATTTCTTCCCGCTTCTAAGAGGATTTTCTCATTTACAGGTCTGTAGAATAGAAATTTCACTTATTCGCGGAATTGTTGAGATGATACCAGAAAGAGAAAATGTCAAAGAAGCTTAAGAAATCGAGAGGTGCTGCTGTCCCAAAGGTTACCATCATGCCAAAGGAAAAGCCAGTCAAAATAAAGCTAATTATGGTTACTACATGCCAGGGTCTCAGAAATATTTCCTGGGAAGAAGTTTATAACTTGCTTGAAGCAGAAAACCCTACAGTTACAGAAGTAAAGGCGACGGTGCCAGATGAAGAATCAGATTCAGATGATAGCCCCCTTAAAGAACTGGCAAACTCTTTTCTCCATATAATTGCAGCTCGGGCAAGTGTATTTCCATACTATGATATAATACGATGGGTAATAGAAACCACAACCATCACAGACAGAACATTTGTCACAGTTGGGGGAAAGATGTTTGGGTCTTTTAGAGCGGAAGACATCAAAGCAATGTATCATCTGCCAAAACCTCTGAACACCTACAACAAAGCTTTCATAGAGGATTTCGATTCAAGCCATGAAATAGAATCAGACCCTATTAGGCAATGGAGATAAGCTCCAGACAAACATAAGCATGAGACCTCAGGTATGTATTCTGTAGAGTCTCTTGCACCTCTGTATTGCTATGCTGCTGCCATGATGTTCAGACTTTTTAGGAGTGATAATTCTGCAATATTTTCTATTCAAATGGTACCCCTGATTGAGGCCACTGTAGTTTCTGTTATTATGGATTGGTCGGTCATTATATTTGATAAAATAGCAAATAAAATTTTGAATTATAGAAGAAATAAGCATACTGGAACTACACCCCCATTTCATTTCTGTGCCTTCATTTTAGATGCCTTATGCTTTAATTCTGAGTTTCCTATTATGGGATGGAAATGGACTCATAAGGATCCTACTCCTATACACATCTATCATAAATATTTGTGGAAAGTTCATTTCAAGAACCATGTATACAGAGTTTTCCATGGCTACATGTTGCCTATTCATCAAGCTATTTTTAACCAACCCCCTCCTCGGCTCTCAAAGAAGGAAAAAATTGATTTAACCCCGATCGTAAATTGGTTTCGGGAAGAAAATTTCACCTATATCAGGGCATTTGGAAGCATTGCTGAACCTCACATCTCGCCCTTATATGTCCTTGATAAAATATTGGCTCAAGAAATAACTTACCAGTTAACCGAAAAGGGAATGTCCAGAATTTTAAAGAATTCTAAGAAATTGATGTGGCCTACATTTCCTTTCCAATGTGGAACTTATACTCTCAATGATTTCAAGCATGCAGAAAAAGAAGCCCTTAAGATAAAATAACTCAAGCTTGCAATTGTTTGTTACACTGAAAACTGTCACCTTGACATTCTGCTGACCGTATGAGCTCATTATTACTCATACTTCCTCCTTTTGCAAGTCTAATATACCAGCTCCTCATATCAAGCTTCAAAATCAGAAGAAAATCCTTAAAATCCCCTAAAGAATTGGTATCGCACTTTCTCTATGCATTCCCTGCGGTCCCGCACCTAAAGCTCAGCCTGCATGCGGAACCATACCACACGTTCTTTGTGTAATGGGTGCGGACCTCTGTAAAACATAAAAGGCGAGAAAATGAAGATTAAAAAGTGAATTCCAGGTGAATTCTAGAAGATTCTAGACGGGAATTTTCGGAATGGATACGCTTTGAAGCTGGTTCATGCATCCCTCTCTTAATGGAGCTAACCCCTTGATGTAAGGAGCTTATCCCTTTGAAGGAAGATTCTATCCCTTCATAATTGGAACTAGAAACCTCCTCTCTTTCACTATAAAAAGAGGCCTTGGGTAGCCTCAAAGGGAGTTCAAGCTTATGAGATTTGAAGTTAAATGCTGTTGAGATTTAGACTTGAGTAACTTAAGACTTTCGGTGAGGTTAAATCACTTATCCTCATTTGTCTTAGTTCAAAGAGTGCAATGCTTGTCAGAGTAAAGGAGATTCCTGCTTCGGACCCCGGGAGGACCTGCACAACATCAAGGCACAAGTTGTAAAGGTTTTCTATCTTTAAAGTTAATACAAATATACTCATTTCTCTCATTAAACTGTCAATTTGTGGTTTATTTCATAAATTCCTTGATCATTATGATAAGTATGATTTATGATAATGTCTATACAGGTGCTGCTTAATCTGTTTCCTTGTTTGTGATTGCAGATATACGAAGGACATTCTTTCAGTGCACGGGAAGGACTTCAACAAAATCAAGTAAGCAAGCAAAGCGTTGGATATAAGGTAGGCCTTGCACCCGTATAGTGTTTTTATAAATTGCATATGCTTAGAGAGAGATTAGTATAATTGGCTGTTTGTTGCTAGTTACCTTTTGTACTAGAGAGATCGGTCTTGTCCGCAAGACGGATTAATCTACACAACATTGTTCCCAGTAGGCAATATGATCCAAATGAAGTTGCCTTCAACTTCACATCTATGGTGCAAATTGCTAAATTTGAGCATGAAACTGATGATTTTGATGACCTATTTGTCTCGATTGAGAAATTTTCGTAGGTTTATGATTAAGCTAAATCAAAATTTCAAACAGAGGATATGAATAAGTTTTTATAGTTTAGAAGCAAGAGACTGCTTACAGTTCCCCTCGACCAGTTAAAGACTACTTTACAAGAAGAAGAGAGTACTGAAACAGAACAAAAGAAAGAGGATATAGGTAGCAAAATTGATGTACAAACGGAGAAAGAAGATACAAACAACAGGACTAATGATCAACTTGAAGAAGAGAAGACCAGTGAGAAAGAGGGATATTTTGCTAAAACCAATATTAATGAACAATTGTTAAAAGAATATGAACAATTTGCTCAACAGATAGGAGACCAGGGCAATTCTCAAACTGATAACATCGACTGTCAAGATATTGAGATCATTCCTGAAAACCCATTTGAAGAAATTGTACTAAGAGTTGAAGACATACCCCATCTAGATATCTTTTACAACCCTAAGCATAGAGCTGTAGTAAGAAAACAAATAAAGAAAAGAAGGATTGATCCAGGACCACTTGTAACTCCCCAAGTTAAACTAATGAATGTTGTTTGGAAGCACTCTGAAGTAAATCCTTCAGAGGATCTAACCAAACTATCCCAATATGCAGGGGCTTATAGTGCAGCCACAATGGATAAAGCTATTGAAGTTACTCAACTGGTAAAACAAAAGAACTTGCAGATAGCATTATTAGAAGAAAGGACAACAAATGATATCACAGTTAGAGCAGTAGTTGGGAGAAAAAAGATTGAGAATTAAGCAACTAGAAGAACAATTAAACATTGAAAAGCAAAAGCTTGATCAACAAGCTTTAAACAAACAACAACAGTTGTCCCAGGAAGTAACGAAATTGCAGACATTGCTACAAAAAGAGAAAGATACCAAGGAAGAGAAAAGTATAATATTTCAAGCAAAAATGGATAAATTCAAAGATTATCCTAAACTGGACCAGTTCAAAACATAAGCCCTTGAAGTGAGTAAGTTGTTGTCCCAACAATTGGATGATCTATGCCAGAAAATATCACAAGCTAAACCCCTCTGTGAAATAACATCATCCCTCATCGACGAAGCAGTCAATACAATATTAGAAATTGAAAGCGCCGATGAGAAGATTTTGGAATTTATCACATGGCAGGAAACAGAACAGGGTAAAATTGCAAATATTCCTAGAATTGAAGCATCGCATAAAGAAATCCTATTTGCTGAGTGGGAAACTCACATGATTAAAGAAGAATGTGCTACTTATAGAGCAAGGACTATAATGAATAATTTGACACAACTGGTTAATGATAGTCTATATGCAGCAAATTTAATCTCAGATTTCACTCCAGGAAAGTTGTCGAAGGTTAAAGAAATATATAAAAGATGGAAACAAGATTTAATCAGTAAATATCAACATATTAATAAAACACAAGAAATTACATGGGATGCCTTGTGGTCCCATTTGATAAAACCACACAGTCAACAGATGGCAACCAAATGTCTTTCCAATGCCATCAATTATATCATTCCGGAACTTTCTGATGCCACATTCACCAGTCAACTGCATTCCCGGCTGAGTCACCCTACTGAAGTGAAAGATATGCTCAAGATCTACCAATTTTGCACATTAGATATTATGGAAATCCAATGAACCTGTTTTATTGAAGATCGCAATCCTGTTTTCAGATCTTCGATGATATTTTTTAGCAATAGTTTTAGTTAATTTGTTTTTTAAATTTCTTATTTAAACCCCTTTCAAGCATTTTAGAAGGGGTCCTGAATTTGTAATATTTTTGGCTTGGATAATACATTTCTGTACTCCTTGACTATCTTATTTTTATAAAGGATCACATCCTGTGATTTTATGGTGAATTATTTTTGAGAGTTGCATTTCTGTACCTTGAAGATTGTTCTAAGTTAAAGCGCAGGATCAAAATATCAAATTGCATCAGGAAGATATCAAATGTATCTGGTATTTCTATCGATTACGTTTTGTTTTCTTTATGTGATGAAATATTCTCATTGAAATTTGCTATCGCTTATGTATACTTGTTTCTCAAATATTTCTTTATCATATCATTTATGAAGATATAGGAATATCATCTTTCATAGTGTGTGTAAACGATATAAATTTATGAATGCGATGTGCTATTATAACTCTGTTTAATTTCTTAAACAGAGTTATCATTATATGATACTGCATCTTTCTTTTAAGTAAATAATACATTTTCATGGTTATTTGTTTGATTGAAACAATCTTTAAGTCGTATTCATATTTAATACCCGGGTTAGTATTAGAGTTCTTTGCAAGTCATAGATTAAGTTAGAAAGATTATTTCAATGAGTTAATTTCATTATCCACTTCCAAAAACACCCCATCACCAATCCATTTCATTATTAGGAAACTGGTCCTCTAAATCCAGTCGGAGCCACCATCCCAAATGGATAAGGAGTTGTTCTAAGGTCCGGACCGGGTGGTTTTCCCCTAATGTTTGAAGCAACGATTTTCGAGGCTTCAACAGGTCCTAACACATGGTTTTAAGGAACATGTCTTTAAATCAGATTCTGTAGTAGGTAGCAGGGAATTATTCTAGTTCAATGCGAGAAAATACAACAATGGAAAAGTGGTGGTATTGGAGACAAATCTAGGTGTAGGAGGTTCTTCGAGAAGTACCCCCTTTGCCAAGAGGGAGTGTTGAGTTTTCTAACTCAAAAGGTACTTTTAATCTTGTGTCTTGAATAGAAGGACCTTGATTTGCCTCTTAGGATCTTACATGCAACATGCAGAGTGTGTGAGTTGCACGCATGTGAATTTGTCAGATGTAACATGCATGAGATGTGCATATAAAGCATGCTAAATCTATGAATTTTACTTGAGATAAAGCAAAGAAATCTAAAGATAGGATAGTTAACTAAAATCAAGTCACTTATCTTCAGTTAACTTGACAAGCTAGTTTTTGTCGTCAATCTTAGCTTAGAAAAGTTATAAATTGAGCCTAAAGTGAGAAGCTAAGACATAATAACAAAACAAGAACGAGAGAGACTTCTTAGTGAGCATGTGCTGGGTCCAAGAGAGGGTAGAGAGGTTGGTGATTAGTTTTGAAATTTGTATTTTCTTAGTTGGGCCATTATCACAGGATGGGAGCCCAAGTAAGTTATGTGATTTATGTATTAATGAAGAAGTGTTGATTGGGCATAAATATGTTTATGTGTATGATTTAGATCGAGTAATTTTTCTTCCACTAAATATTTTTGGTTAGGAACTTAGCCGTATATTTCTTCAGTTGAAAATTGTTGGGAACCGATTACTAGGTGATGGTTTGAGGAAATTATAACTAACTAAATAACTACATATACATATACATATACATATATTGTTTGTTTGTTTGTCAAGTTGTCTGTGATACTCCAGGCTTGACTTGTGGCTTGAGGAGACGTGACCCAGGGGCATTTAAGATGTCAAAGTCACCCGAGGATCACACCCAACCTGGGCCACACCAACCCTTAGCTACAGATTGGATTTTTTAGCATGTCGCTTCCCCCTAGCACAAGGCACAACCAACCCCCATGAGGTTTGATCCTAGGTCATCTTGCTGTCGAGGCCCATCCTAAACTGGTTGTGCTAGTGGGAATTTCCAAGTATATATATATATATATAACATGGCTTTTTCATGTATTTTCAAAAAATTTCGATTTGGGTCTACTCAAAACTGTGCAGAGTGGGTACTAATTGGATGTGGAATTTAATTCTACATTCGAAAAGTGTCTACACTTGACATTTTAATAAAATAATAAGGAGATAAAATGAAAATACAATTAAAAAGAGAAATTTTCTTCACTTCCTTCAAACAAATTCTCCCCTAGTGATGACATCATCCTCGCTAGCCATGGACATTCATAGATATGACCTTCATGGAGTGGGGCCCTTGGTGGAAAATCACACACACACACACACACACACACACACACACACAAAAAGCTACATAGATTTTAATTAATCTTTATTAATGCCTAGTTAAGCTAAAAGGTATGATCAAGCCATGTATATATTCAAATATGAAATGAAGATGAAGGTGCAATCATATTTTAGATAGTTTACACACGTAGAATTTTTATCTTCTCCAACATTGTTTTCTACTACTTTACCTTCTTCATTATTAGGGCATGATTCTTCTTTATATCCAAGTCCAGTCTTGATGAGAGGAGATCTCTCGCTATCGAGAATCTCATCAAAGATTTTGGTACTCTTTTCAAGCTTCTGATATCGAGACAATACCCTGCTATCCTTTGAGATAATTAGGGTCAATAATTATGCCAAAGCATCTATAATGTTTTGTTTTGTTTTTAAGTTTGAAATTTTGGATGACCAATGCATAAATCAAATTTGCAACAAATGTGTTTAAACTTTTAGATAGTATTAATGAATAGGAAAAAGGGTTGTTTCTTTACTCCACACAGTAGTTTAGATTTTGGAGGTGATTTAGTAGAATATGTAAGAAGATATGATTATTTAATTATCCAAAAAGAATATTTGTATGATCATAAGTGTGAAAAATTTCAAACAATGTCTAAAATTTTAACAAAACATATTTACCATTATGAAGATGCTGATAATTTATGGATGAGAGGGACTTACATAAACAAATAGCTCAGTAAATCATTCTCTGATATAGATAATAACTTCAGGAAGAATCTAAGACAACTGAAATTCACTTGATCTTACCTAGTTATATTCATAACAATTAAATACAAGTATAAACAATATGAAATGATAAACATGAAAAAATCACAAGGGGACAAAGCTGTATGAAACAAATCCAAAATCCTTCTTTTATTATTAATGATCAAAAGCTTGTACACTGCTGCTTACAAAAATGCCCATCCAAGGGTGCAACCATTAATAACTCGAAAATGAGAGTTATTTATACTATTTCTAGGACTAAGGAAATATCCTAAACTTATTACAAAAATAGTATTATATGATAGAAAAAAGTAAATTGCTGAAAGATGTGTCCTTGTTTTGATGGAGACTGTTGATGAC
The DNA here is from genome assembly GCA_034641835.2 of Pinus albicaulis. Taxonomy (NCBI): domain Eukaryota; kingdom Viridiplantae; phylum Streptophyta; class Pinopsida; order Pinales; family Pinaceae; genus Pinus; species Pinus albicaulis. The sequence continues at coordinate 1,676,205,367 of CM076580.1, forward strand.
TTGGCCAAAAAATTTTGCTGTGTTGGTGACTAGACCCAAATATGCTGCTATGTTGTTGTGTTGCTGGAATTTACAATTTACTCAATCGTATCACATAATTTATCCCATCTTTCCTCGCTTGGGATTTGTAAATTTACCATTTTCCTGAATACCTCATCCACTTCCGTTTATCTTTCGAAAGTAGGTTTGTTGAGGAAAATATGCTTGATCTCATGTTTGGTGTTCAAATCAAACTCTAAGGCTTCTAGGAAAGCCTTGCCTGTAATGTGCCCTTTGATCCCTACAAATTTTGTCCTGTTGGTTGCAATGGTGTATAGTTTCTTACAATAATCGTCAAGTTTGAGCAACTTATCATCAATAGCTACTAATCCTAGTAACCCTTTTTTATTTAATACATTGAACTTGGTATGAAACCTTTGGACAACAGTGTCCAGAGTCTGACATTTGGTCTCTAATTGATTGATCAAATTATTCTTCTGTAATACCTTCTTGATTTCCAAAATTGTGGCTGTTCTGTTAGAAATATTGATTTCTTCAAGATCTTCCCTGTTCTTTGAATTTAATACTTTGATCATATCTGTAGCTTCTGATGGCTTGGTCTTCAAGGATATTTTTTGTACTTCCATCTCTATCCTGCATCTGGTTATAAGTTCCTGTTGCTCAAAGATAATTTGTATGGATGGCCATACCTCTGTTATAGCTTGGCTGATGTCTGTCCAAATGATTTCCTTGGCTTGGGCCAAGGTGTCAACCATTAATGATTCACTTTATAGCTTTGAAATTTATAGTTCTACTATATGTGTCTTCTGCATTTCTGTTACATACAAGGTGTCATTTTTGACTTTCTGCAACTCTAGATTCTGAAATTTCTCTAACAACTTTTCATTTTGTTGTTTCTGCAAAGCCAATTCTTCTGTCAATTTGGCTGAATCAACCACTGTTGATGATGATGGTGCTATTGCTGATGATCATGAAGATGCCTATGTACCTGCAACTGATATAGGAATAGTTGTGATTGGAACTAAAGCTATTTGTGATGATTCCTTTTCCTTAAGGAGTCCTTCTATCCGTTTTTCCATTTTATTAATTTGTATATTTTTCTCAATGATGAGTTTGAGCATCTCATCCATGTTCTGTTCATTCTCTACCATTTATTTAGTCATTGGATCTTCAGTAGAAGGAAGTTTCAACTGCTTTCTCAAGGCTGCAATGTCTGCATTCTTTTTCTTGAGAATTTCTTCAATCGCATTGTAGTCCTTTGGATCATATCCAATCTTTACTATCAAGTCTTCTAAGGTCTTCATCTTTATATATTTAGACAATGATGACAATTTTTCAATCGTGAGCTGATATTGAACGTTTGAAAGTGATGTTCTGAGCTTGGAAAGGGACATTGCTGTGGTGGTCATGGTAGAAAACAACACTTCACCAGATTTCCTGTGCATGTCCATTTGATCAATAGGATGTATTTGACTGGTGTCAAAAGAGAAAAAAGTCTTCTTATAGTCAGAAGGAGACTTTGGAAATGGAACTGAAGCTTGTAAGAATGCCATATGCATTCTTCTTTTTTCAATGTCAAAGGCTAAAAGCAGTTTGTGTTGATAGGTTTATGTTTGCTTCCAAAACTGGCTGTAAACATTAGCTTTAAGTCTTTCATTCTTCTGTTTGATCTCCAGAAATTTTGAAAAATTGTTCTGGTCATCTGTAGAAGTGTTTGCTGCAGTTTTAATTATTTCCATAGGTGCCCTGGAAGGAGAAACAAAAGGAGGAGTATTTGGAACATTGGTTCCATCTGATGTAGTTTGTGGTGTTGAAACTTCAACCTCTTCAAGGTCAATTATCTTTGATGGTCCTCCCTCTGTTAATGATGTCGAACCAGTTGCTTTCTTCTGTTGGAGAATGAATTCTTGCATAACTTGCATAGCAGATGGAGTTTATTCTCTTGCCCTTTTAAGCTTCTTGCTCTGAGGAACTGGAGTTTGCACATTTGAAGTTGACGGAACTTGTTCATCTACTTCCTGTAATGTCCCTTCAGACCACTCTTCTTGATTCATAAACTTTTCAATCTCTGGCGTTGGGGTATGATTATAGGGAGTTGTTTTTAATTCAACTCTAAGAGTAGAGATTATACAATATGCGTCATAGGACCATGTGAAGCTAGGCTGGAAATTCATCTTCTTTAATAATGCATCTGCCTCTGAACCAATTGATATGTTATTGCAGATAAATGATCCAATGCTCGCCTTCATCTTAAACTGTGATTTTCTTTTACCCAACACAAAGTGCAAGTCATCTATGTTTATCATTTGCCTAATATATTCCAGATAAAATATTCTCATAGGAACATATTTAGGCAGCTTGTATGGTGCAAGCTCACATCCATACACCCTGATCTCAAAATAATTTGTACACAGATACCAATATCCTGTTTTGGTTTGTTCACTTAGGTGTGAAATTATTTTAATTTCCTATCCAATCCTTGGTTCTGTTTGACTCCTTAGGAGTTGCTTAACTGGATGTATAAAATAATCTATCAATTTTGAAAATGTTGTCTTTGTTGATGTAGCTTTGACAATTTCTGTCCAATGAATCACTGGTTAATTCACTCCCTGATCATCTTTCTTGCTGAGCTGAATAAGTAGTTGATCTCCTTACTAGAAAAAAAACAAGTGAATGATGAAAAAACTGTATTTAAATACACCCTATGCAGTAAAATTCATAAAATGTTCATGCATATTTTTTTCCAAAAATTGGTTGAAATTATACATGAATGCTGGTTGTTGTTCATTATTGAAAATGGAAAAGAACCCAAGAATGAGTTGATCAACAGATTTATCATTCTGATATCCTAACAGGTAGCAAAGAAGGGAGATATAGTGTCTAGAGGCCTCAGGAAACATAGTGGATGGGTATGGTGGATTTGTTGTGGGTAATTCAACATCTTTTGGCAGAAAAATGTCAAAAATCTGAGCTCTCTGTGGGAATGTCAACTTATGGAACAGATTCATAAGTGTGGTTGGTGAGAAATGACTGAGCTAGTCAGATTGGGGAATGAAAAGCATTTGATTGATGGTGTCAGTAGAGATGGTGATTAGAATGTTTCCATTCTGGGCCATCACTACTCTTTTGACAAGGTCATATTGGGATTTACACCATGAAATTAAATCAGGGAATTCATGGATTTTTGGGAAGGAAAAGAAAGGGATAAGTGACTCCCAAAATTTGATATGGTATTAATTGTCTAGATATTTCTGTCTGAGCCACATGTGGATTTCATGGAAATTGAACTCGCACTGGCTATCTATAACCTTAAAAATGGCATCTGCAAGAGGGATGAGGTCAAGATTGACCAGGGCTGTGGGAACATGGATTTCCTCTGTAATATGTTTCTTGGATTTAGCTTTTGGGGCCATGTCGAAAGTTTATCAGAATGTCAGAGGAAAGGAGATAATGTTGTTAGGAAGAAAGAAAATGACGATGGCTCGATTGAACGACTATAGGAATGGTGACAATTTAATCAGTCAATGGAGGCGACTGTGCAATTTTTCCTGCAATTGCAACAATATACTAGTCAAGCAAAAGGGAGAAATAGTGGGGCAGAGGGTGACTAATAGATCGTGATTGTTTTTAATGGTTTAATGTGACCGTAACAACTTAAATGGAATTTGGAGAAGAGGAGTTGACATGGAGGCCAACGGTTTGGGAGCGAGGGCTTCAATGGGCGAATAGGAAGGCTTGAATGTTACAGAGTGGTAACGGTCAGGGTGACGTGGCAACGAATATAGGGAAGGTGGCAGCATGAGAGTGGTGGAGGGAAAACGGTCAAGGCGCAGGAAGAATGACCGTTTAGGCACCAATGAAGAAACCATGGCGGGTTTCAGAGGTGGGCTAGTGGTTTCGGGTTTTGAGCGGAGGGGTTGAGAACTCGGGAGAGGGTGCTACGTATGTATTTTTGGGCAGCCATTAAAACCGCTTTTCGGACCCCCCCGCGTTAATGAGAAATGGCCGAGGGGGGTGAAAACTCTCCCTCCGCCCTTGATCTGGGCGGGGGAGGTCTCATCCGTTGAAAAGAAATCAGGCGATATGACATTTGACAAGACTTCTTTTGTCGCTTAGTGACCTTAGGATTACAATAATACATGCGCAATATGAATTTAAGTTTTAATGTTTATAAACTAATGAAAAATTAATCTCCTTTTAAAGAAATTAATCACAATTAATATATAAACTTATGAAAAAGGCGCATTTGAGCTTGCAACCATGTATTTTTCATTTTTGTGCACTAAAACCTTCATTTTTTTTTGGCATCCTAACATTTTATTTTTGATTTTTCCTCCTTTCTTTAGGGAAATCTAACCTAACATTTTATTTTGATATGGATGTATAAAACACACAATAAGCCTAACATTTTTTAATTTATTTTTCTTTCATCCATATCCTATCTTAACATTTTTTGAATTTATTTTGACAATATATGCTAACTTATCAAAACTAAATAATGTTACAACATACCCATTATGCATACTTTTGAGAAGACCCACATTGATAAAAATTAAAGATACATTAAAAAAATATGGTGAATAGATATATATATATATATATATATATATATATATATATATATATATATATATATATATATATATATATATATATATATATATGGGGATAAAAGGATTTTTTCATTAATCATAAAAAGTTGTATATAGCTTGAATTTCCAAAAAGGGACTAAAATCCAGGATATTTTTATACTAACACGTTGCGTACCAATAATAAATAATCAAAACCTGACTATAGTAATCATGACTACAGAGAATCTCCTTGAATATTCAAGATTTCAAGAGGGGAAATACCTCTGACACTGACATGATTTTCCTTGAGTTAACTAATGTTTAACTGTCCTTTTTGATCAGTGCCTTATTTCTCTTACATATTTTTTTTGGCTTCTTTGTCTTGCCTAGAGGCTTACTTGAAATATTTCATTTGAACCCCAAGACCGGACTGTGAAGAACTTGAGCCCAGTTGGTTTCTTTCCTTGCTTCAGAGATGAGCATTATACAAAATTATAGCCTGATGTTATGTGATGTCCTTCACATATTTTCCATGCCATTCTTCTGCAAGGGAAATCAGTCGTGGGTCATCCAAATCCATATATTCACGTAGAGATTCTACTTTAGCTTCTTTCAAATGGGATCTAATCATTTCCTATGGTGTTGGATTTTATTGGTGCTGTTCAAAAGACTTTTGCACAAGCTTTGTAGGATTCGATAAAGGGTTGTGGAATTTTCCTTCCACTGATTGCATGCTTGATTGAAAGTTGTCTTGCTTTAGAGACTCCTTTAGATGTGAGAGAGACTCGAGCACATTTCCGTATCTAGGGATCTAGTAAGGATTTGAGGTATCCAAAGGACTAAAATTTCTTTTTCTTTGGGGGAATTTTCTGGAATCATCTTGCTTTTTTTGAGAAGGGTGTGCTTCAGACAATTTCTTGGTATTCATTAGATAATATCTAATAAGACGCTCGTTTTCGTGACAACATCTGAGTCTAAAGGAGACATCTTCATAATCTAAAGGCTGATTCGAAACACTATCCTATATATATATATGTGTGTGTTTGTGTGTGTGTATACATATACATATACATATACATATACATACATATACATATACATATACATATACACACATACACATACACATACACATACACATACACATACACATACACATACACATACACATACATATACACATACATATATATATATATATATATATATATATATATATATGTTTACATGAATATCTCCCCACCTTCTCCAAGCTCCAAGAGAGAGACACATATATATATATATATATATATATATATATATATATATATATATATATATATATATATATGGAGCTTGGAAGAGGATGGGAGATATTCATGTAAACACATATTCGAGCATATTATGTGTACTTTCCTCTCTAAGTAGCATCCAATCTAAAGACTGCTTCGAAACACTATCCTACTAATATATATATATATATATATGGAGCTTGGAAGAGGATGGGATATATTCATGTAAACACATATTCGAGCATATTATGTTTACTTTCCTCTCTAAGTAGCATCCAATACTTTGAAAAAGTTGTTGATGGAATTTCCAATACCTTCAAGGGTTTTATCCTCCCAATATTACTTGGGAAGAGAAAAGAGATGGACGCACACCAGGGCAACAAGGATATCTCCCTTCTATGGGTGATATTTCTCCTTCCTAAATCGCATGAAGATCCCTTCATTGTTGAAAAAGTATGAACTTCCTTTAAAAACCCTTGATTTGTCTTCCAAGTTGGAGAAAATGATTATGAAGAAACCTTTTACCCCTAGCTCCAATTCTACTTGACCTAGTAGATTCCATTTGTTTCAGATCCACCCAATCAAAGACTTTTGAGAGGGCCATAATCCAATAAATTTGTAGATCAGAGTATGATCCGACATATATTGGATATATTCTTCAAATTTTCTAGATTTAACATCATATTTTGGATCTTGCACTGCTTTTGGCAAGTAATGCCCTGGATTTCTAACTTGTCACGATGCACTCAATGGGTTTGTTGCGAAACCAGAAACCCTACTTTGCCCAACCTCTCTATGAAAAGGATATCAAATATGAGAATTTTAAATGGGAATACCAATAGATCCAGAATCGTAATGTACTTCCAAAAAAATTTGGTTAAAGGAGGAGGAAGAGCCCCTTCACATAGAGACGAGCATAAACGACTATGTAGAAGAAACCCTAGAATTTGCAGGGAAGAGAAGAGAAAAAAAAATATAATAAATAAAGAAAAATATAAATTTATTCAATAATATTTAAAAATTATGTTATTACATTTTATTTATCTAAAATTTATTTGATATACTTAATAAAAATATATTTAATATAAATAAAAATTATATAATAAATTAATTCATATATAAGAAATTAAAAAAATGTATAATGAATAACAAAATTTAATATGATTAAATATATATATGTAACGTCCGTAGTGGACAGCTCAATTGGTGATCGAAGTAATGTGAAATCTGTGAAAACTAAGAGATCTAAGGTTAAAATCCCCTTGTTTGTGGCCCAGTTTATGGAGAGGAGGAAAAACAACAGACACATAGGTTTACTAATAGTTACGTGTCAGACATTTTATATATATCTAATTGGTGTGTGAATTTCGAATAGGCTGTGAGCTAACTAATTAAAGCCTTCATATAAAAAATAGAAATGAAAGTGAAAATGTTGTGCTAAAATGGTGTTTTTGGTGAGCACTCTACCACATTGGCTAATGAAGTTTTATAACTTTAATTATTTGTTAGTGTTTTTTTCAAATTGGTATGGAGAAAATTAGTTTCAACTGAATGAGATGTCAATTCCAAGAAACTTTTTTTGTACAACCATTTGTCTCCTACAAAATTCATGGGCATTGTCCATGATTTATATAGACTTGAATGTAATTGTATTTGTGGTAGTGAAGGCAGGGGAATATGGAACTTTTATTGTCATCTCTCAAATGGCAACGGGTTTTAAACACGATGACTTTATTTTGCAGCAAAATGGAGTTGAGATGATCTATAATTTGTTATTTAGTATTAAGCTATTTTTTAAATTAAATTGTAAAGGCAAGTCAATTAATAATTATGAATGATAAACTTGTTTTGCACAACCATTTGTCTCCTACAACGTTCATGGGCATTGTCCATGATTGATATAGAGTTGAATGTAATTGTTTTTGTGGCAATGAAGGTAGGGGAATATGGAACAATTTTTTATTGTTATCTCTCAATGGCGACATGTTTTAAACAAGACATATTTCTTTTGCACCAAAATGGGGTTGATATGATCTATAATTTGTTATTTAGTCTTAAACTAACTTTTAAATTAAATTGTAAAGAGAAGTCAATTAATAATTATGAATGATACACAATAACACTTGTTTTACTACTATGTCCACGGGGTCTTGGATAGACGATGATTGGGTGGTCTGTTAAGGCACTCCTTGATGTGAAATCACCGGTTCAATTCCCCGCTCGATTGGGGTGATAAATTGGACATGTTGAAGATGCAGTCTTGCCAAGCTTATAGAAAAAAATAGTTGTTTTACTACTAATTTAACAACTAAATTATAACTAGCACATATATATAAATAAAATCACTAGTAACTATGGATAGATATCAAGACACTTAGTTTCTAATCAAAATACTCAATTCTTAAAACATTTCATATCATCAAAATAAAAAATAAAAAATTCATTAAAAAATTTAAATTTTAAAATGAATAAAATATATCATTAGCCATTTTCAAATATTTTTCCAAATATTAGGAAAAAAAGGTAAACAACTTTAGCAAACCATTTGAAATAGATGAGAAATTGAAGACTAACCTCCCAATAAATGATGAAAAATCTCTCTTAAAACAAATTTAGCAAACCATTTGAAGATGATAAAATGAAGACTAACGTCCCAATAAATGATGAGCAATATCTCGTTCTGCACCCACTTGAAGCAGAATCTGCGACTTCAAAGTGGGATCCTAGGAATACCCACTTGAAGCAAAATCTGGAACTTGAAAGTGGGCTCCTAGTAATACCCCTATTGTTGCTCACTAGTATAATTAGTTTGGATCCCATGCCCCAACATCTACACTGTAGATTTTGAATCCCCTAGAATGAAATGAAGAGCTCCACTCCATTGCATTGGATTTTCCACCAAACAAGTGTCCACCTCGACTAGAGTTTCAAATCCTTTTATCGTTGAGAACAGATACCCACAAACATTTTTAAAAAAAAGAAAAAAAAAGAAAAAAAGAAAAAAAGAAAAAAAAAAAACCTTGAAAATTCAAGAAGATCAATTTCTTGAATTCACAAATTCAACTTCTTGTAATAAGATCAATTTCTTGAATTCACAAATTCAACTTCTTGTAATAAGATCAATTTCTTGAATTCTTGAATTCAATTTCTTGTAATAAGATCAACTTCTTGAATTCTTGAATTCAATTTCTTGTAATAAGATCAATTTATTGAATTCAATTTCTTGTAAGAAGGTCAATTTCTTGAATTCTTGATATAACTTGGACCCAAGAATTATAAAAACTATGCTTAAATAAAACAAAATCAACAAAGTTAGGAAATAAATGCTCAAGAGATCCTAAAAATTAATAACTATTTATCAATAAAACTTTCTTAATAAAATTAGGAAAAAAATGCTCACAAGATTAAAAAAACTAATAGTTTTTTACTAATTTAATTATAGTCATTGAAATTGAAGTTTTTTTGTATAGTTATTGCTTCTAGGACAAAAATATTATAGAAAAGTGAAGGGAAAAAAACAAAGTCAAATTAAAAATCAACCAAAAAAAATAAAAAAAATATGATTAATGAAATTGGAATTGAAAATAGAGAAAAAAACCATAAAAAGTTCAAAACTAAGCATAAGTGAAATTAAAAAGTAATAAAATTAAATATTAAAAAATTGTTGTGAAAAGTTTTTTAATTATTTTTTCCTCTTTAAAATTTGTCATCTTATCTTGAAAATAGGGGGAAAAACTATAATTCTTGAAACCGAAACAATGTGTTTTAATGGTACTTTTTGGAAAGTTTTTTGCTCGGTTTTTTCTGGTCTAATTTCTCTAAAATCGGGCAAGAATTCATTGGTATCACAAGTTAAACTCCAAAAAGTCGGCAATGGAAATAATAGAAAATAAAAATAAAAATAAAAATATTAAGTAAAAAATAAATGAAACTAAAAACAAAAAAAATTAGTAAATAATAGAAAAATGGAAAAACAACACTCATAATAACACGTCAACCAATCACCTTACAAATAAATAAAATTAAATAATAATAAAAAATTAACAAAAAATGAATTCCCACATTTTTTATTAAAATAAGATGACCTTATAAAAATAACAATAAAAATAAAAATGACCCATGATATCGAGTCATTGTATTGAGAACCCATAGTATTGACCCATATTAAGAACCCATAATATTGACCCATAAAATTAAACCAAATTTATTAATTGCATAATACAATAACTAATATATATAAAATGTCATGAATATATATATATATATATATATAAACTTATAGATGAAAAATACAATTAAAAAAACATTAATGCTTTCTTTGAAATGTCATGAAGATATATATATAAGTGGAAAAAACAATTAAAAAAACATTAATGCTTTTTTTTTTTTCTTAATTTTATGGCCTTTTAATTTATTTTTTCTATTTGTTTTATTTTTATTATAAGAGAGACCAATTGGGGGATTCTTTTGATGTACACGCTATTGCATCTGGAATGCACTTGGAGCTTTCCTTGGGCAAAAGAAAGATGGCAAGGAGTAGGCCTAATGTGGGGATGCACTTTTCAGTCAATAAGAAAGTATGACGACTTGTTACGATGGTTCTTTACCCCAACCGGAAAAATATGTTACATGGTTACCTGGATATGAAACCGGAGCAACATACTTTATATGCAAAATGAATTATCGCAAGAACTCATCCACTTATGATAAAGTGGCGTGGCGAGTCTGTTGAAACTCGCTTTGGTTACTATCTGGAACACTCCCTCTTTGACTATTAGACTGTCCCTTCCCCAAATATAAGATAAAACTAATAACTTTAATAAGAATCTATTTAAATTGAAAAATAAATATATAAATTTTAATATGTTTTGGTTTTAAAATAAAATTTAAAATTATTTTTATCATTTAAAAAAATATTATTTATTTATCTTTGATTAAGGTGTTTTTTCTGTTAAACATATTAATGTATTACGGGTATTGATGGCAGGGCACTCTATTGTCAAGCAACCACATTAGGGAGGGAGGTAGAGGCTCCAAGTTCTTCAACTCACAATCGACTGTAATGGACATGCGCTCACATAAATTATCCACCAAACACTACCATATGGCATTCAATCAGGCAATATCTCCATGCATGATGGTCAAGGTCTTGCACATTTTACCAACTACTATGGTGGTATCAAGCGGCCTTTCGTCTCTGTCGGTTTTTCCTATTGAAAGAGGAGGGAGCATTGAAATTGTTGGGACTCTAGATACTTCAGGATTTGGTGAATGTAGAAATAACTCGAAATTTGCAGCTACTAATTACTTCAGACTTAAAAAAAGAGACACAAATTTCTTTTACTTAATCTGCGAAAGGGAAAATGTACAATAAAAGCACAAGCAATCATTCAATCACAATGAACACAATATTTTTCTTGGGGAAGCCAACTAGGAAAAAACTCTCCTATGTTTGTATTATATCAGATGAAACAATTGATCTATTACAATGACAACTTCAATCCTTGAAGATCAACCTTTATTTCAATAATGATCTCCTCTTGAGTCCACTCTAGAAAATACTGAGCTTGCACTCACTCTGCCTGCACTCACTCTTCTTGCACTTGTGTTCCTGTTTCCTTACACAATTATGAGGAAATTAACTCATCTGCTACATCCAAACTCTGTACACTCAACAATATACAACAATACATACAATTATGTCTTTTCCCTCCACTCAACTAAGCAATTCGAATTGCATGCATGACTAGGAATATTTTTAGTAAATTGACTAGTTAACCGAGAGATCAGTGAGTTAACAACAGTTACAACTACTCAATTGAACTCATATTGACTCTTTTCATGACTAGAGCCCAGATAACTGAGTTTCACTAACTAAAACTCCATTAGATTGCTAGATCTTAAGAATCAACTCATGCACAACTCTACTTCTTTCTGACAAAGTCGAATTGACTGACTCAACTAAGTGACTTGGCCATGCCACTCTTGCTAAGTACAACTCAAGTCATCTCGCTAGTGTGGAAACTCGAATTTCTCCATTTGACTAAGGCACAAGTCAAATGAAGCCTTTTATTGCTAAAATTTAATATGGAAGACCCTAGCCTCATGTTTATGCTTTTAGCCAAAGCTCGTGGCCTCGGTCATGTAAGGTAATAGCAAGATACAAACTATTGTGGAAGTGGAGGAATTGGGTTTTGGTGTTTCACAGGGCTTGGTCGACAAGAAGGCAACCTCATGTTTTTAGGTTTCCCTCACTCATTACTCTCTAGTTCAGAGTGAGTTGTTATTGTTTAGTTGCAAGTATATTGTACTTTTGTATATTTGGGCACATTTTGTTAAATTGAACTGTAGGTTCTATTTGGACTGTAGTTTACATAATGAGTATAGAGCTAGGACTAAAGTTTATAGTATTGGTTTTGGAGCAAAAATACTTTTATTGCGTTGTTGGTATAGTTTCCCTAGTGGCAAACCACATAGGAATTGTTGATGTATCTCTTGTTTTCTGCTTAATACAAGTTTCTGTCAGCTTATATCTACATATTTATATATATAATAAATTAAGGACTTGAGATTTGAAGATATTTAACAAAAATGAAAGTCTCTTTTATTATAAGTGATTTATGATTAAACTATATCGTTTTGTTTAAATACTATTAATGAGTCATTGTATATTGGCTAATGACAACCAATAATAGTTGTCCTTGGTATGGGTTGACAAGCGGGTTATTATAAATTTTGCCTTGAAAATGTTGATAGGGATGAAACTAAGTTTTTTGGTCTTAAAGTATAACTCAAAACTATTTATAATTCTTTAAGAGCTAGTCTTCTTTTGGCGAGGTTTTTGTTGATGCATCTACACATATTTATTAGTAAACATTTGTGAGTAGTTGCTAGTAATATTGAAAAACCACACTATCAATAAATATGAGTTGCTAAAAGTTTTTCCTACTTCAAAGAAAAAATTAATACAAATACGTTTTTTGAATTTTTTTCTACTTTAAATATATATTATAGAATAATATCTTTTTTCTTTTATTTTCTATTCTAGATGATAAAATCTATGGTGACTCACTTATCAACATGTTAACTACTAATACAAGATAACTCATCACCATTATTTAAAGAAAACTACAAAGCCTAAAATAAATAAATAATTGTATATAAAAAATAAGCCTTCATTCATGCCAAATATATCTAAATATCTAATCACTCAATTGTTTTTTTACATCTAAAAGACACTCGTTATTAGAGCATTAAGAATCGCTTTACTAAGGACTAAAAGACAATTTCAATAAAAATAAGAAATAAGAAACTTATGTCTCAAATTAACTACAATTAAACTCTTATAAAAGTTCATATGCTTAAAATATACATGTATAAATATATTTAAATTTAATCCTCAATATAATTCAAACATATATATATATATATAAAACCCGACAAAAGTGAGAAATTGAACAACCTAATCATTGAGAAGTGAGAAACATACATAAATGCAAGTTGGTTAGATTGTCGTGTTTACTATTAATTTGGAGTAGTAAAAGTCAAACAATTTTTTTTAAAGAGTTTTGAAATTTTTTTTTTTTTAAGTATTGAAATTTCAGAGTTGAGATTGGAAAAATTTGACATTTTATGAGTTTTCAATTCCAGCTAATCACTTTATGTAATTAACAATTGTGATTGATGTGTACGTATCTTGAGTTGAAATAAATCAAACAAATCAAAATACATCAAAGGCACGCTTCCCGCCAAAGGCGCAAAGACTCGAAGGCAAGTGACGTGTCTCAATGTTTTCCCTCGCACAGTGTAATAGTGGCAAAGGGGTCCCGTGATGAGGTACATTTTATTTCTGGTTCATTTTTTAAAGTATTTGTAGTTGATAATGCTGACAAGGGGTCATCTCATTGGGTACTTTCTTTGTATTTCTAGTTGACTTTCTTTGTATTTGTAGTTGACTATTTTTCCAGACTTTGCTGAAACAAAAGAACAAAGTTATTTGACTTGACTATACTTATCATTTTCAAGGTTGGAGGATTGATTGTTCTTTTTTTTAAGGTTGTTGTTCTTTTTTAGGGTTACTTCTCTTGTCAATATACTTCACATCTATTTTATTAGGCAATTTTGACTTAAAGGAAAGAGAAACTGATGCAGGAGCATCCAACTGAAAAGTTATAGTTGGAGTTACTTTATGTTGGGCATAAATAATTTTTTATTTAGTCTTTTTGTTTTAAAAAGTTAAAATTAGACTAACACATGCATTGTAATTTTCAGTTAAGGGGTAATTAGGTTAAATTAGTTAAAGTGTTAAGGTTAGTTTTGATAAACAGTTCTGAAACTGAATGGCAATTTCTCAACTACATGGGGGATTCGGGAAAGGTATAAACCAACCCAAAACCCACCAAATGAGGGTCTGCCATCCAAAGGGAGAAGAAGAGTTAAAAGAGTTAACCTGCGTGTGTGTGAACAACATACATTGTTCAAATTTCTCTTTCAAATAAAAGTAACTTTTGTGCATTTTGAGGCTAATCTGAATATTAAAATGTGCCATGAGTTTTTTTTTGTGACAAGCAAACGAAGTTACAAAGCCTCGAATTTCAAACAGGACAAAGTCGAATTGAGTCAAGCAAGAACATACACTGGAAACAGGATCAAAGGTACATTTTAAAAGCATTTGATAACATATTTCCTATTAATCTTTTATTCTTAAAAGTCTGCAAATACAAGTCAAATTGGGCAGTAACATTGGAACAATATAAGCTAATTTAAAATAATACTGAAGACCGAACCCAATAAGGGTTTTATAAAATATACAAATTGTTAATTAGCTAGGGTTTATACCCTGCTCCCAAAACTGTAAGCACACCAAATCACATCAAGGACACTAGCTACCCTCTTACGAAGTAAGTCACAAAAACAAATTGAAGGACAAAGCTATTCGACAACTAGAAGCCTTGAAACCCTCTTGGGGTTTGTTAATCCTAATACTTGAAAATTACAAGAATACAAGGGAAAGGTCCTACCCTGTTGTACAAGGAAGACTTGGACCACGACGACAGCAGGAGGCCGCACCAGGTTTGACACTTGCAATCACAGAAAAATACCCAGAAATTTAGAGTGGAAATATTTAATTGAGACAGAGGAAATCAAATAAGGGACAGAGATGAGCATCGCTAAATGGCTTACCTGAAGCAAAACACCCCAACAAGCTAAGGACGAAGGGCCAACACAACCACAAACGAAAATCCATTTCCATGAAGTCGAAGAAGCCGTCACCTGCTAGCCAAGGCACCTGGAGGTTAGTAAAGAAAAAATGAAAACTAATAATAAGAACCAGAACACGAAGTTACCTCTGTGAAATAGAAGCCGAGCCGCCCAGGAATGAAATTAGCATCTGTTGAATGCACAAAAGACAGATTTTAAAGCCACATTCGAATTACTGAAAGCAACGGACAGAGGTAGGAGAATAATGGAAAAAAGAAGTTCCAGTGTTACCGAGCAGATCACATATTCTTCGTGAGGACGGACGCTACACAAAGGAGGAACCAGGTCGACACACACAACCAAACATTTAGCAGAGTTGCAGGCGCCCACAGGGTCGAAACCTCGACACACCTAGTCAAACATTTAGCAGAGTTGCAGGTGGCCACAGGGTCAAAACCCCTGCTTAACATTCCCTCCCAAACCCTTGCGACGAAAGTCAAGATGACACTCAAACCCTAAAGTCTAATGCATTTAAACGTGGAAGCTTATCCCACGGTTTTGGGCCCGTGATCACATAGTGTCAAGAGAATTGTGAAAGGGGCAGGTTAAAACATTTTTATTTAAAAATAAAACTTCTGTTAGTAAGGTGTTGATAAAGTTTTAATTATCATCCTCGTGTCCCCACCAGAAACTCATCTTTTGCTAGGAACCTTCATTAAACCTTGTTATGGAATATCTACCTTGCTACATTGCTAGGGAACCTAGGTAGCCCCAAATATATTAAAATAATTTTAGGGAAATGGGACATTGGCTTCCAAGTTGAGTGTTGTATGAATCGACACAAATAAAGGTGCAAAATAAGTGTACTAGTACCCAAGCTTGAAAAAGGGATTAATACACAGGAAGCTACTTCTATGGGTGAACCCTCTTTACTATCTTCACGCTTCAAGTCCAATATACTATAAAGAAGTAAGCCACTTAATTAAGCCCTCACCAACCATAGGTTTCATTTCACTAGCTTCCCATGCACTTTTAACACTTATCAACTTATATGGAGGCCTTTTTTAGATTTTGGATACTAACCATTTAACTCCATATTAATTTATAAGCATAATTTAAATGTTTTACATTTTGGCTTTTTTTTTATAGGCATATTTTGTGATTACTTTTACTCGATCTCTAACTAAATTTTGTTGGAATTATGAATTAAGTTAATTCGGATGCATTCAAAATTGCAATTTAGATTAAAAAATTACTATGCCACCAAATTTTATATCTTCAAATTCTCATTAAAAAATGTCAAAACATAAAACATTTACAATCTAGCTAATAATGTATAATGATTTAGATTATGGTTCAATTATTATAAGGAGAAAATCATAAATGGAACATGCTTATAAAGTAAGAAAAATAATCAATATATTCTTGATTCAAAATGGAAGAGTTTAGGTCCACGGGGTCTTGGATAGACGGTGATCGGGTGCTTTGTTAAGGCACTTCTTGATGTGAAGTCACCGGTTCAATTCCTTGCCCCGATCAGGGTGATATGTATTGGACATGATGATGAAGATGTAGTAATACCCAACTTACAAAAAAAAAATGGAAGAGTTTAGCAATTTGCTCCACATCAATATTAACGATATCCTCTCCCATCAAATCTAACAAACAAGTGTAGTATAACTATTTTATGTTTTTGACCTTTTCCAAGCATATTAGGTGAGTTTACCTTAATTTTGATAAATATTTTTTATAAGGTAAACTTAAGCTATGTAATTTGCACAATCCTAGTGCCCAATGGTTTTTTAGGGCGTTCAATTCATTTGTGTATTCAAAAATATATTTAAGTAACAAAATATTCACTATCTCACAACAAATTATATCATCAATTTTTGGTAAAAAAAAGAAAAACATCCAATATTTAAACTAACTTAAGAAATATATTCAAGTTAACCATAAAATTTCAACAATGATAATATATATTGGTTTTTGGAATTTCTAATTTATTCATGATTACATTGAGACAGGAATTTGACTAGTTATAATAACTATCTTAGTATGATGAACACTCTCACTTAATTTTTTGACTTTTAGTTATGTATAACGTTTTATATAAACAGTTCATGGGGTTTTGGATAGACGAGTGATCTATCAAGACACTCCTTGATGTGAAGATATCAGTTCAATGGTTCAATTCCTCGCCCTGATCCGGGTGATATATTGGACATGATGAAGATTGTAGTCCCGCCAAGCTTACAAAAAAAAAACAAACATTTTATATAAACAAAAAATTATAAAATTATTAATAATCTCCATCTTGAATAATGGTAAGGAAAAATTGTTATCCATTTTACTTTCATTTCAAATCCCATTTTGTATTAAAAATTATGATATTTTTTCCAAAAAATAAATAAATTACAATATTCATAATTATTAGTACTTTTTATTGAAAATCTCAATAATACTAATAAAAAATAAAATAAAAATAAACTACATTAAAATGAACCATTAATCAGAATTAGCTCTCCCATCCTCTTAAATATGAAACTAGATAGTCCCAAAAAAAACTTGCATTATTTACAACAAAAAAGTGGTAGAAACAAAATAACATTATATCAAAATATTTAATTTAATAATAATTAAAAAGTGAATAGTCTCAATAAACTTTTTGAAAAAGTAAGACTTCACGACACAACAAATGTCTTACTCAAAATTCATATTCATAACATAAAAACAAATCTATTAAATTGTTTTAAAAATAAAATTTGCGAAAATTGCTACCAGCAAATCACATGCACTCATTATCTCCATGGTGCCGTACTTTCTAGAATTCGCACCAATCATTTAGAAATATGGAAAAGGGTTGCATGTCGGAACACACGGGAAAAACATTTAGGGTCATATCTTCTGAACGTTAATTCTTTCATGTCAATGGAAACTTACTTGGCAATTCATGTTAATAAAAAGGTGTCCACTAAGAAACCCGGCATCAAAATAAAACGCCATAACTTGTGGAGCACGAAATACTTTTTTCTTATTTTGAAAAACGCAATAAAGTGGAAACTTCTCCGCATCATGGAGCTTTTGTGATGTGCGATTCATTGTTTCTATATGAGTCGCAAAATTATTATTATATTTTTGCGTAGTTTATTTTTTTTCTCTCCAAAATGTGGTGATATAATTTGTATAAGATTATAATCCATTAAATTGGATTCATGTTAATTTGTTTCATCTCGAATTCTTCTTGCTTTACTTTTTCTATTTAAAAAAACGTAGTAATGAGGAAATTTCTCTGCATTACTGAGCTTTTATGATGTGTAATTCAATGTTTTTATATAATATCTTATTAGAGTTGCAAAATTATTATTATTTTTTAATGTTATTTATTAAATTTGTCAAAAAAAAATTTAAAAATATCGTAATAGGAATGCTTGAATCCAGTTTTTAATGGTGGAAATGGATTCAAAATCATAAGAAATCCACAAGACACCCAAAATATTGAAGTTTGAGAGATATAACGGGCATTTACAAATATTCCTACCAGATTTTATCAAAATCTTACCAAAATTTCCATAATTTTCCGAGCAAATTTGAAAGCCAGAAAAATTTGAAAGTTAGGTAAACTAGAGCATTATTTTTTGCTTAATTTAATTGTTTTTTTTCCCTCAAAATGCAGTGAGATAATTTTTTATAAAATTATTATACATTAAATTGGATTCCTGCATATTTGTTTCAACTTGAATTCCCTTTGGTTTCGATTTTTCCCCTTTGTTTCTTAAGTATCTTTTTTCTAGTTGATTTCTTCCCCAACTCTTTTTTTTTTTTTTAATAATAATAGTATTAATTCATTCTTTTAATTATGTTCAATTTTATTGTTTTTGTTTTATTATTTTACTATGTTTAATTCTAGTATTACTTTTATTAATACTATTTTGTTATATTAATCATCTCTCTCCTCCTTTTCATTCTTTTACTAACTATTACTTATTATTAATATTATTATATGATGTTATTAATATATTTCTCTTAAAATTGAAAAATAAATATGTGTAAAGTTTTTATCAAAACGAAGAAAAGATCATATATAAATAGGAGGCAAGAGCATCTTCTCCACCTTTCTAAAGTTGAATCTAGAAAGTTTTAGAGTAAAATTCTTGTCGTAAAACGACAAAAAATAATTCAATCCCGTCAAAGAACTTGGATATCTATCTTAAGAATTTTTACGATTCCCCCGACACCATGGGCGTCATCTCAAACACTCCTATAGAGAAGGATGTATTTTTTGTGGAGGGCATGGAGTTCGACATTAAGAAACTCACTAATGGGAAATTTAGGGAAATTGAAGTCAACCAAACTGGAATTTTCAAAATGGGAAAGTTTGTCCTCATTCCTCATATACATAAAATCCTCAATTTGGAAGTGAAACAAGGCTTCCATAAGCTTTGGACACAAAACCTTATTGTATCTATCTTTAAAAGTGGGGATAAAAACATTCCCTCTAACTTAAGGACCATTACGATTAGCCACATTTTATCCAAACTCTATGGGCTTATTTTGGAAAAGAGGATTAGCCTTTGGCTGAAGGCTAGGGTAAAAGAGATAAAGGGAATGTTGGAATTAGGAGACATCACTCAACTATAAACCATCTTGTTACTCTTATGATCATTTTAGAGGAATGTCACAATAATAAAACTCATCTCTTTTGTTGTTTTGTTGACTTTAAAAAAGATTTCAACACACTTCCTTGGGATAAGCTATGGAAGAGGCTAGAAGAGATAATTGTTCCTCTTGAGTTGAGGGTTATTATGACTAAGCTATACAAGAATGTTATTGCCAATCATAGGACCACAGAGGGTTGGTAAAAAGAAATTAAATGCAATATTGGAGTTAAGCAAGGGTGTCCCCTATCCCCTACCCTTTTTGGCATTTAGATTGGTAAGCTAGAAGAGTGTTTGGAAGTTGCGGGATGTGATGGCGTCGGGTTCACTGGTATGGTTATTAATTTTCTCATTTATGTCAACAATATCATTCTTCTAGCCAAGAGCCATGATGATCTCGACAAGAAACTTAGAATCCTCCGAGATTACTACTCCAAGATAGGTATGAATGTTAATACAAAAAATACTAAAGTTACGATATTTAAATCCAAAAAGATCAACTATGAAAAATTCATATATATAATAACTACTTGGAGAAAGTTTCTTCATATAAATATTTGAGAATTGACACTTATCATCATCTCAATTGGAATTATAGCACTAAGAAAAAGAAAATTGGAGGCTGGAAAACTTTTTATGGGCTTGAAAATAATTGTAAGTCAACAGATCTTTGTGTATGGAGTAAAAAAAGTTCATCTTTGAGACTCTTGACACCCTTGTTATTTTATATGGATGTGAGGTTTGGGATTGCAGTATATCTAAAGAATCATGGAGGAAGATTGAGTTGATCCAAAAGCAATTTATAAAATACACTTTACCATTACTTATTATTCCTTTCTTTATATTTTAATGACCATTTCATATTACTATTATTTATAATTATTTTTCTATTTTTGATGTGATTTTTAGGTTTCTTTTTATTAATTATTTGTCCAACAACTGCATTTTTATTTTTAATTGTTTTTTTGTCTAACAGTTATTTTCCTTCTTTGAATTTACCTTGTAGTTCTCTTTGTCCCTTTTTTGTTTAATATTTTATCCCGACCAAATTTTCTTCATCAATTTGTCTTGATGATGAACCACATTAGTTGGTTAGAAATGTTGGCAAGAATAAATAATAATATGATGGATTTAGAACAATATTTCCAAACAAATTTCCTCACAAAATCCTCAATTCACACATTATAATGCATTTTTTAATACATAAATGGAAAAATATCTTTAAAAATCTCTCAAAATATTTGGATTGCACTAAATATATAGTTAAAACCTGCAATTTCAACAAATCCCTATTCGATTTTAGGAAAAAATGATCGGAAACTCTTCTCGAAAAAATCCAAAACATAGAATAGTTAGACTACACTTTAATTTTGTAGCAAATTTCTCGTATTATAAAAATCCATCCAAAATTATTATCACATTTTGTATTATACAAGTCCATTCAAAATATGAGCAAAACCTTTAAATTAAGGACATTGATTTATCGTGCATAAGACTTAGATCATAGTGGAACTTTGATGATGTCTAAAATTTATATCAAAGTCTTTTCAAATTGGTAACTAAAATGATGGTCATTTTGCAACAAGATTAGCTTACTCCTTGTTGTTGCAGGATTAATTCGAGCAAAGGTACATGTTAAATTATCACATAAAACTTAAAGTCTTTTAGGATAAAAAGTGGATAAATAATAAATCACCTTGGTAGAAGGAATGCACAATAATTCATCTCTAACACTTACTGTAACACCCTCATCCCACATCTACCCAAGTAATAGTCCAACTGGGGTAAATATGTGACGAGAGGCCACTATAATGAGATTCAACCTCCTAGGTGACCTTAAGGAAGTGGAACCGACATAAAGACATCAAAAGACCCTGTACAGTATCAACAACACCCCTAAGAGGCAACCCAACCCTTCAAGCAGAACCCCTGGGTCACACTAACATTTTGACCCTTTTGAGCCACAACCGCATGCATAATACTGCATGCTTGTGGCTAGGGGGCTATAAAATCAAAATTGAGCATTAAAATTAAATTTGGACAAAACTAGAAAAGCTTGTAATGGCTCGTTTGAAGTAATGGTTGCAGGACACCAGGGCTCGAACCAAATGCATATCTGGAAACTATGGGAACCAAGGATGGATGAGCACCTATTGGTTCACATCAAAGTAGCTAGATTGAGGCCAGTCAATGCTGGTCAAACTAGAATAACTGTTCAGAAATATCCCCTATTTTGAGCATGAAATATGGGCAGATTGTGATTTTAAGGGAATTTTCCTAGATTTTAGAGATAGGATTACTGATTTCGAATTATAGGCCCTATATAAGGTTATAATAAATGTATTTGAGTGTTTTTAGCCAATTGGTTTCCAAAAACTTGTATAAATATGTGACGTTTGAAGGAGGAAGACATCCATTTTTAATATATGAATTTGAAGGCTTTTGCAAATCAGTGAAAGGGGTTGGTTCAGAGTTTCTGTTTCTTCTATTATGCTTGATGGATGATGTTTGATCTAGTTTCCAAATTCTTCTAATATGATATTCACCTAAAGTGCGCAGCGGAAGCATGGAGGGCCCCCATTGCCGAGCTTGTGCACTAGTCTCTTATTTTTTTGGTACTTTCATTTCTGTTTGTTGTACTTTCATTTCAGTTTGTTGTAATTTCATTTCATTTTGTTATGATTTCCTTAAGTATATTCAATTTTTGGCTAAGTTCTTATTGATATGCTTGATAAAGGGATATTATGAATTGACCTCTCGTAAGAGAGCTTGGTGTTTCTTTTCACCTTCAATAGGCTAGACTTATCAAATATTGCTTATCTTATTTAAGTTTTGATTAAGTTATTATTGATATGCTTGATTGGGAGATATTATGAATTTACCCCTTGTAAAAGGGCTTGGTATTTCTTTCACTGTCACTAACTAGACTTGTCAAAAGTTGTTCATTTTATGTGCGATTGATATGTTGCTATTTAATTCATTAATTGATTAAGAAAATTGATGATCTGAAGGTGTTAAAGTTTCCATTGAATGCTTTTTGAATCTTTCTCCTGTAAGGGAGAATGAAGTTTGCTTGGCAATAATACTCAAGATTTCAACTAGCTAGGTGTTAAACTTGTAGAATCTGCTTCTAAACCATATCTGTTGGAGTGCTTCTAAGATTATGAAAACCGGATTGATAAAATAATTGATGATATAATTTTAATCCTTAAATTGGACCAACATTTTGGCGTCGTTTCCGGGGAAGCACATTTAGAGGGTATAATTTTAGCCAATTCATTTTAATTTTTCATAAAAAAAAACAAATTTTAGTTTATCATTTAGTTTTTTTTTTTTTTTTTTTTTAATGCCCAGGGAAAGAAATTAGAAAGGTAGATCCCAAAAAAAAAATCCCAACCACTAATAAAAACTCACTAGCTACAAAATTCATTTGCAAAACAAAGATCTACATAACATGATCTACATAACAAAAATAATTTAGAGAAGGAGGCTATGCCACCACAAGGATCTTCCTAAATCCTTGTCAACAATTTAGAATGGTCACTAGGGATGAATATTCATTTCAAAAGTTAGAAGAGGAAAAAATCATCCATGAAAAGGATCCACAAGAAGAGAACCTAGAAGCTTCACCTAGTTATCTTTCTAAGGAGATCAATGAGATATGGATCACATGTGATGAAGTTCAAACAATAGAGCTAGAAATTGAAGAATATCTAGCCTATGTATCAAATGATCCCTTGTGCATTCATGACTTTGAACAAGTTCCAAAAGAAGAACTTTGTGATATGACAATTAAGGAGAGCCAAGCAAACAAAGATCATTTCAAAACTTAGTTTCAACTAGTCATTAGGCCACAACAACACTCCATTTTTCAACATTCCTTAGCATCAAATCTTTATGGTCAACAAATTTTTTATGTCTAAGCATTCATTAAAGTATATTTCTCAAACTTGGATGTGAGTCTACTTATGATCTTGTTACGCAAATGGATGCATTGGAAATTCTCTCATAGTTGAGAGAATGCATTATTTTTCTATAATAGAGTAGGATAGAATATAATAAACTAAATAAATAGAATGAATTCACAATAAGAATTTTGGTTCAAACTCTCATGAATAATTCTTCAAATCATTATTCAATACTCATTTGGAAGGATTCCATGGAAAATGCAGCCAGAACAATCCTATTTTGGGTAACCATATATGATCATTTTGAAACAATGTTTTTAAAATATATCTCTTGAAATCTAGTTTTTAATCCATTTTGACATTTTCAATTTATATCACAAATGAAAAAGATATGGTCAAAACAAATACTAGGTCTTAAGTGAAATTTTGAGGACAGAGTTAGTATAGCCTTGATTCTAGGGGTCTAATGGAGACATTTTTACATGATATTTATAGGGAAGATATCCCTTGGAATCTAGTTTCCAAATAAATTTGAATCACCTAAATCTGACATCATATGAAAAAGTTATGCTTTAAATACTAACTGCTTGTCGAAAAATCTACATGGTGACAATTTTAGACCTTGATTGTTAATTGACATATTTCACACATCAAATCATCTTATTTCCAAACCTTGTTTACATGGGAGATATATATTCAAGTATAGTTCAATACACTATTTGAGTCATCCCATTTGGAGGTAAAATGAAAAAGTTATTCCACATTTAGTGACAACATGTCTTAAAATCAACATAATGAAACTCTCCCTCCTAGGTCTGTTCATTAGAAACTTTGTGATATCAAGCCTAAGGATTTTTAAAACCTATTTCTACTGGATAGGAAAAAATGAATCTACTTTAATCTCCAAGTGGAATAACATCAATCCGATCTTTAACGAAAACGTTACACTCCAAATAGTGACTATTGGTCTAGTTAAAAATTTGCAAGCAACTCTATCAAACACGGTACTCTTCATCTTTTTTAGCATACCATATTAAACCATTTTGAAAACCTGTTTATACCGGAAGTATCCATATGAAATCAATTTAACCTAGCTTTGGAATCCTTCTAATTGGACATAAATCAAAGATTTTGTGAACATAATACCACTAGGAGGTCTAGGATGGCCACAATTCCTCAAGGGGTAAACAAATGAATTTTCTTTGCATATCATCTTTGGAATTGTTTTTCAAGCATTTCTTACATATTTCTTGGAAGAAGAGAGACTGTACACCTCTCTTCCTCCAACATCTAATATTTTACTGCAGGTAAGTACTATGTTTTTGCAGTTCCTAGGAAGATTTAAGGGGTCAACTGCGTGGACGAAGGAATTTTCAAAGTTAATCTTTAAAAATCCATATCTACGAATATGAAGTGAAAATATTCAAGTGAAAACAAAGAGGAAATTTATGTTGATTTTATCCAAAGAAACTCAAAGATCTTGAAGATTGCCTTCCGTTGCTGACCAACAACACCGATAATCTTATAAGATTGATCGAGATAAAGGCAAAATATATGAAGGCAATCAACAAAAGAAGAAGACAAGTTCATTTCCAAGTCACATGCATTGCCAAATAAACCTTCCATGTTTCATATTGTTCATGGTTTCATTCATCATCCATATATTATGTTGAAGTCCAAAATTATTATCCATATATCCATCTACTCCTAGATCATGAATTCAACCTAACTTACTTTCATTAGTTTTCCATACTTCCCTACTCCATTATACCCCACTTCCCTACCTTCAAATAAAAAAGAAAAAAAAAAGGTCAAAAATAATAAAGGGGTTTGGCTGTGAAAATCTAGGTTCCTGACACAGTACAACCCCGAATTCATACTGTAAAACCAATTTACTTGGCTAGTATGACTTATGAAAAATAAAAAGAGTTATATTTTCATTTCATTTCATTCTAATACTCAATATTTTCTTCTTTGAAAGATAAATACTTGAGGACAAGTCTCAAAATAAGCAAGGGGGAGAGGGAAACAAAAATCATTTATACTTTTGTTATCCTTTCCATCTCAAAAAATCAGATTACTTTAAGCAACTTCAAAGAAAAGCTATTCAATTTCAAGTTATTACAAAGGGACCTGAAAAATAAACATCTAAAATTGTCAGAAAGGGACCTGAATACAAGCTACAGTACATGAGCAACATTATTCAGAAGGGACATGTACTATTCAAGTTCATTATTCAGAAGGGACCTAAACTATTCAATATCACCATGCAAAGTTCAAAATCTATAGAAGGGACCTGAAGTGAATCAAGTCAAAAGGGACCTGCACAAAGGAAACAAGGTTACAATTTAGGTGACAACATTTCAAGTAAAGGAAATTTACATACAAGGACTACTTTCAAATACTACCTCATCTCAGGAACAAAAAAGACGCTGACATGAAGGCGCCTACTTCTACAAGCAAGTTACAATCAATAAACAATGGGAAGTTTTGTAAGTTATTTTTTTTGTTTTAATGCTTTTGATTTTGACATAATATCCATGGTATTTCTGATGTTATTATACTAGTTATAAGCATGTATTTTATCAGTGATGATGTATGGATTTGTCCATGTTTTTAATTGTAAATGAATTCACAATGTATCTATGGTCATATAGATTATATTGCAGCTAATGATGTAAGGGAGCAATGAGACCCGATGCTTAAATTTGTTGTTTACACCTATAGATTCAATGTTTGTGACATGTTTGACAAAATCCATTTCATGGCTAGGAGGGGTCCAAAGGAGTTCTTGTTGATGTGATTGCTTCTGTATCATTGTTCTAATGTTATTTATCATCCCCTATTTTTTCATGAATTTCTTGGCAGTGACCGCGGCTCTGGGCCTGAAAAGGTGGCTCAAATACTGGAGTTGCAGACACAGAACTGGGAATTTGGGTGTTATACCTGGGGCTATAACCTCTTAGCCACATGCATGCAGTCTTATGCCTGTGGCTGTGGCTCAAAAGGGTCAAAATGTCAGTGTGACCCAGGGGTAATAGGCCTGCAAGGTTGGGTTGCCTCGTAGGGGTGTTGTTGATACTGTACAAGGCATTTTGATGTTTTTTTGTCGGTTCCACTTCCTGAAGGTCACCTAGGAGGTTGAATCTCATTATAGTGTCCTCTTGTCGCATATTTACCCCGGTTGGTTGGTTACTTGGGTAGATGTGGGATGGGGGTGTTACAGAGTGGTATCAAATCATGGTTGCGATCTCCTTGGGCAGTGTATGGTTTCCATTCTCTTTGAGTGATGTCTAGTTCCTCTTTGGTTGATATATGATACCACAAAGTGGTATTAGAGCATGGTTCAAATCTCAGATGGATGGGAAATGTGTTGATCATGCATTTATGTTGCTTGCATATGTGTTTAGTATGCTGGTGGTCTATATGTGCTTGTTGCATATGTGTTGTGTTGGCCATGGTGGAAGTGGTGGCGCCATGGAAGTGTTGATGGTGTTGTTATCAACATGTTGTCATCAGTTTATGGATGGTTATGTGTTGCTCATGCTTGTATATTGTTCTTGCACGCTTGCTTACATATTGTTACATATTGTAGATGCATTGCTTGTTTATGTGTGGTTACATATTGGTCATACTTTGGTCTTATCCGTGTATATTTGCTTTTGTGATGTCATATGTTGAACATGCATTGGTCGTTCATGATTGGTTATGCATGTGAAGTGGGTGCATATGGTCAAGTTGCATTGGTTTGATTGAGGTTGTTGCGCACAAGGTCATTGTATGCAATTAGGTCATCATGATGATATTGGTATGTTATGATGCTAATGTGTCGGGTAAGATATAGTAGGATATGTAAATCATTAAAGTGATGTTGCAACAATGGATTTTGGGGTAAGATCAGATCATCATACAAGTGTGCATGTTTGGCATGCTGGTACGTGATTCATGGTTGTTGTAAGCATTAGGGTTACTTATATGTTTGTTGTTCCATTGTTATTTTAGTTACATGTATGATATAGTTGATCAATGTAGTCATATGCATTATGGTTATGTGTATGCCTTTCATTTTATTGATGTTATGGTTACCTACATGATAGATGATAGTTAATTAGTCTGATCATATGCGCATGCTTTGGTTAGTCAAGCATGGTATTACTTGATGACTATGTTATATGTTGTTGATGAATATGTTATATGTTAACTTATAGTTAACTCGATGATTATGTTGTTGATGAACATGTCATATGTTGACTTAGTGTTTTTATATGTTAGTTAACTTGATGATTAGGGTTATATCATTAATATATTGATGTTAAATGTATCATGCTAATTTGGATTGGGCTATGCAGTTGGTTAGGGTTATGATGTTCAGGTATGAGTCGACCTAATTATGATAGTGTGTTGTAATAATCTAGACTAACTATGCATATGTGAGTGTTATGCATGAATGAAAAATGTTTATGAGCTCATGATATGAACATGTTAGTTAGTTACTGTTATGGATAACATGATCTTATTTGTATTTGAGCTGATGTGTTGTGAAGTTATATCGTGCTAACTAGATTGATTGTGCAGACAAGATAGCCTCCCCTGAGATAGATTAAGGTATGAGCTTGCTTATGTCCCCTACTTTGTACTTGAATGTTTGATTATGTCATATATTTTGTGTTTGAGTGTCGGTGTCTATTATGTCATCTATTTACTATTGAATGTTTGATTAATCACATGTTATGAGCATGCTTCTATAAGATTGCATGAAGTAATGATTTTGTTTTAAGACAATTGATATGTACTTGAGTGTAAGTAAGTGATAGTTGTAGCATAATGTATTATGACTAATGACTGTGAGTTGATTTTTGATTATGACATTGTTGTTAGTCTTTGTATAGGCTGGTTTTATTTAATAGATATGATGTCTTGTTGTTTGGAACATGTGATTGACATGTGTGAACAATTACAGGGAAACATGCTTGGTATTGGCATAACAAGTGAAGATAAATAGTATATTGTACGTTTATATTATACACTGATAGTTATGTGTTTATGGAAGTATGATGTTGGGGATTGCATGGCAAGAGATTGCCATGAAATTTTGAAGAAGGCTCAAGTTGAGATTTCCCTTGGAAGCATTAGGAACGTGGGGGGATTGAGTCATGGTGTTTGTTGCTAGTCTTGTGCCTTTGGTCTCTTGTGATTGTGCGCTTGTTCTGCGGCCTTGATTGCGTCTATTGCATGGCCATGCCACTTTGTTGTAGTGTCGTATTGCCTTGGTTTTCATGGTTTTCTTATTGTTGTTTCTTAATTTTGTACTTGTATTTTATGTTTTTAGAGTCTTGGGAATTGGTTGGGAAAGAGGAAAGTTAATGGAGCTCAGGGAGAGCTTTGTGGTACCCAACAGGTAATAATAGACACGGATGAAGCTCAGTGCATGAGTAAGTGCAGCGGAAGGTAAGAATATGACAATTGGTTGGATTGGTTGTGATGTAGTGTGGCTGCAAATATCAGAATATACGCGTGGAAGTTTGTTTATATGGCCCACACCAATGATAATCAATCACAATGGTTATCACTTCACACCTTTTATAACTTACCTCCCCACAGATTTCACAACTTAACACTTTTGCAATTTTTACGATTTTGCGATTTCACAATTCGTAATGAACTTGATATCGCACGTCGCAGCTTTTATAGTTTATTCATAATTGTGCCCCTTATCCTGTGCAATATGCGATGTGCATTGCTTCGCATCACAAACTCCTTATCTTACCTTTTATCGCATCACAACTAATATAACTTACCGTTGCGACGTCTTAACACTAAATGCAAAAATATGCGATGTGCGAATTTTCAATAATTGCGATTTGCTCCACACCATTGATCTACGCCCAGATCTAACAGTCCTTACTACTACTTCACTGAAATACTTCACATCACAATTCAAATAGCTTATTATGTAAAGACTTAGCATGTAACTCTAAATTCTGCGATGTGTGATGGTCGATTGCACGAAACTTCAAAGTTTGCCCGAATGAACGACTTCACCCAAAACTTTTACACAGAACCCCGTTGTGTCTTTACTGTTCGCACCACCAATCGAATACTTTAAATGCACTGTGCGATAATGTGATATCTAACTCACAAATAAATAAAAACGATAATTAACACAAACAGGAGAATTAAAACACACAAACACTTGGAATTAATAAGAGATGCAAATACACAGAGCCAATCCCTTTGTTGGCTGGATGTTTACAATGACTTATCCTCTATGTCTACTCCTATATCACATTGTTCGCACACTTATCTCACACCTATCCCTATCCATCACACCTCACACCTATTTACGAGTATATCTAACTGAAAGCGATTACACTCGTCTTTATTAGCTTTCAAACAAACTTTATCCTATCCTCATAATCTAATATATTTGGCTAATCTCCTTGCAAGGAGAATCAAATTGCTATTTTTATTCCTATTTAATCTAAGACATAAAAAAAAAAAAAACTAACTTCTCACAATTAAATCTTAACAGAATATTAATAACCAAGTTTTCCACCTCTTGTTAGCCACAACATGTGAACACATAATCACATTGCTAGCTAAATTCCGGATGCTCTTGCATTAGACTCCCAGGGAAGAAACGATTGATCCATCGATGTTTCAGGATCTGCATTAAACTTATGTAACTCTGCTACTGTCATCCAACTTCCATCTTCCACTGGTTGTCCTTTCCATTTTACTAGATACTGATAATAGGTCTGTCCCCTGGTCTTCTTTGTTTCTCTTTTCTCCAGAATGGCTTCCAGTTCTTTCTTTGTTGACTTTGGCATATGTTCCTTCCAATTCAAAGTCTGGTCCTCCTCTTCTGTATTTTCTTCTTATATTTATTCCTCTATTCCTTCGTATGGGTACAAATACGCAATATTAAAGATGGGTGATATCCCAACTACTTCTGGTAACTCAATCTCATATGCATTTGAGGAAAACTTCTTCAAAATCCTACATGGCCCTATCTTTTTCCTTTTCAGTTTGTTATAGGTCTTGATTGGAAACCTTTCCTTCCTTAGATAAAACTTGACTAAATCATCTACTTGAAACTCCCTTTCAGTCCTCTTCATATCAGCTCTTTGTTTATACTTTTGGGTATTTTTTCTGTAAGCTTTGCTTGACATCTTCCTGGAATTCCTGTATTCGTTCTGGAAATTCTTCAGCCTTTGCAGTCCTTGTCTCCTATTTGTTCAAATCTCTAAGTTCAGACACACCTCTTGGATGCATTCCAAAAACAATCTGAAATAGACTTATCCCATTACTCTGGTTAGGAGTATCATTATAGGAAAATTCAGCTTGAGCAAGTGCTAAATCTCATTGCTTTGGATTTTTGTAAACCAAACTCCTTAATATGTTTCCCAAGCTTCTATTCACCACTTCAGTTTGTCGATCCGTCTGAGGATGATAGGCTGAACTGAAACTAAGGATTGTACCTAGCTTCTTCCATAGAGTCCTCTAGAAGTGTCCAACGAAATTTGTATCCATATCTGAAAAAATACTCACAAGGAGTCCATGTAATCTTATAACTTTAGAGAAAAAAAAATTAGCAATGTGAGTTGCATCACTAGTTTTATTACAAGTAATAAAATGAGCCATTTTAGAAAACCTATCTGCGACAACATAGATAGAATCATGTCCCCTTTGAGTCTTCGATAAACCTAAAACAAAATCCATGCTGACAGCATCCCAAGGTCTATTGGGTATTGGCAATGACTGATATAACGTAGTGTTTTGGCTTGTTCCTATGGCATGTTGACAAATCCTGCACTTCTAAACAAAATTTTTGATATCACTTTGCATTTTTGGCCAATAATAAAAAAGCACTTACTTGAGCAAATGTTTTGTCCTGTCCAAAGTGTCTAGATGATCCTCCACTGTGTTTCTCCTTAATCATATTTTCCCTCATGGAGCACTTATGTATACACAATTTATTATTCTTGAACAACAATCCTCCTTGAATCAGGTAGTCCATCCATTGGCTTCTATTATGAATCACATGATTTTTAACAGCTGCACATATTTCTTTGAAATCTGGGTCTTCCTCATACAAATCAACAATTTCTTCAAACCCTAAAATGTCAATCTTCAATTCTCGCATAATCAAATTTACTCTACTCAAAGCATCAACAACTTTGTTTGCCTTACCACTTGTGTGTTTGATTACAAAGGTAAAACTTTGCAAAAACTCCACCCACTTAGCATGCTTTTGGTTCAACTTCGGCTGATTATTTATGAAATGCAGTGCATGGTTATCCAAATACAACACAAATTCTTTGGGCAACAAATAATGCCTCCATTTCTTCAAAGCCTGCACAATAGCATAGAACTCCTTATCATAGGATGAATACTTCCTCTTGGCCGCATTTAAATTTTCACTGAAATAAGCTATTGGTCTATGCTCTTGACTCAAGACAGCTCCAACTTCTATCCCACTAGCATCAGTCTCAACTTGGAATATTTTATCAAAAATTGGCAGGGCTAAAATAGGTCTTTCAGTGATCTTTCTTTTCAACAAATTGAAATTCTAATCTGCTGCTTCTGTCCGCTTAAATGGCTAGTTACTCTCCTTTATTGTTTCAATTATTGGTGCATAGATATGACTAAAACCTCTTATAAACTTTTTGTAAAAACTTGCAAGACCATGAAAGCTCCATATCTCAGATACACTTCTTGGAGTTGGCCAATCCAATATTACCTGGATCTTTTCTGGGTCCATCTTCAAGCCTTCTTCTTAGACTATAAATCCCAAGTAAATGAGCTCCTTCTTCATGAAACTACACTTCTTCAAATTTATAAGATAGACTATCACAAATTTTCCTGCCTACTCTTTCAAGACCTTGTTCATTAGTCTCATAAATGTGCTTGGTGCATTAGTGAGCCCAAAAGGCATCACTAACCACTCATACAACCCACTGTTGGTCTTAAATGCAGTCTTCCATTCATTTCCTTCTCTAATCCTTATATGATGGTATCCACTCTTCAGATCTATCTTTGTAAAATACTTTGACCCACTTAAACAATCCATCAAATCATATATGCGTGGCAATGGAAATCTATACCTAATAGTGATCTTGTACACATGTGCCACTCATGTACACATGCGCCACTCTCCTCCCTTCTTTGGACTAAGCACGACTTGTACTGCACATGGACTAAGGCTTTCTTTGATCAGTCATTTATCTAACAACTCCTGTACCTGTCTTCCAACTTCTTCATTCTCCCAAGGGGACATTCTATATGCTGCTTTGTTTGGTAAACTTGCACCAGGTATTAAATCTATGTGATGACTGATACTTCTGACTAGTGGAAATTTACTTGGTAATTCATCAACAACTATATCAACATAATCATCCAACATATTTTTAATCTCCACAGGCATATTATCTAATTTTGTAGACGTGAGAATTACCATGGATTTACCCACAATAGAAAAATGCATTTCTTTCTCCTTCTTGACTTCTTGCAGCAATTCCTTTCCACTAATAAACATAACATTATTCCCAGCTGCTCCTTTTTCTGCTTCATCCTTCAAAGGTAGCAATGTGTGATTCTTTCCATCCTTATCTATGGTATAAGTATTCCTTTTTCCATCATGAATGGCTTTTATGTCAAATTTCCAAGGCCTTCCCAGTAATACATGGCACACGTCCATTGGCATCACATCTCACAATATGACATCCTTATATGTACTGATCTATATCTCTACTTTGCACTGTTCTATCACCAAAATTTGATGTCCCTTCTGTAGCCACGACACTCTAAAGGGAGTATGGTGTACCATCTTAATCAACCCTAATTTCTCAACCATATCCTTGGAAATAATATTATCAGTGCTTCCACTGTTAATCACAACTTTGCAACACTTATCTTTAGACTTGCATACAATCTTGAATAAGATATTTCTTTGAGCCGACTCATTTGCTTCCTTCTCTGCTCTAAGAAATACTCTTTTGAGAAATAAAGACTCTCCTACCTCAGGTGGTTCTTCTTTTTCCACGACTTGAGGGTTTTCTTCCTTTTCCTCAACTACATTCACATTCCACTGATTTGCTGGATTGTTATGAAGACAATCCCATGATCCGTGTCCCCATTCTCCACATGTGTAACACCGAATTTCTCTTCCTCGACCTCTGCCTATGGGTGAAAATCTTCCTCTACCAAAGTCTCCTTTTTGCAGTGGTTTGCTACTCGAACCTCCGGCTTCATTCTGAGAGTGCTGAAATCTTGGTCTGAAAGTTCCTCTTCCTCTTGCTGGACTTTTACCTCTATTCTTTTGAATTTTTTTCCTCAACATTTTATCCTCTGCCTTCAAATATTCTTGATGGGCATCCTCAATTGTCTTCAGACTCAATAAAACAATTTCATCCTATATATCATACCTTAAACCATTGATGTATCTGGCTACTTTCTCCATATAATCTTCATCATGTCGTGTTCTAATGCTCAACTTGTAAAATCCTCTGTATACTCCTTGACAGTCATTCCTTTTAGTCTCAAATTCTGCAACTGTTCGAAAAGATTCAATTGATAGTCTTTTGGCATAAAATTTTTCTTTAATTTACTTACCATTTTATCCCATTGCTTGATCTTAGGCTTTCCCTTTCTAATCCTGGATGTTTGTAGTTCATCCCACTAGATAGATGCATGGTCCTTCAACTTTTAGCTACAAAATTTACCTTCTTCTTATCTTCGACCTCTTCTAAGTCGAAATACTTATCCACTGAACTGATCCAATCTATCATCTTGTCTACATTAAGGTTCCCCTCATATGAAGGAATCTCCATTCTTGGTTTTCCACTAAATTTTGCTAATATCTTGAAAATTTTAGCTTCCTCTCTTTCTTCTTCTTCTTCTTCCTCAGAAGATTCTTATGTTGCACTGATATCTCCTTCATCAGGTGTTCTCTTCTGAGCAATTTCCATTGTCACTATCCTTGTAAAAAGGTGTCAAATCTCTTCGAGAAAAGCTGCATTTGCTATAATTCTTTCTCGACCCATGCCAGCTCCTCTCCTAGGCAACATATTTGTTACACTCCTTGAGAACGAAACTCAAACTTGCTCCAATACAAAATGATGCCGCGTGGCTGCAAATATCAGAATATACGGGCGAAACTTTGTTTTTATGGCCCACACCAACGATAACCAATCAAGGTGGTTATCACTTTGCACATTTGATAACTTACCTCCTCGCATATTTCACAAATTAACGTTTTTTCAATTTTTACGATTTTGCGATTTCACAATTTGCAGCGAACTGGATATCGCACGTCGCAGACTTTATAGTTTGTTTATAACTATGCCCCTTATCCCGTGCAATATGCGATGTGCGTCACTTCACATCGTGAACTCATTATCTTACCTTTTATCGCATCGCAACTAATATAATTTACCGTTGTG
Organism: Pinus albicaulis; assembly: GCA_034641835.2. NCBI lineage: Eukaryota > Viridiplantae > Streptophyta > Pinopsida > Pinales > Pinaceae > Pinus > Pinus albicaulis. Next base: position 1,676,240,418 of record CM076580.1, read on the forward strand.
ATGTCTTAACACTAAATGCAAAAATCTGCGATGTGCGAATTTTCAATAATTGCGATTTACTCCCCATCGTTGATCTACACCCAGGTCTAACAATCCTTACTACTCCTTCGATGAACTACTTCACATTGCAATTCAAATAGATTATGATGTAAATCCTTAACATGTAACTCGTAATTCTGCGATGTGTGATGGTTGATTTCATGAAACTTCAAAGTTTGCCCAAATCAATGACTTCACCCAAACCTTTTACACAAAACCTCGCTGTGTCTTTACTGTTCTTACCACCAATTGACTACTTTGAATGCACTGTGAGATAATGTGATATCTAACTCACAGATAAATAAAATGATAATTGACACAAACAAGAGAATTAAAACACACAAACACTTGGAATTAATCAGAGATGTGAATACACAGAGCTGAGCCCTTTGTTGGCTTGATGTTTACAATGAATTCTCCTATCTGTCCACTCCTATGTCACAATGCTCGCACAATTATCTCACACCTATCCCTATCAATCACACCTCACACCTTATTACAATTATATCTAACTGAAAGCGGTTACACTAGTCATTATTAGCCTTCAACAAACTCTATCCTATCCTCATAATCTAATCTATTTGGCTAAATCTCCTCGCAGGGAGAACCAAATTGCTATTTTTATTCCTACTTAATCTAAGACATCAAAACATAATAACTTCTCACGAGTAAAGCTTAACAAAATATTAATAACCAAAATTTCCACCTCTTGTTAGCCACAACATGTGAACACATAATCACATTGTTGGCTAAATTCCAGATGCTCCTACATCATGTTGGGTCCATTGTGGAAAATGGATGGTGGCAGAACAATCACAAGAAAGGTAACAAGAAAGGTAAAGTGACTGGATATGAGGTGTTAGATTCCTTGGCTATGTTGGGAATTGTTGTTCTCAATGTTGTGCATACTATGCACGCATAAAGGGATTTCTCTTAACCTAGACCTTATGATATCTTGCAATTATGTTGAGATCATTATTATGTGGATGTTTATATATGCATACATGTATGTATGTATGTATGACGTGTCTGACAAGGTCGTCATGGATCATGATTGTTTAATCCTAATTTTTATATGTATATAAGTGTGTATGTATGTCGTTTTCTGACACGATGATGATTTTTTTATGCTAATGATTATATATGTATGTATCTATGTATCTATGTCACTATCTGACAGGGTTCCCAGGGATCATTCTTGTGGAGGAATGATTTCTTATGCAGGTGAACGGAATGAAGAGGTTCTTGGTTTAATGAGGAATCAAGTGGAAAGAGTAATCTTGACAGACCTATGAGGTCAGTATCATTTGGATATGATTTAATGTTATATGCTTGTACTATGCCTATGTTTATGTTATGGACAGGTAATGATGAAGGGTACATCAACGAAGTGAAAGTAGTGTGATTTGCGACATGTTAGGATAAGCATGGATAATGGAAAGACACTAGAAGCAAGTTTTCTTTGTGGGGTTAGTGTATGGTTTTGGATGTGCAGTGCTATTGTTGTGTATATGTACTGCATGTTGTATATTCAGTGACTGTACCTATGGTGATGTGTAATGTTGCATATGTAGTGCCGTGTACATATGATATTATATGCATGTTGTATATATGGTGTTGTTTGTATATTGTGTATTCAGTGCTAGGTATAGATGGTGCTATGTACATGTTGGATATGCAATGTTGTGTAGATATCATACTGTGCGCATGTTGGATATGTGGTGTTGTGTGCATATGGTGTTGTGCGTATGTTGGATATGCCATGTTGTGTATGTATGGTGCTATGTACATGTTTTATGTGTGGTGCTTGTTGGTCCAGTTTAAGGATTCAAATTAGATCATAAATTATTTTATCAATCTGAATTTCGTAATATTAGAAGCACTCCAACATATATGGTTTAGAGGCAGATTCTACAAGTTTAACACCTAGCTAGTTGAAATCTTGAGTATTATTGCCAAGAAAGCTTCATTCTCCCTTAGAGGAGAAGGATTCGAAAAGCCTTCGATGGAAATATTAACACCATCGGATCATCAATTTTCTTAATCAATTAATGAATTAAATAACATCAAATTAATCACACATAAAATGAATAACTTTTGACAAGTCTAGTTATTGACAGTGAAAGAAATACCAAGCCCTTTTACAAGGGGTCAATTCATAATATCTCCCAATCAAGCATATTAATAATAACTTAACCAAAACTTAAATAGGATAAACAATCTTTGATAATTCTAGCCTATTGAAGGTGAAAAGAAACACCAAGCTCTCTTACGAGAGGTCAATTCATAATATCCATTTATCAGGCATATCAATAAGAACGTAGCCAAAAATTGAATATACTAAAGGAAAGCATAAAAAACTGAAATGAAAGTACAACAAATTGAAATGAAACTACCAAAACAATGAGAAACTAGTGCACAAGCTCGACAATGGGGGCCTGTTGAAGCCTAGAAAATCTCTGCTTCAAACATTGGGGAAAACCACCCGGTCGGGACCTTAGGACAACTCCTTTTTCGTTTGGTATGGTGGCTCCGACTGGATTTAAAGGACCAGTTTCCTTATAACTAAATGGGTTGGTTTGGATGGGTGGAAAAATGGGACTAAATTAACTGAAATAAAACTATCTAATTTAAACTAAATACTGATAAAGAAATTCTAACACTAACCCGGGTAATTACATGTGAATACAACTTAAGATTGTTCCAATTTAACAATAACCATTAAAATGTATTATTATTTAAATTGAAATGTGCAGAAACAAATAAAGATAACTCTGTTTAAGAAATTAAACAGAGTTGTATTAGCATATTGCATTCATCATTGTATACCATCTATATATACTTATGAAAGATAACGTTTCAATTATACTCAGAAATGATATATAAAAAGAAGCGTTGTGAAAACAAATATATATAAATGATAGCAATTTTTAAAGCGAATATCATAAGACAAAAGAAATCAACAGTGAACAGATAGAAATACCTTATTCATCTTGAAAACTTTCAAATGAAATCTGATACTCTAATCCAGTAACTCTGATGCAAAATCAAATTCCAAGGTACAGAAATGCAACACTTCAAAGATAATTCCGCATAAAAATCACCAGATGTGATCATTTTTAAAAATATATAAGACAATGGAGTACAGAAATGCAATCTCCAAGTCAAAAAATATTAAGATCCAGGACCCTTCTCTAAATGCATGAGAAGGGTTTAAATACTACTTAACTAAATCTAAAAATAGTCTATTACAAAAATTTAAGGATTCGGTTCAATGACCATCCTTTTCCTAGGCTAAAATACAGTAAAATTAAAACTAAATCTAACTATCTATGAATTTGATCTTTAAACTTGCAGGCATCTAGCATAGTTTTGAGAAGATGCGGTTGACCGACTTCAGAATTCAACTGTCCTGAAAAGACAGAGTCGACAAGTGTAGGCGCAATCTTCTCTGTAGAATTGATGATACAACTAAGCGCACTGTGCTGACTGTGTGGCTTCACTAAGTACGTCCAGTATGAGTCCCAATTTAATCTTGTCAGCCCTTGGATAGATTTTGTTCTTTCTTCTGCCTTTTGCCTCCATTCTGTTTGCAGTTGATGTGCCTGTGGGAGATATCCTGGAATGGTTTCTAAAATTAAATTTGCTTTGTGTAAATTATCATTTACACAATTCGTAAGAGTGTTTGCCGCTGTAGCCGCCTCTTCTGCTGCCTTCTCTTTGTGCATTTTTCTTTATTGGAGCTTTTCACTCTATTATTAATTTCGCAATTTCATCTCGATTTTGTTTTGCCATTTTCTCATATCATACTTCAGCCAAAGTAGTTTTTTTTTTATAGATTTGACCTTTCGTAGTAGTTTTTCTCTGTGCCGAACATGCTCCACATCTTTTTCCTTGCTCAGCACTAAGTGCCTTGAATTTGGTCAATGTTTCCTCATTTTGCCTTACAGTTATTTCAAGTCTCTTCAACTCCCGACTTTTCTCAAGAAGAGCTTTATGTTTCCCTGAGAACTCCTAACCTCCAACAACTTCTCTAGTAACTTCTAAAAGCTCTATAGAGGATAATTTTGGCAAACTTACATACCTTATCTTGTGGTAGAAACTGTGTCAAATTGCCCACTTGGACATTTGAACTTGTGAACAGCGTCTAAAACATCCTTTTTTGGTACTGTCCACCCGTGTTTGTTTTTCTTCAATGGTTCATCTCTTTTGGTCCATTCCTTTGTGCATTCTGCCAAATTTGCATGCTCTCTGGCAAAATATTCCATGAATTGTTTATTATAAGTCACATGAGGTTTCGGCAACTTATATATCAGTCTCACATCTTCCGTGGTGAATGAACCGATTAGCTCTTCAGATGGAGTTCTAAATTGCCTGTCTAAAATATCGGTGCTGTCCAGCACCCATTTCACCATGTCCGTATATGGGAGAATCCTTGGCCTTGCCGCTATCCTATGCAGAAATGAACAAGCCAGTTCTTTGAGGGTTGCTTTAGACGTATTACTAGAACCTGCTGTAGGCACAACTTTCATTACCACAAGATTTTATTCTTCTAACAGATTATACATTCCTTCGCAAGTGGATATACCGGCATCCTTATTACAAGCGGTGTCTGCGTACAGTGAAGCCATTTCTCTGTTTTCAGAATTCGAGCTCTTCTCCTTCTTACCCATAGTGTTTAGTGAAAGCTTTGTATAGACGTTTTCTCCTTCGTGCCTGCGTTTTACGAGTTAAATGAGAGTAATGGCATGAGAAAGGTGATGAGACTGTTTTAAATGCAAAGGCGGATGAAATATAATATTTTAATCGTGAAACGACTTTCAATCAAAATAAAATCTCATTTACCATTAATTTTCAATCCAATCATTTAATCTAATCATTAAATCGCATAACAGATTTGATATATGGGAAGATTGCCTTTGGACAACGCGCCTACATGAATCTGCGACATTGCGATCTGCGATTTGCTGCGCAATATCGCAATATCGAAATGTCGCAATATCACAATATTGCAATATGAAACCATCGCAGTTATGTAAAATAGCACAAAAGCGCAAATTCCGCAATAGCGCAAAAGCGCATATCGCAAATCTCGCAAAAACGTAAAATTGTAAATAACACAAAAGGTATTCGTTTATCATTTCTGTTTTCTGCGCTATGTGATCTGCGACCAATATGTTTATTGTATAAGCTTTTTGGGATCGCATTATCGCAAAATCGCAAAATCGCATTTTAGTTTCATAAAAAATATATACCATTTTGCGATGGATGCGCTATTTTGTCTAAAGAACAATTTTATTGTAATCTATCATAACTTAAGTGTTTCTTAATGTTCTTTCTAAGGGATTTCTCTAAGTTTATGATAGAAAGTTTTATTTGAAAGGGAAAACAAATCCTAATTGATTTTTTGGATTTTTTAACTAAGGGTCCCCATTTATTTAGTATTATTACTAATATTAAATAAAAAGGGGGGTTGTTGTTAGTCACAACAATTGGCGATTCACTGAAAGAAACAGTTATCTCTGAAAAAATAAAATGAACACTATATCTTTAGTAAGTAAAGATTTTTAAAGATAATGAAAACTATCTTAGGATAATTCAAATAAGATGTAACTATGAAAAAGAAATAAAAATAATTTCACAAGTTCTTTCTAATTCCTTAAGAATAAGAACATTTTTGGGTTATCTCAAGCTTTGATTGGTGTTAATAATGAAGTAAGTGGATTTCTCCAAGTTTTGGTTTTATAATATACTCTATTGCCATAGATATTGCCTCTGCTGCCAGCAAACGTTCATAGTCTCGACAGGGTTACCTTTAAACCATTAACCATTCATTGTCCCATCCAACTAAAATTATGACTTTTTAAAAGATAAATTCATAAGACCTATTATCTCATGTTTTTGTCTTTTACTTATTTTTTATTTTAAGAGTCATTGTTCTGGTTTGGTAGCCAGTTGATAACAATGCCATTCACTGGTTATAATTAAACTGAACAAGCTGGCTCGTGATGAGACCCCTTGTCTTATGTTTATAAGCCATTACCCTGTTTTGGTATGCAGTATTGGTAATGTCAGTTTTATTACTCCTTATGAACATGGTAAGTCGGCTCATAATGAGACCTCTTATCTCTTAAATTTTTAAATTTCTTAGAATTTACATTCTAAAAAATCACAACTTAAATGGATGGGGTGAAATAGTTTTATCCTTAAGAATCAATGGATGACAATTTTCAGAGTTTTTTGAGTTCCAAAACTCTGAAAAATATTTACTTATATAGATAACCTTTCTCTGCTCAATAAACTTATGATGATTTACATTCTTCTCAAGTTTTCAAAAGATCATGCAAATGATTGGAATAATCTTTCAAAGTTTAACATCTTATTTTAAACTATCCAAAAACTGTGATCATTACTCTAAAAATTCTTATTTACACAAAATAAATATTTATAATATTCTTCCGAAGAAATTTTCTTAAATAGTAAACATTCAATTAGAGACTCATTAACAACCTTTATTTGCGAAAAACAATAAAAAATTCTGCAGAAAGGAATATGTACAGTTTAAGAAGGGGTTACCTCCTTATGAAAAGAATTTCTTCAAGACAAGCCCATTTACAGGAAGAGATTCTCTCTTACCTGTTAGATCTTGGAGTATGAATGTATTTGAGCCTATCTTCTCAATGATCTGAAATGGTCCTAGCCACATTTTCTGAAACTTGGTATGTTTACCTTTTTCTTCGTGTGCTTTATCCCATTTCAGAACAAGATCACCAATTAACAAAATTTTCGGGTTGGTAGAACTTGCATCAAAAGAAGATTTTACAAGATGTTGATGTTTTTCATGAATAATTTTCGCTTTTTCTCTATCTTCTTCTAGTTTAAGGATTTGATCATATCTCAATTGAATGGATGAAGAAGGATTTTCTTCAATAAATTGCACGAGGGCTAATGATGGAAGAGTTAAATTTGATGGTATCACAGCTTCTTTTCCATAAACTAAATTGAAAGGTGAAGTCCCTATTGAAGCTTTTTCAGTGATACGATCAGCCCATAATGCAAAGATTAAAGATTTGTGCCAATTCTTTTGATTTTGATCAACGGTCCTTTTAATGATTTTGATAAGGTTTTTGTTAGTGGATTCGGCCAAACCATTACCTTGTGGATAATAATTTGCTGAATATTTTAATTTAAAACCTCTTTTGACTGCAAATTCTATTAAACTATTTCCATAGAAGTAAGATGCATTATCAAAGACTAGAGCGTTAGGTACACCAAACCTGGTTATGATGAATTGATCTATGAAATCAATAATTGCATCAGAATTGGCTACCTTCAACGGGATTGCTTTTACCCATTTTGTAAAGTAATCAGTTGCAGTAAGGATGTACTTGTGCTATTTGGAAGAATGATGTACTATCTCACCAATAATGTCAAGCCCCCATTGTTCGAATGGTTGCTCAATAGTCACTGGTTGCAAAGGAAAAGCTGGTTTCCTTTGTCTTCCACTTGCAGTTTGACAAATTCTGCATTTCCTTACATAATCATGTGTATCTTTAAAAAGGGTAGGCCAATAATAACCAGCACGAATTATTTTGTGAGTTGTGATATCACCTCCAAAATGACCTCCTGCTGGTCCATCATGCAATTCCTGCAAAACCTTTTCAGCTTCAGTCTTTTCAAGACATCTTAATAAAATTGAATCATAATTTTTCCTAAATAACACATTATCAATGATCTCATATTTAATAGCCTTTAACCTTAAAGCACGTTTACTCTTATAACTGAGATTAGAAGGAGCATACCCATTTTTCAAGTAATAGATAAGATCAGCATACTGAGATTCAAAATCTGTAACACTTATCATGACTTACTTGAATATCTTGATTTGGATCTTGATTTTCTGGTATGTTATGAGCTCCTGCCAATAATCTGCAAAAACCTTGTCCTCTAACAATCTTAGCTGGTTTAATATCAATATCATATTCTTGCAAGGCTGTTACCCAGTTAGCTCTCTTTTCTCCTACTTCTTTTTGAATTAATAATTGCTTCACTGCAGAGAATGGGACGATGATTTTTGTATGTGTTTTCAAGAGAAAAGGTCTGAAATGTTTGATTGATTTAAACACAGAAAAGGCTTGTTTTTCAACATCGGAATAATTAAGCTCAGCTCCTTGCAGATTTGAACTAAAGAAAGAAATTGGTGCTTCGATTTCTTGATCATTGAGTTGTGTTAAAACGGTTGCATAGGATGTTTCAGTGGCCAGAGTATACAAAGTAAAATCTTTAGAAAAATCTGGGGTATTCAATGCTGGTGCATTAATGATCACTTGTTTGATTGCTTCAAAAGATTCTTTCTCTTTATGTGCCCATTTGAATATTGAATTCTTCTTGATCATATTTTGCATAGGTAAAACAATAAAAGAAAAATCAGGAATAAATCTTTTAACAAAATTGATCTGTCCAAGAAATGATTGCATGGATTTTTTGTTATGAGGTAAAGAAATATCAGAAATTTCTTTCACTCTATCTGGATCAATATATATGCCATCTTTTGACACAACAAATCCTAAGAGTTTTCCTTCATCCAAAGCAAAGAAAGATTTCTTTGGATTTAAGGAAATACCAAACCTTCTACATCTTTCAAATATTTGTTTTGAATTATGTAGATGATTGGCTCTCTTTTTTGAAAATACTTTTATGTCATCAAGATAAAAAACAACTGATTTATTGATCAGACCTTTAAATGCTATGTCCATGGCTCTTTGAAAAGTTGCTCCTGCATTTATTAGACCAAAAGGCATTTTCTGATAAGCATAAGTTCCCCATTTTGTTCTGAAAGTTGTTTTCAATCTGTCATCTAGATGAACTAAAACTTGATTATAGCCTGAAAATCCATCGAGAAAGGACATAAGTTCAGAACCAGCTACCTTTTGAAGTATCTGTTCCATGGTTGGCAATAAGAAATTGTCTTTTAAAAATGCCTTGTTTAAATTTCTGAAATCAATACAGATTCTTATATCACCATTCTTCTTCCTTACAGGTACCATATTGGAAACCCAATTGGAGTGCCTGACTGGAAAAATGATTTTGGCTTTTAAAAGTTTATTAAGTTCTGATTTGATTTGACTTTCGAGATTTGGATGAATCTTTCTCAACTTCTGTTGAACAGGTTTAATATCAGGAAGAATTGGAATTGTGTGTTGAATAACCGAAGTATCATATGTTTTTAAATCATCATAATTCCAAGAAAAAACGTTTTTATACTTGTTCAGAAGTTTAATGAACGCATTCCTTTCCTCTGGTGTTAAATTGAGTCCTAAGTTAACGTTTTTAGGTTTAGAATCAGAACCAAGATTTACTAATTCAAACTTCAAAGTGGAACTTTGAAGTTTAGCATTAGTGACTTTCTTGAATCTGTCTTTAATATCATATAAATCCTCTAATTTAACAACAGATTTTGGAATGGGATTTTCATTACCTTTTGAAGCAATTTGTAAATCATGATCATTCTCATCAATAATTTTCTCATCATATGATTTCTCTGAAGTCATGAAATTTAAAATATCTTGATCATGATAGAAAACTCTCCAATTTGTAACATTGTCTGGGACAGATGGACGAAAAATTAATTCTACAGAAAACCTATCAATATTGCAATCTTCAGCAGGTAGGAGTTTAGATGCAACATTAGCTAACAAGTCAACTGATGTATTCTGATTCCTAGGAATAGGAGAAATATTGAATGCTAAAAAACGAGTGGTGAGATCTTGTACTAGGGTTTGATAGTGTTTAAGATGTCCTGAAAGGCAATGAATAGTATTCCTAACTTGTTTTATGACAATTTCGGAATCACCAAAGACTTTCAATTATTTAACATCTAACCCTATAGCTTTATAAAGTCCTTGAACCAAGGCTTCATATTTTGCGGTATTGTTAGTACACTCAAATCCTAACCTACATGACAACATAGTTTTCTCACCATCTGGATCAATTAAGATGCATCCAGCTCCAGCTCCATCACTAGACTTTGAACCATCAAAATATAACGACCAAAATAAAGACTTATCTATTGGCTTATCTACAATTATATTAGAAATATTTACAATTCTGGAAGGATCAGATTGTGAAAATTTTTCTATTTGAGAAACAAAAGTATTTACAGAAAAAGGTGATTGAGGTGCTTCGAAGTTTCCAAGAAATGATTCAGCAGAATAACCTCCAAGAATATTGTTGTTGAATGCCACAGGCTCATTAGGTTGTTCGAATTCAGTGACAGTGTGCGTCATATGTTTTTCTCGTTCAATTTTGATTTGATTTGGTTTCCTTTTGTAGGGAAGCCACATATGTGAATAATCAGTTGAGATATAACCATTAAGTTTCGCAAACCAGTCCCTGCTTAAGATTAATCCATAGAATTCAGGAATATCAGCAATCAAAATATCAATTCTTTGGACAATCCTAGGATCAGAAGCTAATCTGATAGTAACTAAATTGATTTCTCCTACAACTTGAACTTTAGAGCGATCCAATTGAACGATATGAACTGCTGATTTCTGTGGTTCGATATTCAATTTGGCACAAACAGAAGTAGGCATTATATTGGAGGAGGCTCCAGAATCAATCAAACAATTGTGCAGATTTTTATTGTACATCTCATAAGTCAAAAGAAAAAGAGGAGTTTGAGAATTTGACTTTTCTCCAATGAGCACAGTATCAGTAGCATCTACCTTATCTGGCGGCTTACCAGCTCCCCTAGCTGCTTTTGCAACTACACCACTTGGTAAAGGAGCAATTGGTGTAGCGTTTAATTCTTTCAATAGCAACTTTTGCTGGTGTTTTAGTTTGCTCAGTTCATGTAAGGAAATGTTGGCTTTGATCTTTTTCATGTCTTCAACAATGTTGTACTCCATAGGATCTGACACCACTAAAGTCTTTGTTGTTGATGTGGGAGGATTAGAAGAAGATGGTTGATTTTGAGTAGGTAATGGAGAAGTTTTCTTTACAGGGGATTTGTCTTTGATACTTGGAGTTGTAATTTTCTTTTTAGGAACTGTTTGCACTGGTTCCGATATAGATTTACTCCTAGTACTTACAGGCATAGCTTCTTCACTATCAGAATTAGGGAGAATAAAATCCCACATTCCATTCAACTAAGCTATTTCTTCATTCTCATCTTCCTCATCTGATACTAGAGGTGTATCTTCTTCTTCTTCCTCTTCCTCGGATTCTGCATTAGAGATTGCATTAGGAGGTTTAGATTCAACTTGGTTTCTTCTGAAATTTCGGAATGGTTTCTTGGTAGAAGTTTCAGCTACTTGTTTTTTAATTTCAACCATTTCATTTGACATGGTTTTAAGAACTTTCTGTAAACCTTCCATGTCATATGGATCTTTGGCCTTTTTCTTTGAATCATCTCTGAAGCTGACCTTCTTTGATTTCCTTTCTTCAATAGCATTTTTATTTTCCAGAGAAGTAATACGTTTTTCCACTGCAATAGCTTCTTTCATGTTCTCAGCTAATGTAGGCTTTGCAGCTCTGTCTACGAAAATTGCTATGTTTGAGGGTAAGGCAGTTATATACCATTCAATTCTGACTTGTTCACTGGGTTGTGAATCTGTATGAATTTTGTTCAAGAGTTTGTTGAATCTAGCGTTGAATTCTTTAATGGGTTCCTTGGGTTCTATCTTCAAATTTGAGAGGTCATTAAGTAAAGTTGCTATTGATCGGTCATCTCCAAATTTGGTTAAAAAATGATCTGCAAAAATGTCCCAACTTGTTATGGATCCTGATGGTAATGAAAAGTACCATGATCCTGCTACTCCCTGAAGAGTATAAGGGAATAGTCTAACTACAACATCTTCATGTGTGACTCCATTCAAATTAATAGCCAGCATAAAGTTATTGATATGTTCTTCAACTTGAATGTTAAGATCTGGGCTAAATTTTGGAAGCCATTTTCCAGGATTGTCTGGTAAATCATGTAAAGGTGCAGCCATGTTGACTGCCCCTAGAGTAGCCCATGGTCTAGCCATTATTGGAACAACTATTGGAGGAGTAGTAGAAATTGGTGATGTTTGAATAGAAGTTGTTGGAATAGATGATGTTGAGATTGATGATGTTTGAGCAAATGATGATTGAGGAGATGATGTGGAAATAATTGTACTTTGTTGAGATGGGATTTCGGAAACAGGTATTTGAATATTAGATGTTGAACTTGTATCGCTTACTGATTCCGATTGAGTTTTTCTTGTCTTGACTCTACTAGGTAAAGGGAATTCTTTCGGAGAAATACCAAGTTTTTCACTTTGAAGCCTAGTAAGAGGTTTCGAAGAAACAAATTTTGAGGTTACACTACCTTCAGATATTTCAGACTCTTCTAGAGATAATGAGAATCCTTTCAATTTATGAATTAAATCTTGAACTTCAGGAGACTTAGGATTTTGATTGTCTGAATGTTTTGAGATTTTGGTAGTGGGTGTATGAATATTCTTCGCAATTTCTTCTATAGGATTTTGTATTTCAGAAGAAATTGAAGAAGTTGATGAGGGTGTTTTGCTCTCATAATGGCTTGTGGATAAAGATTTACTTGCCATTCATAGCTCAGGCCCTCCTTCTAGCGCCAAAAATGTTGAAGCCTAGAAAATCTCTGCTTCAAACATTGGGGAAAACCACCCGGTCGGGACCTTAGGACAACTCCTTTTTCGTTTGGTATGGTGGCTCCGACTGGATTTAAAGGACCAGTTTCCTTATAACTAAAAGGGTTGGTTTGGATGGGTGGAAAAATGGGACTAAATTAATTGAAATAAAACTATCTAATTTAAACTAAATACTGATAAAGAAATTCTAACACTAACCCGTGTAATTACATGTGAATACAACTTAAGATTGTTCCAATTTAACAATAACCATGAAAATGTATTATTATTTAAATTGAAATGTGCAGAAACAAATAAAGATAACTCTGTTTAAGAAATTAAACAGAGTTGTATTAGCATATTGCATTCATTATTGTATACCATTTATATATACTTATGAAAGATAACGTTTCAATTATACTCAGAAATGATATATAAAAAGAAGCGTTGTGAAAACAAATATATATAAATGATAGCAATTTTAAAGTGAATATCATAAGACAAAAGAAATCAACAGTGAATAGATAGAAATACCTTATTCATCTTGAAGACTTTCAAATGAAATCTGATACTCTAATCCAGTAACTCTGATGCAAAATCAAATTCCAAGGTACAGAAATGCAACACTTCAAAGATAATTCCGCATGAAAATCACCAAATGTGATCCTTTTTAAAAATATATAAGACAATGGAGTACAGAAATGCAATCTCCAAGTCAAAAAATATTAAGATCCAGGACCCTTCTCTAAATGCATGAGAAGGTTTTAAATACTACTTAGCTAAATCTAAAAATAGTCTATTACAAAAATTTAAGGATTCGGTTCAATGACCGTCCTTTTCCTAGGCTAAAATACAGTAAAATTAAAACTAAATCTAACTATCTATGAACTTGATCTTTAAACTTGCAGGCATCTAACATAGTTTTGAGAAGATGCGGTTGACCAGAGCTTGAGAATTCAAGTTTGTCTAGAAAAGACGAGTCGACAAGTGTAGCGCAATCTTCTACGTAAATTGATGATACAATTAGCGCCTTTGTCTTGGCGTAGCTTCACTAAGTACGTCCGGTATGAGTCCCAGTTTAATCTTTTCAGCCCTTGGATTGATCTTGCTCTTTCTTCTGCCTTTTGCCTCCATTCTGTTTGTAGTTGATGTGCCTGTGGGAGATATCCCGAAACAGTTTCTGAAATCAAGTTAGCTTTGTGTAAATTATCATTTACGCAATCAGTAAGAGTGTTTGCCGATGTAGCCGCCTCCTCTGCTGTCTTCTCTTTGTGCATTTTCCTCTATTGGAGCTTTTCGCTCTGTTATTAATTTTGCAATTTCATCTCGATTTCGCTTCGCCATTTTCTCATATCATACTTCAGCCAAAGTAGTTTCTTTTTTATAGATTCGACCTTTCGCAGTAGTTTTTCTCTTTGCCGAACACGCTCCACATCTTTTTCTTGCTCAGCATTAAGTGCCTTGAATTTGGTCAATGTTTCCTCATTTTGCTTTACAGTTATTTCAAGTCTCTTCAACTCTGAGCTTTTCTCAAGAAGAGCTTTTTATGTTTCCACGAGAACTCCTAACCTCCAACGGCTTCTTTAGTAGCTTCTAAAAGCTCTATAGAGGATAATTTTGGCAAAATTACATACCTTATCTTGTGGTAGAAACTGTGTCAACTTGCCCACTTGGACATTTGAACTTGTGAATAGCGTCTAAAACATCCTTTTTTTGGTACTGTCCACTCGTGTTTGTTTTTCTTCAATGGTTCATCTCTTTTGGTCCATTCCTGTGTGCATTCTGAAAAATTCGCATGTTCTCTGGCAAATTCTTCCATAAATTGCTTATTATAAGTCGCATGAGGTTCCGGCAACTTATACATCAGCCTCACATCTTCTGTGGTGAATGACCCGATTAGCTCTTCAGATGGAGTTCTGAATTGTCTGTCTGAAATATCGGTGCTATCCAGCACCCATCTCACCATGTCTATATATGGGAGAATCCTTGGTCTTGCTGCTATCCTATGCAGAAATGAACAAGCCAGTTCTTTGAGGGTTGCTTCAGACGTATTACTAGAACCTGCTGTAGCCACAACTTTCATTACCACATGATTTTCTTCTTCTAACAGATTATACATTCCTTCCCAAGTGGATATACCGGCATCCTTATTACAAGCGGTGTCTACGTACAGTGAAGCCATTTCTCTTTTTTTAGAATTCGAGCTCTTCTCCTTCTTACCCATAGTGTTTAGTGAAAGCTTTGTATAGGCGTTTGCTCCTTCGTGCCTGCGTTTTACGAGTTAAATGAGAGTAATGGCATGAGAAAGGTGATGAGACTGTTTTAAATGCAAAGGCGGATGAAATATAATATTTTAATCGTGAAACGACTTTCAATCAAAACAAAATCTCATTTACCATTAATTGTCAATTCAATCATTTAATCTAATCATTAAAGCGCATAACATATTTGATATATGGGAAGATTGCCTTTGGACATCGCGCCTACATGAATCTGCGACATTGCGATCTGCGATTTGCTGCGCAATATCGCAATATCGCAATGTCGCAATATCGCAATATTGCAATATGAAACCATCGCAGTTATGTAAAATAGCGCAAAAGCGCAAATTGCACAATAGCGCAAAAGCGCATATCGCAAATCTCGCAAAAGCGTAAAAGATATTCCTTTATCATTTCTGTTTTCTGCGCTATGCGATCTGCGTCCAATATGTTTATTGTATAGGCTTTTTGGGATCGCATTATCGCAAAATCGCAAAATCGCATTTTAGTTTCATAAAAGATATATACCATTTTGCGATGGATGCGCTATTTTGTCTAAAGAACAATTTTATTGTAATCTATCATAACTTAAGTGTTTCTTAATGTTCTTTCTAAGGGATTTCTCTAAGTTTATGATAGAAAGTTTTATTTGAAAGGGAAAACAAATCCTAATTGATTTTTTGGATTTTTAAACTAAGGGTCCCCATTTATTTAGTATTATTACTAATATTAAATAAAAAGGGGGGTTGTTGCTGGTCACAACAGGGCCCTCCACGCTTCTGTTGCGCACTTTAGGTGCATATCATATTAGAATAATTTGGAAAACAGATCAAACATCATCCATCAAGCATAATAGAAGCAACAGAAACTCTGAACCAACCCCTTTCACTGATTTGCAAAAGTTCAAATTGATATATTAAAAATGGATGTCTTCCTCCTTCAAACGTCACATATTTATACAAGTTTTTGGAAACTAATTGAATAAAAGCACTCAAATACATTTATGATAATCTTAGATAGGGCCTAAAATTCGAAATCAATACTCCTATCTCTAAAATATGGGAAAAATACCTTAAAATCAAAATTTGCCCATATTTCATGCTCAAAACAGGGGATATTTCTGAATAGCTGGTTTGGTTTGACCAACATTGACCGGACACAATATAGCTGCTTTGATGTGAACCAAAAGGTGTTCATCCGTCATTGGTTCCCATAGTTTCCATATATGCATTTGGTTCGAGCCCAAGTGTCCTGCAACCATTACTTCAAACGAGCCATTACAAGCTTTTCTAATTTTGTCCAAATTTAATTTTAATGCTCAATTTTGGTAAAAAAAACTAAAATAATTAAAAGACAATTTGAATAGCTTGATGTGCATAAAGAGGAAAAATGAGGTGAATATGATAATAAAATGGTGAGAAAATATGGTAAATAATGAAATATGTAAGGAAAAAATTAGCCAAAATTGGAAACCAACACTCCCCCTTGCTGATCCTGAAGCATGAACTCATGCTTGCCTGGTCCTTTTGGACCTCCTTCCTCCTTTACCTGTCTAAAGTAGTGGAATTTTCTTGTACTTCTCAAATAATTATAACAAACCTCTCCATTTCCTCCTTTGTCAATTCAATTGGAGTTGTCCTTTATTTTCCTACTCAAAGTATCTTGAATTTGAGCACATCCAAGGATTAACTGAACTCTTTGCCATGTGAATCATGTCCATTACCATAGTTTTGAGGGTGTCTCAAAGCTTCCTTTGATGTTGAAAGATGGTATCTTTATCTGAATCCTATTAATGTCCTTATGCATGACACACCTTTGTATCAACCAAGCTATAATTTCCATTTCTCAATGCCCAGTAACCAAAACCGTTTTTTTGCCCAATTAATGATATTGATATTCTTTCCTGAAATATTTCCAAATCAATGTTCATTATATTCTAGCAGTGCTGGAAATAGAACCATATTAACTTCACTTGATATTCAAAATGCCTATAACTGACATTCACAACCTCCCCTTAAGAAATTTTCATGATACTCCAGTCTCCAAAATATTAATCTTTTCTTGGAACAATATTGTAGAATATTCATTTAAGATAATCTTACAGGAACATTATACTAGTTAGAGATGCAAAATATAGTTCCATCAAGGTTGAAGAAACTACACAAATAAAGGCAGAGCGTTTACACATAAAAGATGGTAGCTTCGTTGCATTACAATAGGGTGGAGGTAAGAAACATTCCTTAGTTGCTCTGACATAGTATGATCTTTCTTGTTCATCGATTGTTGTGAGTAGAATAAGATTTTCCTTTATTTTCGTTTTTATTAGGGAAAATTCTCTAAATATAACCAGAGTTATAATTTGTATAGATATGAATAATTGAGGAATACATTTTATCAAAATTGACAAGAAGTACCTAGTCTTGGTAATTGGCTGAGATCCACTTCTTTCCATTCTACAAAAGCATCAGGCAACAACTGTTGAAAGTACTGCAAGAAAATGCTCCACTCCTCCTCGCTTATTTGAGACAAATAAAAATCAACTATATTTTCATTGCAGTCTCGAGCCTTTTCAACTCAAGGGAGCTCACTCCTCTCATGTCTGTCAGTATTCAAAATTTTTACAACAAGAATACCAATTATATGCACAACTCCAATAGGAAAGCGAGTAGTGTTATGTTCTGCCCGTTGAACTCAATAAGTAGCTCAATGGCAATTGAATGCCCCTAAAATTCCTGTTTGTTTGTCCATGTTCCAATTTTTTAACAAATACTGGTTTTCCCACATGATCTACAAAATAAGGGTCGAAAGAACCAGGAAAATATCCCAAATAACAATGAATTTGAGAAAACTATCTTCTATGAGCCTAACTGGGCTCGTTCTGAAGAAAACCCATGTTTTCATTTTTTTAATTTCACTTTTGTTTGCTCGGAAAAAATCACGGAAAATAGTTTCTTCTTAAAAATTTCGGATTTTTGGAGAATCGTGACCACTGTACCTTTGTATTCATTTATAAATTTATATCTCTATGCATTGAATCCCTTTACATTCTTCTTTGTAAAAATTCAAGATTTATTTCAATGAAAATGAAATGTGGCCTTTACATACCAGATTGCTGGTATCAAAGTTGTTTCTGGTTTTTGTAATGAAACCTTGCTATGTAATTTTGTATACCCTATAGCTTGACAACAAAACTGCTTTGAGAGAGGATTATTTAAAAAAACTTAAAGGACTAATTATATTACTCATTCCTTTACTTTCATGAGTCCTATTCTATTATTCCATTCTGAATTCCAAATGTTGCTGCTTTACGTTTGTCAACAAAATAAACTCAAATTCTTACCTGTAGCTGGCCACCAATTGATTTCCAAATCCACAGATTTTGAAATGCAAAGATAATATATTTGAAACGTGAATTTGGGCATTATTCTCCTAGTTGGATATTCTAAAGAGATTTGATCACGAAATATTGGGGATTTAATTATGAGATCTCACTTGGAAGTGATCATAAAAATAGTACCCTGAATTGGAACTGGTGTTTTGTCTTGAAATCTCGAGTTTCTACAACCAGTGTATTCACGAGTTTTAGCTCTCTGAAAACTTATAAAATAATTCAAGCTACCAGTTTACATTTCTTACGTTCCTCTTGGTTTTGTTTTCTCCATGTGCTTGAAGTTTCTAGGATTTTACTTGTGGGTTCTAATTTTCGAGTGAATTGCTCACAATATGTGGTTCAGGTTTGAGCTCCTAGGTAGACTCTACGTTATGCTTCTCTGTTCTCCCAAATTCCTTCTATTTCACGAATTCCCCTGTACTCTCTTTTCTTCCCAATACTCCATTCCATTCTTCGTGAAAGCTCTTTGAAATCTCCGTTATGCTCTCGTATAAATCCTTGTAAGGACTGACACTTGGAGTTTACAAGACCACTATGTTTGCCTGAGATTGACTTGGAGTCTACGAGATCATATGTGGTAATGCTACTTTTTCTTGTTAATGCTATAGTATACTTAGGACTTTCAAAACTATGATACCGTAGGCAACTTTGATTCCCCAATTGCATATATTATTTCAATTCATTGGCAACTTTGATTTCTCCTTTGCATGCATGATTCCACTTCAATTCATTTATGTATGTAGGCTTTCCATTTAATTATTTTATATTCGCACAAATCCTTTTCATTATCAGCGTAGGTACCAGGTCATTACAAGTAATGAGAATACTTCTCTAAAATCATAACATGAATTCTCTGTTTTTTATCATGTAGCCAAGATTTTGGATAAAAATATGTTTTGTCACTATACATTCATGAAATCAATTCATGACATTGTTCTTGACTTTTGAATACCCTTCTTTGTATATACAATATTTTTGATTCCTATCTAAAAAAAATGTCTTTAAAATATTGTTTTTATTTAAAATGACCATTTTTAAGGTCATTTTAAAACAAAGTACATCGTTTCCTAATGACTGCCTTACATTTACACAGAAAACACTTTCAACTTTGATCCTTAAATACTACATTTCTTCAACTATTTGCACAACTTATTTTGAGTACAGGGTTTTCAATGAAGTTTTATTTCAATTCTAACTTATCTCTTATGAATAATAACCCCATTTTATTTCCTTTTTGAAAAGAACACTTTCTTTTTCTCATTTTTCCTTGTTTGTGTAGGTCAAGAAAGGAGGTTTGATATCTGATTTTGGCTTCTATTTGAAGTATGGAAAGGGTTTATGGAGGGTTTATAGAGTGGTGAAAAGGGTTTATGGAGGGTTTATAGATAAGTATGCATCAATATTTAACTAGTATTTCAATTATAATCCACATAATTACCCGTACATTTTTATACCAAATACCAAAGGAACGAGCTATTCATTACTGAATGTAAAAACCAACCGGAGATGGTACTTCCACGTTCCACCCGACCATAGATTGGTTGAGCCAAATATTAATTCAACCAATCACCCCCGTGCCATATTCCAAGCATGAATGCTATAAGATTTCTTCGCCTACAACATGAGGAATTTGAGTGCCTCTTAGTCTCTTAGGATTTACCATAATCCACAGCCCGAAACAGGTATCACTAGGCCCTAAACCGAGACATACTCTCTAGGCTTTACCATAAATCCCATCCTGGGACTACTAGGCCCAACATAGAGCAATTCACGTCTCAGTCTTTACAACAATCCATCCCAGATCACTAGGCCCTAAACCAAGGAAAACCACCTCTAGGATTTACCATATATCCCGCCATTCACAGGTCAAGGATTCCTAGGCCCATCAAGGCACACAATCTCGGCTTTACCGTAACCCACAGTCCAGTTCAGGGGTTACTAGGCCAGTGGCTTTACCATGATCCACAATCCGGTTCAGGGATCACTAGGCCATGTGTTTTTCATTTCGAAGATCCACCTCACTCAACTTTGAATCCATCTGAGAATCCAACTCAACCAAGGTATGATAACTCCACAACACGATGGCTATCCGGAAATGAAAAGGCTAGGCTGATAACATTATCACACCTGGAAAAGCCCATGCTAAGACAGAAAATAACCACACTCAATACCATGCATTCTATATCTAGCAAGGAAAACATACAGGAAAATTGATACCTTCAAAGAATGCCGTTGTAGTTTCTTGATTCATGCTCCTCCTTGCTTGCTTCCTCCTTCTTCTTGCTTTCTTGCCTTTCTTGGTCCAATGCCGAGATGCTCCAAGAAACTCTAAGTGTACAAGAGAGAGAGAGAGAGAGAGAGAGAGAGAGAGAGAGAGAGCCATAAGTGAGCAAAAAAACTTGCAAACTGATCCTCAGAAGCCTTTTTATCAATGAGGCCTTTGTTTTCTTCATTTTCCATTATTTTCCTTCATTTTCCTTCTCACATTCAACCTGTGACCTTTCATCTCCATTTTCTTCTAATTTCCTTTATTTTCATAAATAAAATTCCAATTAATGCCACTTTTCCTTTCTAAAGCCTTTTCCATTGCCTTTTCCAATTTCCTTAGCCATAATAAACTGAAGTGAACACTTGCTAGGATTTTTTTCCCAACATTCAACTTGGAATAAGTGTCCCATCAATTGTGGATATTATTTTTAACTTTTGTTACATGGAATTTTCACCAGGGCTGTTACATTTACGCAAGCTTGAATGAATAATTTTAGAATAGAATATGTTGGCAGGTGTGATAATTAAAGTTGGACACAATTTTTGGACTATGAAAACACAATGTTCTAGTGGAGATTACTTGAGCACAACCAAATGGAAAATTATTTCCCAAAGCAAGGGTCTTTTTCATTATGAATGTGTGGAATAATAAACACACCAAGTAAGGAATTAACAATGAATTCCACTAATTAAATCTAATTGCATATTCAAGGGCAGTGATCCCTAAAGCTTCAATGTTCTATCGTAAGGTTTACTTTGAACATAGCCAAATGAAAAATTCTTGCCAAAAGGCAAGGGTCAATTTCATTAAAAAGTTGTAAAATAATAAACTCATCGTCCTCCAAGATTTAATGGAATAAGTTATTAGAGTAATAGAAGCATGTCTAAGGCACACAAATATTACGTGTATCATAATTATTTTAATGAATTTTTTTATTAAAGCATGTGAAATAAATTTAGGGAGTATTGTTGGTCAATAATTTGTATTTATGTGTGTGTGTGTCAGAGAGGATAAAAAGGTAATGTCAAGTAAGCATGTATACTCATCTCACAATAAATCAAACATTGTGTTAGTATGGAACAACACCCCTTTATCATTGTCGCCATTAGCATAAGTTTCATGGTATATAGGTGCTTATATGTTACTATAGACCGAATATCTTAATTATTTTGGGATAACAAGTTTGTAGATAGAGATTATTTACATTGTAAAAACAATTCAAAGTCACATCAATGTTAGGTGTATCCAACTTATGTTACTGGAGATTCTATGAAACATGTTAAAAGAGTACTACACAATGTTGTGAATCAAGGATTACTTTTTTTTTGAATATTTTTTGTCATGGAAGGGAGCATAAAGAACCATCAAGAAAGCAAATAAATCATTTGAACCCACTTGCTATAATGGTAGTTACAAATAATGATATTTAGATGACCATTGAGTTGAAGCCACCAACATGAGGGTTCCTACTCAACACCTTAAATGTAAAGGTGAAGTGGAGGCATGAGTGAGAAAATTCAAACCAAAAAAGGGGACTAGTCCCTTTAATCGAGTAAAAAAATGCATGGGAGTTAGAATTAGAAAAAAATCTAACTATCTTTGATCATTCATTTGATTGGATTCTAATTTTAAACCAGAAAGACATCACATAAGCATGCATGATTCTCATTCAAAGGAGAATATTTATTAATTGTGACTTTAAAATAAGAACTCTACCCTAAAAATCCTATATTTTTAGGGAAAAAATATACAAATCCATATTGAATCGAAAGTGGTGCTCACATAAGCACCCTATTTTACAAGGTTAAATTTACAACCTTTGCAACCATGGCCCTAAAAACTCATAATGTCACTAAGGAAAACTTTAAAATCAATACTGAAATTGAAAAGTGGTGTACCATTAGTAACTTCATTTTTTGGAGGGTTTGGGGTGGGGGCAGGTTATTAAAATTACAACTTGATTAAAACCATGTCCTTAACAACTAGAATTATTATTACCAAAAGCATAAAATCAACCCCTAAATTGGAAAGTGGTACTACCAAAATTACCCCTTTTGGGGGGTTTAAAATTACTACTTGTTTGAAAGCATGACCTTAGCAACTAATATTACTATAACATCCAAAATATAAAAATCAACCCCCAAATTGATAAGTGATGCTACCACCAACAACCCTTTTGTTTCCCATGGGGTGATGTTGGGGGGTTGGTTTTGTAAAACTACAACTTGTATTAAACCATGACCACAATAATCAAGGTCATTGTAACTAAAATTATAAAACCAACCTCCAAATTGAAAACATGTGGCACTACTAACACCTTTTTATCGGGCTTAAAATTACAATAATGTGTAATCAAGTTGGATAAAATTGAAACCAATTTTTAAGGCATGGTTTGGAACAAGTTGTAATTTTAACCCCAAATAAAAAAATGTTGTTATTGATAGTACCTGTTTTCAATTTGGGGGTTGATTTTAAGGTTTTTTTTTTAAACCATCATTACAAGTTTTTAAGGTCATGGTTGTAATTTTAAGTCCAAATAGAAAGGGGTGAATCTATGAGCACCACTTTCCAATTTGAAGTAAAAATAGCCACTAAATGCAACATTTAAAAATATGAGAACTATGAAAGGTTCCCATCAAATAGTTAACTACTAAACCTACCACTGCAATGGTTCTTTCTTGAATCTTTTAATACAAGGGAAAAGTTCCCCATAAAGGGTGTCAATTTGGGGGATCCAAGGCCACATCTTCTAATGTGGATGAATGAATTTGTGATCAAGCCTCACCCTCCCTATGAGTGGCTCAAAACATGATATTATGGTGTGATGTAGTTGATTTATGAATTTATACGGCCTTGGAAGTGGGTTGTCCTTGTAGGATATCCCACACAATGGTTCAGTCCATTAGTTAATTCAATAGAAAAAACTGCAGATGAGGAGAAGATTATATGTGGGATTTGCTTCAGTTTCCCTTTTTCATTTTTTTTTAAACCATAACGAAAATTTCTGAAGAATCGATAACTTTGAAAGATCGATTGCCTTATTACACCTGACACATTTATTTCATAAATGCCACAAACGAACCAATTACAACATGTCTCTAGAGACTTTAACCATGTAGTTGGGGAAACCAATTGTTTACCAAACCACTCGAGCTAAGATCCTTTGACATTTGCTTTCATTTTTTCTCATGGGATACCTTCACTCACATTCTTTGAGAGCTTAACGAGAAAGAAAATGAGTTGTTCAAAGACGTTCTCAAATTTCTTATAGTCAATGACTTTCTAGAAGGCCATGAGATCAAAGCCTTTGAGTCTCATCCCTATTATTATGTGCAGATAACGACTAGTGGATTTAAGGGTTATGGCAACTATATTTCTAATTTTTTCTATCGAATTCAATTTATCTGATATTGTTTTGTTTTTGAGATTATTAAAAAATACAGCTTTGGTATGGACCTCCAAATATTATAGGTGTTTTCTGCATATGATCAAAAGAACAACTATGGTTCATTATACTTAAAGGACAACATTATGTATATTCAATTCTGATAAATATAAAGTTTTTTCCTCTAAGAAGAGAAATATTGTAATTTAAAGTTACATGGGTTCCCCATTTTATTGAACTATTTAATGTTTTTTTGTTTTTTTTTGTTTTTATTATTATTTTTGGTTCTCAAGTGACATCTTCTTATCAAGATGGGACAAACATATTTGGTTTTAACATGCAATAATATTACCAAAATAATTTAATTTGGATATTTTCAATAAAGGAGTTACGAGTTAAGGTAATTATTTCACCAAAATGTTTCATTCTGTAGACTAATGTCCATCCTGTTGAAGATTGCAACAAGAAACAGTGAAGGTGGCATCCAGAAACAACATCACCCACACCTAGTGCATTCAGCTCCCAGTGCATTAAGCACTTACACTAGGGTGGGGCCCACATGGCTAAATTTGGTGCAGTGTTTATTTTAGTTATCCCTTAATTAATATTGACAATAAACTATAATCTATTCTCAATGATAACTTGTAATAGTTAACTGAGAGTGATAAACTCATTCAGCTAGTGGATTTCAAGTTAGAGGTAGTTGGTGGGGCATGCAGAGTAATTCTAGTTGTCACAAAGTTCAAAGTGCAATGGTGCATTATTTAATGCAGGTTGTAACCGGTTTAACTCAGTTAAGTGCGTTAAACTCAGTTGTGCTAGTTGTAACTGAAGATACAAGTAGTGAGAGATCAAGTGAATTAAATATTAATTAATTCACATGCAGTGATATCACATGAAACTGATGATTTACTATTATTAACTACATGCATGTCAATTCCATGGAGACCCAGTTGAGATCTAGGTGAAAGGGAAGTGTAACTATAAGTTGTGATATTAGTAGGCTACCCAGGTGTAGTTAAGACACCACAGGATGCCCATGACACTCAATGTAGTTGAGGAGGGCTGAAATTATTTGTGATTAAGGATTTTGTTCATTAGGAACTGCGTGAGAAAGGCAGGTTGTTTGGAGGCAGTAAATTGGCTAAGTATTGGCCCAATTTTATTTGAGACAGTGTGAGACAATTAGCTGAATATAGGAGGATTCTTGTGAGAAGAATTGTATGTAATTGTTTCATGATTCCTTGTGGAATATACAATATATGATAGAGGGGTTTTGAGCAGTAAGTTTTCCTCAGGAAAATATAGTGTTGTGGTTTTGATCTATTCTTTCTTTGCTTCATGTGATTGGCGATTGTGTTTATTTTCCGCAAAATATTTGTAGAAGCGATTCAATATTTAACTTTAGTACATTGTTAGGTCGGGTGAATCCAAGATATACATGCTTGTTGTATAATTTCTACATGGTATCGCAGTACAGGAAATTATTGCAGTAAAGAAGAAGTTGAGTTGGTGCGATAGGAAAATCAGGATCGGAATGGATTTCAATGGCTTTAGATTGGAGTATGCACTGCAGGGCAACTCTAACTATATTGCTTGGAAAGATAGGATGGAGGTAGTACTTGAAGACAATGGCTTGAAGGAATTCATTGACAATGATGTTCCCAAACCCGCTATGACAAATGCTGCAAATATTGATGCCTGGAAAAAGAAGGTTGCAAGGGAGAGGAGGATCCTATTGGAGGGAGTAAGAGACCACATTATCTCAAGCCTCCATGGAAAAGAGACTCCATATGCGATATGGAAGGATTTGACATATCTATTTCAGAGTAGCAGCAACCATAGGAAATTGGCGCTCAAGGATAAACTCATGAAGATTAAAATGGAAAAGGGTGACACTATTCTGGTATACTTAAAAAAGTTTGTCCAATGTCAGGATGAGCTTGGGAGTGTAGGAATTATTGTTGCTGATGATGATCTAGTGAGCTTGGCTCTCCTAGGACTTCCTAAGATTTGGCACAGTTATGAAGACTCTGTCAATGGACGGGAAAAATTTCCAGATTGGGAACGATTGTGGTCGGATTTGGTGCTGGAGGAGTCAGACAGAATACCAGAGATGGATCTTCATCTAAGGAAGATGATGAAGAAGATAGTGCTTTAGTTGCCAAGGTGAAGAACGGAAAAGGAAAGAAATCCTATTTTGAGACCGGTGAAGGCAAGGAGTGCGACATGTCCAAAGTGAAGTGTTTTCACTATCACAAGCATGAAAATTTTGCCACAAACTATCCATAAAATAAGAAGAAAAAAAAGGCTGCTGGATCTGCAGTTGGAGCGGCTTTGGCTTTGTAATTTGACCTTGACTTCTCACTTATGCATGCATGGTGTCAAGTGCAATGAGTTCGATGTCGTACTTGGATAGTGGTGCATCTTTCCACATGACGGGAAACAGATAAATTTTCGGCAGCTTGGAGGAGAAGGAACTTTAGATGCATTTCGAAACGGGTGATCACAAAAGGTATAGTGCTACAAGGATTGGTACAATTGCTTTACAAAAGAATTCAAGTAAACCCTTATTTTTAAAAGATGTAATGCATGTACCAGGCTTAACGAAAAATTAGTTTCAATTGCAATGTTGGAAGATAAAGGCTATGATGTGGTCTTTAGTGAAGGTAAAGCCTTCCTTCGTCATAAAGCCACAATGCAAGTCAAGAAGATTGGGATTCGTGTGAAGGATCTCTATAGACTTGATGAAGATGCGATTTCTACAGAACTTCCAACCATGGGGAAGTGTGAGAAAGCCATGCAATTGTCTCTTGAGAGGGAGCTGTATTTGCATGCAGGTAATAATGAACCTCAAGATGTGGAGCAGCCACATGCGGAGGATCATGGAGTGGGAGCAATCACCCAAGAAGATAAATTTCGAGCCAGATGGGCAGAGAGAGTGCATGCAACTATACCACTAGGTATGAGGTGGGGCGACATGCATGATTAATCCCAAGAAGAAATTTGGGCAGGATTCATCGAGATGGTGTGGGTCTCATGAATCGAACCTGGCTACAAGGAGCCCACAGTACAAAAGTAGCAGGATCAATTGGATTGACGCAGTTAGATGTCGTGAGGACATGAAATCAAAGTGACAGTGTCAGATACTAGAGTGAAGATCGAAGTTGGCAGCAAGTGCAGAGTGCATGGATGTGGATGTCAACAGCGCAAAGGATCTAGTAAACATGTGCAGTAGCTAGCAGTAAGTCAGAAGAATTTGATGACATATGCATTATACTGATTCATTTGTTTGGAGGCTTTCAGTTTCAGAAGTGTTTCATGCAAAGGTTGCATGTGCGATAAACACTGGAGAAGTGTTGCATGCAATATTTGCATGTCACATGCATGGAGTTGCATGTCGCAAGCATGAAGTTTCATGTCACATGCATGGATTTGCAGGTCACATGCATGAGGTTGCATGTCGCATGCAAGGACATTCCTTTCTTGTTGAGAGGGGGTGTTGAAGGTTGCAACAAGAAACAGTGAAAGTGGCATCCGGAAACAACAACACCCACGCCTAGTGCATTAAGCACCTACACTAGGTTGGGGCCCACATGGTTAAATTTGGTGCAGTGTCTATTTTAGTTATCCATTAATTAAGATGGACAATAAACTATAATATATTCTCAATGATAACTTGTAATAGTTAACTGAGAGTGATAAACTCAGTTAGATAGTGGATTTCAGTTAGGTAGTTGGTGGGGAATGCAGAGTAATTCTAGTTGTAACAGAGTTTGAAGTGTAGTGGTGCATTAGTTAATGCAGGTTGTAATTAGTTTAACTCAGTTAAATGAGTTAAACTCAGTTGTGATAGTTGTAACTGAAGATACAAGTAGTGAGAGATCAAGTGAATTAAATATTAATTAATTCACATGCAGTGATCTCACATGCAACTAATTATTTACTATTATTAACTGCATGCATGTCAGATCCAGTGGAGACCTAGTTGAGATCTAGGTGAAAGGGAAGTGAAACTATCAGTTGTGATATTAGCACGCTACCCAAGTGTAGTTAAGACACCATAGGATGCCCATGACACTCAGCGTAGTTGAGGAAGGCTAAAATTATTTGTGATTAAGGATTGCATTCATCAGGAACTGCGTGAGCAAGGAAAGTTGTTTGGAGGCAGTAAATTGGCTAAGTATTGGCCAAATTTTATCCGAGACAGTGTGAGACAATTAGCTGAATACAAAAGGATTCTTGTGAGAAGAATTGTATATAATTGTTTCATGATTCCTTGTGGAATATACAATATATGATAGAGGGGTTTTGAGTAGTAATCTTTCCCCGAGAATATCTGGTGTTGTGGTTTTGATCTATTTTTTCTTTGCTTCATGTGATTGGCGATTGTGTTTCCGCAAAATATTTGTAGAAGCGATTCAGTATTTAACTTTAGTACATTGTTAGATTGGGCGAATCCAAGATATACATGCTTGTTGTAAAATTTCTACACATCCTCAAGCACAAGCGCATGAATTAACATATAATGTGGTAAATTTGAACAAATTTCTGGCCTATATTGATTACCGACTTTCATATATCCAATAAGGAATATTTTTTTGTTGCTTTATCTACAAATTGGCAGGACTAACCTATAGCTTGAGAAACCAAACCGGGGACATATAAGTTGTCAAAATTATCTAGGGATTCACTTGGCTAGTGCCAGACCAACACATACTCATAATTAAATTTGTGCCCATGGGGTTTCGAACTCATAACCTTTTCACCATAAAATACCTTGAAATAAAATCCTATCATTGCCTATTTTGTACTTAGTAGGAAACCTGATAAAACACTATTAGATATTTATAGTATTTTGAATTTTATTTATGTAAACAAAATTATATTATAAAATAGATTTTTCTCAAGACTATCCACATAGAATTGTTATTTCTTGAATTATTCATCATAACCTTTATTTTATAAACACCATTCACCCATCACTAACTTTTTATAAATTTGAACAATCCAATTAATATTCATTTATTACAATAATATTAAACTAAAATTAGCAAAATAAATCATACAACATTAATTATCCTCTTTGAAATTTTCATATTATAACGAATACTAATAGAAGGATTAATCCAAAGAAATAAATTTATCTTAAATCATAAATCAAATCAAGTAATTATATAAAAGATGTATATAATAACGTGCTCTAATAAATAATAGAGATGGCAGTAGTGAAAGGCTATAAATGAAACCTCTCAATAGAAGAAAGATGTGGGAAACAACCTAAACCAAACAAGTACAAATGCTACTAGTGAAATTCTATAAAGGAAACCCCTCATTAAAAGAAAGATGTGGCCAACAACCCAAACCTAATAAAGTATAAAGTTTCTCTGATGAAGTGTTCACATTTTACTTAAAATACCCCCCATTAATATGCCATGAATTATATGTCATTTATAAATGCTCGTACAATTTTTATTTATTTATTATTATTATTAAAATTATTATTATTTATTTATTTTTTTCAAAGATATATGTTGAGTTTTGTAGCTTGGAAGGTACTTCTAGTCTTGTGTCTTGACTAGACGGACCTTGTTTTTCCTCTTTAGGAGATTGCATGCGACATGCAGAGTGTGAAAGTGAGTTGCACGTATGTGAATGTGTTACATGTGACATGCACGAGATGTGCAAGTAAAACAAGTTAAATTTATGCCTTGTACTTGAGTTAAAGTACAGAAAGCTAAAGATATGATAATAAATTAAAGTAAATTCACTTATCTTCAATTAACTTGATGAGCTAATTTTAGGGGTCAATCTTAGCTTAGGAAATTTATAAATTGAGACTAAAGTGAGGAGCTAAGAGACAACAACAACACAAGATTGAGAGAGGCTTCTCAGTGAGAATTTTGGGTCCAAGAGAATGCAAAGAGGTTGGTGATAAATTTTGTAGTTTGCATTTTCTAAGTTGGGCCATTATCCTAGGACGTGAGCCCAATTAAGTTATTTGATCAATTTATTAATGAAGAACTGTTGATTGAGGATAAATTTGTTTATGTGTGTGATTCAGATCGAGTAATTTTGCTTCTGATAATTTTTTTTGGTTAGGAACTTAGTTTAATATTCGTTCAGTTGCAAAATTGTTGGGAACTGATTACCAGGTGTTGGGTTTGGGAAATTATAACATGGTATCAGAGCACCAACTCTGAATTGATCTCAGAAATATATGTGTAGGGTTTGTGTTGAATAGCCAAAGTCGGGTTGGTTGGGATCATACAAACCAATTTTTTTTAATGAGGCAACAAGATTTTTATATTTAAAGGGTTGAGAAGATATATATATATATATATATATATATATATATATATATATATATATATATATATATATATATATATATATATTTATTTATTTATTTTTATATTTTTTCCGAGAGGAGAAAAAAACATAAACAAGGGGCTCATTTAAAAATATTGTTCCTTATTGGCAAAAGATACTTGGGATCTTGTTCCTCTTCCAAAGGGAAGAAAACTTGTCAGATGCAAATGGGATTACAGAAAAAAGTTTTGACCAAATGGAAAAGTGGATAAACATAAAGCTCATCTTGTTTCTAAGGGATTTTCAAAAGTTGAAGGCATTGACTATATTGAAACCTTCTCCCCTGTTTCCAAAATAAATTATATCCGCCTTGTTATTTCCTTTGCTGCCTCCTTTAAATGGGAAGTCCATCAGATGGATGTTAAATCCACCTTCTTACATGGGGATTTGCATGAATAAATCTACATGGAATGACCCCCTGGCTTTATCCAAAATGACTCTAGCCTTGTTTGTCACCTTAGGAAATCTCTCTATGGTCTCAAACAAGCCCCTCGGGCTTGATATGCCAAAATGGATAGCTTTCTCTTAGATAGTGGCTTTTCTAGATGTTATTCCGACAACACTGTCTACACCAAGAAAGTGGGTAGGTCCTTAATCATCCTTGTTGTTTATGTTGATGATCTTATCCTTACTGGTAGTGATCCAAACCATATAAACAATGTGAAGTCTAGCCTCAAAAAGAAGTTTGAAATGATAAACTTGGGACACTTGTGTTAGCCACCTATAAAATTTGTTATATCAAAAGGTGGCTAAATCATTTTTGAGTCTTCAAGAAACAAGTTTTATTGCTAAAAATTGTTATCTCTTGAAGCCTTATGAAAACATCATACCCTCTTTTTTAAACTTCACTGCTGTTTCCCTTTCGAAATGTTGAAAATCTGCTATTTTCATAAAGAAAAGACAGCTGCAAAAATCTCATTTTTCCCCTCCTCCACTCAAAACTAACCTTCATTTTATTCCCTTTTTCCCCATCAATTTCCTCTATTTTTCATTTATTTCCCTTCCCCTTCATAAAATCCATTTTATAAGGTTTAAAACTCACTTTTAAGCCTTACCGAAACCCCCAAATCCATCAAAATCTTTGAAAAATTTCATAAAAAATAAGTTTTTTGACTATGAGCTTAAGCCCCTTTGGGTTAAGTTCTAAACCACTTCCCCACCACATTCCCACGGCCTAGAACCAGGCACTAGACCCAACGGGCGCTTATCGCATTGGAAATAATTGGAGCTCGCAAGTCTATTTGCCATGTTAAAAGCCTCCGATGTGATTAGCCCTTTGTATATAAACCCCCGATCTTATTGCCGCTTCATATAACCGCAAGGTCCGCAATCGGGCACATATATGTTTTTATAAACCATTCCCGATCACTTTTTCCTTTGTTAAATCATAAAAACCCATTATCCTAAGTTTTGGTCTAAACCCGCCGGTTCATGTTATTATATGAGAAGAACCGTTGATCTTATGAACAGATCAACGGTAAACAAAATCTTGCATCAGAGATTTAAGAATGGGTAGATTGAAAGACTAGCACCATTCTTCCGATGCCGATTTTCCCTTATATATATAAAGCCCCAGTCTCTTTGCGCTTTCCACATATCCACAGGCCCCGCAGTCAGGCACCAAGCCCATATATATAACCCGCCCCGATGCATTAAAACCTTTGTATTTTATAAAAAACACATTTTTTTTTATGTTTTACACTAAGCTCGCCGTTCATTGGTCAGGGCTCTTCTCCACCATTGATCACCAAACCAATCAATGGCCAGCGCTATCTCGCATCGAGAATTTTTCATTGGGCGCATTATTATTTTATTTCACCACCTTTGATTAGCGGTTCCCCGATCCACCCTCCACCGTCGATCTGATCTGCAGATCGACGACCCATAGTTAATCGCTTCAGTGCCCCCCTGTCCATTGACCCACCGATCACAAGGCTTCGATTGCATCTGGGCCGTCCACGTGTCCAGATCGGACGGTCCAGATCTTCCCTCTCGACTTTGGTTAAAAATCATAACCCCGCTTCATAATGTTTTTGGCCGAGTCTCAGCCGTTGATCTCTACAGATCAACGACCCTTATTAACCCATTCTCCGCCTTTGTATTATTTCATTTAACCCATAGATCAATCCAAGCCATCCATTTTATCCATCCAACATCCCATATTAACCTCGACAGGCCCGACCCCTGTGGGTCCTACCTCCCTCCAGATCTGATCTCAACCGTCCAAATATTTGATTCAACGACTTAGATTGAAACCGCCCCACCTCCTTCCACCCACGCATCTATCCAATATCGCGCTCACTCCCCACCGTCAGATCTGAGACCCCAGATCTAACGGTTTACGTGCGTTTTTGCGTAATTTCAAGCACGAAGGTTAATTTCCCATGAGCTACGCGATATGGGCCGTATTCAAATTCCACGTGTCGCCTTCTAACACATATCGCGTTAAAAAAGGTGAAACCACCTTTCTCCCATTTTGCCGTGCGATACTACCTGTTTTGCCCTTCGAAACCGCCTTCCCTCATTTTTGTTGTGTTTTATCGCATTTCGTATTCGTCGTTGATCTTTATAGATCAACGGCCAACATTCAATATCGCCTTTATACTATTGCCCTCCACCTTTTCCAAGGGCCTTCGTAGATCATTCTCCACCATTGATCTGATGGGTCGATCTCATCCGACGGCCCACGATCATCCGCGAAACCCCGATTTTCACTACAACATATTCCCCCCTCTAAAGGGATTTTTCGCCTATTTTCCTTGTATTTCGTCCATTTCTTTATAATGCGGCCTTTCTCCATTATATTTCCCCGGTCGCTCCCGATCATTGATCTCTGTAAGATCAACGACTCTGATATAAGTTTCCACCGCTTGTTCATCAACCACTCTCCTTTTGACTTCTACACACAATCTCCACCGTTGGATGCTGTCATCCAATGGCCATGCTCCTAACCACGACCTCCAAAGTAGTTTTTACCAAATATGAAGGATTTCTTAATTAGTTCTTGGTTTGTGCAAAACTTTAAAGGTTTTTTGAATATTTTAAATGAAAATGGAAGGTCGAGAGTGACGACTCTCCAGGCCTTTGATTATCAAAGAAATCTTTTGGCAAAAGTTCCCATCAAGGTTTATCAGTGCATCATGAGCACTGATATTATTATGAACCCTCTGCGGCACCTGCACATCAACAAGACACAGAGAATTAAACAATCGAAGAGTATCAGTATGAAGATTCAGGAAAAACCAGAAATGAAGAAATAAAGATGGTTTACACAGTTTTGGTGGATTACGGCTAAGATTGAAAATCAAAAGCCTAATCCACTAAAATTAAGCATAGTTAAAGGCAAATCAAAAATATTTATCAGACAGTGGATGCCTCCACTGCCACATCAGAGGCTAATTGATTCCTCTCAGCTACCTAATGCCACCTGTAGCTTCACAACATTCAACAGAAGCCGAGTAAAGAACAAAAACAGAGGATATTTGACTCATGACAGCTGAACAGTTAATTCAGCCAAATAACTTATTGCAAAAAATATCAGCAGAGTTATTACAAGATGACACAGAGCCTTAAAGTCAACAAAATCATCCCACCAAGCTTAATTCTTAATGTAAACCAATTAATATAGGAAAATATCTGTAATCTTCTCCATTGAGCCCCTTAAAAGGCCGAGAAGCATTAACTGTATTAATTGAACTTAGTAGATCTTTTATCTCTTTCGACCTCCTATTTTTCCTATAAAATCTTATTGAGGAGCTTATTGTAAATGTTGGTTGTAGAAATTTGAAATATACTTGTGCTCGAAACTCCTACTTGTAAATAGTGTTCAAAGGCTCTTGAAGCTCTGTTTGTAGTCACATAAGTTAGGCTGAGAAGTGAAGATGATTGCTAAACTGAAACACTGGACTTGAAGATTGTAATTGGTTTGAAGCATCAATACAAGATGATTTATGGGATCTTGGTCTATGTCAATGGTGATGTTATTTCTTATTGTAAATTGTTATTTTATTTCTGTTTTCGCTTTTTCCATCTTCTCTGATAAATAACAATAAGCATAGAGTTAGGATTTACTGTTTATCAGTACCCTTCTCTGACTGATAAGCTTTAACTACATGTTTTCTTCCAAATCGTGTTGTTTAGGAATGATTTAATTCAGTTTAAGCAGTTAGGAATGCTGACGTTCCCTCGTCCTACTGTCTAAGCTAAATGTTGTTCTTGAATGTTAATTTCGGTTTATGTTAAGTAGAGATGAACTAAGGAAGTGATGGTGAGCCTTGTCCTTTAGTTTTATCCTAAAAAACTATCTGAAATTTTCCCTGAAAATGTGTTGAAAGCAGGCTAGGTTGAAAGTCCTTACCTGATCTTAGACTATTCCTTGTTATCTTATGTGTTTGTCTTGAAAGTTTACTAAGTAAAGCAGAGCTAGGGAAGTCTATGGTGAGCCCTGTCCTCTATTTTCTTCTCCAACAATTGCTTTTAGAGTTTCCCTTTGTGTTTAAAATATTTTTCTATTGAAAGTGCATCAAAAGCTGTTTAGTTTCGAAGTAATTACCAGATCTTAGATTACTTTTATGTATTTCTTAAGTGTATGCCGAAAGCAGGACAGTTTCAAAGCACTTACTTGATCTTAGGCTTCTCTTTGTTCTTCATTTGTTTAAATTCCCCTTCTTGTTGTATCATTTCATTCCATAAAATCAACTTTAAAGAGATCCTTAGACATAGATGACTTGCCCCATGGACCACTCTTGAACCTTGTTGCTTCAATTAAACCCTATTATGACTCCATAGCCCAATGGAATAAAAACCAACGTTATATCTATCGTTTTAGCCAAAGCTTGTTCCGATTGCTTGCAACTTCATACCTTTGAAAATATTTCCATTTAGAACTTTCCACCCAAATAATAATCATGCTCAACCATCCAAAACAAACAAAAACCCTCGGTCTTCATAACTAGCCTAATATCATTACCCAAAAATCCTTTAAAGATAAATCAATCTTTGCACTTATTGGAGAGATCCCTCTCCGGATTCAGGAAGGCTAGATCCTAGAATCCCAAAGTGGTTGAAATAGTGTTCTCTCTGCAGTTTGACTTTGCCAATCTTGCAAATTACAGGGAGCTAACATCTCTGGCAACTCCACTGGGGAACTTTTGAGTGTTTTTCAGCCTAGGTACCTTTAAAACCTCAGGAAACCCTTGATTTAAGAACATTGTGCAATGAGTAAAAGCAGCCCTTTTAAGCACTACCAAGCAAACGGTAATCATTATAAAACTGGTTTGAATCAGTGACAAACTGGGCAAACCCTAGGATTCTCATAAGACCTTGTCAAACCTTGAAAGATCAGCTAGCTTAGCCATAAGAGTAGACTGTCTTTGTCTCATAATCGTAGCTAAGTTTTGAAACAGATTCAAGACACTCTTAAGAACCAATAGGACTGAAAAATAACTCAGAAAAACCCAAAAATATTTCAGATTGGTATTAAATAAACATGGTGGTGGACCATAAAACCTTTTACCTCCAAAAGAGCTAAAAAATTCCACTTGGAAACTCCACAATCCTAAACAGACCTTAAGACTCCACTGGGAAGAACCATTATCATTATAACATCGTTTAAACTCAGATTAGAGGACTGTAGGATTAAAATTTGTGTGAAACAGATTAGTTAACCTCTTAAAGACTGTCATATCTGGTAAAAATGTTCTTGTTTAAGTTGAGTTTGAAAAACACAGCATAGTGGCTCCTAGAAAGATTCATACGAGAGCCCACCCTGACCCAAACCCACCTGAGATAGTTGATAACCCGGAAAGTTTCCTTAGGAAGTCTCCTAAGATTAATTTTTCAACTGTTTTCAGATCACCCTTGAGAGCTAATTCAGTTCCTGAAAATCTTGTAGCTCTACAACAATCACAAGTAGACTTAAGAAATCCATTTAGAACTAGGTCTCTTGATGATTTGGATCAGCTAGATTCAGAGTCTTCATTTTCATCACTTGAAACAAGTAAACATCTTGGTAGTAGAGAAACAACACCACCTGATTTACATTTCCTTCACAATTTAGGTGTCTCTCATCCAAGATCAGCTTAGCAATCTATTGTTGTTCCATCCACTTCTGTTCATCCTACGTCCACTGTCCAAACCACTCCACTCCAGCCCACTTTCCCTCTTGTTGATCCACCTCTTGTAAATCCACCCCCACCACATATCATGGCAGAATGGTATGTTCCCTAAGTCCTTCCTGTACCCTTGGTCAATCTTCCACAGGACTATCAGTCCAAAATACCATTGTATGATGCTAGTAATGCTACAACTGCATCACAATAGGTGGATAAGATGAATGACTACTTTGACAGAAATGAAATTGA
Source organism: Pinus albicaulis (assembly GCA_034641835.2). NCBI lineage: Eukaryota > Viridiplantae > Streptophyta > Pinopsida > Pinales > Pinaceae > Pinus > Pinus albicaulis. Next base: position 1,676,277,132 of record CM076580.1, read on the forward strand.
TGATCAAACTGTCTAAGACTTTACCAGCTCACATTAAACTCAAATACATAGAGCTGTTTAAATAATTTTCTGATGTTTTTGCATGGAGTTACGAAGATCTGAAGTCCTATGACACTGAAATAATTCAGCACAAAATCCCTCTCAAGGAAAACCAAAAGCCATTCAAACAGAAACTGCGCAGAATAAACCCTATTTAGTTACCTTTGGTTGAGAAGGAGATCAAGAAAATGTATGAAGCTGGTATTATTGTCCCTATTAGATATTCTGAATGGGTGTCTAATCTGGTGTCAGTTAGGAAGAAAACAAGAGAGATTAGGCTTTGTATAGACTTTAGAGACTTAAACAAAGCTTCACTCAAGGACAACTACCCTTTACCTAAGATGGACCATATTTTACAAAGGGTAGTTGGTTCTAAAAGAATTTCTTTGCTTGATGGCTATTCAGGGTACAATCAGATTTTATTCCACCCTGATGATCAACTAAAGACAATGTTTACTACACCTTGGGGCACTTTCATGTATGTGAAAATGCCCTTTGGTCTAATGAATGTTGGCGCAAATTTTCAGAGAGCCATGGACATAGCATTCTCGGAAGAATTAGGCTACTTCATCATTATTTACCTTGATGATGTCACTGTGTTTTCAAAGACAGATGAAGAACACTTAGAACATTTGAGAAAGGTTTTCGAGAAATGCAGAAAGTTTGGGATATCCTTAAACCCAAAGAAAACACTATTCGGTCTCCAAGAAGGTAAACTTCTTGGGCACATTATTTCAGAAGAGGGTATTAAGATAGACCCAAAGAGGATTGAGGCCATATTGCAAATCTCTCATCCTCGAAACATCAAGGAACTCCAATCTTTCATCGGAAAGATTAATTTCTTGAGAAGGTTCATACCCAACTTGGCTGAGCTCCTTAGGAACATAACAAATATGCTGAAAAAGGAGCAAGGGGTAAAATGGACCTTGGAAGCAAAGAAGTTCTTTGAGCTGGTGAAACAAGCGTTAACCAAAACACCGGTTCTAATAAGTCCTAATTTTTCAAAAGATTTTATATTTTTTCAATTGCATCAGAACATATAATAGCTGCTGTCCTTTTACATAAAAACCAACAAGGACAAGAGCAACCTATTGCATTCTTTAGCAAGGCATTGAGAGATGCTCCTTTGAAGTATAACATTATGGAAAATCAAGCTTTTTCTTTGGTCAAAGCTTTAAAAGACTTCAGAGTATACATCCTTCACTCACACATCATTGCCTTTGTCCCAAATTCAGTTGTGAAAGACATCCTAACACAGGACCCAGATGGTAAGAGAGGTAAGTGGATAGCTGTTATTCTTGAATATGGTTTAGAGATCAAGCCCACTAAACTCATCAAAGGCCAAGGTCTAGCTAGGTTAATGGCTGAATCAAATTTTGAAGTTCTTGATATTAATATGATAAATGCTTTAGATGAACAAGAGGAAATCTCAGCTCCCATTGTTGAAGACCATTTTATGAATTCCTTTTGGTATGCTGATATTATTTATGTTTTGCTTAATTTGAACACACCTCTTGGTTTATCAAAAACAAAGGCGAGGTTTTTGAAGTTAAAAGCTGTAAACTACTGCATTATAGATAAATGTCTTTATTGGAAAAATGCAAGTGGGATATTGCTTAAATGTTTGCCTGAGTTTGATGCAGAGAAGGTTAAGCACGAATTCCATGAAGGAGAATGTGGAGGCCACCTCTACTAGAAGACAACAGCCAAAAAAATCCTAAGGGCTGGTTACTATTGGCCCACTCTCTTTCTTGATGTACACAAGATGATAATCGCCTGTCATAAATGCCAACTTTTTGAAGGCAAAAGAAAGTTTCTGCCCTTACCTCGGCATCCAATCATTGTTGAAGGTCCTTTTCAACAATGGGGACTTGAATTCATAGGAGAAATCCATCCACCCTCATCTGCCCAACATAAATGGATTCTCACTGCAATAGAATATTTCACCAAGTGGATAGAAGCCATCCCTTCTAGACAAGCCAATGACTCAGTCATCATAAAATTCATAGAGACTCATATCCTCTCTAGATTTGGCTGTCCTAGGAAGATCATCACTGATAATGCAACAACATTTGGATCAAAGAAGATGGTTGAATTCTGTCACAAATATCAGATTACATTGGGTCATTCCACTGCCTATTACCCTCAAGGTAATGGGCTAGCAGAATCCTCAGACAAGAGTTTGGTGAACATAATCAAGAAGCTGTTGGAGGACAACAAGAAGTCTTGGCACACAAAGCTTGTTCATGCACTTTGGGCTGACAGATTGACATTGAAGAAATCTATTGGAATGTCACCCTACCAACTTGTGTATGGTACAGATGCAATTTTTCCTACCAGCCTTGGTGTACCAGTTATGAAGTTGATTCAAGAGGTGCAATCTGAAGACAATGACATGATCAGAAGAATAAATAAGACCATTCACCTTCAACAAACTAGAGAGGAGGTTTATAACAAATAATTACAAAATCAAGACAACATCAAAAAGCTTTTTGACAGAAGATGAAAGGCCAACAATTTCAATGTTGGGGACAAAGTGTTAAAGTGGGATTCAAGGAGGGAAGACAAGGGCAAGCATGGGAAATTTGACAACTTATGTCTTGGCCCTTATCTCATTCATTCAGCTGCTAGTAACAATGCTTATTTCTTACAGGAGTTGAATGGAGCTGAACTATTTGGAGGTCCTGTCAATGGTAGGATGCTCAAACATTACTTCTCTTGATCCATGCCATGTTTTGATACCTTTTTATCTTTTTTCCATTATAAATATTTCATCCATCATTGCATTCAAAGTTAGAAAAATAAAAAATACAAAAACAATAGAAGAAAGAAAAGAGGGCAGATTGTAAAAACAATAAAGGTACAATCCCATACCAAAAAAGAGAAATAAATTCTGAAAATGTGAAAGCTTAAATGCCACTCCTGAAAAACACACTTATAGTTAGTCATACAACCTAATCATGGCTAACTAGTTTTAAATTTACTGCTGATAGGTTAGTGAATTAGATTTTCCAAACAACTTAATCTTGGCTTATTAGTTAGGAAGATTAGGATAGAAATTAAAGGTTCAAACAAGCTTAAAATCCGAACCTTAGTTTTCAAAAGAGAAATGACTCAAACCTGTTTATTTCTTGAGTAAAAAACAGAGGTAAAACTGGTTCTAATCAGCTCAAAATATGAACCAGATAACAAGCAAAAACAACTCGAATAAACTTAAAAACAGAGCTGTAGAAAAGAGAAGGCCGTGCTGAGAAACTTTCAGATCTTAAGCCTTCCATTTTGATTTAATTTTCAGTAAAATAATATCTATTTGCAGCTTGTTTTGTCATGCCATAGATCAGCTACAAGTTAGACTGTTCAAACCTGACTTGTATGCTTTTAGATTTCTGTCTTAAGAAATTAGTGAATAAAAATCTGTTAGACTGTTTAATCCTAACAAATTAGCAGATTAGGTAGAGAAGCATATGAACTCAACTGTTTAATCTGAGTTCATGGAGAAATAAAAGGTAGAAATAGATTAGATTTTTGCTTTCAAAAGAGTAAAATGTTGTAAGAGAGTTTGCCAATCCATGTGCACTCTAAAGAAGAAAAAATGTTAGATTTTGTAGGATTAGGTAGGTAGAAATCTTGTGTTGATGAAGATCCATTGTTTTTCGTGGTTGCTAACACTTTTCAGAGCAAAAGAATAACATCCAAGTAAATAAATTTGCATCCCAATGGATGAGGCACTGATCAGCCCCCAGAGAATGCAAGTCTGAATTTCTTGATGCCTTCAAGAAGGCACCATCCCCATGAGGAGCCACTGTTAGCCACCTATAAAATTTGTTATATCAAAAGGTGGCTAAATAATTTTGTGAGTCTTCAAGAAACAAGTTTTATTGCTAAAAATTGTTATCTCTTGAAGCCTTATGAAAACATCATACCCTCTTTTTTAACCTTCACTGCTGTTTCCCTTTCGAAATCTTGAAAATCTGCTATTTTCATAAAGAAAAGACTGCTGCAAAAATCCCATTTTTCCCCTCCTCCACTCAAAACTAACCTTCATTTTATTCCCTTTTTTCCCCATCAATTTCCTCTATTTTTCATTTATTCCCCTTCCCCTTCATAAAATCCATTTTATAAGGTTTAAAACTCACTTTTAAGCCTTACCGAAACCCCCAAATCCATCAAAAACTTTGAAAAATTTCATAAAAAATAAGTTTTTTGACTATGAGCTTAAGCCCCTTTGGGCTAAGTTCTAAACCACTTCCCCACCACATGCCCACGCCCTATAACTAGGCGCTAGACCCAACAGGCGCTTGTCGCATCGGAAATAATTGGAGCGCGCAAGTCTATTTGCCATGTTAAAAGCCTTCGATGCGATTAGCCCTTTGTATATAAACCCCCGATCTTATTGCCGCTTCATATAACCACAAGGCCTGCAATCGGGCGCTTAAATGTTTTTATAAACCATTCCCGATCACTTTTTCCTTTGTTAAATCATAAAAACCCATTATCCTAAGTTTTGGTATAAACCCGCCGGTTCATGTTATTATATGAGAAGAACCGTTGATCTTATGAACCGATCAACGGTAAATAAAATCTTGCATCGAAGATTTACGAATGGGTAGATTGAAATACCAACACCATGCTTCCGATGCCGATTGGCCCTTATATATATAAAGCCCCAGTCCCTTTGCGTTTTCCACATATCCACAAGCCCCGTAGTTGGGCGCCAAGCCCATATATATAACCTGCCCCGATGCATTAAAACCTTTGTAATTTATAAAAAAATACATTTTTTATGTTTTACAATAAGCCCGTCGTTCATTGGTAGGGGCTCTTCTCCACCATTGATCACCGGACCAATCAATGGCCATCGCTATCTCGCATCGAGAATTTTTCATTGGGCGCGTTATTATTTTATTTCACCACCTTCGATTGGCAGTTCCTCGATCCACCCTCCACCGTCGATCTGATCTACAGATCAACGACCCATAGTTAATTGCTTCGGTGCCCTCCCTGTCCATTGACCCGCTGATAGCAAGGCTCCGATTGCATCTAGGCCGTCCACGTGTCCAGATCAGACGGTCCAGATCTTCCCTCTCGACTTTGGTTAAAAATCATAACCCTGCTTCATAATGTTTTTGGCTGAATCTCAGCCGTTGATCTTTGCAGATCAACGACCCTTATCAAACCATTCTCCACCTTTGTATTATTTCATTTAACCCATAGATCAATCCGAGCCGTCCATTTTATCCATCCAACGACCCATATTAACCCCGACAGGCCCGACCCCTGTGGGTCCTGCCTCCCTCCAGATCTGATCTCAGCCATCCAAATCTTTGATCCAACGGCTCAGATTGAAATTGCCCCACCTCCTTTCGCCTGCGCATCTATCCAATATCGCGCTCACTCCCCATCGTCAGATCTGAGACCCCAGATCTAACGGTTTACGTGCGTTTTCACGTAGTTTCAAGCACAAAGGTTAATTTCCCATGAGTTACGCGATATGGGCGGTATTCAAATTCCACGTGTCACCTTCTAATGCATATCACGTTCAAAAAGGTGAAACCACCTTTCTCCCATTTCTTCACGCGATACTGCTTGTTTTTCCCTCCGAAACTGCCTTCCCTCATTTTTGTTGTGTTTTATCGCGTTTCGTATTCGCCGTTGATCTTTATAGATCATCGGCCAGCATTCAATATCGCCTTTATACTATCGCCCTCCGTCTTTTCCAAGGGCCTTTGTAGATTATTCTCCACCGTTGATCTCGTGGGTCGATCTCATCCAACGACCCACAATCATCCGCGAAACCCCGATTTTCATTACAGCATATTTCCCCCTCTAAAGGGATTTTTCGACTATTTTCCTTGTATATCGTCCATTGCTTTATAAAGCGGCCTTTCTCCATTATATTTCCCCGGTCACTCCCGACCGTTGATATCTGCAAGATCAACGACTCTGATATAAGTTTCCACCGCTTGTTCATCAACCGCTCTCCTTTTGACTACTACACACAATCTCCACCGTTGGATGCTATCATCCAACGACCATGCTACTAACCACGACCTCCAAAGAAGTTTTTACCAAATACGTAGGATTTCTTAATTAGTTCTTGGTTTGTGCAGGACTTCACAGGTTTTTCGAAAATTTTAAAAGAAAATGGAAGGCCGAGAGTGACGACTCTCCAGGCCTTTGATTATCAAAGAAATATTTTGGCAAAGGTTCCCATCAAGGTTTATCAGTGCATCATGAGCATTACAATGTATTATAGCTCTCTGCAGCTTTCTGCATCAACAGACAGAAGAATTAAACAGTGAAGAGTATTAGTATGAAGAGTCGGGCAAAACCGAGAAATGAAGAAATAAAGATGGTTTACAGATTTTTAGGTGGATTCTGAAATTTGAATTGAAAATCAAAAGCCTAATCCATTGAATTAAACACAATTAAAGGCAAATCAAAAATATTTATCAAACAGAGGATGCCACCATTGCCACATCGGAGGCTAATTGATTCCTCTCAGCTACCTAATGCCACCTGTAGCTTCACAGCATTCAACAGAAGCCGAGTAATGACCAAAAACAGAGGATATTTGCCTCACGACAGTCGAACAATTAATTCAGCCAAAGAACTTATTGCAAAAAATATCAGCAGAGTTATTACAAGATGACACAGAGCCTTAAAGTCAACAAAATCATCCCACTGAGCTTAATTCTTAATGTAAACCAATTAATACAGGAAAATATCTGTAATCTTCTCCATTCAGCCCCTCAGAAGGCCGAGAAGCATTAACTGTATTAATTGAACTTAGTAGATCTTTTATCTCTTTCGACCTCCTCTTTTTCCTATAAAATCTTTTTGAGGAGCTCATTGTAAATGCTGGTTGCAGAACTTTGAAATATACTTGTGCTCGAAACTCCTACTTGTAAATAGTGTTCAAAGGCTCTTGAAGCTCTGTTTGTAGTCACATAAGTTAGGCTGAGAAGTGAAGATGATTGCTGAATTGAAACACTGGACTTGAAGATTGTAACTAGTTTGAAGCATCAATACAAGCTGATTTATGGGATCCTGGTCTATGTTAACGGTGATGTTATTTGTTATTGTAAATTGTTATTTTATTTCTGTTTTCGCTCTTTCCATCTTCTCTGATAAAGAACAACAAGCATAGAGTTAGGATTTACTGTTTATAAGTACCCTTCTCTGACTGATAAGCTTTATCTACATGTTTTCTTCCAAATCGTGTTATTTAGGAATGATTTAATTCAGTTTAAGCAGTTAGGAATGCTGGCGTTCCCTCGTCCTACTGTATAAGATAAATGTTGTTCTTGAATGTTAATTTCAGTTTATGTTAAGTAGAGATGAACTAAGGAAGTGATGGTGAGCCCTGTCTTTTAGTTTTATCCTAAAAAACTATATGAAATTTTCCCTGAAAATGTGTTGAAAGCAAGCTAGGTTGAAAGTCCTTACCTGATCTTAGACTATTCATTGTTATCTTATGTGTTTGTCTTGAAAGTTTACTAAGTAAAGCAGAGCTAGGGAAGTCTATGGCGAGCCCTGTCCTCTAGTTTCTTCTCCAACAGTTGCTTTTAGAGTTTCCCTTTGTGTTTAAAATGTTTTTCTATTAAAAGTGCATCAAAATCTGGTTAGTTTCGAAGTACTTACCATATCTTAGATTACTTTTATGTCTTTCTTAAGTGTATGCCGAAAGCAGGATAGTTTAAAAGCACTTACTTGATCTTAGGCTGCTCTTTGTTCTTCATTTGTTTAAATTCCCCTTCTTGTTGTATCATTTCATTCCATAAAATCAACTTTAAAGAGATCCTTAGACATAGATGACTTGCCCCATGGACCACTCTTGAACCTTGTTGTTTCAATTAAACCCTATTATGACTCCATAGCCCAATGGACTAAAAACCAACGTTATATCTATCTTTTAAGCCAAAGCTTGTTTTGATTGCTTGCAACTTCATACCTTTGAAACTCTTTCCATTTAGAACTTTCCACCCAAATAATAATCATGCTCAACCATCTAAAACAAACAAAAACCCTCAGTCTTCATAACTAGCCTATAATCATTACCCAAAAAGCCTTTAAAGATAAATCAATCTTTGCACTTATTGGAGAGATCCCTCTCCGGATTCAGGAGGGCTAGATCCTAGAATCCCAAAGTGGTTGAAATAGTGTTCTCTCTGCAGTTTGACTTTTCCAATATTGCAAATTACAGGGAGCTAACAACTTGTATTATTTCCTTGGTCTTCACGTCTTGCAATCCAAAGAAGCTATTACCCTTTCTTAGTCCAAGTATGCGTGTGATCTTCTATGCCACTTTCACATGGAAGAATGTAAGATAGCCCCTTATTCCTTTCAGTCTAGATTCAATCTTCAGTCACTTGTACTTCCTCTGAAGTTGATTCTACCTTATATCGTCAACTTGTTGGTAAACTTATGTATCTAACTCATAACTGTCCTGACCTTTCCTTTGTTGTTTGTCTTGTTGCTCGATTTATGCACAAACCTCATGAAAGTCACTGGAAAGCAGCTAAAAGAATACTTCGATATATTTGAGGTACAGTTCAGTTCAGGATTCATTACAGTGTAGAAACATCACCATTATTGACTGGTTTCATTGACTCTGACTTGGCTGGTGACCATGATGATCGAAAGTCTACTGCAGGTTATGTATTCACTCTTGGTTCAGGACCTATTACATGGTCTTGTAAGAAAAAAATTTCCATCTCTCTTTCTTTAGCAGAAGCAAAGTATCGTGGTGCTGTTGAAGCCAACAAGGAAGCCCTGTGGCTTCGTCATATCCTGTCCGAATTTGGTATTCATCAGCAACATCCAAATACACTTTGGTGTGATAATAAAAGTGCCATTTAGCTATGCAAATATCTAGTTTAGCATCATCGCATGAAACACATTTAGCTACACATACACTGCATCAGAAATCTCATTCATGATCGTGTTCTTGAAGTGCAATATTGTTCAACCAATGATCAAGTTGCTGATATCTTTACAAAGGCTTTCACAGAAGCGAAGCTTACCAAAATTCGATGTATACTTGGAGTTCAGGAAAGTTATCATTAATGGGGGATATGCTCTAATGCCTCCTTCCTTCTCCTATTGTGTCACCTTTGTAAATCCTTCAATCCTATCCCAAGTTGTTCTTAAGGGGGGATGTTAGGATATTTTGGCACATAGGAAATAATTACGTATAACTTGGTCTAGTGTAGAGTTAGGTAAGTGTGTTTCTTTACTATGCAAATTTGTAACTTATAATCCAACGATCACAATATGTAGTGATTCAACGGTTCACTCTCTCCTCGGTATTACCGACACTTGATTTGTGGCTTAGCAACCGATTGGTCCATGATATATATTTAAAGAGCATGGAGGGGCATTTTTCCTGTAACCATTTATGAGAAAGCTTATGTAAATTTTCTTTCTTTATATTAATAAATTTCCTGAAGTGGCCACGTTGGCTCAAGTCATGGTCTGTTTCCCTCTTCAAGTGTTTTAACCACGTCAAATACTGGTGTATTGATCTGTGATCTGTTTGTGAGTGGTGACCTTTGGTGTTTGATCTAAGGAAATTTCCCTGTAAATTCATACAAAAATAAATAAAAACCTTTGGTTGGCCCAACTGTCCACCAACCACCTGTAGCAATTGCCGCCAAGGTGGCTGGCAGCCTGCGAACTGGTAAACCAACTATAGAGTATTGATTTTTAAAGGATCCTCTCACTAGACATTTACTTATTATGATATTATCTTAGGTAGCACACAGAGGGTGAAATTTTTTCTATTGGTCAAATTTACAGGATGAATATTGGGATATGTTATGAGGATTAGTTGGACGGGGCATGAAAATTTAGCCCATGGAAGGAGTGGATTGTTTTTCTATTTGAGGAACATGAGTTGTGGTACATCATGGAGAAGGTTATCCCAATTCTCATAGATGCTAATCAGTTGGATGAGTTTAATAATATGAATGTGAAGGCCAAGAGAAAAATCACAGACTCCATTAAAGACCATGTTATACCCCATGTGATGAGGAAGAAGTATGCCTTTGAGATCTGGGCATCCTTAACCAAGTTGTACTAGAGTACAAAAAAAACAGGAAGATGGTGTTGAAGGAGAAACTTAGACACACCAAGAAGTCTAAAACTAACACAGTTAAATTATACCTAACCATGATCACTCAGATCAGAGATGACTTGGCAGCAGTGGGGGAAAATATTAATAGTGAAGAGTTGGGTAGATAAACCTTGATTGGCTTTCCTCTAAAATGGGATGCATTTTTCGATGAGACCATAACACTAAAAAATATGCCCAGGTTGGATAGATTGTGGTCTAACTTCGTATAGGAAGAGACAAGGAGATGTTCCAAAACTGTAGTTCAACATGATTGTAAATATGATGAGGAGATTTTTCCTCTTGATATAGAGGGAAAAAGTAAAGTAAAGGGAAGTGGGGGATATACTTCCGTTAGGGACATGAGCGAAGTAAAGTGCTTTGCATGTTAGAATAATGGTCACTATACGATATGGTGTCCATATAAGAAGAAGGAGGAGGAGTATCAAGTGGTTTCATTAGCATCAACTGAGATTGATTACTTTATGGAGACATTTGAGAATTTTTTTTCTCTAGTTGCCTATGTTTCTGACAATAGTACCATTATGAATGAGGACAATGGTTTATGGATAGTGGATAATAGAGCGTCTAGTCACATGATGGGTATGAGGTCAGTGTTCCGCAATGTTTTGGAGACATACTCTAGCTGCCATGTGATTTTTGGAGCTATAACCACACATGTAGTGAAGGGGATTGGATGTGTCAGATTGCGGCTAGAGTTAGGAGGAGGTGACAAGGACGTTTTTTGTTCCAGGGTTAATTGTACATGTGCTCTTAGTATCAACCTTGGAGGATGCTGGATATACATTTTTGTGCTTCTATATTCAGAGGGAGAAACCTTGGATGCATTTGTAGTGCTTGGCATCAGACAGGGGCAGTCATATAGGTTTCTAGGGAAACTTGTGAGTATACCTCAGGGGATCTTAGATATAGGAAAAATGTCAGTTGTTGAGAGGGAGGAGGTGAAAAGTAAGAGTGATTCTTCAAGTACTGCGAGGAGCCTCAACTAGTATGAGATGGAAGTGTTAGACACTCAAGATCAAGACCCTAGGAGCATGCTTTGAAGGAACAAGTATTTAGATCAGATTCTGTAGCAGGAAGCAGAGAAGTCTTCTAGTTCAAAGGGAGAAAATACAACAGTGGAAAAAGTGGTGGTATTCGAGACAAATCTAGGTGGAGGGGGCTCTTCCAGAAGCACCCCCTTTGCTAAGAGGGAGGGTTAAGTTTTATAACTGAAAAGGTACTTTTATTCTTGTTTCTTGAATAGAAGGACCTTGATTTTCCTCTTAGGAGCTTATATGCGATATGTAGAGTGTGTGAGTTGCACACACGTGAATGTGTTACATGTAACATGCATGATATGTGCATGTAAAGCATGCTAAATTTATGAATTGTACTTGAGTTAAAGTAGAGAAATCTAAATATAGGATAGTTAACTAAACTAAAGTCACTTATCTTCAGTTAACTTGAAAAGCTAATTTTAGTCGTCAATCTTAGCTTAGGAAAGTTATAAATTGAGCATAAAGTGAGAAATTAAGACACAATAACAAAACAATATCGAGAGAGACTTCTTAGTGAGCATGTCCTGGGTCCGAGAGAGTGTAGAGAGGTTGGTGATCAATTTTGAAATTTGTATTTTATCAGTTGGGCCATTTTCACAGGATGAGAGCCCAAGTAAGTTTTGTGATAAATTTATTAATGAAGAAGTGTTAATCAGGGATAAATCTATTTATGTGTATGATTCAGATCAAGTAATTTTGCTTCCACTAAATATTTTTGGTTAGGAACTTAACCATGTATTTCTTCAGTTGAAAATTGTTGGGAACCGATTACTAGGTGATGGTTTCAGGAAATTATTAGTACCTAACTAACTAACTAACTAGCTATATATATATATATATATATATATATATATATATATATATTGTTTTTGTTTGTTTGTCAAGTTGTCTACCTGTGGCTTGAGGAGACGTGACCTAGGGGCATCTAAGCCGTCAAAGTCACCCGAGGATCGCACCCGGCCTAGGCCACACCAGCGCTTAGCTCATTGGATTTTTTTAGCATGTCGCCTCCCCCTAGCACAATGCACAAACAACCCCCATGAGGTTTGATCTGGGGTCACCTTGCTGACGAGGCCCATCCCCAACCGGTTGTGCTAGTGGGACTTGACATGTACACACACACACACATATAACATGGTTTTTTCATGTATTTTCAATTTTTTTCGATGTGGGTCTACTGACAACAATGCAGAGTGGGTACTAATTGGATGTGAAATTTAATTCTACGTTTGAAAAGTGTCTACACTTGACATTGAGTAAACTAATAAGGAGATAAACTGAAAATACAATTGAAAAGAGAAATTTTCTTCATTTCCCTAAAACAAATTCTCCCATAGTGATGACATCATCCTCGCTAGCCATGGAAATTCATAGACACGACCTTCATGGAGTGGGACCCTTGGTGGAAAATCATATATATAAAGAAAACTACATAGATTTTAATTAAGCTTTATTAATACCTAGTTAAGCTAAAAGGTACGATAAAGCCATGTATATATTCAAATAGGAAATGAAGATGAAGGTGCAATCCTATTTTCAATAGTTTACTCTAGTAGAATTTTTATATTTTCCAACATTTTTTTCGACTACTTTACCTTCTTCCTTCTTAGGGCATGATTGTTCTTAGTCTACTCTTGATGAGAGGAGATTCCTGGCTGTCGAGAATCTCATCAAATATTTTGGTACTCTTTTCGAGCTTTTGATATCGAGACAATACCCATTATGCATACTTTTGATAAGACCCACATTGATAAAAAATTAAGATACATTAAAAAAACATGTTTTAATGTTTTAAGATCTCATGGGGATAAAATAATTTTTTCATTAATCATAAAAAATTGTATATAGCTTGAATTTCCAAAAATAGACTGAAATCCAAGATATTTTTTAATCTAACAAGTTTCTTACCAATAATAAATAATCAAAACCTGACTACAGTAATCATGTCTACGTAGAATCTCCTTGAATATTCAAGATTTCAAGAGGGGAAATGCCTCTGACACTGGCATGATTTTCCTTGAGTTAACTAAATTTTTACCGTCCTTTTGGACCAGTGTCTTATTTCTCTTGCATCCTTGTTTTTTGGCTTCTTTGTCTTGCCTAGAGGCTTCCTTGAAATATTTCATTTGAACCCCAAGACCACGCTGTGAAGAACTCGAGCCAAGTTGGTTTCTTTCCTTGCTTCGAAGATAGGCATTATACAAAATTCTAGCCTGATGTTATGGGATGTCCTTCACATATTTTCCATGCCATTATTCTGCAAGGGAAATCATTCGTGGGTCATCTAAATCCATATATCCGTGTAGGGATTCTACTTTAGCTTATTTCAAATGGGATCTAATTATTTCCCATGGTATTGGATTTTGTTGGTGCTCTTCAAAAGACTTTTGCACAAGATTTGTAAGATTTGATAAAAGGTTGTGGAATTTCCCTTCTACTGATTGCATTATTGATTAAAAGTTGTCTTGCTCTAGAGACTCCTTCAGAGATGAGAGAGACTCAAACACCTTTACATATCTTGGGATTTGGTAAGGATTTGAGGTACCTAGAGGACTCAAATTTCTTCTTCTTTGGGGGAGTTTTCTGGAATCATCTTGCTCTTTCTAAGAAGGGTGTGCTTCAGACAATTCCTTGGTATTCATTAGATAATCTCTAATAAGATGCCCATATTTGTGACAACATCTGAATCTAAAGGAGACATCGTCATAATCTAAAGACTACTTCCAAACACTATCATATATATATATATATATATATATATATATATATATATATAGAGCTTGGAAGAGTTTAGGAGATATTCATGTAAAAACATATCCGAGCATATGATGTGTACTTCCCTCTCTTAGTAGCATCTAATACTTTGAAATTTTTTTCGATGGAATTGCCAATACCTTCAAGGGTTTTCTCCTCCCAATATTCCTTGGGAAGAGAAAAGAGATGGACGCACACCAAGACAACAAGGATATATTCCTTCTTTGGGTTATATTGCTCCTTCCTGAATTGCAAGAAGATCCCTGCATTGTTGAAAAAGTATGACCTTCCTTCAAAAACCCTTGATTTGTATTCCAAGTTGGAGAAAATGACTGTGAAGAAACCTTTTACCCCTAGCTCCAATTCTACTTGACCTAGTAGATTCTATTTGTTTCAGATCCACCCAATCAAAGACTTTTGAGAGAGAAATAATCCAATAAATTTGTAGATCAGAGCATGATCCCACATATATTGGATATATTCATCGATTTTTCTAGATTTAACCTCATATTTTGGATCTTGCACTGCTTTTGGCAAGTAATGCCCTGAATTTCTAACTTGACACGATGCACTCAATGGAGGGTTTGTTGCGAAACCAGAAACCCTACTTTGGCCAACCTCTCTATGAAAAGGATATCCAAGATAAGGAGATTAAATGGGAATAACAATAGATTTAGAATCGTAACATACTCCCAAATAAATTTGGCTAAAGGAAGGGGAAGAGCCCCTTCTCATAAAGACGAGCATAAATGACTATGTAGAAAAAACACTATAATTTGTAGAGCAGCGAAGAGAATATATATATATATATATATATATATATATATATATATATATATATATATATATATAATAAATGAAGAAAAATATAAAATTATTCAATGATATTTAAAAATTATGTTATCTAAAATTGATCTGATATACTTAATAACAATATATTTAGTATAAATAAGCATTATATAATAAATTAATTCCCATATAAGAAATTAAAAAAATGTGTAATAAATAATAGAATTTAATATGATTAAATATATATGTAACATCCCTGGGGGGAAGCTCAATTGGTGATCGAAGTAATGTGAAATCTGTGAAAAATGAGAGATATAAGGTTAAAATCCCCCTGTTTGCGGCCCAATTTATGGATAGGAGGACAAACGATAGACCCTAGAGGTTTAATAGTAGTTACATGTCAGACAGTTTAGAGATAGCTAATTGGTGTCTGAATTTCTAATAGGCTGTGAGCTAATCAGTGAAGCCTTCATAAAAAAATAGAAATGAAAGTGAAAGTGTTGTGCTTAAATGTCATTTTTGGTGAGCACCCTACCTCATTGGCTAATGAAGTTTTATAACTTTAATTCTTTGTTAGTGTTTTTTTCAAATTGATAAGGAGAAAATTAGTTTCCACTGAATGAGATGTAATTCCAAGAAACTTGTTTTGCACAACCAATTTGTTTCCTACAAAATTCATGGGCATTTTCCATGGTTGATATAGAGTTGAATGTAATTGTATTTGTGGCAGTGAAGGTAGGGGAATATGGAACTTTTATTGTTATCTCTCAAATGGCGACATGTTTTAAACAAGATGACTTTCATTTGCAGCAAAATGGAGTTGAGATGATTTATATTTTGTTATTCAGTATTAAACTAATTTTTAAATTAAACTATAAAGACAAGTCAATTAATAAGTATGAATGATAAACTTGTTTTGCAAAACCATTTGTCTCCTACACAGTTCATGGGCATTGTCCATGATTGATATAGAGTTGAATGTAATTGTATTTTTGGCAGTGAAGCCAGGGGAATATGGAACAATTTTTTTTTTGTTATCTCTCAAATGGCGACATGTTTTAAACAAGAAAACTTTACTTTACACCAAAATGGAGTTGATATGATCTATAATTTGTTATTTAGTATTAAACTAACTTTTAAATTAAATTGCAAAGAGAAGTAAATTAGTAATTATGAATGATACACAATAACACTTGTTTTACTACTATGTCCACGGGGTCTTGGATAGACGATGATCGAGTGGTTTGTTAAGGAACTCCTTGATGTGAAGTCACCAGTTGAGTTCCCCGCTCGATTGGGGTGATATATTGGACATGTTGAAGATGTACTCTTGCCAAACTTACAAAAAACAATAGTTGTTTTACTACTAATTTAACAACTTAATTATAAATAGCACATTTATATAAATAAAATCACTAGTAACTATGGATAAATATCAAAACACTTAGTTTATAATCAAAATACTCAATTCTTAAAACATTTCATATCATTAAAATAAAAAATAAAAAATTCATTAAAATTTTTAAATATTAAAATAAATAAAATATGTCATTAGCCATTTTCAAATATTTTTCGAAATATTATACGTTAGTCTATGATTTGTGATTTCATATTCACTTTGAATAAAACCATGAATAAAGTTGTAGTAAATTAAACAGTTTTAACAAAATTCACACATCAAATTTTTGCATGGTAACTGAGACCAATATTTTATGTTTGGTTTGAGGAAAAAAAGGTAAAACAACTTTAACAAACCATTTGAAATAGATGAGAAATTGAAGACTAACCTCCCAATAAATTATGAACAATCTCTCTTAAAACAACTTTAGCGAACCATTTGAAATAGATGAGAAATTGAAGACTAACCTCTCAATAATGATGAGTAATCTCTAGTTCTGCACCCACTTGAAGCGGAATCTAGAACTTCAAAGTGGGATTCTAGTAATACTAACTTGAAGCAGAATCTAGAACTTCAAGGTGGGATCCTAGTAATACCCCTGTTATTTCTCACTAGTGGGATCCTAGTAATACCCACTTGAAGCAGAATATGGAACTTCAAAGTCGGATCCTAGTAATACCCCGTTGTTTCTCACTAGTAGAATCAGTTTGGATCGCATGCCCCAACATCTGCACTGTAGAATTTGAATCCCCTAAAATGAAGTGAAGAGCTCCACTCCATTGCATTGGATTTTCCACGGGACAAGTGTCCACCTCGACTAGAGTGTCAAATCATTTGACCTGTGAGAACATATACCAACAAACATTAATCACAAACATAAAGAAAAAAAAACCTGAAAATTCAAGAAGATCAATTTCTTGAATTCATGAATTCAATTTCTTGTAATAAGCTCAATTCCTTGAATTCTTGAATTAAATTTCTTGTAAACTGAGACCAATCTGTTGTGTTTGGTTTGAGGAAAAAAAGGTAAAACAAATTTAGCAAACCATTTGAAATATATGAGAAATTGAACACTAACCTCCCAATAAATTATGAACAATCTCTCTTAAAGCAACTTTAGCAAACCATTTGAAATAGATGAGAAATTGAAGACTAACCTCCCAATAATGATGAGTAATCTCTAGTTCTGCACCCACTTGAAGCGGAATCTGGAACTCCAGAGTGGGATCCTAGTAATACCCCTGTTGTTGCTCACTAGTGGGATCCTAGTAATACCCACTTGAAACATAATATCAAACTTCAAAGTGGGATCCTAGTAATACCCATGTTGTTGCTCACTAGTAGAATTAGTTTGGATCTCATGCCCCAACATCTGCAACATAGAATTTGAATCCCCTAAAATGAAATGAAGAGCTTCACTCCATTGCATTGGATTTTCCACGGGACAAGTTTCCACCTCGACTAGAGTTTCAAATCATTTGACCTGTGAGAACATATACCCACAAACATTAATCATAGACATAAAGAAAAACAAAAACAACTTGAAAATTCAAGATCAACTTCTTGAATTCTTGAAATCAATTTCTTGTAATAAGATCAAGTTATTGAATTCAATTTCTTGTAAGAATATCAATTTCTTGAATTCTTGATATACCTTGGACCCAAGAATTATAAAACTATGCTTAAATAAAACAAAATCAACAAAGTTAGGAAAGAAATGCTCAATAGTTCCTAAAAATTAATGTCTATATATCAATAAAATTTTCTTAATAAAATTATGAAAAAAATGCTCACAAGATTCCAAAAACTAATAGTTTTTTACTAATTTAATTATATTCATTGAAATTGAAGTTTTATTGTATAGTTCTTGCTTATAGGGCAATCAAATTATAGAAAAGTGAATGGGAAAAAAATAAAGCCAAATTAAAAATTAACAAAAAAGAAAAAATCTATGATTAATGGAGTTGGAATTGAAAATAGAGAAAAAAAAACCATAAAAAAGACAAAACGAAGTATAAGTTAAATTAAGAAGTAATAAAATTAAATATTAAAAAAATGATTGTGAAAATAATTTTTAATTATTTTTCCTCTTTAAAATTTGTCATCTTAAATTGAAAATAGGGGGAAAAACTACAATTCATGAAAAGGTAAATGAGATTTCTTTAATGGTTCTTTTTGGAAGCTTTTCCAGTGGGTTTTTCTGGTCTAATTTCTTTAAGTCGCTTTAAAGACAATGGAAATAATAGAAAAAGAAAAATAAAAATAAAAAGAAAAAATTAAATAAAAAGGAAATGAAACTAAAAATAAATAAATTTAAATAATAATAAAAAAGTAACAAAAATTGAATTTTTGAGTATGGCTTCTGTGATCCATAGTTTGTACAAAGATAGTTTTTAATAATCACATAGCAAAGAATTTGGTTGATGTGTTTCGAACCAACTAGTGTGGTTCATCTTCAGGACCGATGAGCCACACTAGTTGTTGGTTCGAAACGCGTCGACCAAATTCTTTGAACAATAAAAGGAAATGACCTTCCAAAAATAATAACAAAAATAAAAATGACCCATGGTATTGAGTCATGGTATTGAGAACCTATAGTATTCATGTGGAATATAGCCTACTTAAAGGAGGGAATTAAACCAACTTTATTAATTGTATAATACAATAGATAATATATATGAGATGTCATGAAGCTATATATATATATATATATATATATATATATATATATATATATATAAGCATACAGGTGGAAAAAAATAGTAATGCTTTCTTTTTTGTTAGATCTAAGACTTCTGTGATCCATAATGTATCTAAATGTTTTTCAGATTATTCACATCATTAAGATTTGGTCGAAGTTTCGAACCATCTAATGAATGTGGTTCATCGTAAGGACAAGGTGAAGAAAGAAATCGATCTCATTGAATAAATAGTAAGGATGCGACATTGCCAGGTAATAGTTGTTAAAACTGGTTGTTAGAAAATATAATATTAAAAGTTTTTAGGATTTTAAGAAAAACTATAAAAAAAATAACTTAGAATTTAATAATTTAATAAAATGACTAAATTATAGTTATTATAATTAGGGATGGGGTAAATAATAAAAGCCGGAATAATCTTAAAATTTCTAGGTTTTGAATTTTTAAGTTTTTAAGAAATATTATTAAAAAGACTAATAAATAATCTCGAATAATTTAAAAATGAATAATTTAATAAAATGATTAAAAATCAATTATTATAATAAATGTAGAAAGGGTATATATATATATATATGAAAATTATATAAAAAAACTAACCAAAGAAAAAGAGAATTGAAGGATAAAGAAATCGTGTCACCATGTATGTATTGAAGAGTCCAAAGTCATCGCTAAGGTGGATCGTTTCCATCATAGGAAGTTGAGGGAAGCTATTGAAATTGAGAGACATCCTAAGAATCTCAACTAAAATCATGGGTGGAAATTAAGTAAGAGTTGGACTTCGGCCCTCTCCAGGTGATTTCTCCCCTTTGCATTGGATTCCTTTCGGCTTTTGTTTTTATTTCTTTCTTCTCTCTTTGTGTTTTATTCCCGTCCGTTTGTTTTTAAAATTTCCTCTCTTTTCTTTATCCTTCAATTCTCTTTTTCTTTGGTTAGTGTTTTTGTATAATTTTCTTTATGCTTTTTTATATTATAATTATTTCTTAAAAGCTTAAAAAATTAAAACCTAGAAATTTTAACAACTATTACTGAGTTATGTCGTCATTACTATTTATTCAATGAGATCGATTTCTTTCCTCACCTTGTCATGAGGATGAACTACATTAGATGGTTCGAAACATCAACCAAATCCTAATGATGTGATTAATCCGAAAGACATTTATCTGGTTTCTTTTTTCTTTATTTTATTGCCTTTTAATTTATTTTTTCTATTTTTTATTATAAGATGATGAAAAATATTTTTTTAATATATCTTAATATAAAAATAAAAATATTTATTTAATATTTTAAATTAAAAAATTCATAAATATTTACACAGAAAGTGTTCTTCTATGGAGTTTGCTCAGCAAACACTGTTCATCCCATCCAATCCCAATAATATATTTTCATCCTCCTTTATCTAGTAAAAAAATGAAACATGTAAAAGTTAAACGAGTCATTAAATGAGACTTTTTTGGTCCCCCTTCCAGCTCGAAGCCAAAGGGATCTGCTAGAAAAAAAGTGGCAACTTTGGCATGGAGAAGGATTATTTGTTTCAATTATTATAAAATGCCAACGGGTCTTCGCCTATCTCTACGCATTCCAAATGAGGGCTTTTATGAATCTATTTCGCTCTCTGATTCTTTAGGGAAAGATTCAATTTTGATTTTATCAAGCTCTAGGTTGCCTCGTGAACAAATCTCAGTGTAGCATATCCCCTATATATTCTTTTGGCGAAACATGAAGAATGGGGATGGGGTGTGAGCCAAGACAAGTTTTTTGGTAGGCTAAAAACAAGCCTCATGACAACTCTAGTATTAGAGAGACCAATTGGGGGATTCCTTTTGATGTACTTGTGGATGCATCTGGGAATGCACTTCGAGCTGTCCTTGGACAAAATAAAGATGGAAAGGTGTATGTCTACTGTGGGGATGTGCTTTTCAGTCAATAAGAAATTACGAAGACTTGTTATGATGGTTCTTTACCCCAACCATAAAATATGTTACGTGGTTACCTGGATATGAAACTGGAGCAACATACTATAGCTATTATGCCTTCTCTTTCGTAGGTAACTATGGATCAGTGGTTGAAGCAACTCTGCTAGTGGCTCACCTTGTAGCATTTTTGTTTTTCGGTTTGTTGAAGACGACATATTTTCCAACTGAATAAGAGACAATTTGGGAACAAACACATTATCCATCACTATCATACTTTACTTCATTCCAACCTTGTAATTTTTTCCAAACTTAACATCCTCCTCATAATGTCCGTTGAATTTCTCTAATAGGAAAGCGTCTAGCTCCATCAATGTTGCTCCTGTCAAAGATATGGTCTTGACAACATATCGACAAGTTGATTTTCCTTACCCTCCAACTACTTTATGTGAAAAATGAATTATTGCAAGAACCCATCCACTTATGATAAAGTGGCGTGGCAAGTCTACTACAACTCGCTTTGGTCACTATGTGGCACAATCCCTCTTTGACCAGTGGACTGTCCCTTCCCAAAAGATAAGATAAAACTAATAAATTTAATAAGGATCTATTTAAGTTGAAAAATAAATATATAAAATATAATATGTTTTGGTTTTAAAATAAAATTTAAAATTATTTTTATCATTTAAAAATTTATTATTTATTTAGCCTTGATTAAGGTGCTTTCTTAGTTAAACGTATTAACGTATTAAGGTTATTGATGGTAGGGCACTCCATTGTCAACCAACCACATTAGGGAGTGATTCAGAGGCTCCAAGTCCTTCAACTCACAATCAAGTGTAATGGACACGCGCTCACATAAATGATCCACCAAACGCTACCATATGGCATTCAATCAGGAAATATCTCCATGCACGATGGTCAAGGTCTTGCACATTTTACCAACTGCTCTGGTGGTATCAAGCGGCCTTCCGTCTCTGTCAGTTTTTCATATGGAAAGAGGAGGGAGCATTGAAATTGTTGGCACTATGGACACTTTAGGATTTGGGGAATGTAGAAATAACTCGAAATTTGCAGCTATTAATTACTTCAGACTTAAAAAAAGAGACACCAATTTCTTCTACTTAATTTGCGAAAGGGAAAACATACAATAGAAACACAAGCATTCATTCAATCATAATGAACACAATATTTTTCTTGGGGAAGCCAACTGGGAAAAAGCACTCCTCTGTTGGTATTATATCAGATGAAACAATTGATCTATTATAATGAAAACTTCAATCCTTGAAGATCAACCTTTATTTTAATAATGATCTCCTCCTGAGTCCACTCTAGAAAATACTGAGCTTGCACTCGCTCTGCTTGCACTCGCTCTTCCTGCACTTGTGTTCCTGTTTCCTTACACAATTATGAGGAAATTAACTCATCTGCTACATCCAAACTTTGTACACTCAACAATATACAACAATACATAAAATTATGTATTTTCCCTTCACTCAACTAGGCAATTCAAATTGCATGCATGACTAGGACTATTTTTAGTAAATTGAATAGTTAACTGAGAGATCAGTGAGTTAACAACAATTAAAACTACTCAACTGAACTCATATTGACTCTATTCATGACTAGAGCCGAGATAACTGAGTTTCACTAACTATAACTCCACTAGATTGCTAGATCTGAAGAATCAACTCATGCACAACTCTACTTCTTTCCCACAAACTCAAAATGACTAACTTAACTAAGTGACTTAGCCATGTCACTCTTGCTAACTACAACTCAAGTCGTCTTTCTAGTGTGGAAATTCGAATTTCTCCATTTGACTAAGGCACAAGTCAAATGCAACCTTTTCTTGCTACAATTTAATTTGGAATACCCTAGCCTCATGCTTATGCTTTCAGCCAAAGCTCATGGCCTAGGTCATGTAGGGTAATAGCAAGATACAAACTATTGTGGAAATGGAGGAATTGGACTCTGGTGTTTCGCATAGCGTGGTCAACAAGAAGGCAACCTTGTGTTTTAGGTTTCCCTCACTCATTACTCTCTAGTTCAGAGTGAGTTGTTATTGTTTAGCTTCAAGTATATTGTACTTTTGTATATCTGGGCACATTTTGTTAATTTGAACTGTAGATTCTAGTTGGACTCTAGTTGCGCTGAGAGGCGCAATCTACAACCCAGTATGACCCGATGTTAAGTATGTCACGTCCTCAAAAAATAATAATTTTATTTTTGCTAATATCGGCCAAAGCATTAACCTAATCTTTAATTTTATATAACTTGAATGGATAGTAAATTATCTCAGCCAAAGCATTAACCTAATCTTTAATTTTATATAACTTGACTGGATAGTAAATTATCTCACCCATTTAGTAATTGCTTTATTATATACGTGATTTTGAATGGATCATAAATTTACTTTTAACAAAAAAAATTACCACATTGAATTTCCAAATTAAGTAAAATTTTAAACATCTTTACTCTTTACTAAAGTCAATACCATTTCCTAAATCAAAGGAAAAGAGTTAATTCAACACAAATAATCAAAATCCAAAATCTTTTAATATTTCTTTTAAATAAATATTTGTAAAATGAATCTTTAAAAAGAAAACTCATGTTCTATGGATAAATTAAAATCTTTAAAGATATAAATATTTCACCATCAAAATTGCAATATTTCAAAATTTAAATAAATAAAAATCTAAATAAAGCGGAGGTATGGTAAATAAATAAAACCTATTTTTATATTTACTCCAGAGCTATGGTAAATAAATAAATATATATATAAACTAGATGTATGGTAAATGAATAAAAACTTCTTTTTATATTTACTCCATAAACCTTTTTATATTTAAAAAAAATTGAAAACGAGGTTTTATTTAGATGAAGCCTATGGGACGAATACCATGGGACAAATTAATATTGATACCATGGGCCAAATAGCATATTTATGGTAAATAAATAAATACAAAAAAGGTATAAAGAGGTATGATAAATAAATAAATATAAAATAGGTATAAAGAGGTACGATAAATAAATAAATATAAAAGAGGTATAAAGAGGTAAGGTAAATAAATAAAAATATATCAAATATGATTCTAAATAAAAATCTAATTATTTAACAAGCCTATGGGCCAAATACCATAGTAAATAAAAGAGGTATGGTAAATAAATAAAAATATAAATAAACCAGAGGTATGGTAAGTAAATAAAACATATTTTCATATTTACTCCATAATTTGCTTTATATTTAAGAACACTCAAAAACTAGGTTTTATTTAGGTGAAGCCTATGGTCCAAATACCGTGGGCTAAATTATTATTAATACCATGCAAAAAAAACATTATTAACCTTAATATAATATTAAAAGATTATTATTATTATTATTATTAAATCTAATATGCGTATTAATATATTATAATATTAATATTATTAAATTTACTAACTTTCAATTAATACAATATTAAATTTATTATATTATAATATATATAAATGTATCATGATATATATCGACTCTAGATATATATAGGAGGGAAGAACAAAGATATAGAGTGATAGAGGTGGAGATATATGGGGATTGACAAGGGAGAGATGGAGATAAACTAAAGGAAAAGGGAGAGGAGGAATGAAGAGCGAGAGAGGGAGACACAGATATGGAGGGGGGAGAGAGAGAAGGAGAGGGGGAGGGAGATATTGATAGGATTAGAGGAGACAGAGATGGCGGAAGAGAGAGGGGGGTAATAGATAAAGGGAGAGAGAGATGACCAAAGACAGAGGAAGGTATGAGAGAAAGGGAGAGATAGAAAGGACCAGAGAGAGGACTTGAGAGAGGGAGGGATAGAGCGATGAAGTTGGAGGGGGAGAGAGGGAATGAAGAAGAAATATATAGAGAGAGGGAAGTGGAGAGAGAGAGAGGGAGTGGCAAGGGAGAGATGGAGACAAAGTGTGTATGTTTAGAGGTGAGATAAAGAGACAAATTAGGATGTATGGAGAGAAGGGGGGAGAGAAGGAGAGAGGGAGGGATATAGTAATGTAGTTAGAGGGAGAGATTGGCAGAGAGAGAGAGAGAGAGAGAGAGAGAGAGAGAGAGAGAGATGGGGAAGAGAGAGGGAGGTAGAAGAGAAAGGGAGAGAGGGGGGATGAGTGAGAGGACTTGAGAGAGAGGAGGAGAATGATGGGGAAGAGAGAGTACTGGAGAGAGAGAGAGAGAGAGAGAGAGAGAGAGACAGAGAGAGAGATCATGGAAGAGAGAGGGAGGTAGGAGAGAAAGGGATTTGGCCCATGGGATAAGAAAAGGTATGAAAAGATGACAAAACTAACAAGAGTAATAATAAGAATAATAGAAGAGAATAGTTTGAGATTGATCACAATGAAGACTATTTGTAACATGAGTACATTCTTATTATTCACATTTTCTATCTTTCAACATTATTATTGTCACCTTGCATTCAAAAAAATTATTTCATCATTTTCATCATTAAAGTTATTAGCAATATTTTTTATCTCAACAAACTGAGGTAACTAAGAAAATTTAAAATTAAAATGACCAAGTTAATCTCAGAAATATTTAGCATACTTAAAATGATTATATTAATATTTGATATATTTACATATTATTGATAAAATTAATCATATTTTCGATAGATTTTTCTTGGCAGCACACGACTGAAACCAACCTAGATCCATTTTAACTTCGGACCTATCGGACCTATCAAGCGCCGAGAGGGATCAAATCTCTTGAGGTGCAAACATTTCCTCAAATTTTGCACTAAAAAAAGAGGTTTTCACCTTGAGAGATTTGATCTCTCTCGGCGCTTGATAGATTAGGAGTTAAGATAAATCTAGGCTAGTTTATATAACGAGTATAGAGCTAGGACTAAAGTTTATAGTATTGGTTTTAGAGAAAAAATACTTTTATTGCTTTGTTGGTCTAGTTGCTCTAGTGACAAACCACGATAAGAATTGTTGATATATCTCTTATTTCTATTAACTTATATCTACATATTAATATATATATAATAAAAATTAATAATTTGAAATTTGAAAATATTTAAAAAAATGAAAATCTTTTTTTTTATTATAATTTATTTATGATTCAATCTCTTAATCCTCAATATAATTCAATCTCTATTTCTTAATCCTCAATATAATTCAATCTCTCTCTCATATATATCTATAACCCGACAAAGGTGTGAAATTGAACAACCTCGTCATTGAGAAGTGATTAAAATATATAAATGCAAGTTGGTAAAAATCAATGAATTAGCACATTGATTAACGGTATTTTTGGAAAAAAAAATAGTCGTTTTGAAAAAAATATAATATTTAAAAAGAGTTTTGAATTTTCAGAGTTGAGATTGTAAAAATTTGAAATTTAATAAGTTTTCAATGCCAGCGAACCACTCTATGTAATTAACCTTAGCAATTTTGATTGACGTGTAAGTTATTTCAACGTAACTTGAATTGAAGGGAAGCACGTGTCTCAGTGTTCCCTTCGCACAATTCATTTTGTCATAGTGGCAAAGGGGTCCCGTGATATTTCTGGTTCATTTTTGTAAGTATTTGTAGTTGATATTGTTTGAATCATAGTGACAAGGGGTCATCTCATCGGGTACTTTCTTTGTATTTCCCGTTGATTACTGTTCAAGACTTTGTTTGAACAAAAGGAAAAAGTTATTTAAGTTGACTTTACTTATCATTTTCAAGGTTGGAGGATTGACCGGGTTACTTATCTTATTAATATATTTTACTTAAAAATGTATTACTACACATTTACTTTATTAGGCAATTTTGACTTAAAGGAAAGAGAAATTATAAGATTTTTTTTTGCTAGAAACTTCCACTAAAACTTGTTATGGAATGTCTACATTGCTAGAGAACCTAGGTAGCCTTAAATATATTAAAATAATTTTAGGGAAATGGAAAAGAAAGAAAGAAAGAAAGTATTTTTAATGTCTAAGAGGCTAAAAATAACTTATGGGACAAATTGCTTCTCCATCTAGCTCTTGTATTCGGCCCTTTTCCTATGAAGTTTTACAATAACCGCTCCGAGCTTATCGACAAACTCTTCGCTGAAAAAATTATCCCAAGAACTAGCTGCCAGAATACCTGCATATTTTTCCCTACTGTATTTGAAGTCCTCACATTCTAAAATGAAATGTTTTTCTGTTTCCACTTTTTTGGAGGAGCAAAAAATACATACTCTTTCCTCCCACATTTCTTTTGGCCTTTTCCTTCGCCCTGTTTCACAACGGAGTTGATGAGAATTAGTCCTTATTGAGCAATAAGAATTTTAGATCTCCAAGAAATATTAGCCCCTATGTACGCCTTTTGTTGATGGTTATGCGTGGGGTTAAACTCTTCAATGTAGTACTTGTTCTTTCTCCCTAGCTCTTTCTCCCAAGTACATTTGTGGAACTTATTCATAACAAAAGTTTTTATCTCTTTACTGTTTGTAGGACACATGCTCAAGCAAATATCCCATTTACTAAACCATTTGTTATTTTTCCGCATCCAAGTCTTCTTTCTTTTGCACAATCTGTCACTAAACACAACCTTAGGCCATCTACCCTCTTCCATTTGCTCAATTTTTTTTCAGATACCTTATGACTCGCACCATAGCAATTGCTTCAATAGGAGCAGCCCCTGTTTCACTTAACATGATAGCATAAGGAACTGCACTTTTAATTTTGAATTCGTTTGTAATCAAACACTTCTGAACTTTCTCAATTTGTTTCCACTGCATCTCGGTTGTGCTGCTGGCCCACAATTCACAACCGTAGAGAATCACCAGAATCACTAGAAGCCCAAAAAGAGTTAGAGTGGTTTTCCAGTCCCATAGCTCTGCCTCTCTACACCTGTTTTGAAGAGCATAAAATGCTTTCCAACCCCCTAAAGTTCTTTTATTTCTACAACCATCCCAACTTAAATTTCCGTTGAAGTCAATTCCGAGGTATTTTTAGTCTGCAAATTCTTCCAGAATGCTGCCTTCAAAATAGAACTTACGCTGGTTATACTTTCTTTTGTTAGAGAAAACCACTACTTTCGTTTTGCTAATTATTGACTTGCATCCCAACCCTTCTACAAAAATTCTCAAGGGAACGTAAGTGCTCTTGCAAACCAAGAGTTGATTTAGCAATCAATATAAGGTCATCTGCATACAAAAGAAGCCTTATAATGAACTTGCCCAAATGGATACCGTCACCCTCTTGCGAATTTAGCCACTCTTCAAGCTTGTCAATATATAACCCAAAAATAGTTGGAGACAATGGGCAACCATGCTTGACCCCGATATCGCTTCTAAAACTTTCAGAAATGTTTACTGAAGTTCTAATTTTGACTTTCACCTCTTCATACAACCTATGCACAACTGCTCTCAAATGCCTGGGAACCCTGAGTTCCTCCATTCTGCCCCAAAGCTTATCCCTAGGAACCGTGTCAAAGGCTTTTCTGAAATCAACAAAGCAACATAAAACTTCCTTTTTTTCCCAAACTTTTTCAATGATGTGCCTTAAAGTTATACAATGATCAACTGTGGAATGTTCAGGTCTAAAACCTGCTTGCCCTTTAGCACGTTTATCTCTTTCTTCTGCCCACTTGCTGATTTTCTTTTCTAACATGCTTCCAAATAAATTTTCAAACAAGGGGTTTATCATTATGGTTCTATAATTGGAGGGATTATTGACGTCACCACTCTTGAAAAGAGGTATTTCCATACTAGTTGTCCAATCTGTGGGGAACCCATGCTGTATGATGTTGTTGAAATTTTTTGTGATGTGAGGTGAAAGAATTTTTAAGCCCCACTTTAGATACTCTGCTTGGAGTTCATCTAAGTCTTTTGCTTTTCCAGTGCCCAACTTCTTGATACCCATCTCTACCTCTTGCACCGTGAAGAGTTTTGTGTTTGTGTTGACCAAGGGATGATGGTCAACCTTGGGATCCTGCTCATAAAGTTGTCTTGCATAGTCAAACCATTTAGAAGCTGTAATGTTGTTTCCAGTTTGCATCTTTTTCGGTTGGAGCTCTTCCAAAATAATTTGGGGTTATTTTTCCCAAGGAAGATTAGATCTTCTCTCCTTGAAACCATGAAATCAACCTTTTTCTTTCTTACTATCTGCTTGTAAGCTTTGAGCTTTATGTTATCCGTGTCTGATTCCTTCCACCTTCTCGTTGCCTTTTTGCATTCCTCGTCAAACCAAGCATTAACTTGAAAGAAATTTGTTTCAGACCTCTTAATTTTTGCTCTTTTGCACTCAACAAGTGCGCTTTGAATTAAATGTGTTAATCCGTGACTATGAAGGCCATGAAATGAGATTTCCTCCTTCTTGAAGAGCCTCTCTAGTGTTATTTTGGGATGTTGGCTCCCAAGCTGAAGTGTGTATGAAACGACACAAAGAAAGGTGCAAATTAAGTGTAATGGTACCCAAGCTTCAAAAAGGGATTACTACACACGAAGCTACTTCTATGGGTGGGCCCTCTTTACCATCTTCAAGATTCAAGTCCAATATACTATAAAGAAGTAAGCCAGTTAATTCAACCCTTTTAGAAGGTAAATATCATCTCACCAACAATAGGTTTCATTCCACTCGCTTCCCATGCACTTTTAACACTTATGAACTTATATGAGGTCTTTTATAGATTTTGGATACTAATTATTTAACTCCATATTTATTTATAAGGATAATTTAAATGTTTTACATTTTGGATTTTTTTATAGGCATATTTTGTGATTAATTTTGCCCCATCTCTAACTAAAATTTGTTGGAATTATGAATTAAGTTTTTTTGGATGCATTCAAAATTTCAATTAAAATAAAAAATTGCGATACCACCAAACTTGATATCCTCATATTCCTATTAAAAATTGTCAAAACATAAAACATTTACACTCTAACCAATATTGTATAATGATTTAGATTATGGTTCAATTATTATAATAAGGAGAAAACCATAAAATGGAACATGCTTATAATGTAAGAAAAATAATCAATATATTCTTGATTCAAAATGGAAGATGTAGTCCTACCCAACTTACAAAAAAAAATAAAAATGGAAGAGTTTAGCAATTTGCTCCACATCAATGTTAATGATATCCTCTCCCAACAGATCTAACAAACAAGTGTAGTATAACTATTTTATGTTTTTGACCTTTTCCAAGCATATTAGGCGAATTTACCTTAATCATTTTGATAAATAATTTTTAGAATGGTAAACTTAAGCTATGTAATTTACACTATGTATTCAAATTTTTTTTAACAAAAATATCACAATCTCACAAAAAATTATATCATCAAATTTTGGTAAAAAAAGAAAAACATCTAATAATAATTAGACTACACCTAATATATTCAAATTAACTATAAAATCTCAATAATGATAATATATATTGGTTTATGGAATTTCTAATTTATTCATGATTGCATTGAGAGAGGAATTTGACTAATTATGATGGACACTCTTCATTAATTTTGTGACTTTTAGTTATGTATAACATTTTATATAAATAGTCATTGGGGTCTTGGATAGAGGGTGATCGAGTGCTCTCTTAAGACACTTCTTGATGTAAAGTCACCCATTCAATTTTTTACATTACAAAGATAAATGATCCCAAAAAGTAATTTTTTTTTTACCTTATTTGCAGCCAAAAAAAATGATAAACAATAAATTTCTTACTCAAAATTCATATTCATAACATGAAAACAAATCTATTAAATTGCTTTAAATAATTTTTAAAAAAAAGTGAATTTTCCGGAAATTTTGCTAGGTGCAAATCACATGCACTCATTACCTCCGTGGTGCCGTACTTTTCAAAATGCCCACCAATCATTTAGAAATAGGGAAGAGGGTTGCATGTCGGAACACACGGGAAAAACATTTAGGGTCATATCTTCTCAACGTTAATTCTTTCATTTCAATGGAAACTTACTTGGCAATTCATGTTATTAAAAAGGTGTCCCCTAAGAAACCCGGAATCAAAATAAAACACCATCACTTGTGGAGCACGAAATGCTTTTTTCTTATTTTAAAAAACACAATAAAGTGGAAACTTCTCCGCATCATGGAGCTTTTGTGATGTGCAATTCAATGTTTCTTTATGAGCTGCAAAATTATTATTATATTTTTGTGTAGTTTATTTTTTTCCTCCAAAATGTGGTGATATCATTTTTTATAAGATTATAATGTATTTATGTCGATTTGTTTTATTTTCAATTCCTCTCGTTTTATTTTTTTATTTTAAAAAACGTAGTAAAGAGGAAACTTCTCTGCATGCAGCATCATGAAGCTTTATAATATGTAATTCAATGTTTTTATATAAGATTTCACAAATTATTATTATTTTTGGTGTCGTCTATCTAATTTATAAATTAAAATTTAAAAATCTTGTAATAAGAATATTTGAATTCAATTTTTAATGGTGGAAATAGATTCAACATCATAAGAAATTGAAGAGACATCCAAAATTTTGAAATTAGGTAAATTAGGGCATTAATTTTTGCTTAATTTAATTACTTTTTTCTCTATAATATAGTGATATAATTTTTATACGATTATTATACATTAAATTGGATTCCTCCATATTCTTTCATCCTGAATTCCTTTTGGTTTTGATTTTTCCCCTTTTCTTCCAAAGTATCTTTTGTCTTGTTGATTTTCTTCCCTCACTTATATATATATATATATATATATATATATATATATATATATATATATATATATATTTTCATTCTTTTAATTATGTTCTTTTTTTGTTTTATTATTTTACTTTGTTTAATTCTAGTATTACTTTTATTAATACTATTTTGCTATATTAATCATTTCTCTCCTCTTTTTCATTATTTTACTAACCACTAATTATTATTAATATTATTATATGATATTATTAATATAAATCCCTTAAGATTGAATAATAAATATGTGTAAAGTTTTTATCAAAAAGAAGAAAATATCATATATAAATATGAGGCAAAAGCACCTTCTCCATTTTTTTAAAGTTGAATCTAGAAAGTTTTAGAGAAAAATTATTGTCGTAAAATGACAAAAAAAATTGAATCCCCTCAAAGAACTTGGATATCTATTTTAAGAATTTTTATGACTCCCCCGACACCATGGGAACCATCTCAAACAATCCTATAGAGAAGGATATCTTTTTTGTGGAAGACGTGGAGTTCGACATTAACAAAATCACTAATGCAAAAGTTAGGGACATTGAAGGCTGCCAAACTAAAATTTTCAAAATGGGAAAGTTTATCCTCATTCCTCATATACATAAACTCAATTTGTCAGTGAAACAAGGCTTCCATAAGCTTTGGACACAAAACCTTATTGTTTTGACAACAACGGTTATTATTATTAAAAGGCGGCAAACCAGCTGCCGCGGGAAATTACAATACTACTCTGTCTGAAGTTGTTTCTCGTTTTACACAGGGTGGAATTGCTGTCATTGTTACAAAGAGTTAGAGCGCCGAGAAGAGTTCGCCTCACGGAGGTTAGATCCGCTGATGAAGATGCAGTGAGGCTGCAGAGAGAGGCCAGAATAAGCGCCGGAGCTTGAGCCTGGAGTTTCCTTCTTGAAAGCTTGGAGTTTTAATATTGTGACTTAGATTGCCTGCAGTAGAACCATAGAACCGGCCGGCTGTTCTGACAGGACCTATAAAAAGAACAACCAAGACAAATCAACTGCTCCTATTGGAGCTGTCATCATTGCTCACCTAGCTCGTGCATAGCAAAATGCATAGTGAGACAACAAAGATCACAAACAGAAAACATGGGGCTTTGATGGAAGATCGATCAGAGAGGATTTTCAGAGCTTAGACCAAAATCATAAGCAATTTGACTGCTCGAATTGGATTGATCTCGGAGAGCTGGATTTTGAAGAGGAAAATGAAAAACAGGAAAGCCCTGAGGAATTGAAGGCCAGACTTCAGAAGCATTAAGGTATGCTGCAGGATGATTCAACCGTGTTGACAACCAGAGATCTCCGACTATGGAGGGAGCCAAGATTGGCTTCCAAATCAGCTTGAGAGTTTAGGTTCCTTAGAATGTGGAAGAAGGAAATTTTATGAAACTTGGGCAACATAAGCCAGATTTTTTTGATTATGGAGGCTAAATGAACTTGAGAGGGATTATTTTGGGATTTCAATGCTTGCATGATAAGTCTAGAATCTCCAAAGACTGAAAGGGAAAGGAGATTTCTCTTAATCGCTAGATTAAGTCCCTGCCACAGAGCAAGAGCCTCCGCTCTGTTGTTTGATTCTATGCCCAGGCCCCAATGAAACCGCAACTCTATTGAACCTCTAGGACGCAGAAGAACCCCACCACCGCCCGCAACTCCAGGGTTACCTTTAGAGGCCCCGTCAAAGAAAAGGCAGTGATCATCCAAGGCTAATCTCCACTTAATAAACTCCTGTTCATCCAGACAAATTTCCCAATTAGCATAGGCTATTGCAGGAGGAATGGGCCTTTCCTTATAATTCGGAACAAGCTCTTTAAGCCAGTGCTCCTCTTCGCTGTCCAGCATCATTTCATTCCTTATGGCAGGGATGGCTTCCAAAGACTCACCCAAAAGAGCTTTGATTTTAGAAATAACTTTGGCAGGAGTACAACTTTCTTCTCTGAAAAGTCTATTGTTCCTCTCCAACCACAGTGTCCAGCATGTGAATTTAGGGATCCACATCCAGCCAGTTTTAAGAAGGATTTTTTTGGTAAGGCAGAGAGGAGATAATTTGGCCCAGTTTCGAAGCAGATTTGGGATATTTCCGGGGAGTTCTAATTTGTCAGATCCTAACATCAGGACACCCCTCCAAACTTCTTGAGCAAAGGGGCACAATAACAACAAATGATTAGCTGTTTCTTTAGCTGACACACAAAGGGGGCACCTGGAGGGCCCTTCCATCCCACGTCTACGCAGATTATCTCTAGTGAGAATGCTTTTATGCGCTAAAGTCCAGTAGAAGAAGTCAACTTTGGGGAGCGAAGGGAAGGCCCAAATAAATTTCCATTGAGTTGGGTCCGGAGGAACATTTGGGACAACCATCATTCTTTTGTAACCTTCTGATGCTGAGTATGATCTTGAGAGGGAGCCCCACCCTCTTTTGTCCTTAGATGTTGCCTTTGAGGGAGATTTTCCTTGGAGAAAATCTAACAGTAACGAAGCTTCTCCCTGCAGCCAATGGGGAACCTCCCCCAGATTCCAACTGTCCCAAAGACTTCCAACCTCATCCGTCCAGTTTAAAATTTCCCACAGAGTATTCAAATTGCAGGACTGAAGCCAAGCTTTAATATTTGCAAGACCTTCCACTTGGTTCAAAGGCTGATCACCAAGGATCGAATCATCCCAAATTCTGATTTTTTTTCCATTACCTGGGATCCAGAAAATATTGTGGCTGAAGTGCTCCATAGCAGAGAGACAGAGTTTGAAAATCGGATATCCTTTGGAAGATCTTGGAGGTTGATCCAAGCATCTCAAACGCTGCCCATGGAAATATTTCTTCCATAGGACTCTCTTACTCCAGCTAGATTTCCCAGAGACTAAGTTCCACAGGATCTTGGATCCTAGAGCAAGGTTTTGGACAACCAAGTTTCGCATTTGAAGACCTCCTTCCAAGAGTGGCCTCTTAAGAGTATCCCAGTTTACTAAATGAAGCCTCCTTTCATTGTTTTTCCCACCTTCCCATAGAAATCTTCTTAGCAGACTGTCCATTTTACTGATAAAGGTTTTGGGGGCAAGAAAAATGGAGTGCTGATATAAAGGCATACTTATGAGAACAGATTTCATAAGGATGACCTTCCCAACATTATTCAGCCAAGAGGCTCCCCGAGCTTGAATTCTGAGCTTTAGCTTGTCTAGCAGGGGCATCCAGTGAGCAACTTTAGGCGTGGATTTAAAGATTGGGATCCCTAGATATTTAAATGACTCCCAAATCCGAATTCCTTCCATTTCTAAGAGCCTCTCTATATTTTTCATCTCCTTGATCGAGCAATTCCAGCCGTAGATTGTGCTTTTTAGATAGTTAATCTTGCTGCCCGAGACCTCCCTATAAATGTCCAGCTCCTTCTTGAAGGATCTTGCAGAATTTAT
The DNA here is from genome assembly GCA_034641835.2 of Pinus albicaulis. Lineage (NCBI taxonomy): Eukaryota > Viridiplantae > Streptophyta > Pinopsida > Pinales > Pinaceae > Pinus > Pinus albicaulis. The sequence continues at coordinate 1,676,311,970 of CM076580.1, forward strand.
GCTTGCTCCTCTAAGCAGTAAAGTATCATCAGCGAAATGGGCATGATTAATGTCTTTAACATTGTGAGTCATTCTGAGGCCTGGCAGGGTTTGGATCTGTTGACTGTAATCAAGTTGAAAGCTGAGCACTGAGGCTTGAACAATGAAGAGGAGCGGGGACAATGGGAAACCTTGTCTAAGACCCCTTGAGGCTTGGAAGAAATCTGTTGAACGACCATTAACCAATGGCACAATCCAAGGAGAGGCTATATAGGATTTCACCCAATTTATGAAGGCTATTGAGAAGCCCAAATTCTTCATCACAGTGAACAGAAAATCATGTCTCACCCTATCAACGACGTTTGCCAAATCGAGCTTTATCACCATTCCTTTCTCATTTATTTGGAAGCTTGAGTGAACTGCTTCTTGCACCAGCACAATATTGTCCAAAATCTTTCTGCCTTTGATGAAACCACCTTGATTTTCCGGGATGATGGCCGGCAAAATTTTCTTAAGGCGGGTGGCTATTATTTTGGTAACCAGTTTATAACTAGTATTGCACAAGGAGATGGGCCTGAATCTGCTAAAATCGGAGGCTCCTTTCTCTTTCGGGATCAAGGCAAGAAAGGCCGAGTTGATGCTGCCTCCAATCTTGGCGCATGACTGGGATTTCCTGACCATTCTCAGTAGATCGTTTTTGATTGTTGACCAACAAGTCAGGAAAAACCTAACTGTGAACCCATCAGGGCCAGGAGCTTTATCTGACTCCATGCAATCCAAAACATTCTTGAGCTCATCCATACTGATCGGAGCAGTCAACATGGAATTATCTGAGTCCTGAACACAATGGGGGATTAGATCGATCAGATAGGCATGAGGATCGATAGGAGGATCATCAGGAGCCGAATAAAGGTCTTTGAAGAAAGAATAGGCAGCTTTCTTTATGCCATCAAAGTCTTTAACCACAAAATTTTGGTGGTGAATCTCCAAAACTGATTTGAAATTCTTACGAGCTTCGGCTTGCTTATGGAAGAAGCTGGTATTTTTATCTCCAGACTGTAACCAAAGATTTCTGGACTTTTGTCTCCAGAACTCTTCTTCTTCCCTACTTGATCTATGGAAACATTTTTGTAGTTCAACTTCTTTTTGGAGGAGACTTTGAGATACAACAAAATTCTCCCTAGCTAATTGATGGGCAACAAGGCTGTCAAGGGTATCTTTTCTTTTGGCAGTGGGAGTTTTCAGTATTTTAGCCCACTCATTGAGCCCTCTTTTAAGACCCCTCAGTTTTTCTTCCCACACAAAGAATGGGGAACCTTGGACAGGCCGATTCCAGGCCTCAGAAACCACCTCTTGGAAACCTTCTTGCTGAATCCACAGAGGGCTAAAACGAAAGGGAATGGGGCCAAGGTTTCCATCCAGGGAGAGCTCGAGGAGAATGGGCTTATGATCAAAAGTGCAGTTTGGCAGAATTTTAGAGGTGGCCATTAGACCACAAGTCAAGAAAGAAGTTAGGACAAGGAATCTGTCCAAATGGGCAGCTATGTGGCTGGGGCCTAATCTTTTGTTGGACCAGGTGTATTTCCCAGAAGATGGTTTGATATCCTCCAGATCCCAGCCCAGCATAATGTCTTCAACCCATTCTATAGCAGGGTCCATGACTAGGGAGCCACCCTTTTTCTCATCTACAACTAGCGTGACATTCAGATCACCTGCAATAATGATATTTTCTGGATTGTGCAATAAAATAAAGGACTGAAGCGAGTCCCAGCAATTTTTTTTCTCAACTGGTAAGACCAGAGCATATAGTTTGAACATACTTACTTGTTGACTAGAATATTTGTGAAGGAGCTGAATGAAAAGCCAGTGGGGGCAACTTTATTCTTGAATCAGATCATATATGGAGCTGTTCCAGAAAAAGGCAATCCCACCAGAAGCGCCTCTAGCACTAACAGCTCTTCCTTGACCTTTTTGCCAGAAAGATTTGCTAGTTTGGAGGAGAAGAAGATCCTCCAGCTTTGTCTCCTGGATGAGAAATATTTCAGGCAAATACATCCTCACAATGTCTTTCAGGGCTTCCTCTTTCAGCCTGCTGCCTAACCCTCTGCAGTTCTAGGAGACGTATTTCATTATTTACTGGCTTGGGGGGTTGTGGCTCCTTTTGGAGCCCTGATATTCTTGCGCCCAGATCTGGTATTCATCATTCCTTTGAGGGTTTTTTGGGAGCCTTGGAGGACATCCAGATAAGTTTTTTCCTCTCTCTATTTCTTCTTGGATTTTCGACCCCTGGTCGACTTGATAGGAGTGACTTGCGAATTGTCAGATTCGGAGTCTCTCTCTTCTGTTTCTCCCCCAGAATCGGAGGCAAGACTTATGTGCTCCTCGTTGCCTTCGTCTCCCCCTTGATCAGTATCTGCTGGAGGAACAATTGATTCTGCTCCAGTTTCTTTCACTTTCTTCGACGGGTCTTCTGATTCTTCTTGGATCTCAATGGTTTCCACCTTTTCACTTGAGGAGGAGCCATCTTTTGGAGCTGCTTTGGACTTTGGGTTAGGTTGAGGCTTCCCCAATGGCCCATAGTTTTTCTGCACAGATGGATTTGGGACAACCTTGCCCTTTTTTATCTCTTTCCATCCTTCTTCTTCCACCTTGTCCCCTGTTGGGGCTTTTGGGCAATTTCGCTGGAAGTGTCCATGCTCATGACAGGTTCTGAATTTGAAAGGAAATTGCTCGTAGTCCAGCTTCTGGTAATGATGCCATTCTCCAACTGTAAGTTTGACCGCTTCAGGCATACCAGCTTCCAGGTCGACTTCCACGCATATTCTTGCACAGGTGTATTGGCCCTTGTTATCAGCTTTGTTGATGAATCAACCCAGCCCATTTCCAATCTTCTGTAGGGAGTGAAAGCTCCAGCAGTGAATCGGGAGGTTGGGAAGCCAGACCCAGACTGGTACCTCCTTAGGGACATCGACAGATGGATCGAAGTTAGGGGTCCATTTATTAAGATACAGACCCTGATTTCCCATGAAATACGAACCATTTCTGAACACCAAATCTCGATCTTCTTTAGAGGTGAATTCAAAAATGAAATAGCCTCTTCCCACAGCATAACAAATCACTTTATTTTTCAGCTGAGGCCTCCAGTTGCATTGAATCCAGTCATCAGTAGTTTTTGTGGATGGCCAGCGACCCATAAACTACCCAACCAACCCTCTTTCAGCCAAGGCTAGAACGATTTTTATCGGTTGTTCCTCTGGCAGGGAAATCTCTGGAATTTCTTCAAGTTTTTTTTTATGAATTTTGACACTTTAGGGTTCAGGCGTTTCTTCCCTTTCTGCATTAAAAGACTTCGGAAAGCGTCTTCAGATGATGTCGGAGGGGTGGGAGAGGGCTCCCCACCCCCAGGCGCGCTCATGGCGTCGGCTAAGACTTCTCGGCGACTGTAGACCTATTCAAAACCCTGCAGAGCAGAGCTGTGAAAAACCTTATTGTACCCATCTTTAAAAGTGGGGATAAAAACATTCCCTCCAACTTAAGGACCATTACAATTAGCCACATTTTAGCCAAAATCTATGGGCTCATTTTGGAAAAGAAGATTAGCCTTTGACTTGAAAACTGGGGTAAAAGAGATAAAGGGCAAGTTGGAATTAGGAGACATCACTCAACTATAAACCATCTTGTTACTCGTAGGATCATTTTAGAGGAATGTCACAATAATAAAACTCATCTCTTCTGTTGTTTTGTTGACTTTAGAAATTTTTTTAACATACTTCCTTGGGATAAGCTATGGAAGAGGCTAGAAGAGATGATTGTTCCTCTCGAGTTGAGGGTTGTTATGACTAGGCTATACGAGAATGTTATTTCCAATCTTAGGACCACCGAGGGTTGGTACAAAGGAATTAAATGCAATATTGGAGTTAAGCAAAGGTGTCCCCTATCCCCTACCCTTTTTTGAATTTAGATTGGTAAGCTAGAAGAGTGTTTGGAATTTGCGGGATATGATGGCGTCGGGTTCACTAGTATGGTTATAACTCTTCTCCTTTATGTTGACAATGTCATTCTTCTAGCCAAGTTCCATAATGATGTCCATAAGCAGCTTAGAATCCTCCAAGATTACTACTCCAAGATAGGTATGGATGTTAATACAAACAAAACTAAAGTTACGATATTTAAATCCAAAAAGATCAACTATGAAAATTTCATATATGATATTAACTACTTGGAGAAATTTTCTTCATATAAATATTTGAGAATTGACATTTATCATCATCTCAATTGGAACAATAACATTGAGAAAGAGAAAATTGGAGGTTGGAAAACTTATTATGGGCTTGAAAACAATTGTAAGTAGACAAATCTTTGGGTATGGAGTAAAAAAAAGTTCCTCTTTGAGACTCTTGTCACCCTTGTTATTTTCTATGGATATGAGGTTTAGGATTGCAGTATATCTAGAGAATCATGGAGGAAGATGGAGTTGATCCAAAAGCAATTTATAACATACATTTTACCATTACTTATTATTAGTTATTATCCCGTTCTTTATATTTTAATGACCATTTCATATTACTATTATTTATAATTATTTTTTCTATTTTTATATGTGAGTTTTAGGTTTCCTTTTTATTAATTATTTTTCCAACAATTGTATTTTTATTTTTAATTGATTTTTTGTCTAACAGTTATTTTCCTTCTTTGAATTTACCTTGTAGCTCTCTTTGTCCCTTTTTTGTTTAATCTTTTATCCCGATCAAATTTTCTTCATCGATTTGTCTTGATGATGAACCACATTAGTTGGTTAGAAACCTTGAAAAGAATAAATGATAATATGATGGATTTAGAACAAGATTATCTAAACAAATTTCCTCACAAAATCCTTAATTCACACATTATGATGCATTTTTGAATACATAAATGGAAAAACATCTTTAAAAATATTTCAAAATATTTGGATTGCACAAACTATATAGTTTAAACCTGCAATTTCAACAAATCCCTATTCGATTTTAGGAAAAATGGATTGGAAACTATTCTTGGGAAAAATCCAAAACAAAGAATAGTTAGGCTACACTTTAATTTTGTAGAAAATTTCTCGTATTATAAAAATCCATCCAAAATTCTTATCACATTTTGTATGATACAAGTCCATTCAAAATATGAGAAAAACCTTTAAAAAAAGAACTTTGATTTATCATGCATAAGACTTAGATCATAGTGGCACTTTGCTGATGTCTAAAATTTATATCAAAGTCTTTTCAAATTTGTAACTAAAATGATGGTCATTTTGCAACAAGATTTGCTTACTCCTTATTGTTGCAAGAGTAATTCGAGCATAGGTACATGTTAAATTATCACATAAAACTTAAAGTCTTTTAGGGTAAAAACTAGATGAATAATAAATCACCTTGGTAGAAGGAATTTTCAATAATTCATCTCTAACATTTACTATAACACCCTCATTCGACATCTACCCAAGTAACCGTCCAATTGGGGGAAATATACGATGATAGGCCACTATAATGAGATTCAACCTCCTAGGTGACCTTAAGGAAATGGAACCGACATAAACACATCAAAATACCTTGTACAATATCAACAACACCCCCAAGAGGCAACCCAACCCTTCAGGGCTCTTACCCCTGGGTCACACTGACATTTTGACCCTTTTGAGCCATAGCCACACGAATAATACTGCATGCCTGCGGTGAGGAGGCTATATCCCTAGGCACAACATTGCATGCCTATAGCTAGGGCCCCAAATGACCAGTTTTGTGCATGAAACACTAGTATTTGAGCCACCTTTTTAGGTCCATAGCCCCAATCAATGCCAAAACTTCATGAAAACTTAGGGAATGATAAATAGCATTAGAAAAATGATACATAAGCAATCACATCAACAAGAAATCATTTGGACCCCTCCTAGCCATGACAAACATTTTTTCAAACATGTCACAAACATTGAATCTACAGGTGTAAACAACAGATTTAAACATAGGGGTATACTTATATGAGAATCGCTAAGAAGCATTGCTCCCTTACATCATTAGCTTCAATACAATCTATTTGACCATAGATACATTGTGCATTAATTTACAAGTAAAAAAATGGATAGAGCCATACATCATCACTGATAAAATATGTGCTTATAGCCAACATAATAACAACAAAAATACCATGGATACAACAACAACATAATACACATAATAACTAGTAAATTTGCATACCAAATACCAAAGGAATGAGGTCTTCATTACTGAATGTAAAAACCAACCAGAGATGGGACTTCCACGTTCCACCTGACCATAGATTGGATGATCTAAATCTTACTTCAGCCAATCACCCCTGTGCCATATTCCAAGCATGAGTGTGGGAATCATAACCAACCAAAAAGAACCAAACAAGCATGAATGCTATTGGAGTTCTTTGCCTACACCGTGAGGAATTTTAGTGCCTCCTAGTCTCTTAGGCTTTACCATTATCCAAAGTCTGAATCAGGGATCTTTAGGCCCTAAACCGAGACATACTTTTCAGGCTTTACCGTACATCCCATCCTGTGACTACTGGGCCCAACGAAGATAAATCCACCTCTCAGGCTTTACCCCAATCCATATTGGATCACTAGGCCCTAAATCGAGGAAAACCACCTCCAAGATTTACCGTATATCCCGCCATTCACAGGTCTAGGATTCCTAGGCCCATTAATGCACACAATATTGGCTTACCACAACCCACAGTCCAGTTAAGGGGTTACTAGGCCAGTGGCTTTACCAGGATCCATAGTCTGATTTAGGGATCACTAGGCCATGTGTTTGTCATTTCGGAGATCCACCTCACTCAGGTTCGAATCCATCCAACAATCTATCTCAACGAATGTATGAGAACTCCACAACACCATGGCTATTCGAAAATGGAAAGGCTAGGATAATAACACTGTCACACTTGGAAAAACCCATGCCAAGACAAAAAATAACCACATGCAATACCATGCATGCCAGATCTAGTAAGGAAAAGACACATGCAAATCGATACCTACCAAGAATCCTGTTGTAGTTGGTTGATTCCTACTCCTCCTTGCTTGCTTCCACCTTCTTCCTGCTTTCTTGCCTTTCTTGGTCCAATGCCAAGATGCTCCAAAACCTCTAAGTGTCCGAGAGAGAGAGAGAGAGAGAGAGAGAGAGAGAATAATGAGAAATTCATAAGTGTGAGAAAAAAATCTTGCCAACTGATCTTCATAATCCTTTTTATCAATGAGGGCTCTATTTTCTTCATTTTCCATTATTTTCCTCCTCACATGCAACCTGTGACCTTTCATCCCTCTTCTCCTAATTTCCTTCATTTTCATAATTAAAATGCCAATTAATTCCACTTTGCCTTTCTAAAGCCTTTTCCATTGCCTTTTCCAATTTCCTTAGCCATAATAAATCGAAGTGAACACCCGCTAGGATGTTTTTCCCAACATTCAACTTGGAATAAGTGTCCCAGCAACCATGGTTATTATTTTTAACTTTTGTTACATGGAATTTTCACCAGCGCTGTTATAGAACCCTCCCCCTTGGGGGACACTGTTCTTAGTGTTCAACCACACATATACTTTAGCAAAACCGATGAACAGAAAAAAAATTGCCTATGGAGCTTTATAACACAACTCATTGCAGTATTTTCAATGAATAACCTTCTGAAAAGCAAAAATCATCATGAAAATCATACCACGTACTAGAGCTTTATAACACAACTCATTTTGGAATTTACAATAATATACACATATACACATTTTCTCAACCAACAAATAAAAGGATACAATGCCCGTATGAGCAACAATGGAATCTAGAGGCTCACACCTCCACCCTCAAATTAGTACTAGGATTCACTTCCTTCCCAAGAAGTCCAAGATCCACTACCAAAGTATCCAATGTCCAACACTACAATCCTGCACCACTTGTCCTCTCAGTGAGAAGTTACCGACTCATTGTTCCGGGGCACTCTCCCAATGTACATCTGATTCCATTTGGAAATGCTAATGACCAAAAAAAATCCATCCCCTACCTTACCTTCTTTTATACACAATCCCTCGGGAAATCCAGTCATCCCCTTCAGTGCAGTCACTCACCTTCCAAGTTCCCTGACATCCCCTATCCTAGGTTATCCTTCTCCTGGCAAGGATTCCCCTCATCGGAAGATATAACAACCAAGGCATATACCTGCCTCAAAACCATCATACCTGTCATATCATTCTCATGGAAATAAATGGACACTATTGGGTACAAGTGTCCCACAATGGCCCTGCTCCTGAAATTATTTACCAACATACTGTTTCATGTTTCAATTCCTTTTGCTGATGATGCTAGTTCTTGTAGTCTATTTTCAACCATCACAAACCGAGCATTGTTGCTTCGTGTACCAAGCACATAACTACCATTAGATTCAAAATTAATTGTAATAAATTCAAATCATACCTCATTGGTATCTCGTCAATAAGGTATAGTTGCAATCCTATTTTCTTCCTGTCACAACAAGTCAATCTAGCTATTTGATAAAATCATAATGTATAAACATATCACATATGGTTGGCTCAAAACACAACCATCATAAGTCAAAATCATGAATCACATGCAATCATCATAAACCATAATCATAAATCACATGTAACCATCATAAGTCAGAATCGTAGATCACATGCATAATAGAATTGAACTAAGATATCGAAACTTATCTTTCATCGGTCCTTACTTCTGCCTTTGTTCTTTTGTACACACACCAGATTGGTTACCACACCCAGAAAGCACACAATGTCCTTGCTTCTCTTCAACGATGTACTCATACACATAATGTACAACACGTACACCCACATACGTCATACAACACCATACAATACACACGCCCACATCGATACACGACACATACACCTACACTCGATGTACAATACAACACAATACATACGCCTACACTGGCATACAACACATACACCTACACTCGGTGTACAACACAACACAATACATATACATATACGAAGTAACACAAAATGAATACACATGACATGATACCATGACTACACCATGCACATACATAGTATCGCATGGCCGCAACACAATATGTATGAAATGCACACAATACCACATGCATACCAGTACCATATGCAGAACATGTACACAGTACCACCTGTACACAACACTACTTGCACAATGTGCGCACAATATCACATGTACACGACACCACCTGCATGTGTACACGACGCCAAATGTACACTGCACCAGCTGTACAATGTGTACACAATACCACATGTATAGAACACCACATGCACAACATGTACACGACACCACATGTACACAACTTCGTATGCATGACATGTACATGACACCACCTCCACACAAAACCACATGTACAACATGTACACAACACCATATGCACACAACACCACATGTACAATCATGCACACAACACCATATGTACATAACACCTTATGTACAACATGAAAACAACACCAAATGTACATAGCATTGCACATAAAACATGTACATAGCACCATACATACACAACACCATATATCCAACTTGCACACAATATGATATGTACACAACACTGCATATCCAACATGTACATAACACCATCTATACCTAGCATTGCATACAAAATATACACACAACACCATATATACAACATGCATACAATATCATATGTACATAGTACTACATATGCAACATTACACATCACCATAGGTACAATCACTGAATATACGATGTGCCTACATATACACAACAATAACACTGCACATCCAAAACCATACATTGACCCCACAAACAAAACTTGCTTCTAGTGTCTTTCCACAATCCACGCTTATTCTAACATGTCACAAATCACACTACTTTCACTTCGCTGATGTACCCTTTAGCATTACCTATCCATAACATAAACATAGGCATAGTACAACTATATAACATTAAATCATATCCACATGACACTGACCTCATAGATCTGTCAAGGTTACTCTTTCCACTTGATTCTTCATAAGACCAAGAACCTCTTCATTCCATTCACTTGCATAAGCAATCATTCCTCCACAAGAATGATCCCTAGAAACCCTGTCAGATAGTGACATAGATACACACATACGCACACACACACACACACACACACACACATATATATGGGTGAAAATGTGAAGTTGGGTTACACTTTTGTGAGAATCAGGGGCGGAATTTTTTTTTCCACAATAGTTCAGCCGAACTTTTGAGAAATTTCAACGGAACTCGTTCTGCCGTTTAGATTGACGGCGTGGGCAAACATATTTTTGGCCGGAGATGGGAAAACTCGCAACAATAGTTCGGGCGGACTATTAGTTCGACTGAACTTTTAAAATAGTTTGGCCAAACTCATATTTTATAAATATATCACCCGCAAACGGTTCTCATTTTCACGCGTCTCTGTTCACATATTCTGTTTTTCGCGGGTTTCTGTTCTGATTTTCGTTTCTATTCGCATATTCTGTTTTTCGCGGGTTTCTGTTCTAATTTTTTGTGGCGCTGCTGCTGCTCTGTTGCCGATTTGGCGCCCGCAAATTGCTGCTCAGGAGTTGCACTGAGCGAATTTCTAGGTTAGTAATTCAAAACAACCATTATATTAATTCAATATCAGTAAGCTTGTGATTGCTTGAATGGTTTAATTCAAAACAACCATTATATTAATTCAAAACGTTTTATTGCTCCATAATTTTTCAGTTGAAAAAAACCACCACTGTGTATTATTATTATTATTATGCCCCCTTTTCCTCTAGTAGCAATAATCGTGGTTAAATGTATTATCATTGGTTTTCCTCATGGACTGCTCTATTATTATTTTTTGCTGAAATTTTGTGCCCTGCCCTGACCACTCTTACTGCTCACCACTTTATCTGGCATCTTACTCATTGGGTTTCGTGGTGTACAATGTCAAGTCATAGAACAAAATTTTGATATTAACATTTTAAACTTTTATCAATTAAAAATACATAAGTTATACATTACTTCAGTTTCATGAACCAAAATAAACTTTATGGTACTTACAACTTCAAAGGAATAGGACTGGTTCACCCATTAGTAACAGCTATGAATTACTTGCATTTCCATATTCTTCCTCTAGCTTCTGAACATAAGCCTTCAATGTAAACACTAAATCCTTGCAGGAGCCTGAAGGGTACTGATAAGTCCTACTATGGGACTCTGCAGTGAGCCCAAGATCTTGGCATAGATTTATGCCCTTGTAGGCATGGTTTCCAAGGCCTTAAAATCTTGGGGAGCATAAAACTTCCCTTCGAAAATGACCCCGGTAAAATCATTCTCTTCAAGATTCTGCTGCTTCTGAAAATTTCTATAAGGTTTCAGAGTTGCCGAGATTTCTTGACACTATTCATTATCAACTTTATTTTTATTTTGCTTTCTATCTCCAGCTATCTCTGCACCTATCAATTCTATAGAGTAAAGAATTATAACTCTATTCTTCAAGTTACATTATGTCACCTCATAGCTGGCACCCATTCTTTGCCTTCTATTCTAGGAAATTTTTGTAGATATATGCATATTTGTTGGTTCTTTCTTTCTCTTTAGGACATAAATTGTTTTTTATTGTTTCTGGATGTATGTGAAAACTTCATTGTAGGGCATTAGTCTTAGTCTTAGAGGGTTTTGTCAAAAAAATAATTGTATGAAAGGCCATTTAGAGTCTATTGCTGTTTGTTTCTTCATTTCCATTTGCAGTAGTTCAATGTATGAAGTTATTCAATATCAATACTAGTGGTGTCTCTTTCAATGATATCTGATGGTGAAATTTGTTGTTTCCCTCTTTTTCTTGTTTTATTATTGCATGTATGAAATTCCCCTACAATATTAGTATTTCTTTGAGCTTTGTTTCATTGTTTGCTTGAATTTATGCACTACCTTATTGACTGTCATATGCATTTAGATCTTTATTTTCCTTTTCCAAATGTCCTTTTTTTTATTATCTTCATGATCTACTCAAAACATTGTGATAAATATAGTCCTCTTGGAGAGATATGACGAATGTGATGTTAATTCTTCTTCTGCAAATGAATTTTATCTTTTATAAGCCCTACAACCAATTTTTACTTTAATACTTTAACCATTCACCATTTGTATACATTTAAATCTATCATATCATATATAGATTTTCTTTCATAATACAAAGCTAAAGGATTTAGAGGAATAGTAGTGATGGAATGAAATGTAACATTGTATTTTGAACCCATGTTGGCCTTGATATCATAGAACCATTTTCATATTTACACAAATATCATAACTGATTAGTTATTAGACTACATATCTTCATATAGAAGTTGCAAATAGTATGGTGGAAATGTGGATCTCATGACTCTTCATGATTAATGCTTCTAGAAACCAAGCATAATAATGTATTAGGACATGCTGCTTTAGGCTTGGTGGAATTACCTTTGATTTTTATTTCTCTCTTACACACACATATATATGAAGAGATCCCATTTTATTTTTTATTCATAGATCAAATGTCATTTAAATACAAGATTTATCATAATGTACAATGATTCATTCCATATTATTCATAGATCAAATGTCATTTAAATACAAGATTTATCATAATGTACATTCATTCCATATTCATTTTTAGATTTAGGAGGAGCTTTTGAGAAAGTTATGATAATGCCAATAAAGAATGAGCTAGACTCATCTTCAACATCTATTAATTAGATATGAAAATTTATAATACTACTGTGTACATTTGAGAATATTTATTTACATGTTTATATAAATGATATATACAGATGTACTTTTTATTTTTTTCATAAATATTTTCATTAAAAAATGAACCTTTAAATGATGAACCTAGTTAATGTTGCTTCTTCATGAAGAAGACTACTTGATCTTGCAATTTGATGATGGTCCTTTGTTATGCTTCTTGACTACTTCAAATTATTGACACAATCATATGCTTTTTGTTACTCTTTTTAATCCTTCCTTATATTGTATTCTCCCCCTTAGATATTGTGTACTCTCCCACATAGATATTGCACTCAATTTCATATTCTCTGTAATATTCTAGGCTCCTCTTTTGAATTCAAATAAGTGACAATAATTTACAAGAACTATCCCTAATTTGTTTCTCACATATATGAAGAGATCCCATTTTATTTTTCATTCATAGATCAAATGTCATTTAAATACAATATTTATCATAATGTATAATGATTCATTCCATATTCATTTTTAGATTCAGGAGGAGATTTTCAGAAAGTTACGATAATGCCAATAAAGAATGAGCTAGAATCATCTTCAACATCTATTAATTAAATATGAAAATTTATAATACTATTGTGTACATTTGAGAATATTTATTTACATGTTTATATAAATTATATATACATATGTACTTTTTTTTTCATAAGTATTTTCATTAAAAAATGAACCTAGTTAATGTTGATTCTTCATGAAGAAGACTACTTGATCTTGCAATTTGATGATGGTCCTTTGCTATGCTTCTTGACTACTTCAAATTATTGGCACAATCATATGCTTCTTGTTACTCTTTTTAATCCTTCCTTATATTGTATTCTCCCCCTTAGATATTGTGTACTCTCCCACATAGATATTGCACTCAATTTCATATTCTCTGTAATATTCTAGGTTCTTCTTTTGAAATAAAATAAGTGACAATAATTTACAAGAACTATCCCTAATTTGTTTCTCACATATTCAAATGGTTCTCTAACAAGAGGCTTTGTGGGTATGTATTCCATCTTCATTGTTTTCTCAAAGACTTGTTGTGTGAGGAAGTGGTACTTTATGATGATATGTTTAGTGATGAAAGGAAGTAGAATATTTTATTTTTGAAATTATTATTACACTTGTATTGAAACACTTAATAGATATAGGTTCATTGAAGTTTACCTTAATATCTTGTAGAGCCCATTTCATCCAAAACACTTGTCTGCAAAAAGAAGTAACTACTATGTATTCCACTTCTACTCTAGATAGAGAAAGTAATGAATCTTTCTTACTTAACCATGCAACCAAATACTCTTCTAAGAAGAATTATAAATTTTCCAAGTAATGACTCTGTTAGCCCCCATATGAAATTATTGACAAGCAAGCTGGGGGCTAGGTTGTTGTGGAGCCTTCAAGGAATGTCTTTTCCCTGAAAACCCATCCTCCTTGAACTCTTTCTGTGCTTTGCCTTATACAAATCCCCTCTGCTAATTTCCTATCTTAGAGCCCCACTGATTATAAAATGCTGCTCCTGAAAGGCCTTCATTTCCCCTCATATCCCTGCAAAACACCACATCTTTACCCCTTTCCCCTATTAGCCCTCTAAAACCCTCCGAAATCCCCTCTAAAATCCCTACACCCTTTTTTGTCCCCAAATCCCCCTTCATCTCCCTACCGTTACCCCTTCTAGCCTTTAATTTCATTTAAAATGGCTTTAAAACCCACTTTCCGACTATATGATAGGCCTAGCCCTTTCTTCGCTAGCCCCGCGCCCTTTCCTCCCCATGTAACCCGGCGCCGTGACCTAAGCGCTATCCCCAAAGGCGCTTCCCATAAAACATGAAACTTTATAATAAGACTTTATATTATAAAGTCCCCCCACTTTCATCTCCACCGTCCATTTAAAACATGATCCGACGGTGCGGAGTTCGCCCGGTTAGTGGTCCCCACTCTCGTCCCCGCGCGCTGTTCAAAACTGCCGGTTTATTCCGCATCGCCTTTGGGCCATGGGCGGTTTTTCTCCATCGCCCAGCGATTCCACTCACCCTTCGACACCTGTCTCTTGTACGATTCCGAAACCACCCATCCCCTGTACGTTATCGTTCGGTCCAAACCTCACAGCGAAATCATTGTTGACCGTCAGATCTCGAGCGGCTCATCCAACGGTCGTCAATCATCCAAGCTGCGCACTGCTTAACCTTGTGCATCGTACCCCTTGGCCCGCCCTCCACCGTTGATCCCCAATGCGATCAACGGTCCTGATCTTTCCCTCTGCCATTGACCTTTTTCTTCGTCGCCCGGGTCTCCACGTCACCCCTCCACATGCATTCACCGTACATTCCACCCCCCCATTACATACATCAGTTTATTTTCGTATTCTTTAAGGTTTTCGTTCATATTTTTCTCCGCACTCTGCCAATTCTCCCACTGTATTTTTAACCATAATCCTGCATCATTCCACCATGTCGCCAACCTGGCGCATCCATTCTCATCGTTCTGTTGCATCCGCCACCCATTCACGATTTCCTTAACTCGTTTGTGTATTTTGCAGGGTTGCTAGAGGTGAAAAACCGCCATGGTTCAGTTGTACCATCGTAATGGTGTGTTACGCAGACAGAATTAAATCTGGGAGCGGGTACTATCGTGGAGATTGTCAAAGAAAGTGGCTGACAGGACTTACACTGAAGAAAAGTAGAGGTCAAACTCTGTGGATCCTCCGGCGCCATTAAAACCCGAGCTAACCTGTCAGAAACAAAAATGGAGTGGAAAAGTGTTTCAGTACACAACAAAGAGGATCAAGGGACGCTAATGAAGATCCTAAGCCTGGAATCAGTGATTTAAGAGGCAAAGCACCAGTTTGAAGACCCTGAGGATCAATCAGAAGGATCCTGTGCACAGTAAAAGGTAACATCAGGGTTTATTCATCAGCATAATGTTTTTCTTCGTCAAGTACAGGGCACCCATACAATTTTTATTATGCATAATGTCCCTGAAGGAATGTCCACCCTAATAGCAGTTCAAAACCACCAGAGCATTTATATGACAGACTTCTCAGTAGTTTATTTTATTTTTTTCAAAGCACCAGGAGTACTACAGCCAAAAAATGTCAAGATCATATCCGAAGAAGATCTCCCTTCACAAGGGAAGTGACAGAGATTAAATACACAACAATAAAAAAGAATGGGTTTCAGCCCTGCATTCACTTTGTGTTTAATGTTACATTTAGTATTCACCTACCACCTCAGTTGACTTTCTGTTCATCATCTGCTATAAAGCACAAAAGGAAATTATTGTAAAGGTTGTTGATTGGATATCAGTGGATTGCAAGCATTCTCCTCTTGAGACAAGTTCTCTATGTAATATTGTAAGATAGGCTGAGATTTGATGTATTCAGATTGAATGTTCAAGCTGTGGGCATTGATGTACCTGATTGGTGTTGTTTTTAATATGACAAGCATATTTCTTTGGATCCTGATCTAAAGCAGCTGGTGAAGTTTTCTTATCTCTGTGTTTGATTTCATTTCATTCCATTTCTACTGGCTCGCATCAGAAGTATTGGCATAAGATTTACCCTTGATAGGTACCTTATGTTGCTGCTCTCCCAGCCTTCTATGTTTTCTGCTTATATGTGTATCTGAATATTGATTTCAATTGATTTAACCAGTGTAGTGGATGTTATTGCCTGCTCTCTGCTGTATGAATTAATGAAGTCTATGTTTATATGTTCTTGTTAGGATTTAGCTGGATGAGTTGAGAACACTGGGAGGTCTAGAACCCTGTCTCTGCCTCACTAGGATCTTTCCATCTCATTAAACCTTTCTAAGATCCCTTCTGTCAAACTTATCCTTGTTTTTCCTTGGAGTTACTAAAGCAGACCTGGAGTTAAATGACCTCTGGTCTGATCTATAAGCAGCCCCTTTGTCCTTCTTTGAGAGCTGCCTCTGAGTATGTCCAAGCAGGTCTGGAGTTAAATGACCTCTGACCTGATCTATAGACAGAAATTAGGTTGTCTTTCCTTCTTTCACCTTCAGTCTTTAATGTTGCATTCCATCAATCATCCTTAAAGATCCAAATGCTCTAGATGACTAGCCCAACTGAAAGCTTGCACATTGAACACAAGTAAACCCTTTCTTGACTCCATTGCCCAATGGCCTTGATGTTCCCTGAGTTATCTATCTTTGCCTAGTTTCCTCTTTGCTCATCCTTGTCTTATATTGGACTTTTCTTCCCTGATTCCCAACAACCAAACATAAATAATCAAGCAAACAAACCATGTGCCTATAACTAGCCTAAAACCTTAACATTTGAGCTTCAAAGACATAAAACCTTTGACTATCATAGAGAGATCCCTCTCGGGACCTAGGAGGGCTAGATCTTAAGGTCTAAAAGTGGTTCTATGTTGTCTCATCTTTTGGTCTTGTCAACCTAGCCAAAACATGGGAACCCCAACATAATGGCAACTTCACTGGGGACTTTCTGACTATTTTTCATCTCACTCTATCATAAACTTCAGAAAACCTTCAATCTCTGGTTAGGTTGGCAGTAAGTCACCACTTTCTTGAATCAACCTCTATGGTTGAGTGACCATCATACTCTTAGACAGAGCCTGGGAAGGGCCAGGAAGCCTCCGGATCTCACCCTCTTCGGAGGTGACATATCTGGTAAATTCCCTCCCAGTCAATCTCTGGTTGGAGTTTGCTGTTTTTGAGGAGATTCTTGAAAGGTGATAGTGCCTGAGCATTGTGGTGGACAGTGTAACCCCTTAGACATACCCAAAAAACCTCCACCTGGCGACTCCATTGTTCCTAAACGAAAAGACTCCACTGGTGATCAGCAGGCCTGCTGATTAACTTGGTTTCACATTAGAATCCACTGGGAGACCAGCCTTTGAAACAACATTAACCACAATAGAAGTAACAAGTAGGGTTAAGCTGCTTAGTTAGAAGTATAACATTCTGGCTTTCAGAACCATTCACACAAGAGCTTATCCCAACCCTAACCCACCTGAAATAGTTGATAACCCTGAGAGCATTCTCAAAGGATCTCCTGCACCTAAAAGGTCAACTATTTCCAGTCGCATTCATAGAGCTAACTCTGCACCGAAAGACCTAACAGCTCTATCAAATTTTCTTCCTGACCTAGACCCTCCAAAGAGTTTACCAAGAGCTAGGTCATTCAGTCATCTAGACCAGCCAGACCTTGAGCTTCATAATACATCATCTCATAGTGGTCAACATACTAGGGACAGAGGAACCCCTCCATCTACACCACCTGATTCCCACTTCATTCAAAACTTGGGGCTCTCCCACTCTAGATCTGCTCAGCTAACCACTGCTGGTCCTAGTATCCATGTCATCCATATACCAGCTTCTCAAATCAATCCTCTACCTCATCAGAATATCATCATGGCAGCCTGGTATGCTCCCTTAGTATTACCCCAGCCCTTGTTACCCTTACCAAATGACTATCAATAAAAAATCCCACACTACACTGCTAAAGAATCCATCACAGCTCAACAACATGTAGATAAGATGGAGGATTCTTTTGAATACATGGAAATTGATGATGAAACAATCAAAATGAGAATATTTGCCCAGAGCTTGGGAGGTGGGGTGAAGAAGTGGTTTAAGAACCTACCTGCGGGTAGTATCCAAGATCTCCCTGCTCTATACCGGATTTTCATCGACAAATGGGAAACTAGGGCAAATCCTCGCCAACTCCTAGCTGAATACATGAGCCTTAAAAGAAACGTGGGAGAAAGTGTCCATGATTACACAACAAGATTTAACAGCATTTACAATGCTCTCCCTCCACATATGAAACCTCCACAAGGTATGACCCTAGAAAAGTACCCTGATGGGTTTGATGTTGACATGGCCTATGAGCTGAGGGATAAAGAATACACCACATTGGAAGACATGTAGAAAGGGGCTGTAAACATAGAGGCAAATTTGATTGAGAAAAGAGCAAGACTGAAGTCTGAGAAGAGGGTAACCTATAGGAATGACAATGTAGCCTCTACATCCGATCCGAACTACGACAGACTATCTAAACATGTGGATAAGCTGCAAAAAATGATGGAAAATATGGTTGTCACAGTTAGCAATTAGAGCAGAAACCAGAACCAAAATCAGAACCAAAAATTTAGAAGAAACAACAATGCTCCCAACAGACAGAGAGAGTCAGATCAACAAATAATTCCCCCATTCCAGGAAAAATTTCTTGATGAAGATGAGGGAATCATAGAAGAGACTGAAGGGAATGAAATAAACATGTTTGAAACAGGAGACTCAGTCCTTAACTGTGATTCATGGGAAGATCAACCCTCACCGTCATATTGGGAGGAGGAGTGGTTCGAAATTGAAGATTACAGATTAGGATTTGAAAATGCCATGATGCAGGTCAGAGAACAATATGAACTTAGGAGCAAAAATAACCAAGAAAATTCCAAAACAAAAGCTCCTGAGGTTACCATCAAGAAGAGACCTGATAAAACTTCTAAAGTGACTGCTGAAAATAGAAAAACAACAGCTGAAAGTTCTGGAAAAAACAAGGAAAAAGACAACCAAAACACTGAAAAACAAAGCCAACCAACCAGCAGCACTAGCACTGCAGTTAGTGCTCTTGATAAAATGATTCCTAACCCTGTACATAGTGAGAAATCACAAACTGATTCAGCCACTAAGGCAGTAGCAAATAAAACAGAGTTAAGCACACCAAAGAGTCAGTCCACTTTCAATTTGGAAAGTGAGATTGCAAAGATTAAAATCTCTGTCCCTCTCTCTGAGCTGGCCACTCAGAATGTATATAAAGGCCAAATTTTAAAAGCATTAAACCTAGGGGAAAACAACGACACTGTGAATTTGAATGATGATCAACCTGCCCTCCTGTTTGGTCCAGAGATTGAGGGAAAGTTTCAGGAAGGGGTAGTTCCACCTTTCTATATCAGTCTCAACATCCATGATAAGATCCTACACAATTCAATGCACGATTCTGGAGCATCCCACAACTTGATGCCTAAGGTAGTGATGGAAAGGTTAGGCCTAGAAATCACCAGACCTTACAAAGATCTATATTCATTTGACTCTAGCAGAGTAAAATGCCTAGGCCTAATTAAGGACTTATGTGTGAGCTTGGCCCAGATCCCTACCAAATGTATGGTCATGGATGTGGTGGTGGCAGATGTACCACCCAAGTATGGCATGTTATTATCGAGATCACGGGGAGCCAAGTTGCAAGGAACAATGCAGATGGATGGCTCATATGCCACTATCCCTATCTTTGGCCAACTTAGAAGACTGTATAGAGAAGCTCAAATGAAATTTCTAGTCAGTAGCCCTGAGAAACCTGAAAATTCACCATTGTACTCTGTGCACACAGACCTAGATTATTTCATTCTTTATAATGACCAATCCTTGGGAGAGCCAGAGTCTGAATGCAGAAATACAAGCAAGAACGTAGAGCCCATGGACTTTAGCATAATGCTACCCTAGAAGAATACGATGAAGAAAACCATGGGCAGGATAATGAAAACGAAACTCAGAATGAACCAGAAACACAATGCAGTCAGCCTGCTAGTCACACCCTTCAAACTAACACACCACATGAAGAACAAGACAACCCACAACCTAGTACAGACCCCCCAACACAACATAATGGCGAACCCCTGTGGGAAATGAATTTCGATGGGTTCTGTACTAGAAACAATGCTGGAGCAGGGGTGTGGCTACGTAACACAGAAAATGATCATGTAGAGAGCCATGCTGTTAATCTGCATTTCAAATGCATGAATAATATTGCAGAATACGAGGCTCTTATTATTGGCTTAAATATGTTGAAAAATTTAGGGGCCCGTAGGATAATTGTGCATGGAGATTCTGAGTTAGTGATCAAACAAGTGAATGGTGAATACACAGCAAAACATCCCCGATTAAGAGCATATAGGAACGATGCCATGGATATATTGAAAACTTTCATGGAATACGAATTAGTGTTTGTTCCCAGGAGTCAGAATGTCATTACAAATGGATTAGCTTGTCTAGCTACTTCATATCCTAAGACTCCAGCTGACCAAAAAATCATCATTCAGACCAAGTTCAGACCTGCAGTGCCAGACAACGAAAAATATTGGCAGGTCTTTGAAGGTGACAAACAGATCGAGGATTTATTAACAGGCAGAGATGAGTTTGAATTTTTTGGTTCAGATTCCCAATCTGAAGACAGCTGCCTTAGTGAGGAATCCTCTGATGAAGAACCCCCACCTTGTAACATAGAAATAAATTCTTTTTCTGAGGAAACTGGAAGTTCAACCATAAAATGTGAAAACGCAGATAGTGAAGAAATAGAGGTACTGCAGGCCAAAGATAAGAATATACCCAGAGGCCTGGCACCCTTAGAGGACCTTTTTGACTTTGATGACATAGCAAAAAATCCCACGATAGAACATGCAGATTCAGACGTGGAAGAATGCAACATAGGCACTGAAGACAAACCCAAAATGATTAAACTAGCTAAGTCTTTACCTGCAGACATGAGGAAGAAATACATTGAGCTGTTTAAAGAATTCATTGATGTGTTTGCATGGAGCTATGAAGACCTAAAGGCTTATGACACCAACATCATATAACACAAGATACCCTTGAAGGAAAATAAGAAGCCTTTCAGACAGAAACTCCGCAGGATCAATCCGAAACAATTGCCTGCAGTTGAAAAGGAGATTAAAAAGATGTATGATGCAGGCATAATAGTCCCTGTAAGGTTTTCTGATTGGGTGTCAAACTTGGTGGCTGTGAGAAAGAAAACATGAGAAATCAGACTGTGCATAGACTTCAGAAATCTCAACAGAGCCTCCCTAAAAGACAACTACCCCTTGCCTAGAATGGAACACATCTTACAGAAGGTAGTGGGCTCTAAGAGAATCTCCCTACTGGATGGTTTTTCAGGATACAATCAAGTCCTTGTACTCCCAGAAGATCAACTCAAAACAACTTTTACCACTCCATGGGGCACCTTTATGTATGTGAAAATGCCCTTTGGATTGATGAATGCTGGCGCCACCTTCCAGAGAGCGATGGACATAGCTTTCTCAGATGAGATAGGACACTTCATAGTTATCTACCTTGATGACTTGACTGTCTTTTCCAAAACAGAAGAAGAACACTTGAAACATCTGAGGAAAGTTTTTGAAAAATGTAGAAGGTACGGTCTGTCTCTAAACCCTAAGAAAACTGTTTTTGGTCTCCAAGAAGGTAAAATTCTTGGCCACATTATATCCGAGAAAGGGATTAGGATAGACCCATAGAGAGTTGAGGGAATACTTCAAATTACACATCCGAGAAACATCAAGGAGTTACAATCCTTCATTGGGAAGATCAACTTCCTGAGGAGATTCATTCCCAATCTTGCTGAACACCTTAGGAACATGACAAGCATGCTGAAGAAGGGTGTGGGAGTGAAATGGACTGTAGGAGCCAAAAAATCTTTCGAATCTGTGAAACTTGCACTCACTCAGGCTCCTGTGCTAATTAGCCTTGATTTCTCGAAAGATTTTATGATCTTTTCATTTGCCTCCCAGCATACCGTGGCTGCAGTCTTACTGCAGAAAAATTCAGAAGGTAATGAACAGCCTATAGCTTTCTTCAGTAAAGCCTTAAGGGATGCACCCCTGAAGTACAACATTATGGAAAAGCAGGCCTATGCCCTGATTAAGGCCTTAAAATACTTTAGGGTGTACATTTTGCATTCTCACACCATTGCCTATGTGCCGAATATAGTGGTCAAAGACATCTTGTCCCAAGACCCTGATGGGAAAAGGGGTAAATGGATTGCTACAATCTTGGAATACGACCTTGAAATAAAACCCACCAAGCTAATCAAAGGTCAGGGCCTGGCCCAGTTAATGGCTGAATCAAACTTGCAGGCCCTTGACATTAACATGATAAATGCCTTAGATGAGCAGGAAGGATTGCCCCATCCAACTATTGAGGAGCATTTTCAAAACTCTCCTTGGTATACTAATATCCTTTACGTGCTCACCAACCTCAACGCCCCTCCAGAACTGTCCAAAACCAAGGCCAGATTCATAAAACTCAAAGCTAGAAACTACTGCATTCTGAATGAGAATCTATACTGGAAAAATCCAAACGGCCTATTGCTGAAATGTTTGTCCGAAACTGAAGCTGAAAAGGTTAAACATGAATTCCATGCGGGGGAGTGTGGAGGCCACCTGAGTTGGAAAGCCACTGCAAATAAGATACTCAGGGCTGGCTATTATTGGCCTACACTGTTTAATGATGTCCATAAAATGATAACCACTTGCCACAAATGTCAGATCATCGAAGGTAAAAGAAAACTCCTCCCCCTTCCTCTACAACCCATCACTGTGGAAGGTCCCTTCATGCAATGGGACCTAGACTTTATTGGAGAGATTCACCCCTCTTCTTCTGGGCAACACAAGTGGATCCTGACTGCCACAGATTACTTCACTAAATGGATAGAAGCCATATCCACTAGGAATGCCACTAATTCTGTCATCATTAGGTTCCTAGAAGACTTCATCCTATCTCGGTTTGGCTGTCCAAGAAAAATAATCACTGACAATGCTGCTACCTTCGGGTCCAAGAAAATGGTTGATTTCTTTCACAGGTACCATATCACGCTCGGCCATTCAGCTGCCTATTACCCCCAGGGTAATGGATTGGCTGAATCATCTAACAAAAGCCTGATCACAATCATTAAGAAGCTGATGGAAGAGAACAAAAAATCATGGCATAAAAATTTGATACATGCTTTGTGGGCTGATAGGCTCACCACAAAGAAATATATTGGCTTGTCACCATTCCAGCTGGTTTATGGAACATAAGCAGTTTTTCCTACTAGCCTTGGAGTACCAGTGATTAAGCTTGTCCAGGAGATCCAATCAGAGGAGGACAACATGATAAGAAGAATAAATCAGACAATCCATATTCAGCAAATCAGGGAGGAGTTTTACAACAGAGCAGTGAAAGTTCAGGACAACATAAAGAGGCAGTTTGAAAAAAGAACCAAAGTTGCTGATTTCAAAGTCGGTGACAAGGTTCTGAAGTGGGATTCAAGGAGAGAGGACAAAGGTAAACATGGAAAGTTTGACAGCTTGTGGCAAGGTCCATTTGTCATCTAGGCCATTGTGGGTCCTAATGCATTTTTCTTACAAGAAATTGATGGTACAGAGCTGTTTGGGGGTCCTGTCAATGGCAAGATGATCAAACACTATTTCTGCTAATTTTTCATTTCCAGTTCCATTTCCATTGTACATACCATTGCAGTTTTACTTTCAAGAAAATAGAGAAAATGTTTCCAAAAATAGAGAAGGTAGAGGTTCAAGCATGCTCAAAGCATGGACCTCTAAAAAGTGCAAAAGATTGGCTCTAATAAACTCAAAACCTGAGCCAAATAAGAGAGACAGCTGGTTCTAACACACTCAAAATCTGGGCCAGCAAAGGAAAACGAAGTACCAACTCTAATATGCCCAAAACCAGAGCTGAAAATGAAGGAGAAGAGGTGACTCTAATATGCTCAAAATCTGAGTCACAAACAGAGAAGGATATTTCAAAAGTTCAAATTTCAAACCTTCAAAGCTCTGTTTCACTCCACAACAAGTCAGACAGTTTGATCCTGGCTTGGCTATTTTTTCAATTTCTTGTCTTAGAATGTAGGAGAAGAAATCTGTTGGACAGTTTAATCCCAGCAGATATTAGATTAGGTAGAGAAGCATATGAGGCCAACAGTCTAATCTGGTCTCATGGAGCAATAAGGATAGAAATAGAATAGGTTTGTTTTCTGTTTCAAAAATAAAATGTAAAGGGTCTGCTAGCTCAAATGCACCCTAAAAGAAGAAAAATGCTAGGATTGTAGTGTGGGTAGGTAGTTTGATTGGGAGAATTATTTCTGCTGATGTAACATATTCATATTGTGGCAGTTGATTAAAGAATGGGATGGGCCAAGCAGCAGGCATCTGGCCTACTCCAAAGATTATGTCTGGTTTCTTGACTCGTTCAAGAAGAAGCCATCCCCATGTGGAGCCACTGTTAGCCCCCCTATGAAATTCTTGACAAGCAAGCTGGGGGCTAGGTTGTTGTGGAGCCTTCAAGGAATGTCTTTTCCCTGAAAACCCATCCTCCTTGAAGTCTTTCTGTGCTTGCCTTATACAAATCCCCTCTGCTAATTTCCTATCTTAGAGCCCCACTGATTATAAAATTCTGCTCCTGAAAGGCCTTCATTTCCCCTCATATCCCTGCAAAACACCACATCTTTACCCCTTTCCCCTATTATCCCCCTAAAACCCTCTAAAATCCCCTCTAAAATCCCTACACCCTTTGTTGTCCCCAAATCCCCCTTCATCTCCCTACCGTTACCCCTTCTAGCCTTTAATTTCATTTAAAATGGCTTTAAAACCCACTTTCCGACTATATGATAGGCCTAGCCCTTTCTTCGCTAGCCCCGCGCCCTTTCCTCCCCATGTAACCCAGCGCCGTGACCTAAGCGCTATCCCCAAAGGCACTTCCCATAAAACATGAAACTTTATAATAAGACTTTATATTATAAAGTCCCCTCGTTTTCATCTCCACCGTTCGTTTAAAACATGATCCGACGGTGCGGAGTTCGCCCGGTCAGTGGTCCCCACTCTCGTCCCCGCGCGCTGTTCAAAACCGCCAGTTTATTCCGCACTGCCTTTGGGTCATGGGCGGTTTTTCTCCATCGCCCAGCGATTCCACTCACCCTTCGACACCTGTCTCTTGTACGATTCTGAAACCACCCATCCCCCGCGCGTTATTGTTCGGTCCAAACCTCGCAGCGAAATCGTTGTTGACCATCAGATCTCAAGCGCCTCATCCAACGGTCGTTGGTCATCCAAGCTACGCACTGCTTAACCCTGTGCATTGTACCCCCTGGCCTGCTCTCCGTCGTTGATCCCCGTCGCGATCAACGGTCCTGATCTGTCCCTCTGCCGTTGACCTTTTTCTTCGTCGCCCGGGTCTCCACGTCACCCCTCCATGTGCATTCACCGTACATTCCACCCCCCCATTACATACATCGGTTTATTTTCGTATTCTTTAAGGTTTTCGTTGATATTTTTCTCCGCACTCCGCCAATTCTCCCACTGTATTTTTC
The DNA here is from genome assembly GCA_034641835.2 of Pinus albicaulis. Lineage (NCBI taxonomy): Eukaryota > Viridiplantae > Streptophyta > Pinopsida > Pinales > Pinaceae > Pinus > Pinus albicaulis. Next base: position 1,676,337,820 of record CM076580.1, read on the forward strand.
ACCATAATCCCGCATCATTCCACCATGTCGCCAAGTTGGCGCATCCATTCTCGTCGTTCCGTTGCATCCGCCACCCATTCACGATTTCGTTAACTCGTTTGTGTATTTTGCAGGGTTGCTAGAGGTGAAAAACCGCCATGGTTCAGCTGTACCATCGTAATGGCGTGTTGCACAGACAAAATTAAATCTGGGAGCAGGTACTATCGTGGAGATTGTCAAAGAAAGTGGCTGACAGGACTTACACTGAAGAAAAGCAGAGCTCAAACTCTGTGGATCCTCCAGCGCCATTAAAACCCGAGCTAACTTGTCAGAAACAAAAATGGAGTGGCAAAGTGTTTCAGTACACAGCAAAGAGGATCAAGGCACGCTAATGAAGATCCTAAGCCGGGAATCAGTGATTTAAGAGGCAAAGCACCAGTTTGAAGACCTCGAGGATCAATCAGAAGGATCCTGTGCACAGTAAAAGGTAACATCAGGGTTTATTCATCAGCCTAATGTTTTTCTTCGTCAAGTACAGGGCGCCCATACAAATTTTATTATGCACAATGTCCCTGAAGGAATGTCCACCCTAATAGCAGTTCAAAACCACCAGAGAATTTATATGACAGACTTCTCAGTAGTTTATTTTATTTTGTTCAAAGCACCAGGAGCACTACAGCCAAAAAATGTCAAGATCATATCTGGAGAATATCTCCCTTCACAAGGGAAGTGACAGAGATTAAATACACAGCAATCAAACATAATGGGTTTCGGCCCTGCATTCAATTTGTGTTTAATGTTACATTTAGTATTCACCTACCACCTCAGTCGACTTTCTGTTCATCATCTACTATAAAGCACAAAAGGAAATTATTGTAAAGGTTGTTGATTGGATATCAGTGGATTGCAAGCATTCTCCTCTTGAGACAAGTTCTCTGTGTAATATTGTAAGATAGGCTGAGATTTGATGTATTCAGACTGAATGTTCAAGCTGTGGGCAATGATGTACCTGATTGGTGTTGTTTTTAATATGACAAGCATATTTCTTTGGATCCTGATCTAAAGCAGCTGGTGATGTTTTCCTATCTTTGTGTTTGATTTCATTTCATTCCATTTCTACTGGCTCGCATCAGAAGTTTGGCATAAGATTTACCCTTGATAGGTACCTTATGTTGCTGCTCTCCCAGCATTTTATGTTTTCTTCTTATATGTGTATCTGAATATTGATTTCAATTGATTTAACTAGTGTAGTGGATGTTATTTCCTGCTCTCTGATGTATGAATTAATGAAGTCTATGTTTAGATGTTCTTGTTAGGATTTAGTTGGATGAGTTGAGAACACTGGGAGGTCTAGAACCCTGTCTCTGCCTCACTAGGATCTTTTCATCTCATTAAACCTTCCTAAGATCCCTGCTGTAAAACTTATCCTTGTTTTCCTTGGAGTTTCTAAAGCAGACCTAGAGTTAAATGACCTCTGGTCCGATCTATAAGAAGCCCCTTTGTCCCACTTTGAAAGCTGCCTCTGAGTATGTCCAAGTAGGTCTGGAGTTAAATGACCTCTGACCTAATCTATAGACAAAAATTTGGTTGTCTTTCCTTCTTTCACCTTCAGTCCTTAATGTTCCATTCCATCAACCATATTTAAAGATCCAAATGCTCTAGATGACTAGCCCAACTGAAAGCTTGCACATTGAACACAAGTAAACCCTTTCTTGACTCCATTGCCCAATGGCCTTGATGTTCCCTGAGTTATCTATCTTTGCCTAGTTTCCTCTTTGCTCATCCTTGTCTTATATTGGACCTTTCTTTCCTGATTCCCAACAACCAAACACAAACAATCAAACAAAAGAACCATGTGCCTATAACTAGCCTAAAACCTTAACATCTGAGCTTCAAAGACATAAAACCTTTGACTATCATAGAGAGATCCCTCTCTGGACCTAGGAGGGCTAGATCCTAAGGTCCGAAAGTGGTTCTATGTTGTCTCATCTTTTGGTCTTGTCAACCTGGCCAAAACATGGGAACCCCAACATGCTCTTTCTTGCTTAAACATCCAACCAAAGTTCTAAGTGACCACATTGTCCACTTGGTACTTTTCATGTCAACCACACAAGCTCAGTTGAATCTCTCTATGCTTGCTGTACCCTCACCTTTGGGTACTACAGTCCATTGCTTGTAGTCTCTTTCACATAACATTCATGCTTGTTACACACACCACTTTGCTTAAGTTGTTGATTGAATATTCTAACTAATGTTAAATTCCAAAATTATATCTAGTCTAAACCTTGTTATGTATATCATGCTTCCTATCATATAGATGTAAAGGTTATGATCAACATCACCTCATTCATCATCCATCATCTGCACATAACTTGCATCCAATTGATATGGAGATTCACTCAGGTCATTCATCATCCATCATCTGCACACAACTTCCATCCAATTGATATGGAGATTCACTTAGGTTTATAGTATTCCATTTCAAACTTTTCAACATATCTCTTAGGTATTTATATTGAGAAATGGATATGCCTATTGAATTTTGTATAATTTATGGCTTCTAGCCCTAGGTAAAAGATAAGTTCTCCAATCATTCACATCTCAAATTCAAATTTCATATCTTCACCAAAATATTTTACTATATTTTACTCTATGATTTTTATTGATTCTAAACATAATATAATCCACATACACAAACACAATTAGTAATTCATCACCAGGAGCCTTTACCATAGATTATTATTAGCCCCTTGAAACATATTTTTTTAAGGTACTTGTCTAGCTTAAAGACTACCATGCTGGTGGTGTTTGTTTAAGTCCACATAGTTCCTTATTTAGCCTAGAAACATATTTAGGATTATCTACCTCCTCCTTAAGTTATTTTTCTTACCAAGTAGCTCTTCATCAAACTTTAAATCTATGCATTCCACAATCTTATGCACTCTTTTATTATAGCAAGGATATGCCTTACTTTTTGATAAATATCCGAAAATACTCCCTCATGGGAACATCAAAGTTTCCTAACTTTTCATCATTAATTCTGATATAGAATTTAGTTATGAAAGCTTTAAAATATTTGATTGAATTTTCCTTAATGTTCCACAATTCCTACTTTATAATAAGATACATCAACTTTTTCAATAGTATTGATTTACGATTGAGACAAGTAAATCAATTTATATGGAAACACTGCTTATCTCTACTAATTTTTTATCATGTAATCGTATCAAATTCTCATATTCACTGTGCTCTAATTACATATTGATAGGCCTAATAAGTGCTTACAGAAGATTCCAGAATATACTGAAACCAAAAGTGATTTGATAAAAACACATTAGCCAATAAACAAACCATTGAAACCAAAAGTGATTTGATACAAAACATAGGTTTCAACCTTATATAGGTAATTGTTTCAAATAGATTCTTAATTTAAAATGAAAAATATTCAATGTAAAACACATGCATTCTTATACACCCTTGTGTCTACGTAAAGTAGTTTGAGTGATTCCACGAGTCCTCTACACCCTTCATAGGGTATAATTGGGACATGTAGTGTTAACTTCTACAAGTTCTATAGGCAGAGTTTGTAAAGGGCCAAGTAGCTTCTGGATCTCATCTTTTATGAAAAGTGACATATCCAGTAAATGCCCCTACAGTGAATATCTGGAATATATCTAAATAGAAGTTTTTCGTTTTCATATCCATGGTCTCAAACAATGAGAGAGAGAAAAAACCTTTTATATTCAACATGTAAAACACAAATTAGCCATAAAAGTTTCCCATTGAAACCAAAAGTGATTTGATACAAAACATAGGTTTTAACCTAAGACTAAATGCCCCTATAGTCAATCTCTGGAATAGATCTAAATAAAAGTTTTTCGTTTTTATATCTGTGGTCTCAAACAACGAGAGAGAGAAAAAACCTTTTATATTCAACATGTAAAACATAAATTAGCCATATCTCTGGAATAGATCTAAATATAAGTTTTTCATTTTCATATCCATGGTCTCAAACAATGAGAGAGAGAAGAAACCTTTTATATTCAACATGTAATGTATACAGCTTGCAAAGTTTCTGTATAAACCAAAAGTGATTTGATACAAAACATAGGTTTTAACTTTATAGTTTAATTTTTCAAATAGATTTTACAGTCGAAAAATATTCAATGTAAAAACATAAGATTTAGAGACAAAGCATCTGATACAAACACAGGTTTTAACCAAGTATATACACTGTTTTGAAAATAGGATTTCAAGAAAATGAAAAATATTCAATGTAAACACACATGCATTCTTATACACCCTTATGTCTACGTAAAGTTGTTTGAGTGATTCACTGTCCTCACACCTTCACAGCATAGTTGGGACACAGTGTTAAATTCTACAAGTTCTACAGGCGCAGTCCGTAAAGGCTGTAGCCTTTGGATCCATTCTTTTATGAAAGTGCAGACCAGGTAAAGTGCCCCACATACCAATCTCTGGAATAGATCTAAATAGAAGCTTTTCATTTTAATATCCATGGTCTCAACAAATGAGAGAGAGAAAAAACCTTTTATATTCAACATGTAAAACATAAATTAGCCATAAACGTTTCCCATTGAAAACAAAAGTTATTTGATACAAAACATAGGTTTTAACCTAAGAGTAAATGCCCCTACAGCCAATCTCTGGAATAGATCTAAATAGAATTTTTTTCATTTTCATATCCATGGTCTCAAACAATGAGAGAGAGAAAAAAAAACCTTTTATATTCAACATGTAAAACACAAATTAGCCTTATCTCTTGAATAGGTATAAAAAGAAGTTTTTAATTTTCATATCCATGGTCTCAAACAATGAGAGAGAGAGAAAACCTTTTATTTTCAACATGTAAAACACAAATTAGCCATAAAAGTTTCCCATTGAAACCAAAAGTGATTTGATACAAAACATAGGTTTTAACCTTATATAGTTTAATTGTTTCAAATATATTTTTAATAAAATGAAAAATATTTAATGTAAAAAACATAGTACATTTAGAGGCAAAAACTAATTTCATACAAAACATATAGGTTTTAACCAAGTATATAGTTAATTGTTTTGAAAATAGATTCTTAAGAAAATGAAAAATATTCAATGTAAAACACATGCATTCTTATACACTCTTATGTCTACGTAAAGTAGTTTGAGTGATTCCACGGGTCCTCTACACCCTTCATAGGGTATAGTTGGGACAGGTAGTGTTAACTTCTACAAGTTCTATAGGCAGAGTCTGTAAAGGGCCACGTAGCCTCTGGATCTCATCTTTTATGAAAGGTGACATATCCAGTAAATGCCCCTACAGTCAATCTCTGGAATAGATCTAATAGAAGTTTTTCATTTTCATATCCATGGTCTCAAACAATGAGAGAGAGAAAAAAACCTTTTATATTAAACATGTAAAACAAAAATTAGCCATAAAAGTTTCCCATTGAAACCAAAAGTGATTTGATACGAAACATAGGTTTTAACCTTATATAGTTTAATTGTTTCAAATAGATTTTTAATAAAATGAAAAATATTCAATGTAAAAAACATAGTATTTAGAAACAAAAAGTAATTTGATACAAAAAATATAGGTTTTAACCAAGTATATAGTTAATTGTTTTGAAAATAGATTCTTACGAAAATGAAAAAAATTCAATGTAAAACACATGTACATTTACATATAGGTTTTAACCTTATATAGGTAATTGTTTCAAATAGATTCTTAATTTAAAATGAAAAATATTCAATGTAAAACAAATGCATTCTTATACACCCTTATGTCTACGTAAAATAGTGTGAGTGATTCCACGGGTCCTCTACACCCTTCATAGGGTATAATTGGGACAAGTAGTGTTAACTTCTACAAGTACACTACCTTCTACAAGTTCTATAGTGTTACACTAAAAATTGTCACCCTGACATTCTGTCGTGTGTATGAGCTCATTATTACTCATACTTCTCCCTTTTGCAAGTCTAACATATCAGTTCCTCATGTCAAGCCTTGAAAATCAGAAAAAATTCCTAAAAGTCTCCTAAACTTTGGTGTCGCACTTTCTGGCTATCTTGCCTGCGGTCCCGCAACCAATGTTCAGCTTTCCTGCATTTATGAATGCAATTTATCTTTTTTATAGGTGCGGACCCCTGTAAGATTAAAAAGGCACAAGTAAATCCCAAAAATCTCAATAAAAGTGAATTCTAGAAGCTTCTATAATGGATTTTGCGGTGGCAGAACCGCTCTTGTGAGGTGTATGAATCCCTTACCTTATGGAGCTAACCCCTTGATGTGAGGAGCTAATCCCTTGAAGGAGGATTCTATCCCTTCATACTTGGAACGGAAAACCTCCTCTTTTCCACTATAAAAAGAGGCATTGGGTAGCCTCAAAGGGAGGGGAAGCTTAAGAATATTTGAGGTTAAGTGCTGTTGAGATTTAGACTCAGTTAACTAAGACTTTTTGAGGAGAGATTACATACCTCTACTTGTCTGGGTTGGAGGAGTGCAGAACTTGTCAAAGTAAAGGAGACTCCTGCTTCGGACCTCGGAAAGTCCTGTGCAACATCAAGGCTCAGGTTGTAAGTATTTTCTACTTTTGAAATTAATACAAATACATACCGCAAGTTCGACAATAAGTCATAATCGGCGTGTTTATTTCATAGATTCTCGATCACTATGATAAGTGCCATTTATGATGATTTCTTGTTATGTGTTATGTAATATTTTCTCGTTTTGGGACCAGGCCACGAGGAAAACCCTTTCAAGCGAAGCGTAGGACAAATTTACCACTTCAAACAAATAATCGGACAAATGAAAGTCCCTAACACCCTATGGTCTAATTTTACAGATCGTATATGCTTGGCTACTTGATTAGTCTATTTGGTCATGCTTGTTGCTAGATACTTTAGTATAGGGAGATCGTCTTGTCCGCAAGAATTCGATTAATCCATAAAAATTGAAGCATCACTGGGGAAAGAACTTGTTGTTTTTGGTTCTCTTTTATTTTGATTTGAGGAAACATTTTTCTTGGTTTTTGATTGATTGACATCTGCCTGGGTAGCTTAGGTTTTCTCTGTTTTGAAAATTTTGAAATCCTTTGGGTTTTTCTCTAGTTTTTCCTGGGAACGCACTTTGCCTTGTTTTCACAGTGCGGGAAGTTTCACTCTTTTCCTGTGTGAACAGTGCGGGACCACACCTGTGATATCTTGGAGCCTGCAGACCCTGTTAATGTTTTGAAAAAATTCAGGTTTCTTTCTTTAGTTCATCTTGATTTTTATTTTCAGTTTTTTTTTTTCTGCCTAGATTGATGATTGTTTCTGTCAAAAGCTTTCTGTTAATAAATCTCAACAGTATTGGTGTTTTGATGATTTTCTAGAAGTTTTGCGTTTTGGGTTGCTTTTAACTTGGTCTTTGTAGCAATTTGAAGCATTTGACACTTAGAAGTACCTCAGATTACCTTGGTCTTTTTTTTCTTTTTGCTGGATCTGACCTGATTGTGAAATCGTCCTTTATTGAGAAATATTGTTACCTGTTTCTTTGCAAATCTTCGAAAAGAAACTTTGTTGTTGGTTTTTGAATTTCATTTTTTATAAAAACATAATTGAGTGTTTTTGATCTGTTTGTTATTCTGGATGAATAGATCCTTAGTTTGCTGGAAAACTAAGTAAAACATTCTTCAAAAAATCTTAAAGCTTTTATTCATTTAGATTATTAAAGTTTGTAGTTTTGAGTGCTATTAAACTTTGTAGATCTCGAATTTAGTTTGTAGTTTTGAGTGCTTTTAAAATTTCTAGATTCCTTTTGAAGGAAAATTGTTTTGTAGCTTCAAGTTTTTGGAAAGTAAATGGATTTTTATTGTGAGCTTTGATCATTTGTTGGAAAAGACAAAAATATTTTCTTTCAAGTATTCTTTACGTTCAAAGAAGGAATTGTTTATTGAAAGAATTGCATTCTCCAACCCTTTCTTAGATAGAATTTCATTGAAAGAAAACAATCTGATTATCATTTTTAGGTGCATTTTTAGTGTCTTTTGGAAATCGAGTCATCACACCATTAGAGTTTCATTTCTGCACCTATTGACTTAAGAAACAACTCTTAAAAGTAATGCTTAATTAAAATTCATCTAGAAATATTTTTATTTTCTAGGGCTCTTATCACCAACATAGCTTAGGCTAGTATCTTGGAGTAGGGAGTAGTTAACTCTCCAAGGTAGTAAAAACAAACAAGTAGACAAATCTTCCGGTAGGAGATAAATCCAATTGTAATTTGTATAATATGGGAAGCTTCTCTTAAAGAAGTCAATCACGAGATCATGTCTGAACCTTTGAGACAATCAATTTTGTTTCATTGGGGAAGATAGAATATTTTGCGTGTATTACAAATGGTAAACCTTGGATTAACCATTTTCGAGGAGCCTGGGGTAACTTGTTGTTAAACCTCGGATTAACCATGTCGAGGAGCCTTCAAGGGGATTGAGCTTGCTACTCTGCCCTTGCGCGTGAAATCGGATCGTATACTGTTCCCCCAGTTATATTTGTTACTGTTGGTAACCTTAGTGTCCATTATCTTAAGATTATTTCCTAAGGTGACGGTGAAGGAAAGATCTCACTGTACTTGGAGCAGACGTCGACTAGACTCACTTGGACTCTCTGGGGGGTTCTCTTCACACGAGATGGTTTTGTGAGGAAACTTGTGCCACTCTGTTTCATTAAGCAGGTTGTCGGGGTAACTGTTCCAGCCGCCCTTTCTGTGTTAAAATTCTACTAAGTTGGATTTCATCACCAACTAGTGTTTTTAGTACGGAAAGCTACTGTTTGTGTGTGGTTTGAACTCTTAGATTTTTAAGCGTGTGTTTCAGCTGTTTGTTTTTTAGAGACTTTAGGTGTTTTCATTGAAACTTTGTTTGTTTGTGTGTGATTAGTTAATTTTTAATCGTGGCGGAATTGCCGAGACAATCCCGGAGACTACAAGGGAAACCCCCTGAATATTCACCAAGTCATCTTGAAGGGCTTCGTGCTCTGGTATCATCCAGTAGTGGTAGGATTAGATCAATAGAAATTGGAAGTTCCTCTATAGTTGTTCATCCTGATCATCAAATACCTACAACAGAATACATTCAAGAACCGATTTCAGTTTCTGAAGTTACTGGTAGTATTCCTGCTTCCAGTGAGCTGGCTGACGAACCTGAAATCTCTGAACCTGAAACTAAACCTTCTATTTTAGAAACATCCTCAGGATTTATTTCACCAAATTATAGTGATCTTGGTTCACCTAGGGTAAGAAATATTGTCACTGACGATCTTCCAGTTGGTATTATTTCCATTGAAGAACTTACTAATCCAGACGAAGATATATCTCTTCCCGACTACCCTCAATCTTTAAATATTAGGGAGCGTGAATCTATTTTCTACAGCCCTATTCGAACTAGTGCTTGGTATCTATCCTTAACAAACTTTTTAGAGAATCCGGGTCTTGCTTTTTCTCCACCTCGGGTTCCATTTCATCCTACACCTAGAGGTTACTATCCGCCATCCATTATGGTCAGAGAGTCATCCATGTTTTCCCAGACACCGGAATCATTTTTACACGGTGGTCCTTCTGTTCCTTCGGGATATCAGGCTCTGTCTGGTACTTTTTCGGGAGCAGCTCCTCAACCAATCGAACAAGTGTTGTCATCTGGTAATAGTGGTGTTAAAACTGAAACGTTGAACATAGCGCAAATCTATATGATGTTTGGTAATATTCCAAATCCCCAACCTCAAGGCAGTCAGTTACCGCCTGGGGGGCCAACACAGGGAAATCCGTTACCGCCTGGGGGGCAACCTTCAGGTAGTTAGTTGCCGCCTGGGAGGCAACCTTCAGGTAGTCAGTTACCGCCTGGGGGGCAACCTTCAGGAAGTCAGTTACCGCCTGGAGGGCAACCTCAAGGTAAATTTTTCCTAGGACAAACTGTGGAATCATATTATTTTGGGGGACAACCCCAAGGACAGTACACACCTCAAGGGTATCAACGTTCAGGACAGTATATGCCCCAAGGTCAACCCCAAAATCAATATGCTCCTCAGGGTCCTTATCAACCCCAGCTTCAGTACGCGCCTCAGGGTTATCAACCTCAAGGTCAGTACCCAATTCAAGGTTTCCAACAGCCTTCTGGTCAGCCATCCATTCAAGGAGCCGAAAATGCACCACTTACTTATCAACCCTACGTTCAACCAGGTTATGGTCCTTACATTCAACCTTCTGCGGGACAATACCCCGGAATGAATATGGTGTGGGATCCGTCCCAATATCAACAACCTATGTAGCCTAATGTGCAGTTGCTTTATCAACTTGGACAACCTTTAATTTCTGGTCCAACTCAGCAACCTGTCCAGCCTACTATCCAAACTCCTGCACCTGGTCCTGTTCAGCAGGCTGGTCCTAGTTCGCCTAAGACTCCGCCTCAAACTGCTGCAATAGCTGCTACGTTTGTTCAACCTGTAACACTTGTTTCTGGAGTATCTGTAACCCTGAGTTCGTCTATCCCTGCATCCGTGCAAATACCTCAAGTCTCTGTATCTCTGTCAGAATCTTCGGTTTAGACTTCAGTTCAGATGCCTATGGGACAAGCCGGTACAAGTATAGTTGTCACAAGTCAGCCGCAATTCACGTATCAACCGTACCAGGGACAGCCGCAATTCGGTCCCTATACACAAAATCCAAACTATCAGTATCAACCGTACCCTGGCTATACTTATCAACAACCTCAACAACCCCAGTTCGGTATGATTAATCATGTTTTTCCAGGAGGTTATACAATTCCTAATGCTAATCTGATTCCCAGTTATCCTGGGTATCCACCTCCTGGAACTGCTTTGGCTACTCAAGGTTTTCGTGACCCTAACCGTTAGTTACCATTTATCGCAACTTTGGATTTACCTGATTTGACGCGCCTTACGAATGATCCAATTTTCTATTATCAGTACTGGCCGCCAATGCCGCATAATTTGCCCAGTGATATACCAAAATTTGAAGGTAAGTCAGGAGAGGATCCATCAAATCACGTCATGACTTATCACCTTTGGTGTGCGTCTAATTCAATCATTGATGATTCGATTCGCTTACGTCTTTTCCAAAGAACTCTTATTGGTCTTGCAGCCAAATGGTACATTGAGTTACCATGAGGCTCGTTTCATAACTTCAGTCAGTTAGCAACGACCTTCTTGACTCATTTTCAGTTGCCGGTCAGATACGACAATGGCATGGAATTATTAACTTTGCTGAAACAATCCACGTCTACGTATATTTCCGATCATATTCATGAATGGCGACGTAGGAGACGTTTGGTGAAAGTTTATATTCCGGATCAAATTTTGGCAGAATGGTTTGTTAAATCATTGTTACCCAAGATAACTGAAGATGTAGCTAAGGCTGGTGTTTTTACTGAAGAGCAAGTAATTTCTCAAGCTCAGTACCTTGACCTCATTTATAGGCAGTCGGGTACTTTACATGAAAAAATCCCAGACCTTCCAAAACAAGGTCAAATAGCTGCTGCTCCTTCAGGGTCTCATGCCGCTGACGGTATGATTGGTACGGTCAATAATAAAAGCAAGAAGAAGTATTCAAAGAATTCTTCTCTAATTATAACTTTACCTGATTCCCTGAAAGGAGAATCTTCCCCCGAAGTTTCTGCCGATATTCATGTTGTGGAGACATCTACAGCTAAATCTAAATCCGGTAGTAAAAAGAAAGGGAAAAATAAAAACAAAAAGAATTCGAAAGAAAAAATTGATAATGATGAATCCAATGAAGAAAAACGTAAACCACGTTATCCTTGTTACATTTGTGATGAAGATCATTTTACTAAGGAATGCCCACATCGGGCCGAGGTTGCAAAATTCGTCAAAGTTTCACAACCTGCTGTCTTGAAGGATCCCTTTCTGACTCAAGATAGTAATATGGTTGGTTCTACCTCGACTGCTTCAGAAGATCCCATTTTGATGATGTCTCATGTAAGGATTGTGACGCGATCGCAAGATTATGGTACTAAGAATACTGTTGATGGTAAAGAAGCAGAATATTTTAATGAAAATACATCAACTACACCTCCTCCTGTTTCTGGTCTTCTACAGATTGAGAAACCAAATCCAGACTTAATAATCAAACCGCCTGCTAAAGGTGTTCTTCGTAAATCAGCTTTCAATCCACATGCGAGAGCTGCTCAGAATTACAACATTGTTGAAGAATTAGCTATTTCTCCTTTAGCGATGTCGGCTTTGGAAGTGCTGCAATCATGCCCAGCATAGCGTAAATTGCTTTTGTCTGCCATAGGAGCTGTTGATATTCAGGATTCTAATCTTATAATCTTCGATCTAGAAAATAGTACACCTCGCCTACCTCACCAAATGGCTTTCCAGATACCAGTGTTAGTAAAAAACAGACCGATCTATCGGACTGTGATTGATGAGGAAGCTTAAACGTGTATTATGTCGATTCAGTGTTGGAAATCGCTTGGTTCTCCTACACTCAACCAATCTCCGACGATTCTTAAGGCTTTTGATGGTCGAGGTTTCCACCCTTTTGGTATTTTGTAGGATTTACCCATAGGGGTTGAAGGTAAAATTGTAAATCTAGATGTGGAAGTGGTTGATGCCCCTCTTGATTACAACCTTCTTCTGGGTCGTAGTTGGTCTTATGCTATGACTGTTGTTGTCTCTTCATTCTTCCGACTCATAAAATTTCCATATCAAGGAAGGATCGTTACAATAGATCAGTTAACTTATTTTTATTCTGACCCAGCCTCTATAGAAACAATCCAGCATGTTGGTAAAACAACTATCCCATACAAGGATGTTGGAGTAGGTTTTATTAAAGATTCTGGTTTTCTAGGAACTTTTTCCATTCCTCCTCCTAATGTATCGCCTTCTGTTGCAACTATTCATATGATTTCGTCAGACTCTCTTATGTTTGATGATCCTTGGATTGTACTTTCCGAATCCGAGTTAGATTTAATTGATGGCATGATGCCTTTGAGTCCATTTGAACTTGCATATTAGGCTGTACAGTCATTTTCCAACCCCTCTTCAACCGAAATTGATCCAGTGAATGGGATTCATGAGGAATCACTTTCTATATCTAGTTCAGCTACAACGGCATTTCCTAAACTTGTTCATACTGATGAGCAGATTCACGAGTTCTTGTCTGTTGAAGATTTACCATGGGAAGATCTACATCATGGATCTTCGTTTTTACCTGAACTAGATCATTTTGAAGATGATTTTGCTTCAATTTTTACTGCTGAATATGTCAAGGAACTGCAAAATCCATTGAAAAATCCTGATTCTGAGTTAAATTTGGAAAACATTTCTCGAACGATTCCAATTGACATTTCAGTAAAACCTGGAATAATTGAAAACATTCATATAGGTGCTTCTTGTACTAAAAAATAAATTCAAACTTATAAAGCCCTATTTCAAGAATTCCATGATGTGTTTGCCTGGTCCTATGAAGAAATGCCAGGAATTGATCCGTCAATTTTCGTACATGAAATCAAGACTTACCCAGATGCCAAACCCGTCCGTCAACGTCTACGTCAAATGCATCCTAGAAAAGCTGCTACTATCAAAGCAGAGGTTGAAAAATTACTTCGTGCAGGTTTTATTTATCCGATTCCCTTAATGGATTGCGTATCTAATATTGTTCCTGTGACTAAAAAACAAGGAACGATACGAGTATGTATCGATTATAGGGATATTAATCGAGCTTGTCCTAAAGACAATTATCCAAATCCCTATATCGATCAAATAATCGATGATTGTGCCGGCAGTGAAATGTTTTCCTTTATGGACGGCTTTTCAGGGTATAATCAAATAAACATACTCCCTGCTGATAAGCCAAAAACAGATTTTATTTGTCTGTGGGGGACATTTTCTTACTGTAAACTACCCTTTGGATTGAAGAACGCTGGAGAAATTTTTCAAAGGGTAATGTCTTATGCGTTTCATGACATTAAGCACATTGTGCAACCGTATCTCGATGATTTACTTGATCATTCATCGCGCAGGGCTGACCATCCACACATTTACATGTCATCTTTATGAGATGTCTGCATTATCGAATTCGACTAAATCCACACAAATGTGTTTTTTGTGTAGAGTCGGGTCGTTTACTGGGATTTTTTGTCTCGAAATCAGGTATTCACGTCGATCCGTCGAAGGTCGAAGCTATTGTCAAATTACCTCCTCCTTAGACTTTACGCCAACTCCAAATTTTGCGGGGGAAAGCAAAATTTTTACGTCGATTTATTCCTAACTACGCCGAGCTTAAAAAAGGTTTTACCCGGTTACTAAAATAGAAAATTCCATTCTTTTGGGATGAGATCGCTGATCGATCTTTTGATGCACTTAAACAAGCGTTGACCCATGCACCGTTATTGCATCCTCCCAACTACAACCAGGATTACATTTTATATCTCGCTGCTTCTCATTCCACCATTGGGATGGTGTTAGTTCAGGAAGATGAATCTCATACTGAACATGTGATTTACTATCTTAGTCGAAATCTACATCCAACTGAGATTAAGTATACGCATGTGGAGAAATTTTCTTTGGCAGCTGTTCAAGTTGTCCAACGATTTAGACATTACATATTGTTATGTAAAACTACGGTAATTTCTGATTGCAACCCTATGATGTACATTTTGACCAAACAGTTTCTAGGGGGCAGGTATTCCAAATGGATAGTCATCCTGCATGAATTCGACTTGGAATTTGAAAAATCCAAGGCGAAGAAATCCTTGGTCTTTGCGGAACTCATGTGTGATTTCCCCTCTACTGATACTGAAACTGTGGCAGAGCAGCCCATTGCAGACGAATCTCTGTTTCTTATCAGTACTCTTGATCCATGGTATGGAGATATCATTGTTTATCTCCAAACCCAATATTTTCGGTCTGAAATCTCGCGATCTCAGCGACGGAAGATACGTTTCCAATCCCAACAGTATAATATTATTGGTGATACTCTTTATCATCGTGGAGATGATTCTGTTTCTGACACTGTCTTATTCATGAAGAAGCTGAAAAGGTTTTAAATGACTGCCATTCTGGGGCATGTGGCGGTCATATGTCTGGGTATGCTACAGCCCAAAAGATATTGCGCGCTGGTTATTTCTGGCCTTCATTATTCAAAGATTGTATTTATGCAGTCCGGAAATGCCACAATTGTCAACTTTTTGATCGTAAGATGTGCGCTCCACCCGCTCCTCTTCATCCCATAATTGCTGTTGGTCCTTTCGCAAAATGGGGTATCGATTTTATTACATGTAACCCTCACTCGGCCGGGGGGCATGCCTATATTATCTTAGCAGTATATTATTTTACTAAGTGGGCTGAGGCGATGCCTACATTTTCGGCTGACGGCAAGACTGCTGCAACTTTCGTATTTAATCACATAATTGCTAGGTTTGGTGTTCCTCAAGCCATTATTACTGATCATGGAAGCCATTTTCGGAATGTCATGATGACTAAACTGAGAGAACAGCTTGGCCTGCGCCATGATAGTTCCACTCCATATTATCTGCAAGCCAATGGTCTGGTCGAAGCCATAAATAAAGTTTTAGTCACCATGATCAGACGAATTATTGGTATTCACAAAACGAATTGGCATTCCATGTTATTTTCAGCACTTTGGGCATACTGAACCTCAGTCAAAACATCAACTGGTTTCACTCCCTTTCAACTCGTTTACAGTTTGGAAGCTGTGTTGCCGATTGAATGCGAAATTACATCTTTGAAATTAGCCATAGAGTTACTCCCAGCTACGTCTGAAGAGGAGAAATTATTTTTGTACTTGGCTCAATTGGATGAAAATCGGAGAAACGCTGCAATAGAAAACAAGGCTCATGCCAAAAGAGTAAAAGCTCAGTATGATAGAAGTGTTACCCCTCGAAAATTTTCAGAAGGAGACCTAGTCTTAGTTTATGATCAAGCCAATGATAAGCTAGGAACTGGGAAATTCGTGCCCATGTGGCATGGTCCTTTCATTGTTAAGCGAAAGCTGGCAAAAGGGGCCTATGAGCTAATAGATTTTGATGGTATCCCTTTCGATAAGCCCAGAAATGGGTTATATCTGAAGCGATATTATGCTTAAAACTGGTATGGAGATCTTTTATTTTTTAGGTTAGATTTCTTTACTGCTGGTGTGTCTTAGATTAGAAAGGTGTGCCTAGTTTAGAAGTGTGTTTTATCACTATTCTTGCTTATCTGAGTTTTACTCTTGATATTGCAGATGTCGACGTCTCTTCAAACCTACATTGGTTTTGCTGATGGTGCTTGTCGTAGTACACAGAACATTTCTTCCGCAGCTTGGGTTATCTATTCACCCTCTGACGAGTTAGTTTCCATGCATGGGGTAAGCCTTGGTCAAACAACAAATAGCATTGCCGAGTATAGTGCAGTGATTGAGTTATTAGCTGAGTCCATATCATTTGGGATTCGGAGTTTGATTGTGAGGTTGGATTCTGAACTTGTTGTATTACAGCTTAATAGGGTTTACGCCATTAGAAATCCAGTGTTGTTACGGTTATTTTTAAGAGTTCGTCTCTTGGAACGTGAATTTGACTACATTGAATATCAACATATTCCAAGACATTTAAATACATTAGCAGACGCAATTGCTTCTAGTATGATAAATCGACATTTGCAGTGATCAAAATAGTAAAACAAATAACATTCATAACATGTATACAGATAGCCGGTAAATAGTGTTATATCATAGGATATAAGTGTTTGAAAAAAATATACATCGTCTTTGATCATAGGTTGGAAACACCTTATGATTGGTAAATGATAACACAAAAATTCAAAATATGAGTATACAACACGATCATCCCATCACTGATGGTGATCACGATAAGAAACCACTGCCCGAGCCACCCGGCACAGGAACCTCCTACAAGGTCTTGGAACACCAATCACGTATCTCTGCAATCTGAGTGGAATGTCATCTATGTCTGTCTCCGGAATGTCTAGAGTCAAACACTCTAGATGATGCTCTAAATCAGTCAAGATTTCTGCTGATTGGCCTGCTGGAGCTGGTGCGGCTGCAAATGGTTGTCTTCTTTCATAAGGTTGGAGATGGACTGGTTTCCGTGGGCCCACATCTGTATTCAAAAAAACTTTGGTTATTAATTTTCAAGACGATTTAAAAAATAAATTTTTTTTAGAACTTATAAACTGTTGAAGAAAGATTTTTTACCTGAGTCATCCCACTGTTCCCCTGCTGGGAGAGTCATCTCTCGATCGCCGTGGAAATCTATCCCGGTGTATGGAAAGTCCTCTATGACAAAAAGTTGGCGATCGAGCCAACGAAAATATGAAGAAGGAAATCGAACAATCTCAGTGCCCTCAATACCATGACGGGCCATCAGTGTGGACCAACGAACCATCCTAGGTTCTTTAAGTCGACCGACATCAACAAGGATACTCTGTGGAGCTAGCATCGGAATCCTCTCTAGAGGAAAGGAGACGACAATGGATCCATATCCAAAGTTATTCAGTTTCCCATTTTTTGCTCTAGTTAGTTGGCCTTTTATATTAGCCAACACAACGTCACACCAGTTGAAGGTGGTGCCGCGAAAACAGTCCACAGCAATGCACATCTGAGAACCGATAGCTACATGCAATGCTGCACTCTCGCACAGCTTGGTAACAGTAAATGCAATAACTTTTAGCTCGGGATGGATGATAGTTTTTATGTCAATCCGTTTGTCCCTAGGGTCTACTTCATCATTACAGAATTCTTGCCGAAGACTAGCGACAGTCTGGCCACCTGGCCTAGTCCCAAACAAGGAGAGTTGTTCGCCCCTCTTGGACAAACCAGTCAGAAAATAAATGTCCTCCAGCTCGATTTCGAGCCGGTGGCTGCCAATAATGAAACACTGGTCCTGCACGTTCCACCTGTTTACCAGCCATGTCAGGAGCTCTACCTGTGCTCTCATGCCTTGGATGGCCCAGAATTTATATTAACTGCATGCTCTTAATCTTTGCATTGTGGGCATATGGAGCATTGCGGCGTCATCCACGTCCTCGTGTTCACGTTCTCTCCAAATCAACATCTTGTTAATCCTACAATACATAAAAAGATAGATTAGAACAATCTAATTTGAAAAATTTTGGGTGGCAAAAGAGAAATTTGAGTTTTAAATTTAAACGCGCGGGGACCACACTTTACCTTTGTAAACAGTGCGTAGGAACGCACGCGCTCTGTAAGGAAAGTACGGACCCACGAATTTTTTCCTTGCAGGAAAATGTCGGGGTCCGCAGGTACCATGCGTGTCACCTGCGGACCCCCGCGGGCGATTTTTGAACCATATTTTCCCCTTAAAAATAAGATTTAAAGCCTAAAAATGAATTGTAAACGGATGAAATGCAATATTAAGAGGTCGTGGATTACCCGGGACTGACGGTTCTCGATTTCAATGGACAGATTTTCCAGAATCTTCACAGGAACGTTTTTACCCAAAAGCTTCTACTTTTCACTCTGAACTTGAACGGTAAAAATGAAGTTGAAAAGTCCCTTTTATAAGTTTTTTCGAATAGATGAATTTTTAATTTATTTATTTTTCACTTTAAAAAGGGTATTTTTGAAGCATTTTTACTCATCTTAAACAGGTATATGTAATGTTTCAAGTTTTTGTGCAGAAATTGGATTGTTCAGGAGAATTGATCATTTTTCAACAAAGAGCACACTTTTATCACTTTTTCGGACGCTTTCAAAAATTCACGAAAAAGCAAAACATTGGAGTCCTCTTTTAAGCCCTTTTCAGACTCTCTAAACATAAAAAGATCGCCGAGTACTTGATTGTTTGAACTCGTTAAAGTAAATGAATAATCGTCTCTTCAGTATAAGTTTACCCCTTTTATGGACTGAAATGGACTATTTACGAAAAAGGTATACGTTGACTAATTACGGTCAATAGAGTTCTCTCCCGCATTATTTTATCCTTTTTCGGGCCTGAGAGACTAAATTTATGAAAAATTACACCCATGGAGTTTTCTTAAGTTTTTTCTTCTGACTCCCTAAAATTGAAAAACACCGAGTTTCTCCTATACTGGACTCGTTAAAATTTAACAGTAAAGGACCTGTTCAATTTTAAACAAGAACGAACCACTCCTTCTTAGGGTTCGAATCTTAAACTAAGTTGGACTCATTCGAAGGATGAGCTTATAAACAAGAAAATGTTATCCTCCTCAAGCTTGTCAAAAATAAAGAGGTACTTGCCAGAAATGGTGGGGGAAAAGAGAGGAAAATGGGCGTGTTTGTTGTATTTTGATTCTTCGAAAATTCAGTCAACCACTCTTGAACACGACACTTTCATTCACCTGGGTTGGGAAATCCTTTTCCTAACAGTTAATCAAACCTCATTGAAAGTTTTCATCCGATTTCTGGGTACTAGCTTTGGGTCAATTGTTGCCAAGCCATCTGCAGTGTCGTTATGTGTTCAAGAGGACAGTTCAAATAAACCATTCATTTGTAAAATATCTGTCATCCATTTTGACCATCCCTGAGTCAGTCCTTGCCAATATATTTTCAAAACTTGATCTATGATTTCGTGTTGTGGGCTTGCCTACGACAGATCACTTTCTATCGACATCAGCACATTATCTAGGAAGTTGATCTAGAAATCATCAGTACCTTGAAATTTGCATGCCTCAATGGCAGGTTTCTCGCCTTCGATGACAGGTTACATCATTGAACTTCGATCGAATGATTCCGTGACATGTTCGACTTCAGCTCATTCATTCACATTTCATGGATTGTACTGAGTACTTTGAGAGCCATTGACATTACTGGTGGTTACTCTCACACTTGTTAACAGTTTACATTATTGATTGGTAATCAAGTGGTTTCTACCATGTTCGACTTCAACACATTTATTCACATGGATAGAATCGTACTAGTTCAAGATGCGGAAATCAAGACCCTGGATCTAGTTTCTACCATCCAAGCTGCGAGGAATTTTGTTATCATTCATACAATAGACTATTTATAAACAGATGGCTGCGTCCATACTGTGTCTACACATGTCTATACTGTGATGTATTCAAAATCATTCCTGTATCAGAACAATTTAAGTTAGTTCTAGTTAGTTTTGATATGAGTATGGGAATGCCTACCTTAGCGATGATATGTATACCTATATATTTTGCATTGAATGTTTTTACAGGTTCCGACTGGGGTGTCCACAGGGTGATCCTTGAAATGATAAAGTACTACACTCTTCATATATGACAGACTTCAGTTTCATCTATTCCAGACTTTGCACTTTAGGGGGCAATCTGTTACACTAAAAATTGTCATCCTGACATTCTGCTATGTGTATGAGCTCATTATTACTCATACTTCTCCCTTTTGCAAGTCTAACATATCAGTTCCTCATGTCAAGCCTTGAAAATCAGAAAAAATTCCTAAAAGTCTCCTAAACTTTGGTGTCGCACTTTCTGGCTATCTTACCTGCGGTCCCGCACCCAATGTTCAGCTTTCCTGCGTTCCTGAACGCACTTTATCTTTGTTATAGGTGCGGACCCCTGTAAGATTAAAAAGGCGCAAGTAAATCCCAAAAAGCTCAATTAAAGTAAATTCTGGAAGCTTCTAGAATGGATCTTGTGGTGGCAGAACCGCTCTTGTGAGGTGCATGAATCCCTTACCTTATGGAGCTAACCCCTTGATGTGAGGAGCTTATCCCTTTGAAGGAGGATTCTATCCCTTCATACTTGGAACTGAAAACCTCCTCTTTTCCACTATAAAAAGAGGCATTAGGTAGCCTCAAAGGGAGTTCAAGCTTAAGAATATTTGAGGTTAAGTGCTGTTGAGATTTAGACTCAGTTAACTAAGACTTTTTGAGGAGAGATTACATACCTCTACTTGTCTTGGTTGGAGGAGTGCAGAACTTGTCAAAGTAAAGGACACTCCTGCTTCGGACCCCGAAAATTCTTGTGCAACATCAAGGCTCGGGTTGTAAGGATTTTCTACTTTTGAAATTAATACAAATATTCTCATTTTTCTCAATAAGCTTTCAATCAATGGTTTATTTCATAGATTCACAGCAGTCACTATGATAAGCATGGTTTATGAATGTTTTCTATCACGAATTATTCTTTCTAATATTTTGCTTGTTTGTGGTAACGAGGTTACGAGGAAAACTCCTTCGAAGTGCGGGGACAACGCGGTCAAGCAAACGCTTTGGACAAACGGTAAGTCCTTAACACCTCTATAGAGATTTTCATAGATCGTATATGCTTAGAGAAAGATTAGTCTATTTGGCTGTTTGTTGCTAGATACTTTTAGTACTAGGGAGATCGGTCTTGTCCGCAAGACGAATTAATCCATACAACATATAGGCAGAGTCTGTAAAGGGCCAGGTAGCCTCTGGATCTCATCTTTTATGAAAGGTGACATATCTAGTAAATTCCCCTACAATCAATCTATGGAATAGATCTAAATATAAGTTCTTCATTTATCTCATGATCTTGTGTCATTACTCCCATGCATTTGCAATAAATGTCAATTTAATATATATATATATATATATATATATATATTTTCCAGGGATAAGAAAACCATTAAATATGGTTGAAAAATGGAAATTATGCATAGAATTTTCTTGCTATCCCAATCCAAGGAAAACAATGATTACATATGTGCTTTCCAATATTGTGACTAGCAAAGTCGTCCAAAGGAAAATGAATATACCGAGAAGAACAACAAACAACGAGGCATATTATATTGGATTGATAGAAGGCTTGGGAACAACTATGGAGTATGGATCAAATGGAATTGTAGCTTTCACCATTGACCAATTATGAACTTGCGTGCAACCAGATGAATGGTGAGTGCCAAGTTAAGAAGGAGAGGCTAAAAGAACTGCATGGAATAGCAAACAATATTGTTAGCCAATTTCAATTTTTTAGTATAAGACATTGTACAAATGTGAATAAGATGTCTGCTAATATATTGCGTGAGGAAATGCGAATTCAAGATTCATCTATCAAAGATGAATTAGAATTATACGGGGCAATGCCAATGCAAGATTCATCTCTCAAAGATGAATTAGTTTTGAGACAATCTTCTTCAAAAGTTCAAGATTCATCTCTCAAAGATGAATTAGTTTTGACATGCTCTTCTTCAAAAATTCAAGATTCATCTCTCAAAGATGAATCTATGTTGAGACGCTCTCTTTCAAAATTTATTGATCGACATTGTAACATATCTTGGATATGTATGTGTTGTGTACTTATAAATGCGTTTTTTTTAATGACCATGTGCTTTTTTCAATTATATACCAAGTGTGCTCCCACCACACCATGTAAAGCGCAACTTGGTGAACTTCACATTTGCAACAAGTGGTGAACTTCACATTTTTATGAAATTAAAATGCGGGGACTTCAACAAATTTTTGTTTAAATGGAGTTTCACTTCTTTTTTAATAATAATGTGTTTTTTTCAATTTTATACCAAGTATGCTCCCACCATGTAAAGCGCAATTTGGTGAACTTATCATTTTTTTTTCTTAAATTGAGTTTCACACATCAATTAGTGTTTTGAAAGTTGTGTTTTACATAATTTGTGTACACTAAATTACATTAATTTTTTGAAATTTATTTTAAATCAGTCATTTAAAAAAATAATTGTAAATGTCCATCGTAGATATATATATCATGGAGGATGAATGACGAAGAAGATCAACATAATCCCATATCTCTACGAGAGAGAGGGATCAGGGATTGATGGATGTTCATGGTATTTAAATATAATCTTAAATCTCCATACATGTGTGTACGTATGGAATTGATTTTTTATCAACTCTGTGAGTTAAATTAGTTGTTAATAAGTTTCATTTTTTATTTTTTAGGAGCTAATAAGAGGAGAAGGGTCTCTACTCCATCCATGGAGCATGCCCATGGTTCACCCAGTCGTGGTATGGTTTGAACACAATTTAATAAATGAATATGTACGTGTGTATTTATATGTATGAATGTATTTTTCAATTGATTATAAATTCGTATTTGTTTATGAAGCTTATCTCTCCTCTCGAGAGGTTGGTGGTGGTTCAAATCCCCTTAGAGGGCCATCAATAAGTGCTAGCAAGTTGCGTGAAGGTGGTGATATTTATTCCCCCGGAGGCTAATCAATGGCTGGTGGTGCTGGTTCTCAGCAGGGTCATTCTGGTTCTCAACAATTTCAAGGTGGGGAAGATGCTAGCCAACCACATCGAGGTTGCCATCAATTTCAATATTTTTTTCATTCAATTTGTACAAATTTGTTTACATGTGTTTTTTATAATATACAAAATTTTATATATTGATCCAAAGGCTTAAAATAATCCAAATGTTGGTCAAAAAAGACACAGGGCAGAACACTACATTCAAGAAGAAGGTTGTCCACCCACCACGACTTATCCGGCCAAAATTTCTGATATACCATGGGAAAGAAACATGGCACAATGCACCTTAGAAAAGTGTCAACAACTTCTTGCAAAATGGCAGAGAGATCTCATGGCTTTGACTCTACGTGCTGAGAGTCAACAAAGCCTCAAAATAGTTACAGATTCTTTAAGCGAACTAGTAGTTGTGCACATAAATCTTGGGCCAACGATTGATACATTTGTAGAAGTCGTGAGAAAAAAAAAGGAAACAGTAATGGGTCCCGATAAATGGGAGGATGTAAAACAAAGAGTTACAAAAGAAATGGCGAAGTCAATGTTTAATTTCAAAGAAGGGTCGAAAAGAAAGACGCTGAAGGTGCAATATTTCAAGCACCCCAATATAGCTCACTATTTGTATGATAGTCACCTTGCGGCCTATGGAAGACTCCCATGGAACGATGAGGTTCCTCTTTATTTTGAATTTTTTTTTTTTATGCAGAATTATTTTTGGAAATGAAACCCAATTACAATTACCTTCCATCTAAATTTTTTGGTCCTGGGAAAGGTCGATTGTGTGACTGTAGGGGTGCTAGGCATGATGTTGAGTTGCCTCGCCCTGAGCCACCATTGGTGAGTCGAACTTTTCAGGTCGAAACTTTGTGGTCAGAGATGTATGCCACTTCTCAAATTAGTCGAGAAGCAAGGGATGCCATCATTGACAATGTTCACAGCGGAATGGGTGGAGTCGATGTTTGTCTAAATCGACAAAGAGCACGTGAGAATGCACACACCAATTTTGTGTATTGTACAGATGAAGAGATTGACAACATGAGTGTTGAAGATTTCAAAATATATGTAAAGAATTGTCGCAATAGTTGGCAAGACCTAATTCTTCATGAGGAAGAGGGCATGAGAACGGTATGTGTTAATGGTTAGGGTTCAATTATTTTAACACATACATGTACAATTTGTAATAAATACACATGTATATGTATACATTTATTTGTATGTACATTAATCTAATAAAAATGTATCATTATATGTTAAAACACCATTTGCAGTTGTCGCGCATGATGAATGACAAAAATATTAATATCACGTTCGGAGCTTCTGGTTCAAACAATCAAGATGGGTCTCACCATCAAGATATGTTGACAAATGTTAGTGTTTTTTAAGTGATATTTTTAAAATAAATAATTGTGCACACATGTACATGTACATATATAATAATAAAATGCTTTAAAAGATTCCGATTCTGTCCAATGTTTTTGGGATGGAGGTACCTTCTTCTTCCTTGGGAGATGTACCTTCTACTTCCTTAGGAGATGTGCCAGATCCACAATAAGTATGGACAATTTTTCACTTTTAAAATTTATGTTTTTAAGTTATATATATTCCACCTCAAATAGTTCCATTAAAAAATGAGATATATATCTATATCTTGAGTTATTTTAAATTTTTTGAATTTTAGGTTTTTGGAGATTTTTTTTTGGAGCCTCTCTTAGGAGATGTCCCAAATTCTCCTGCAGAAGTATTCAATTTTTCACTTTTAAATATATATGTTTTTTTTAAAGTTATAATTTATAAATTGAAGTTTAAAAGTTTTATTATAAATTGAGATCTTGATCTTGAGTTATTTTATACTTTTAAAATTTTGAATTTTAGGTTTCTATAGAAGATTTCTTTAATCCACGGACTCTAGCGACGGAGATAGGAACATCCACACCATTTCAGCGATTTGAACAAGTTGTCTAACTTTTTTTTTTAATATTATTGAAAATAAGTTTATATATACATGTGCATTTTCATCTGAAAATTTTTAATATATATATATAACTGTACATGTATATTGTACAGTTTACTGTTGGAGATGTTCCCATGGGGGAAGTTGTAGCAGGAGAGCAACAAATGGAGAGGGAACCTCATGAGGTATTGCATGATTTTTTTATATTTTGTTTTTTACATGAAGTTCTATATATCCTCACTCATTTTTAAAACATCAAATTTTAATGTTTGTACGTGCATTGTGTACAGGTTCCCCATGCTTCACAAGATAGCGCACAGATTGAGACTCTGCTAGGAAAGACACTACATCCATCTGCATTTGATGGACATGATTTGTAGATTTGATTGAGATTTCTAGTCTTAAATTCACTTTTTTTATATATTATCTAGATGCATAGTCATATATATATATATATATATATATATATATATATAACTTGATACTTGTGAGATCTACAATGTTTGGACATATTTTATTGTGTTAATATAATTTTTTTTGTTTTTGAAAGTTAAGTTTTGGATGGTTGAAGTACTTTTGTTATGTGAATATAAAGTAATGTTGTTATATAATTTGTTTGGTTTTAAAAAATTAATTTTGGATAATTGAACTACTAGTAATGTTGTCATCTATAAATTAATGTTTTGCTTTTGAACTACATTTGGCATGTTATGTAATTATGTGTTATAATTTGTTTTGTTTTTAAAACTTAAGTTTTGGATGGTTGAAGTACATTTGGCATGTGAAGTAATGTTGTGATCTATAATTTTTTGTTAAATTAAAGGTTAAGTTTTGGATGGTTTCAATCTACATTTGGCATGTGATATAATGTTAAATGTTTTTATTGGATAGTTGAACTATAATTGGCATGGCATGTGAAGTAATGTTGTGATATATAATCAAAAGGTTTTTAAAAATCAAGTTTTGGATGGTTTCAATCTACATTTGGCATGTGATATAATGTTAAATGTTTTTATTGGATAGTTGAACTACAATTGGCATGCCATGTGAAGTATTGTTGTGATATAGTCAAAAAAAATTTAAAACTCAAGTTTTGGATGGTTGAAGTACATTTGGCATGTGAAGTAATGTTGTGATCTATAATTTTTGGTAAATTAAAAGTTAAGTTTTGGATGGTTGATCTACATTTGGCATGTGATATAATGTTAAATGTTTTTATTGGATAGTTGAACTATAATTTGCATGACATGTGAAGTAATGTTTTGATATAATCAAAAAGTTTTTAAAACTCAAGTTTTGGATGGTTGAAGTACATTTGGCATGTAAAGTAATGATGTGATCTATAATTTTTTGTTAAATTAAAAAAGTTAAGTTTTGGATGGTTGATCTACATTTGGCATGTGATATAATGTTAAATGTTTTTATTGGATAGTTGAACTACAATTGGCATGACATGTGAAGTAATGTTTTGATATAATCAAAAAGTTTTTAAAACTCAAGTTTTGGATGGTTGAAGTACATTTGGCATGTGAAGTAATGTTGTGATCTATAATTTTTTGTTAAATTAAAAGTTAAGTTTTGGATGGTTGATCTACATTTGGCATGTGATATAATGTTAAATTTTTTTATTGGATAGTTGAACTACAATTGGCATGACATGTGAAGTAATGTTTTGATATAATAAAAAAGTTTTTAAAACTCAAGTTTTGGATGGTTGAAGTACATTTGGCATGTGAAGTAATGTTGTGATCTACAATTTTCTGTTAAATTAAAATTAAGTTTTGGATGGTTGATCTATATTTGGCATGTGATATAATGTTAAATGTTTTTATTGAAGAGTTGAACTACAATTGGCATGACATGTGAAGTAATGTTTTGATATAATCAAAAAGTTTTTAAAACTCAAGTTTTGGATGGTTGAAGTACATTTGGCATCTTAAGATTGCTTTTGATCTCTACCTACTCTTCTCTTGTTTGAGTGAAAAAATTTCCAATGGGAAGAACATAGCTTTTCAATGCAACTAACCATATCAATTGAGCTCTAATTGAAAAAAGAGTAAAGAAAAGTTAACATGCCAACAAAACATGTCAGCAAAATAACATTCATGGTTGTCATTTTTATTGGAATAGCTAAATCATATTTTAAGGATTCTCCATCCAAAAACAATTTCAATGAAGAGAATCCTTAATATTATTTAGTTATTCCAATAAAAATAACAACCAAGGATGTTATTTTGTTGGTTTTTTGGTTTTTTTTAAATTTTTTTTTTCAAATAGAGCTCAATTGATACGGTTAGTTGGATTGAAAAGCTATGTTCTTTTCATTGGAATTTTTTTCGCTCAAACAATAATATGTAGAGATAAAAAAAAATCTTAAGATTACTTTCAAGTATAATCAAGTGTTCCAAAAATTTTCCCACATGATGATACCTTCATTGACCTCTAACAAGTAGTTCATGGGCTATATGTTCTACCTCTTTCCCATATAATCCCTTTAATTTTGATTGGAAATATAAGAAGTAGATATATGTTTATTGAATTGGGGTCAATGTCATTAATGCACTTAGCTAGGTAGCCTTGTTGATTTATAAATTGGTAAATTGATGACATTCAGTTAATTGCATTCTAGAACATATATATTCAGTACGTGAACCATTTTTCATCAATGAACATGGGAAAACTACTTGAACTATTAATTGCATTCTAGAACACACACACACACACATATATATATATCCAATATGTGCAACATTTTTCATCAATGCACATAGAACATATCCAACCATTGGACAGAAAAATTTTGTACTAGATTTTCAATCAGGAATAGAGATGTGGGTCAAATCCCACCAAAAGTCAGAGAAGTGCCCCGAGTCTCTTGTCTGAAAGGAATATTCTTACAAAACTATATTGTGGATGATTTATTTACATTGTGGATACTTTTTATCAGAAAAGCCCATAAGAAAAACTGGGCACATTCAGTTCGTTTATATATCCAGTACGTGCAACATTTTTCATCAATGCACATAGTAAAACTACTTGAACAGTTAATTGCATTCTATAACATATATATATATATATATATCCAATACATGCAACATTTTTCATCAATGCATGTATAGAAAAGCTACTTTCAGTTGATACTAGAGTGTGCATGTACCAAAAAAAATTGTACATGTGCAAACACTTGCACAGATAACATAACAAGGCAGCTCAATTTTTAGTTGAGTACTGGAAGTTTTAAAACATATAATCCAAAGAGAATAAATTGTTGGGCAGTTCAATCAAAAAAATTCCAATGGAATGCCATCTTCAATAATCCGTTCATGATCAAATTTTGACATTTTCCATTTCTTAATTTTCATTTTTTTCTTTGATTGAACCTCTATCAACTTTATGCATGCTACATACACCAAGTGACTATATTGAAAACTTATGAAATTAGGTTCATAGTCTTCAAAGTAAACAAAATCCCCACTTTGATTAGTTTTTCTGAAAAAATAACCTTTCAATATAATAGATCCTCTTTCATATGGAAATCCGTGATCATTATAGTTTTCTAATAATTTCATTTTTCGTTCAGTGCAACGCATCAAATAATACTTCACATTTTCATCGTTGTCAGTAGGTGCAATTACAACAGAAACATCTCCTGCATAATAAAACAAACTTAATAAAACTATGTATCTAAATTTATTTCTAGATCTTTATCATTAGAAAGCAATTCAAATGTTACCTTCTCTAACAAGATCAGAAACTCGATCACCATCGGATGATATTGTAGTCTCTTCTGATTTCATTTCTTCAAACATTGCAACATACATTTTTCTCTTTGTATTTAGCTCTGTATGTTTCCAATCTTTTACATACATTTTGTTTTCACAAACGTCATTGGATTTTGTGTTTTCTATGCAAACATGACAAAAACAAGAATATTTTCTTTATCCAATGCAAACACATTTCTGGATGACTTTGTTTTAATTGAATGCAATTTTCGATTCCCTTTTATTGTTTCAACGTCATTTCCAATTGATCTATCTACGTCTTTGATCCCAATATGCCAAAAAAACCTTTATATGGAAAATTTAAAGAAGAATATAAATATGATATCAAAATACAATCAAAGATAATCATTGTGATAAATGTACACCATTTAAAATTAGATATCCAGTAAAAATTAAATTGAATTTACCTTCGCACTTCCCTTGATCGGTTAGTTTCATGGCTTAGAGCAGCGATGCACCATTGAACAACTTCTTTTGCATTCACAAATCGGGTTGCAGAGGGGTTCATTTGATATCTTCGAAGTGCTCGTTTTATGCATGCCCCTGCACCATCATGTTCTCCTTTTCCATGGCCAGTCTCAAATAAATTCCAACGATGTTAATGCAGGTTTTCTTATGAAGACAACACAACCAAAATAATGATCGTGCAGATTTGAATTGACCTGTGTATCCATCTGACCATATCCAACGTTCATTGAATGTTATTCCATGATTTTTCAAGGAATCATAAATTTTTCCAAAACATTGTTGTACAAAATATGTATCATGTGTACGATCGTCACTGATATAAAAGTGATATTCTTTAATAATATGTCGATTTTCGCTGGTTCTTTCTATATGATCGACATTTTGTTCATCATGTCTATATAGAATATGGAGGAGCATGGAGACTTGGTCAGAATGATAGTATTCACTCTGAATTTCTTTTTGTGGAACAAATGTATAGTTTTCTGAAAAATCAATTACTGACAAAATGGTCCCTGGTGGAAAAAATTCACAGGATTTTTTTAATTGCAAGTCTTGCCATCGAGCTCTATGAGAATTCTTGGTGTATTTGTAAATTTTTGCCTCAAACTTTCTCAAAAGGTCTATCACAAAAATTTCTTCTTCTCGTAATTCAATTCTTTTAACACTATTTTCACCTTGAATCGATGTATGGATATATTCATATCTCTTCCATTTCACTTTCATGTTGGACAATGATTGATCATTTATATCAGTACGATATTTGTTTTGAAATTTATTCAAATTTCCACAATCATCGCATTTTTTACCACCAACACATTTCTTTTCGTAAAATAGTTCATCTCTTTCTCTTTCACATAGAATTTGAGATATGAAATCACGGATAGTGGAAGGAGGAGGTGAATCCTTCCAAAATGTTCTACCAAAATCAAGGAATGTGTCATAATATAACTCAAATTCCATATGATAACGACAACAACAAATGTCGCGTACGGTGATAGGTTTTACATACCATGGTTTTTGTTGAACAAAAGCATTGATTGCAACATGAATTTCACGATTCTCTTCTTTCAACTTGTTGAACAACTCTATCTGAGTGGTTTCCAAGAAATTTTTTTCATGTTCTTCGTACTGATTTCGTGCTGTTCTTCTTCACATTACATGTATTGTAGTTGGCGAAACATGCGAATTGTTCTTCCAATATTCATATATTATTTTTTTAACATTTTCTCCAAGTCTATCTTTGTATGGTTGCCTACAAATAGCTCTCCAACAATCGAGTTCATCATTTACATCTATTTGCAGCTGAAATTTACAATGTTTGTGCAAAGTTTTTCGTGAGGTTCCTAATGCTCGTGCCATAGATTTTACCAAGCGATTCTCTTTAGTACTTGGTGAAACCATTTCCATATGTATTTCTCTACGTACAGCTGAAACATTTTTCTGTCTAGATCTTCTAATTGAATTTATAGCACTATTTATATTTTGTATCACATTTTCCTTCATTTTTTTTATCTTTGGTTGATTTTCAAATACCCAATAAAGTCGTAGCTTCTTTTAGTTTCCTTAATAATAGGAGACCTTTCAACATTTGGGCTTGAACTGTCACCTTTTCAAAAATACGGTTAACATGATATCGTATATAATGGTCAGCTTTTTTATCTCCATATGTGTGAGTGTCAACATTTTCTAACATCTCATCATCGACATTGATTTCATTTGTACATATTCGAATGAATAGTACATTATAAGTTTACATATTCAATAAATAGTTAAATTAATAAATATATGTATAATTTCAATAATACGTGCATGTGTTCAACATATATATATATATATATATATATACCTTGTGATTCAATTTCTTCACTTGAATTTCTTTCAACATTTTCACCATCTTCAATCATTGGTTCAATATCTCTTTCACTTTCTCTTTCAAAATTTTGAATCTCATCGTTAATGTTTTGAGAAATATCTCTCTCTGTTTACATTGCAAAATATTTTTCAAATTAGTTCATCAGATAAAAATTAAGCTTCACATTTTACACTAGGAAAATGTTAAATATATCAAAATCATAATATTTACATTTACATATCTGCTTCAACTTCTAGTTGAGGTTAATTTTCCCCTTCAATATTTCAGAGTGCTTCTATTTTTCTTTTGCGAGATTGTCTCGTCTCTTCTCTAGGTCTCTTTTTCGATCATAGTTTCTCGTACAATTCCTTCGATTTCCCATGATAATAGAGTATGAAGTTCAAAAATTTTCCTTCAAAAATTTAAACAAAAACTCAATTAAAAAAAACATCACAAAAGCTTTAATTTAAAAAAAACTCATTTTAAAAATTTTGCAAAAAATACGTACTCCAATCCAAAACATTTACTTTAAAAAAATTGAGAAAAAAATGTCTTATAAAAATGAAACGAAGCTCAAAATATTTCCTTCCAAGTCCTACAAAAAAATTTCATTTAAAAAGTTAGACAAAAATTCATTTTAAAAAATCATTATAGAAGATTTACTTCAACCCAAAACAAGTACTCTAAAAAAATTTCACTTCAAAAAATGCCTCCAAAAAATGTCCATTGAAAAGTAATTCCTTCATAAAAAACGCCACTTTAAAAAATACTTCAAAAAATATCACTTTAAAAAATACTTCCAAAAAATGTCCAAAAAATGTCCTTTTGAAATTAAGCCCAAATCCATACCTTCAAAAATAATGAAAATTAAGCCCAAATCCATACTTTCAAAAAAAATGAAGCCCAAAAAACATCCAAAAAAATGTATCACATACCTCTAAGAAATGTCCTTTGAATGTACCTCCAAGAAAAGTCTTCAAAAATGTTCTTTGAATAAACCTCCAAGAAAATTCCTTAAACCAAAAAAAATTCTTTGCAAAATCAGACCAAATGTACGAAAATATGTGAAAATAATGAATGCCTCCAAGAAATGTCCTTTGAATGTACCTCCAAGAAAATTCCTTAAACCCAAAACAATTCTTTGCAAAATCAAACCAAGACCTTTGTAAAATCAGACCAAATGTAAGAAAATACACAAAAATAATGAATGATTTCGCGGCAATTTATATTTCCGCGAAATGGTTTTTTTGGAGGGTCTCTGCGGTATTTTCCAGCCGATGGAAAATCGGGTGAAAGTTCGGCTGAACATTTTATAAAAAGTAAAAATTTCGGCCGAAATTTTATGTCGTTAGACTTAACGAGCCGTCGACGCAAAAAACAGTTCGACCGAACTGTGTTTAAGAGTTTGACCAAACTAACGCATCACCATTTACGCAGAGCCAAGCTCTGAATATGTATCTGCAACTTTGGACTGATTAAACTCCATGAAACATTCTGAACTACCTGTCGGAACCAAGACAAGCATTTTCAGAATTGAATCTACTTTAAGGAAATATAACTTTTATGGAATTTCATAAATATTTACCAATTTTAATTAATTTTGTAATAAAACGGGTGAAAACAATTTCTGAAGGTCATTGTGATTTAGTGAAATGAAAATTTTGTATCTTCCAAAATACATTGTAAAAAAAATTGAAAAAATTATGGTGCATTACATTGGTCCGTCGTCTCTAATGAGTAGCTTTTAGATTTTTTGTTTATAATTTATATAGTAAGAAATTTCTTGCGTCACGAAACATATTCAAAATACGCAATTTTTTCATATTGGACCAGTTCAAAAAATTCTAGTAATTATGATATGCATCCATTGGCTTTGTAAATATGACGAAACAAAAGTACACTCTATCTAGATTCTTGTAACACATTTTGTTTCTCAAAAAAACAAATTTTCAAAGAATACAACATTGCGTATTAACATGACTTCTTATCAATCCTTTGATTGTTTAAAAACACACGCTTAAAGAAATGCTAAGTTGACATATCAAATGTGTATAAAAAAAATTTCAAAAATTAAGTAATAGAAAGCTAACAAAAATTCTGACAACTTTTTTTTTATTGCAAAATGAAATTCTTATCAGAATTTTTTTTAGCTTGCAGAAAGTTGAAGAACTAAAAAAAATGAAAGTTTTTTCTCATAAAAGGGCAAAAAGCGTAACCCAACTTCACATTTTCATATATATATATATATATATATATATAATCATTAGCATAAAAAAATCATCATCATGTCAGACACTGACATACATACACACATAATTACATATAAACTTTAGGATTAAACAATCATGATCCATGACAACCCTGTCAAACACGTCATACATACATACATATAGACATACATACATACATACATGTATGCATATATAAACATAAACATAATAATTATCCCAACATAATTGCTAGATATCATAAGGTATAGGTTAAGAGAAATCCCTTTATGCGTGCATAGTATGAAAAAAATTACGAACAACAATTTCCAACATAGCCAAGGAATCTAACACCTTAGATCCAATAACTTTACCTTTCGGTGTTAACTTTCTCGCGATTGTTCTACCACCATCCATTCGCCACAATGGACCCAACCAATCCAACCAACTGTCATATTCTTACCTTTCGCTGCACTTACTGATGCACTGAGCTTCATCCATGTCTTTTATTACCTGTTGGGTACCACAAATCTCTCCTCGGGCTCCATTAAATTTCCTCTTTCCCAACCAATTCCTAAGACTCTCAAAACATAAAAGGCAAGGACAATAACAAGAAACAACAAGAAGAAAACCATGAAAACCAAAGCAATAAGATACCACAACAAAGTGGCATGCCCATTCACTAGATGCAATCAAGGCCGCAAACCAAGTGCACAATCACAAGAGACCAAAGGCACAAGACTAGCAACAAACACCATGACTCAAACCCCCTGGGTTCCCAATGCTTCCAAGGGAAAGCTCAACTTGAGCCTTCTTCAAACTTTCATAGTAGTCTCTTGCCATGCAATCCCCTGCATCATACTCCCATAAATACATAACTGTTAGTGTATAATATACACATACAATATACCATTTATCTTAACTTGCTATGCAAATACCGAGCATGTTGCCCTATAATTGTTCTCACATGTCAATCACATGTTCCAAAAACAAGACACCATAACTATTAACTAAAATCAACCTCTACGAAGACTAACAACAATGTCATAATCCACAATAAACTTAGAGTCATCAGTCATAATACATGAATGTACAACTATCACCTACTTACACTCAAGTACATATCAACTGTCTTAAAACAAGATCATTACTTCATGAAATCTTATAGAAACATGCTCATAACATGTGATTAATGAAAAATTCAACAATAAATAGTCGACATAATAGACACCAACACTCAAACACCAAATAGATGACATAATCAAACATTCAAGTACAAAGTAGGCGACATAAGTAAGCTCATACCTTAATCTATCTCAGGGCAAGCTATCTTGTTTGCACAATCAATTTAGTTAGCATGATATAACTTCAAAAAAATCAGCTCAAATACAAATAAGATCATGATATCAATAACAATAACTAATTAACATGTTCATATCATAATCTCATAAACATTTGTCATTCATGCATAACACTCACATATGCACAGTTAGTCTAGATTATTACAACACACTATCATAATTAGTTCGACTCATACCTGAACATCATAACCCTAAGAAACTGCATAGGCCAATCCAAATTAGCATGATACATTTAACGCCAAGATATTAATTCTATAACCCTAATCATCATGTTAACTAACATATACAACACTAAGTTAACATATCACATGTTCATCAACAAGACAATCATCAAGCTAACTAAAAGTTAACATATAACATAGTCATCAAGTAATACCATGCTTGACTAACCAACACATGTAAATGTGGTCACACTAATTAACTAACATCTATCATGTAGGTAACCATAACATCAATAAAATGAAAGGCATACACATAACCATAATGCATATGACTACACTAATCAACTAGCCTTTATCATACATGTAACTAAAATAACAATGGAATGAAAAACATATAAGTAAACCTAATGCTTGTAACAACCATGAATCACATACTTGCTTGCGCACTTGTATGACGATCTTATCTTACCCCAAAGTCCATTGTTGCAACGTCACTTTAATGATTTGCATCTCCTGCTCTATATTAGCCAACACATTAGCATCATAACATACCAATATCATCATGATGACCTAATTGCATACAATGACCTTATGCACAACAACCTGTATCAAACCAATGCAACTTGACCATATGCACCCACTTGACATGCATAACCAATCATGAACGACCAATGCATGTTCAACATATGACATCACAAAAGCAAATATACATGGATAACATTGAAGCATGACTAATATGTAACCAAACATAAACAAGAAATGCATGTACAATATGTAACAATATGTAAGAAAGTGTGCAAGAAAAATACACAAGGATGAGCAACACATAACCATCCATAAACTCATGACAACATGTTGAAAACAACACCATCAATGCTTCCATGGCGACACAACTTCCACCTTGGCCAACACAAGACGTATGCAACAAGAAAATATAGACCACAAGCATACTAAACACATATGAAACCAACATAAATGCATGATCAACACATTTCCCATCCAGTCTGAGGGTTGAACCATGCTCTGATACCACTTTGTGGTATCAGGTATCAACTAAAGAGAATAGGAACTAGACGTCACTTAAAGAGAACGAAAACCATATAATGCCCAAGGAGGGCGCAACCATGCTTTGATACCACTCTGTAACACCCTCATCCCACATCTACTCTACTATCCATCCAACCGAGGTAAATATGCGACAAGAGGCCACTATAATGAGATTCAACCTCCTAGGTGACCTTTAGGAAGTGGAATCGACGAAAAAACATTAAAATTCCTTTTACAATATCAACAACACCCATAGGAGGCAACCCAACCCTTCAGGCCTCTTACCCCTGGGTCACACTAACATTTTGACCCATTTGAGCCATAGCCATAGGCATAAGACTGCATGCATGGAGCCAAGAGGCTATATCCCCAGGCATAACACTGCATGTCTACGGCTAGGGCCCCAAATGCCCAGTTCTGTGTCTGCAACTCTGGGATTAGAGCTACCTTTTTAGGACCAGAGCCCCGGACACTGCCCAACACTTCATGAAAACTTAGGGGATGATAAATAACATTATAAAAATGATATAGAAGCAATCACATCAACAATAACTCATTTGGATCCCTCCTAGCCATGATATGCATTTTGTCAAACATGTCACAAACATTGAATCTATAGGTGTAAACAATAGATTTAAGCATAAGGGTCTCATTTCTCCCTTACATCATTAGCTGAAATACAATATATTTGACCATAGATACATTGTGAATTCATTTACAAGTAAAAACATGGATACAGCCATACATCATCACTGATAAAATACATGCTTATAACCAGCATAATAACAACATAAATACCATGGATACAACAACCAACTGGAGATGGTACTTCCATGTTCCTCCCGACCATAGATTGGTTGAGCCAATTCTTACTTCAACTAATCACCCCTGTGCCATATTCCAAGCATGAATGTGGGACTGATAACCAATATAAAAGAACCAAAAAATCATGAATTATATCGGATTTTTCCACCTACACTATGATGAATTTAAGTGCCTCCCAGTCTCTTAGGATTTACCATAATACACGGTCCGAATTAGGGATCACTAGTCCCTAAACCGAGACGTACTCTCCAGGATTTATTGTACATCCCATCACAAGACTACTAGGCCCAACGGAGAGCAATCCACATCTCAGGCTTTACCGTAATTCATCCTGGATCACTAGGCCCTAAATAGAGGAAAACCACCTCTAGGCTTTACCGTATATCCTGCCATTCACAGGTCGAGGATTCCTAGGCCTATCGAGGCACACAATATTGGCTTTACCACAACCCACAGTCCATTTCAGGGGTTACTAGGCAAGTGGCTTTACTTCGATCCACAGTTTGGTTCAGGGATCACTAGGCCATGTGTTTTTCATTTCAGAGATTTACCTGACATAGCTTTAAATCCATCCTGAAATCAAGCTCAAACAAGGTATGAGAACTCCACAACACTATGGCTATCCTGAAATGACAAGGCTAGGTTGATAACACTTTCACACCTGTAAAAACCCATGCTAAGACAAAAAAGAGCCACACACAATACCATGCATTCCATATCTAGCAAGGAAAACACACATGCAAATTGATACCTGCCAAGAATTGTGTTGTAGTTGCTTGATATCCGCTCCTCCTTGCTTGATTGCTCCTTCATCCTGATTTCTTGCCTTTCTTGGTCCAATGCCAAGATGCTCCAAGAAACTCTAAGTGTCTGAGAGAGAGAGAGAGAGAGAGAAAATAATGAGAGAGCCATAAATGTGAGCAAAAAAACTTGCCAACTGATCCTCAAAAGCCTTTTTATTAATGCGGTCTCTATTTTCTTCATTTTCCATTATTTTCCTTCAATTTCCTCCTCACATGCAACCTGTGACCTTTCATCTCCCTTTTCTCCTAATTTCCTTTATTTTCATAAATAAAATGCCAATTAATGCCACTTTGCCTTTCTAAAGCCTTTTCCATTGCCTTTTCTAATTTCCTTAGCCATAATAAACCGAAGTGAACACTCACTAGGATGTTTTGGCCAACATTCAACTTGGAATAAATGTCCCATCAAATGTGGTTATGATTTTTAACTTTTGCTACAAAGATTTTTCACCAGGGATGTTACATTTACGCAAGCTTGACTGAAGAATTTTAGAATAGGATATGTTGGTGGGTGCGATAATTAAAGTTGGACATAATTTTTGGACTATGAAAACACAATTTTCTAGTAGAGATTACTTGAGCACAACCAAATGGAAAATTATTTTCCAAAGCAAGGGTCATTTTAATTAAGAATGTGTGTAATAATAAACACACCAAGTAAGGAATGAACAATGACTTCCATTAATTAAATCTAAGTGCATATTCAAGGGCAACCATCCCTAAAGCTTCAATGTTCTATCATAAGGTTTACTTTGAACATAATCAAATGACAAAGTCTTGCCAAAAGGCAAGGGTCATTTTCATTAAAAAGTTGTCAAATAATAAATGCATCATCCTCCGAGCTTTAATGAAATAGAGTCATGCAAACAAGTCCAAGACTCACAAATATGACATGTATAATTAAATTAATGATTTTTTTAATGAAAGCATGTGAAATAAATTTATGGAGTATTGTTGGTCAATAATTTGTGCTTATGTGTGTGTGTCAGAGAGGACAAAAAGGTAATGTCAAGTAATAATGTATACTCATGTGACAATAAATCAACCACTATGTTAGTACAAAACCCCACCCCTTTATCGCTGTCGCCATTAGCATAAGTTTCATGGTATATAGGTGCTTATATGTTACCACAAACCGAATCTCTTAATTATTTTGGGATAAAAAGTTTGTAGATAGAGATTATTTACACTGTAAACAAAATTCAAAGTCACATGAACGTTAGGTGCATCCAACTTATGTTAATGGAAATTTTATGAAAACATGTGAAAATAGTACTACACAATGTTGTGAATCAAGGATTACTTTTTTTTTGAATATTTTTTTTCATGGAAGGGAGCATAAAGAACCACCAAGAAATCAACTAAATCATTTGAACCCACTTGCTATAATGGCATTTTCAAATATTGATATTTATAGGACCATTGAGGTTAAGCCACCACCATAAGGGTTCCTACTCAACACCTTAAATGTAAGGGTGAAGTGGAGACATGAGTGAGACAATTCAAACTAGAAATGGGGACTAGTCCATTTAATCTACTAAAAAAATGAATGGGAGTTAGAATTAGAAAAAAATCTAACCATATTTGATCATTCATTTGATTTGATTGAAATTTGAAACTAGAAAGACATCACATAAGCATGCATGATTCTCATCAAAGGAGAATAGTTAATAATTGTGACTTTAAAATAAGAACTCTACCCTAAAAATCCTATATTTTTAGGTCAAAAATACCCAAATCCATCTTGAATTGAAAGTGGTGCTCACATAAGCAACCTATTTTACGAGGTTAAATTTACTGCCTTTGCAACCACGGCCCTAAAAACTCATAATGTCACTAAGGAAAATTTTGAAATCAATCTAAAATTGAAAAGTGGTGTACCATTAGTAACTTATTTTTGTAGGTTTTGGGGTGGGGGAAGGTTATTAAAATTACAACTTGATTAAAACCATGTCCTTAAAAACTAGCATTATTATTAGCAAAAGCTTAAAATCAACCCCTAAATTGGAAAGTGGTACTACCAATATTACCCCTTTTGGAGGGTTTAAAATTACTACTTGTTTGAAAGCATGATCTTAGCAACCAATATTGTTGCAACATCCAAAATCTAAAAATCAACCCCCAAATTGATAAGTGATGCTACCACCAACAACCCTTTTGTTTCCCATGGGGTGATATTGGGGGTGGGTTGTGTAAAACTACAACTTGTATGAAACCATGGACACAACAATCGATATCTTTGTAACTAAAATTCTAAAACCAACCTTCAAATTGAAAATATGTGGCACTACTAACACCTTTTTTTCGGGCTTAAAATTGCAACAATTTGTAATCAAGTTGGATCAAATTGAAACCAATTTTTAAGGCATTGTTTGGATCAAGTTGTAATTTTAACCCCAAAGAAAAAAATGTTGTTATTGATAGTACCTCTTTTCAATTTGGGGGTTGATTTTAAGGTCTTTTTTAAACCATCATTATGAGTTTTTTAAGGTCATGGTTGTAATTTTAAGTCCAAATAGAAATTGGTGAATCTATGAGCAACACTTTCCAATTTGAAGTAAAAATAGCCACTAAATGCAACATCTAAAAATATGAGAACTATGAAAGGTTCCCATCAAATAGTTAACTACGAAAACTACCACTGCAATGGTTTTTTCTTGACTCTTTTAATACAAGGGAAAAGTTCCCCATAGGGTGTCAATTTGGGGGATCCAACCCTACATCTTCTAATGTGGATGAATGAATTTGTGGGCGCACTTCACCCTCCCCATGAGTGGCACAAAACATGCTATTATGGTGTGATGTAGTTGATCTTTGAATTTATACGGCTTGGGAAGTGGGTTGTCCTTGTAGGATATCCCACACTATGGTTTAGCCCCTTAGTTAATTCAATAGACAAAATTGCATATGACAAGAAGATTATACGTAGGATTTTCTTCAGTTTCCCTCTCTTGTTTTTTTTTTAAACCATGACAAAAATTTATGGAGAATCGATAACTTTGAAATATCGACTGCACTATTACACCAGAGACATTTATTTCATAAATTCCACAAACAAACTAATTACAACATGTCTCTGGAGACTTGAACTCGCGTAGTTGGGGAAACGAATTGTTTACCAAACCACTCGAGCTAAGATCCTTTGACATTTGATTTCATTTTTTCTCATGGGAAACCTTCACTCACATTCTTTGAGAGCTTAACGAGAAAGAAAATAAGTTGTTCAAAGATGTTCTCAAATTTCCTGTAGTTAATGACTTTCTAGAAGGTCATGAGATCAAAGCCTTTGAGTATCATCTCTATTATTATGTTCATATAACTAGTAGTGGATTTAAGAGTTATGGAAACTATATTTCTAATGTTTTCTATCGAAATCAATTTATCCAATGTTGTTTTGTTTATGAGATTCTTAAAAAATACAACTTTGATATGGACCTCCAAATATTATAGGTATTTTCTTCATATGATCAAAATAACAACTATGGTTCATTATACTTAAAGGACAACATTATGTGTTATGAAACCAACTCAAAAAATAGAAGAAAATATAGATCAATGCCTTAGAAATCAGCCTCTTCGAGGGGGAAACCTCCTTTACATTACATAAATGAACAATTCTTGGATGACACAAATGAAAAAACCTCCTTTCTATATATATGAGTCTATAGGGCCACAATATAATCCTAGCCGAACTAACAATAATAATGTAAGGGCACAATAATAACAATATGGGGACTATGGGAGTACAACAATGACAATAAGGGGCTACATTAACAACAATAAGGGACTACACTAGTAATATAGGGCCCTAACATGCCCCTTTCCTTCAAAAAAGTGTTGTCCTCAACGCTTGAGTAGTTTTGGATGCTTATGTATAATATTATCATCCTCCCATGTGGAATCTTTAGTGGGTAAGTTCTTCCACTTGATGAGATACTCTGAAATTGATAGATTTCATAGCTGTCGAGTTCTTGTTTTCGTGACTGCTTCAGGTTCCAATATGATTTTTTCTTCCTGATCAAGTTCTGGCAATATTTTTGAACTAGAATTTTGTCACCTATAACATTATTTAAGCATGAAACATCGACAACTGGGTGCACTTGGGAAGATGCCAGAAGCTCCAATTTGTATGCCATAGTACCAATCTTTTGCAACACCTTGTAAGGACCATAGTACTTTGGCGATAGTTTATTATTCTTCTTAGCTTGCTTGAGGGAAATTTGTTTGTATGGTTGTAACCGTAAAAATACCTAGTCACCTACATCAAAACTTCTCTCACTACAATGTTGATCTACCTATTGTTTCATTCGATTCCGTGCCAAATTTAGGTTATCCTTTAAGATTTGGAGAACTTGTTGTTGATGCTCGATGTGATCTTCGACTTCTTGAACTGTAGAATTTTCTCTTAAATATGATGTGGTGGATGATGGATTATATCTATAAAGGTCCATAAATGGGGTCATTTTCGTTGTAGTGTGGAAGGAAGTGTTATATCACCATT
Organism: Pinus albicaulis; assembly: GCA_034641835.2. NCBI lineage: Eukaryota > Viridiplantae > Streptophyta > Pinopsida > Pinales > Pinaceae > Pinus > Pinus albicaulis. Next base: position 1,676,379,949 of record CM076580.1, read on the forward strand.
TAGCCAGAGGTAAGCAATTGACCCATTGTGTTTGTTTATCATATACAAAGCAACGAAGATATCCTTCCAAACATTTGTTCACTATCTTAGTTTTCCCATCATATTGAGGATGATAAGATGAGCTATGAGCTAGTTGAGTACCCAAACAATAAAATAATTTCGTCCAAAAATTTCAAGTGAAAATGGGATCTCTATCGCTTACAATAATCTTTGGGTTTCCATGTAGATTTTGAATTGTTTCCATAAATGCTGTAGCAACCGTACTCTCTTTAAATGGATGAGATAATGCACAAAAGTGTGCATACTTGGTAAGCCTATCAACTACCACCATGATGACACTCTTTCCTTCGGATTTAGGTAAACTCGTGATAAAATCCATTGAAACCTCCTCCAAAAGTTGATTTGGAATGGATAAAGGTTGTAGCAGACCTAGGGTCTTAATTGTCTCACTTTATTTGCTGGAAAAAGAAACATTTCGCCACAAATTTTTGAATATTAGATTTAAGGCCATCCCAAAAAAATTCTTTCTTCACATTGTGGTAAGTTTTTAAAAATCTCAAGTGTCCCCCTAAGGGAGAGGTGTGTAATTACAAAAGAATATTTTGTTTTAGTTGGGAATTATTACAAAGATATAAGCAATCTTTGTACCATAAGGAATCATTTTTCCAACTAAATGTATCATATATATTGGGATCTTGCTGCAAATTTTGAATGAGTGTCCATACTTCTTCGCCATTCTTCCATTCCTCCCTTGCTTCGGTTATCCAATTTGGTTGGATAATAGAAATGGCACAAAGCAATGCTTCCACATCCTCATCCTTTCTTGAGAGTGCATATGCAACAAAATTTAGCTTCCCTTTTTTGTAGAAGATTTCAAAGTCATAACCAACATTTTTGTAACCCAGTTTTGCTTCTCTTCTGAAGATAGTCTTTGTTCCAAAAAGTATTTTAGACTATCATGATAAGTTTTTATGTTGAAGTGTCATCCCATTAGGTAAGGCCATTTCTTTAGTGCATGTAGTATTTCCAACATTTCCTTCTCATAAATAACTTTCTGTAAATAATTTCCTTTGATTGGACAACTTTCAAAAGAAATGGGTATTCCTTATTGCATTAAAAAAACACCAATTCCATTTCATGAGGCATCACATTCCACAATAAATGTTTTTGTGAAGTCTGGCGTAGCTAAGACCGATGCTTGGCACATTGCCTCTTTACGATGTTCAAAGTCCTTAGTTGCTTCTAGAGTCCATGAAAATGCATCTTTCTTCAATAATGTTGTTAGAGGTGCTGCTATTTTCACATAATTCTTAACAAACTGCGATAATACCCCGTTAACCCGAGAAATACTCGCAACTTCTTTATGGTTATTAGTACTTTCCATTCCTTAATGGCTTTAATTTTTTTAGGGTCTACCTTAACACACTCTTGAGATACAATATGACCCAAATATTCCACCTCTTGTACTCCAAGGAAACATTTGGAGGTTTTTGCATATAATTGTTTCTCCTCCAATAGTTTGAGCACCCTCTCAACATGTTGAACATGATCCTTCCAAGACCTGTTGTATATTAGTATATCATCAAAAAATATTAACACAAATTTTCTAAGGAAGGGTTTGAAAATGGAATTCATCAACAATTGAAATGTAGAAGGTGCATTGGTAAGGCCAAAAGGCATGACCAAAAATTCATAATGACCCTCATGAGTTCGAAATGTTGTTTTCAGAATGTCTTCAGTCTTCATTCTAATTTGGTGGTAGGCTTCCAACTTGGTGAAATAAATTGCTCCACGTAATTCATCTAATAATTCATCAATGACAAGAATGGGAAATTTATCTTTAATAATGAGCTTATTGAGCTCCCTACAATCTAGACACATGTGCCATGATCCATCCTTCTTGTGTACCAATACTACTGGAGCAGAGAAAGAACTTTGAATAGGTTGAATTATACCATCCTCTAGCATTTTTGCAATCATACGTTCAATTTATCTCTTTTGTACATAAGGATATATGTAAGCCCTGATGTTTGGAGGAGCACTTCCTGGAATCAAATGAATATCATGATCATGATCACGAATAGGTGGGAGTCCTTTGGGAGTTTAAAACACCTTAGAATGATTGTCCAAGAATTCTTGGAGATATGGAGAAATAGATGATTTTGATGTTGAAACTTCTAATGAGCATAATTTTGCAATGACGACTCATTATTCTTTCTTCAGAAGCTTTGTCATGGCATTAGAGATTATTGTATTTCCTATGATACCTCGTAATTCAACTTCCTTTCCTTCCAAAAAAAAATTCAAGAAAAGTTCTTGAAAATTAAAAGCTACCATCCCCAAATATTGTAACCATTGTACTCCTAGTACAACATCAACACCACCCATTGGAATGGAAAGCATTGGACTATTCAATACATATTCGCCCATGGTTAGCTTGATATTATGGAACTTTCCAGAGCAATTTATAGTTCCTACTTTTTCCACCATCACTTTACACTCTGGTGTTGGGTATAGGAAGCAATTCAATTCCTTGGCTACCTTACAATGAATAAAATTATGGGTACTACCCGAACCAAGCAACGCTATTAAATTTTTCTTCTTTATATGTCCTTCTATCGTGAGAGTTTTCGGAGTGGTAATTCCTACCAATGCATTACAGGATATGGTCATATTCATTTCTTCTTCCTATAGGTTTGGTTCCTGGTGTATATCCTCTTCTTTTGAAGTTCCTTGTTCCTTTTCTCCCTCCTCTTCAAAATCTATGTAAAATAATTTATTCTCAGCACACTTTTGACCTTTAGTGTATTTTCTATCACAGCTATAGCAAATCCCTTTTGCTCTTTTTTCTTCCAATGGTTGTGGTGTCAAACTTTTAGGTTGTGGAAGTCTAGGATTAGCAACACTTCCATCTTTATAGTTGTGAGTGGTAAGCTTCCTTGTCGCCATAATTTTTCTTTCAATTTTTCTTTCCAACCTAAATGGCTTCTCTAATGTATTAGGTTCCCAAAGGTGAACCTCATGTTGGATGCTATCCTTTAGAGTCCCTATGAAGACATCAATCCTATGTTCCTCTGGAATATTATTTACCCTTATATTCAATTTTTGGAAGTCCTCAATGTGCCCCATCTTTGAACCCTTTTGTTTGAGATTATCAATTGGCTAAAGAAGGTGTTTCTTTTTGTATCCTCATAATGTGTTATCACTTCCTCCGTAAAAATTGACCAAGTGACAAGTGTTTTACGAGAACAAAGCCATCGCTACCATACAAACTGATTTTGTTCTAAATATAAAGCTGGAATGCTTACATTTTGTGTGCTTTGCGTATTATGGAGCTCAAAGTATTGCTCCATTTGTCGTATCCAAGTTATCGGATCATTGCCATCAAAATTCCTCATATCTATCTTTGGAATATGGTGGGTCTTAAATCCAACATTAGAGTCTATGAAATCATGATTAACATTTCTTTTATTCTCATCATGAGTTTCCTCTACTACCTTTTTACCATTAGGTAACTTTTCTTGTAGCAACTTTTCCAAATCTTCCTTCAAACCTTCCATGTCTTTCTTCAAATATTCTATACCATCGATCTTAGCTTCCATGCCATCCATCTTATCTTCCATGCCATCCTTCAATCCATCCATCTTAGTTTCCACGCCTTTCTTCAAACCATCCATCTTAGCTTCCATACCTTTCTTCAAACCATCCATGTTGCCTTTTATAGCATCCTTCTTAGCTTTCACGCCATCCATCTTAGCTTCCATTACATTCTTCAAACCATCCATATTAGCTTCCATGGATTTCTTCAAACCATCCATCTTAGCTTCCATTTCATTTTTTGTTACTCTTTGTGAAAGCGAAATTTGTTGCACTTGTTCTTGTAATTTTGATATGTCATGTTGCACTTCTTCCTCCTCATGAGTCATAGTAGATACTTATGAGGGCTTAATGGGTGTTGAATTATTTTTAGAGGAATTTTAGAACCCAATACTGATATATATGCTTCAATATTCCATTGGAATCACTTCAAACTGAGTTTTCAAACAAGACTTATGAAATTTTAAGAAAAATACACACATTTTTCTTTCTTTTGAGGAGCTCAATATTGAAACTTATGTATCTCTGTAAATTAGGATCTCCAAGATTTTATCTTCTGCCCTTTAGTAGCCCTCTGAATTGTCTTTCTAATGCCATAGGTCAGACCCGATTTTGATTCTTCAAGGAAAAGTTGTGCCCAATCTCCCACAATGACCTACTTATGGGCTAGTTCAGTAGAGCGAAGTTGTACGACGTGCCACGTGTCACTGTTTCCTCCTTATGCTTTGAAATTGATATACAGGAAACTACAATTCGTGCAATTTTGACCACTTTTTACATAATTCCAATATGATGCTCAGAGAGAGAGTTATGATAATTTTCCCAAGGTCACCTCTTTGAGATGAAATTTGGGAGCCTGCAAAAACCCTAACTTCCACAAATCATATCTCCGAAAATATTGCGAACAAAGATCTGAAATTTTTACACAAAGTTCCTTAGTATTTCTTTGCAAATGGGATTTTTTTAGCTTCTGAACCTTCATATAAAAAAATATTACAAAAATTCCACGATGACTTGTTTGAAACAGCAAAATCCTAAAATTCAAAGCTCTGATACCGAATGTTATGAAACCAGCTCACAAAATAGAAGAAAATATAGATCAACGCCTTAAAAATCAACCTCTTCTAAGGGGAAACCTCCTTTATGTTACCTAAATGAACAATTCTTGGATGACACAAATGACAAAACCTCCTTTCTAAATATAGGACTCCATAGGGCCACAATACAATCCTAGCCAACCTAACAATAATAATGTAAGGGTACAATAATAACAATATGGGGACTACAGGGGTAAAACAATCACAATAAGGGGTCTACACTAACAACAATAAGGGACTACACTAGTAATATAGGGCCCTAAAATTATGTAGATTCAATTTTGATAAATATAAAGTTTTTTTTCTCTAAGAAGTGAAATATTGTAATTTAAAGTTACATGGGTTCCCCATATTATTGGACTATTTAATGTTTTTATTATTATTATTTTTTTTGGTTCTCAAGTGGCATCTTCTTATCAATATGGGACAAACATATTTTGTTTTAACATGCAATAAGATTACGAGAATAATTTAATTTGGATATTTTCAATAAAGGAGTTACGAGTTAAGGTAATTATTTCACCAAGATATTTCAACGTGTATACTAATGTCCATCCTCAAGCACAAGCATAGGGATTAACATATCATGTGGTAAATTTGAACAATTTTCTAGACTATATTTATTACCGACTTTCATATATCCAATAAAGCATATTTTTTTGTTACTTTGTCTACAAATTGGCAGGACTAACCTATAGCTTAAGAAACCAGTCTAGGGGCATCTAAGTTTTCAAAATCATCTAGGGCTTCACTTGACTAGTGCCACACCAAGACATACTCATAATTAAATTTGTGCCCATGGGGTTTTGAACTCATAACCTTTTCACCATAAAATGCCTTGAATGAACATCCTATCATTGCCTATTTCGTACCTAGTAGGCAACCTGATAAAACACTATTAGATATTTATAATATTTTGAATTTGATTTATGTAAACACAATTATATTATATAATATATTTTTCTCAAGACTATCCACATAGAATTGTTAATTCTTGAATTATTCATCATAACCTTTATTTTATAAACATCATTCATCCATCACTAACCTTTTATAAACTTGAACAATCCAATAATATTAGACTAAAATTAATAGAATAAATTATACAACATTAATTATCCTCTTTGAAATTTTCATATTATAACGAATACTAATAGAAGGATTAAACCAGAGATTTTTTTTTTTTAATCTTAAATCATAAATCGAATCAAGTAATTATATAAAATATATACATAATAACATGCTCTAATAAATAATAGAGATGCGAGTAGTGAAATTCTATAAAGGAAACATCTCAATAAAAGAAAGAAATATGTGGGAAACAACTTAAACCAAACAAGTATAAATGCTAGTAGTGAAAGTCTATAAAGGAAGCCTCTCATTAAAAGAAAGATGTGGGAAACAACCAAAACCTAATCAAGTAGAAAGTTTCTTTGATAAAGTGTTCACATTGTACTTAAAAGACCCCCCAATAATATGCCATGATTTATATGTCATTTATAAATGCTCAATATATATATATATATATAATTTAATTTTTTTTTTTTTTTTTCAGGGATATATGTTGAGTTTTGTATCTTGGAAGGTACTTCTAGTCTTGTGTCTTGACTAGAAGGATCTTGTTTTTCCTTTGTAGGAGCTTGCATGCGAAATGCAAAGTGTGCAAGTGAGTTGCACATATGTGAATGTGTTACATGTGACATGCACGAGATGTGCAAGTAAAGAAAGTTAATTTATGACTTGTACTTGAGTTAAAGAAGAGAAATCTAAAGATAGGATAATTAACTAAAGTAAATTCACTTATCTTCAGTTAAATTGACGAGCTAATTTTAGGGGTCAATCTTAGCTTAGGAATGTTATAAACTGAGCCTAAAGTGATGAGCTAAGACACAACAACAACACAAGATTGAGCGAGGCTTGTAAGTGAGAATTTTGGGTTCGAGAGAATGTAGAGAGGTTGGTGATAAATTTTGTAGTGTACATTTTCTTAGTCGGGCCATTATCCTAGGACGTGAGCCCAATTAAGTTATGTGATCAATTTATTAAAGAAGAACTATTGATTGAGCATAAATCTATTTATGTGTGTGATTCATATCGAGTAATTTTGCTTTTGATAAATATTTTTGGTTAGGAACTTAGTTTCATATTCGTTCACTTGCAAAATTGTTGGGAACCGATTACCGAGTGTTGGGTTTGGGAAATTATAACATGGTGTCAGAGCACCAACTTTGAATTTATCTTAGAATTACATGTGTAGGGTTCGTGTCAAATAGCCAAAGTCGTGTTGGTTGGGATCATAAAAACCAAATTTTTTTATTGAGGCAACGATATTTTTATTTTTAAAGGGCTCAGAAGATTTTATTTTTTTTCTAGAGATTTTTTTTTCTTTTTTGAGTGGACAAAAAAAACATAAAAAATGGGCTCATTTAAAAAAAATAAAGAAAAATTTTGGTGGGCCCAACTGTCCACCAGCCACCAGTAGCAGTCGCCGCCAGGGCAGCTGGCAGCCTGCGGACCGATCAACCAACTGTAGATTATTTATTTTTAAAGGATCCTCTAAATAAACAATTAATTCTTATGATATTATCTTAGGTTAATATTTTCTTGCATTTATTATTCATCATTAAGTAATTGCACATAGAATCTCAACAATAAAAACAAAAATGTCAGTAGGATCATAAAGAGACAACCACACAAGAAAATGATAATTTACCCTGAGAAAACCCACATGGGGGAAAAACCTAGAAACCCTTATTCTTAGAGAAAAAATTAAGTTCAACATAGATACAACATGTCATATACAAGGTCGTAAAACTGACCAATACTAAAACTATGTCAAACTTGGTCCACTGCCCTTAGATCAAGTCACCAAGATTATTATTTAAACTCGGTCTAGTCTGCTTTGTTAGGGCCGAATTCCAACCCCATTCTTCACTCAGTAAAACTCTATTCAACTCCAGATAAACCCTAAAAATTTTCCACTAGTTTTCCCTATTATATGCCTAATATTTGTCTTCTTTACTTTCCTCAGATTTTACTTCTTCATTTGCCATAAAAAGAATTCTTTGCTTGCCTTAAAGAGTCCTATTCACTAGCCGTAAAAATTCTAAGTTTCTTTTTCTTAGAGGAGGACAAAATTGTGTATATTTAGTGTCTTGTGAGGGAAAATGGGTGTGACCAAAGGGGTAGGCCGACATGAACTTATGGAGGGTCAAATTTACAATTGGAGCCAAAATTTTGAGTTTTTACAACTTCAATTTTTTTTCTTTTTGGATCCAACATGAAGAACATGATTGAAATTTATCATTACATACATATCAGGGGCTAAAATTTTAGTTATTAAGACTGAACACAACTACAAAATTAAACATAAAGTGACACTCGACCAAGGAGATCGGGTCGGGGGAGGGCCAACGGGCAAAAAAGAGAGCACATAGTCATGCACAACAGGACGAGAGCACCACCGCGACCGAAAAAATGAACTAGCCACTGAGAACAAGGAACAATTGAGCTACTCGACAACATAATCGACAAAAAGAGAGGAGAAATTGTGCACCAGGAATAATGAAATAGACTGATCAACATCATACAGGGCTCGACAACAGGCTAACAACTGTAATAGGTGAGTCAGGAGAGATCAAGGGCAACAAAGAAGGGGCATAATATTCTGCTCAAAAAAATAAGCTAAGCGATGAGTGGAGGATCGACAAAGGATTCAAGTCGCTTATTGAATGGGAATAGGACACGTGAACTAAGGTTCAAGAGCTGATATTTTTTTTTTTTGGTCAACCAGGAAAATCAAAAAAATAAAATCGCTACTATACTTATGAAGTGTTCGGGTAGCGGGCTAGGGCAGCGCGTAAAGGGTGAAAAGTTAACTGTTGGTCAATTTTACAGGATGAATATTGGGATATGTTATGAGGATCAGCTGGATGGGGCATGCAAATTTATCCCATGGAAGGAGTGGATTGTTCTGCTATTTGAGGAGCAGGAATTGTGGTACATCATGGAGAAGGTTATCCCAATTCTTGCAGACCCTAATCAATTGAATGAGTTTAATAATATGAACGTGGAGGCCAAGAGTATAATCTCGCACTCCATTAGATACCATGTTATACCCCATGTGATGAGGAAGAAGTATGCCTTTGAGATGTGGGCATCCTTAACCAAGTTGTACTAGAGTACAAAAAAAAATAGGAAGACGATGTTGAAGGAGAAACTGAGACACACCAAGAAGTCTGAAACTAACACAGTTACATCATACCTAACCAGGATCACTCATATTAGATATGACTTGGTAGTAGTGGGGGAAAATATTAATAGTGAAGAGTTGGTTAGATAAACTTTGAGTGGCTTTCCTCTAAAATGGGATGCCTTTGTTGATGAGATCATAAGACTAAAAAATATGCCAAGTTGGGATAGATTATGGTCTGACTTCATACAATAAGAGATAAGGAGATGTTCCAAAACTGTAGTTCAACATGACTGTAAAGATGATGAGGAGAATTTTTCTCTTGATATAGAGGGAAAAAATAAAGTGAAGGGAAGTGGGGATCTACTTCCGTGAGGGACATGAGAAAAGTGAAGTGCTTTGCATGTTAGAAGACTGGTCACTATATAAGAAGGTGTCCATACAAGAAGAAGGAGGAGGAGTATCAGGTGGTTGCATTAGCATCAACTGAGATTGATGACTTTACGGATAAATTTAAGAAATAATTCTCTCTAGATGCCTATTTTTATGACAATAGTACCATTGTGTATGAGGACAATGGTTTATGAGGTCAGTGTTACACAACGTTTTAGAGACATACTCAGACTGCCATGTGAGTTTTGGAGCTAGAACCACACATGTAGTGAAGGGGGTTGGATGTGTCAGATTGCAGCTAGAGTTAGGAGGATTTCTGGAGGTGACAAGGATGTTGTTTGTTCTAAGTTTAATGGTACACGTGCTCTTAGTATCAGCCTTGGAGGATCTTGGATATATATTTTTGTGCTGATATGGTTAGGTGATTCTATATTCAGAGGGGGAAACCTTGGATGTAGTTGTAGTGCTTGACATCAGACAGGGTAAATCATATGGATTGCTAGGAAAACCTGTGAGTATACCTCATGGGATCTCAGATATAGGAACAATGTCAGTTGTTGAGAGGGAGAAAGTTACAAGAAAGAGTGATTCTTCAAGTACTGCGAGGAGCCTCAAATGGTGTGAGATGGAATTGTTAGAAACTCAAGATCAAGATCCTAGGAGCATGGTTTGAAGGAACAAGTCTTTAGATCAGATTCTGTAGTAGGTAGCAGGGAAGTATTCTACTTCAAAGAGAGAAAATACAACAGTGGACAAAGTGGTGGTATTGGAGACAAATCTAGGTGTAGGAGGTTCTTCCAGAAGTACCCCCTTTGCTAAGAGGGAGTGTTGAGTTTTATAACTCAAAAGGTACTTTTAGTCTTGCGTCTTGAATAGAAGGACCTTGATTTTCCTCTTAGGAGCTTACATGCGACATGCAGAGTGTGAAAAATCACACATGTGAATGTGTTACATGTAACATGCATGAGATGTGCATGTAAAGCATGCTAAATTTATGACTTGTACTTGAGTTAAAGCAAAGAAATATAAAGATAGGATAGTTAACTAAACTCAAGTCACTTATCTTCAGTTAACTTTACAATATAATTTTGGTCGTCATTATTAGCTTAGGAAAGTTATAATCGAGCCTAAAGCGAGAATCCAAGACATAATAACAAAACAAGATCCATAGATACTTCTCAGTGAGCATGTGCTGGGTCCAAGAGAGGGTAGAGAGGTTGGTGATCAGTTTTGAAATTTGCATTTTCTCAGTTGGGCCATTATCACAGGATAGGAGCCCAAGTAAGTTTTGTGATCAATTTATTAATGAATAAGTGTTGATTGGGCACAAATTTGTGTAGGTGTGTGTTTCAGATCGAGTAATTTTTTGTCCACTAAATATTTTTGGTTTGGAAATTAGCCGTGTATTTATTTAGTTGAAAATTGTTGGGAACCGATTACTAGGTGATGGTTTTAGGAAATTATAACTAACTAACTAACTAACTATATATATACATATTGTTTTTTGTTTGTTTGTCAAGTTGTTTGTGATCCTCTAGGCTTGACTTGTGGCTTGAGGAGACACGACCCAGGGGCATCTAAGTCATCAAAGTCACCCGAGGATCGCACCCAGCCTGGGCCACACCAGCCCTTAGCTGATTGGATTTTTAAGCATGTTGCCTCCCCCTAACACAAGGCACAACCAACCCCCGTGAGGTTTTATCCTGGGTCGCCTTGCTGACGAGGCCCATTCTCAGCTGGTTGTGCTAGTGGGACTTTACAAGTATATATATATATATATATATATATATATATATATATATATATAGCATGGTTTTTTCATGTTTTTTCAAAATTTTTCAAAGTGGGTCTACTCAAAACTATGCAGAATGGGTACTAATTGGATGTGGAATTTAATTCTACATTCAAAAAGTGACTACACTTGACATTTGAATAAAATAATAAGGAGATAAATTGAAAATACAATTAAAGAGAACATTTTTCTTCATTTCCCTCGAAGAAATTCTCCCCTAGTGATGACATTATCCTTGCTAGCCATTGAAATTCATAGACACAAACTTCATGGAGTGGGACCCTTGGTGGAAAATCATATATATATATATATATATATATATATATATATATATAAAGAAAACTACATAGATTTTAATTAAGCTTTATTAATGCCTAGTTAAGCTAAAAGGTATGATCAAGCCATGTATATATTCATTTAGGAAATGAAGATGAAGGTAAAACTATATTTTCAATGGTTTACACAAGTAGAATTTTTATCTTCTCCAACATTGTTTTCTACTACTTTATCTTCTTCCTTCTTAGGGCATGATTCTTCTTTATATCCAAGTCCAGTCTTGATGAGAGGAGATCTCTGACTGTCGAGAATCTCATCAAATATTTCGATACTCTTTTCAAGCTTCTGATATCGAGATAATACCCATTATGCATACTTTTGAGAAGACCCACATTGATAAAAATTGAAGATACATTAAAAACATGTTGAATATATATATATATATATATATATATATATATATATATATATATATATATATATATATATATATAAGGATTTTTTCATTAATCATAAAAATTTGTATATAGCTTGAATTTCGAAAAAGGGACTAAATCCAAGATATTTTTTAAACTAACAAGTTGTGTACCAATAATAAATAATCAAATCCTCACTACAGTAATCATGACTACATAGAATCTCCTTGAATATTCAAGATTTCAAGAGGGGAAATGCCTCTGTTACTGATATGATTTTCCTTGAGTTAACTAATTTTTAATCATCCTTTTGGATCAATGCCTTATTTATCTTGCATCCTTGTTTTTTTGTTTCTTTGTCTTGCCTAGAGGCTTCCTTGAAATATTTCATTTGAACCCCAAGACCGGACTGTGAATAACTCGAGCCCAGTTGGTTTCTTTCCTTGCTTCGGAGATAGGAATTATACAAAATTCTAGCCTGATGTTATGGGATGTTCTTCACATCTTTTCCATGCCATTATTCTGCAAGGGAAATTAGTTGCGAGTCATCCAAATCCATATCTTCACGTAAGGATTCTACTTTAGCTTATTTTAAATGGGATCTAATCATTTCCAATGGTGTTGGATTTTGTTGGTGCTCTTCAAAAGAATTTTGCACAAGCTTCGTAGGATTTGATAAAGGGTTGTGGAATTTTCCTTCTACTAATTTCATGCTTCATTGAAATTTTTCTTGCTAGAGACTCCTTCAGAGATGAGAGAGACTCTTAACACATTTCCATATGTGGCGATCTGGTAAGGATTTAGGTATCCATAGGACTCAAATTTCTTCTTCTTTGGGGGACTTTTATGGAATCATTGATCCTAATTTAAGCAGGAACACAATAATACACATAAATGAACATAAATACAAATATGCAACGGAAAAATAACTTCATTTCATTAAAATAAAATGACTGTAATATGCTTATAGACATAATGGAAATAAACTAGCTAGGGCGTTGGTAGCTTATCTCTTAGAAGAGATGTGGCGGCTACAAGCCTCTGAACTGTGTTATAATGAGGCTCGAAGGCCTATTTATTGTTGAGAAACAATGAAAAACCCCAAAACATCCAAAACCCTAACCGTAGGAGATGAAGCGCCAAAACTTTGGGCCCAGTTTGGGTAAATTGGTATATCAACTTCCTCGAGATGTAAACTTGGCATATGATCTCCATTTTATGCGCTCAATACCTCTTTATAAATATCTATCCGATGATTACAACTTTTGATGTGAGCAACATCGAATGAACTTCCATGTTGCTCCCGGTTTTCCTAAAAAACGTCATTTAGGGCCTCAAAATGGCTCCGGAAGTTCAGGACCTGAAACATTTCGTAAAAATAGTAAGTTGTGATGAAATTGAAAAAATGAAAGAACTGATCGTGGGGGTTCAAATGGAATATGTGAGTGGCCACCAATATCCACCTGGATCATTAGGGCCTCAAAACGGCTCCAAAATTTCACGACTCGAAAAACTGCTAAAAATAGTAAGCTGTGCTGAAATTAAAAAACTGAAAGAACCAATGGTGGGGGTCTAATTGGAGTAGGTGCGTGGCCACCAATATCCACCTGGATCATTCCTCCCCCCTTAATAAGTAATGGTGCCCATTGCATTGAGTTCATCCATGAGATGAGGCAAATTATTTTGAACTTGGTATTGGATTTGTTGAAGATGTCATGGACCTGCTCACGGACATGCTGGATGCGTTCAATAAATTTGGTTTCTTTATTAGCCTTAGATAGTATATGTGTGGATTCTATCTGTGTGGACACATGAGGTATGGCAAGATTAGGCGACGGCTTGCTTGGGGTCAGATCAATGGAGTGCTTGACCTGACAGTGTAAAGTAACCTTTGTGGGTGAGGAGAAAATGTCCTCGTATTCCTCCACAAATTTTTCCATCTGCTGCTGCCATGTAGGGGAGCCCTGTTTCGAGGCTGTGGCCACAATATTCTCCTTGCCCTATGGGCAAATTTTAATTAAAAAAAATTTCCTGGTTTGGGAAACAATCTTATTGCGTTGTTTTGCAGTAGTCAAAGAGATGGCAGGAGGGGGTACTATCTCCGATATCAGGTACAATTTTTTTCCCAAAGTAATAACGACAACATGAGGCCTAGAATCATAAAAATTTATGTCACTTCCACAAGTATGGTTGACCCAATAATACATCAGACACATCAAGAGGAGCAACATCACATAATACCTCATCTGTGAATGGATTGATGATGTACGAAATGAAGCACTACTGGCGGACGAAAATATCTCTTCCTTGGTGAAGCCACCCAATGGTATACAACTACGTGTGTGCTATGGTGAGTAGGCCGAGCCACTTCAGGACCTCTACTGAAATGAGGTTCTTTTGGCTTCCTCTATTGACAAGGAATTGCAGTGGAGAACCCTTCACCCACATCTGCGAATGGAAGAGGCACTCCCCCTCCTCTAGATCCTCGGGATCCTCCCTCTAGATCTTGGTGGTGGAAAAAATGGCACTGGTATATGCATCAATGATCTACTTCCCTTTTTCATTGACCTTATTTGGTTATGACTCGGGATCATAACATGCATCTGATTCGGGTGCCTTCAGTTCGGCCACCAACGACTGTTTGGCCCGACACTCGTTTGTGTTGTGAGTGGCGCTATTATGAAATTCACACCACTTCCTCGTTTCCTTATTTGGATTTGTGGTGTTGTTATGAGTCACCCTGATTTGGTTTTTCCCCTTGTTATGCGGTTCAGGGGCGCCTTTCCCTAGCTTCGGATTCGTGGATCCAAAGTCTCGCTTCTTCTGCTTAAATTTCTGCTTGATCTTGGCAGCATAACGATATGCCGTGCCAGGCGAGGTAATTTAGAGGAAATCCATTTCTTCCTGAATGTATATGTCCAAACAACTGCTGTCCTTGAGCACCAAATGTCTCTCTAAATCTTTAATACCCAACTTTGTATGCAGGTTATGGGACATATTAGTCAGTTTGTGCACATCTTGATCCCTTTTCTACCGCAACGTGGTCCATTGGATGTAATTGTCCTCATAGCTCCCCATGGGGTAATATTGTTCCTTTATGCCATCTTAGAATGAATTCCAAGTGGGTGCGAACGAGAACAAAGGGAGTCCCCTCGCATGTTTTTTCTCGCAGTAGGTTTCCCACCAGTCTTTGACATGGGGGGCAACTTTGAGGAGTGCAAAAATAATATTTTCTCGGTCAGAGAAATCATGGACCAGAAATACTCTTTCAACAAATTCAACCATATATCTATGGCATTTGTATCTATCTGTCCTTCAAATACAAGAATGTAAAAGTTGACTTGTACCTTGAAAGGAGTAACGCCTCCAGAGTGGTTGTTGGATGTAGATGCGCCACTAGTGGGCAACCATTGAAGGATCTGGGCAAAGTTATCCATCATTGCGTTCCTCTGTTTCTCGAGGGCCTCCTCAAGGAATATTTTGATAGGATCTCATGCTCCCTCGTCTTTATTTTCTTCCGCCATGGGAGGTCGTCAGGGTTTTCGAGGCTGACCTTACAAGGGTGCAATCAGATTGAGCCCTAACTCCTTATACCTTGACCTTGTTGGGGACATGAAAAGAAAAATAGATAAAGAGCATACTGCTATGATACCATTGATCATAATTTATGCAAGAACACAATAATACATAGAAATAAACATAAATACAAAGATGCGGCGGAAATAAAACTTCATTTCATTAAAATCAAATGACTGAAATATGCTTACAGACATAATGGAAATAAACTAGCTAGGGCGCTAGTAGCTTATCTCTGAGAAGAGATGTGGCAGCTGCATGCCTTTGAACTGTGTTACAATGAGGCTCAAAGGCCTATTTATTGTTGAGAAACAATGGAAAATCCTAAACATCCAAAACCCTAACCCTAAGAGATGAAGCACTAAAACTATGGGCCCTGTTTGGGTAAATTGGTACATCAACTTCCTGGGGATGTAACTTTGGCATATGATCTTCGTTTGATGTGCTCAATACCTTGTTAGAAATATCTATCCGAGGACTGCAACATTTTATGCGAGCAACACCAAAGGAACATCCATGTTGCTCTCGGTTTTCCCAAAAAACGTCATTAAGGGCCTCAAAACAACTTCGGAAGTTCATGACCCGAAAAAATGCTAAAAATAGTAATTTGTGTTGAAACTGAAAAAGTGAAAGAACCGACGGTGGGGGTTCAAATGGAATAGGTGGGTGGCCACCAATATCCACTTGGATCATTAGGGCCTCAAAACGGCTCCAAAAGTTCATGACCCGAAAAAATGCTAAAAATAGTAAGCTGTGCTGAAACTGAAAAACTGAAATAATTGATGGTGGGGGTCTAAATGGAGTAGGTGGGTAGCCACCAATATCCACTTGGATCAATCATCTTGCTATTTCTGAGAAGAGTGTGCTTCAGACAATTCCTTGGTATTCATTAGATAATCTCTAATAAGATGCCCATATTCGTGACAACATCTGAATCTAAAGGAGACATCTTCATAATCTAAATACTGCTTCCAAACACTATCATATATATATATGTTATATTACTCCTTTCTAGTAGTTACGTGTCAGACAATTCCGAGATAGCTAATTGGTGTTTGAATTCCTAATAGGCTGTGGGCTGATCAATTAAAGCCTTGATAAAAAAATAGAAATGAAAGTGAAAGTGTTGTGCTAAAATGGTGTTTTTGGTGAGCACCCTACCTCATTGGCTAATGAAATTTCATAAATTTTAATCTTTGTTAGTGTTTTTTTCAAATTGGTATGGATAAAATTAGTTTCAACTGAATGAGATGATTCCAAGAAACTTGTTTTGGAGAACCATTTGTCTCCTACAAAATTCATGGGCATTGTCCATGATTGATATAGAGTTGAATGTAATTGTATTTGTGGCAGTGAAGGCAGGGGAATATGGAACTTATATTGATATCTCTCAAACGACGACATGTTTTGAACAAGATGACTTTCTTTTGCAGCAAAATGGAGTTGAGATGATCTATAATTTGTTATTTAGTATTAAACTAATTTTTAAATTAAATTGTAAAGACAAGTCAATTAATAATTATGAATGATAAACTTTTTTTTCACAACCATTTGCCTCCTACAAAGTTCATGGGCATTGTCCATGATTTATATAGAGTTGAAAGTAATTGTTTTTGTTCCGGTGAAGGCAAGGGAATATGGAACAATTTTTTTATTGTTATCTCTCAAATGAAGACATGTTTTAGACATGACGACTTTCTTTTGGACCAAAATGGAGTTTATATGATCTATAATTTGTTATTTAGTCATAAACTAAATTTTAAAGTAAATTGTAAAGAGAAGTCAATTAATAATTATGAATGATACACAATAACACTTGTTTTACTACTATGTCCATGGGGTCTTGGATAGACGATGATCGGGTGGTCTATTAAGGCACTCCTTGATGTGAAGTCACCGGTTCAATTCCCCGCCCGATTCGGGTGATACATTGGACATGTTGAAGATGTAGTCTTGCAAAGCTTACAAAAAAAAATAGTTGTTTTACTACTAATTTAACAACTATTTTTTAACTAGCACATTTATATAAATAAAATCACTAGTAACTATGGATAGATATAAAAACACTTTGTTTATAATCAAAATACTCAATTCTTAAAACATTTCATATCATCAAAATAAAAAATAAAAAAATTCATTAAAAAATTTAAATATTAAAATAAATAAAATATATCATTAGCCATTTTAAAATATTTTTCCAAGTATCATACATTAGTCTCTGATTTGTGATTTCATATTCACTTTGAATAAAACCATGAATAAAATTGAAGTAAATTAAAATGTTTTAACAAAATTCACACATCAACTTTTTGCATGGTAACTGAGAACAATCTTATGTGTTTGGTTCGAGGAAAAAAAGGTAAAACAACTTTAGAAAACCATTTGAAATAGATGAGAAATTGAAGACTAACCTCCCAATAAATGATGAACAATCTCTCTTAAAAAAACTTTAGCAAACCATTTGAAATAGATGATAAATTGAAGACTAACCTCCCAATAGATGATGAGTAATCTTTCGTTTTGCACCCACTTGAAGTGGAATCTGGAACTTCAAAGCTTGAAGCCAATTCCAGAACTTCAAAGTGGGATCCTAGTAATACCCAATTGAAGCAGAATCTAGAAATTCAAAGTGGGATCCTAGTAATACCCACTTGAAGCAGAATCTGGAACTTCAAAGTGGGATCCTAGTAATACCCCTGTTGTTTCTCACTAGTAGAATTAGTTTGGATCCCATGCCCCAACATCTACACTGTAGAATTTCAATCCCCTGAAATGAAATGAAGAGCTCCACTCCATTAAATTGGATTTTCCACCAGACAAGTGTCCACCTCCACTGGAGTTTCAAATCCTTTGACCTGTGAGAACAGATACCCACAAAAATTAATCACAAACATAAAGAAAAAAAAAAACAACTTGAAATTTCAAGAAGATCAATTTATTGAATTCATTAATTCAATTTCTTATAACAAAATCAATTTCTTGAATTTTTGAATTCAATTTCTTGTAATAAGATCAAATTCTTGAATTCTTGAATTTAATTTCTTGTAATAAGATCAATTTATTGAATTCAATTTCTTGTAAGAAGATCAATTTCTTGAATTCTTGATATACCTTGGACCCAAGAATTATAAAAACCATGCTTAAATAAAAGAAAACCAACAAAGTTAGGAAATAAATGCTCAAGAGATCCTAAAAATTAATAGCTATATATCAATAAAGCTTTCTTAATAAAATTAGGAAAAACATGCTCACAAGAATCCAAAAACTAATAGTTTTTTACTAATTTAATTATATTCATTGAAATTGAAGTTTTATTGTATAGTTGTTGTTTCTAGGGTAATAAAATTATAGAAAAGGGAAGGGAAAAAAATAAAGTCAAATTAAAAATAAACAAAAAAGAAAGAAATTATGATTAATGGAATTGGAATTGAAAATAGAGAAAAAAAAACGACAAAACGAAATATAAGTCAAATTAAAAAGTAATAAAATTAGATATTAAAAAATTTATTGTAATTTTTTTTTAAATTATTTTTTCCTCTTTAAAATTTGTCATCTTAAATTGAAAATAGGAAGAAAAACTATAATTCGTGAAAACCGAAACATGATGTATTTAATGGTACTTTTTGAAAGATTTTCCAATGGGTTTTTTCCGGTCTAATTTCTCTAAAATCTAGGAGGAATTCATTGAAATCACAAGTTAAGTTTGATGGGTAACCCTGCACAATCAAAGTGTTCTAGGGGTTTTTCAGGGTGCTGAATCCGTATATACAGTAAAAAACTAGTTTAAATAACAAAAATCAAGATTTCACCTCAATTTTTTTTGCCGATTCAAGCACCAAAATTTTTTTGATTAAAAGAAAATGACCTTATAAAAAAAAAGAAAAAAAAAGACCCATGGTATTGAATCATGGTATTGCAAACCCATAGTATTGACCCATGGTATTCATGTGGAATATAGCCTATTTAAAGGGGGGAATTAAACCAACTTTATTAAGTGTATAATACAATTACTAATATATATGAGATGTCATGAAGAGATGTGAACAACTCTAAGTGTAGCATCTCCCCTATATATTCTTTTGGCGAAACATGTAGAATGAGGATGGGGTGCAAGGCAAGAAAATTCTTTTGTTATGTGGTTACCCGGATATGCCTTCTCTATCATGGGTAGCTATGGATCAACGGTTGAAGCAGCTGTGACAGTGGCTCACCTTGTGGCATTTCCGTTTTTTGATTTGTTGAAGACGACATATTTTCCAACTGACTAGGAGACAATTTGGGAACAAACACATTATCCATGGCTATCTTATTTTACTTCATTCCAACCTTGTAATTTTTTCCAAACTTAACATCCTCCTCATAATGGTCCTTGAATTTCTCTAATGGGAAAGGTTCCAATTCCATCAATGTTTCTCTTGTCGAAGAAATGGTCCTGACAACACATCAACACGTTGATTTTCCTTACCCTCCAACTACTTTATGTGCAGAATGAATTATTGCAAGAAGCCATCCACTTATGATAAAGTGGCATGGCGAGTCTACTACAAATCGCTTTGGTCACTATCTGGCACACTCCCTCTTTAACTAGTAGACTGTCGCTTCCCCAAAGATAAGATAAAACTAATAACTTTAATAAGAATCCATTTCATTTGAAAAATAAATATATAAAATATAATATGTTTTGGTTTTAAAATAAATTTCAAAATTATTTTTATCATTTAAAAAAGTATTATTTATTTACCCTGATGTCTTAGTTAAACATATTAACGTATTAAGGGTATTGATGGTAGGGCACTCCGTTGTCAACCAACCACATTAGGGAGGGAGGCAGAGGCTCCAATTTCTTCAACTCACAATTGACTGTAATGGACATATGCTCACACAAATGATCTACCAAAATCTACTGTATGGCATTCAATCAGGAAATATCTCCATGTACGATGGTATCAAGCGACCTTCTGTCTTTGTCGGTTTTTCCTATCGAAAGAGGAGGGAGCATTGAAGTTGTTGCACTATGGACACTTCAAGATTTGGGGAATGTAGAAATAACTTGAAATTTGCAGCCGCTAATTACTTCAGACTTAAAAAAATAGACATAAATTTCTTCTTCTTAATCTGCAAAAGGGAAAACATATAATAGAAACACAAGCAGTCATTCAATCACAATGAACACAATATTTTTCTTGGCCCAGGCCAAATGGGAAAAAACCCTCCTCTATTTGTATTATATTAGATGAAACAATTGATCTATTTCAATGAAAACTTGAATCCTTGAATATCAACCTTCTTTGTAATACTAATCTCCTCCTGAGCCCGCTCTTGAAAATACTGAGCCTGCACTCACTCTGTCTGCACTCGGTCTTCCTGCAGTTGTGTTCCTGTTTCCTTACACAATTATGAGGAAATTAGCTCATCTGCTACATCCAAAATCTGTACACTCAACAATATACACCAATACATACAATTATGTCTTTTCCCTCCACTCAACTAGGAAATTCGAATTGCATGCATGACAAGGACTATTTTTAGTAAATTGACTAGTTAACTAAGAGATCAGTGAGTTAACAATAGTTACAACTACTCAACTGAAATCATATTGACTCTATTCATGACTAGAGCCCAGATAATTGAGTTTCACTAACTATAAGTCCACTAGATTGCTAGATCTTAACAATCAACTCATGCACAACTCTACTTCTTTCCCACAAATTTGAATTGACTGACTTAACTAAGTGAGTTGGCCATGTCATTCTTGCTAACTACAACTCAAGTCGTCATGCTGGTGTGGAAATTCAAATTTCTCCATTTGACTAAGGCACAAGTCAAATGAAGCCTTTTCTTGCTACAATTTAATATGTAAGACCCTAGCCTCATGCTTATGCTTTCAGCCAAAACTCATGGCCTGGGTCATGTAGGGTAATAGCAAGGTACAAATTATTGTGGAAATGGAGGAATTGGGCTCTGGTGTTTCACATGGCTTGGTGGACAAGAATGCAACCTCGTGTTTTTAGGTTTCCATCACTCATTACTCTCTAGTTCAAAGAGAGTTGTTATTGTTTAGCTTCAAGTATATTGTACTTTTGTATGGCACATTTTGTTAAATTGAAATGTAGGTTCTATTTGGACTCTAGTTTATATAAATAGTATAGAGCTAGGACTAAAGTTTATAGTATTAGTTTTGGAGCAAAAATACTTTTATTTCATCGTTGGTCTATTTCCCTAGTGGCAAACCACGGTAGGAATTGTTGACGCATCTCTTGTTTTCTGCTTAATACAATTTTCTGTCAGCTTATGTCTAGATATTTATATATATAATAAATTAATGATTTGAGATTTGAAGATATTTAACAAAAATGAAAGTCTCTTTTCTTACAAGTTATTTATGATTAAACTATATGGTTTTTTTAAAATAATATTAATGATTCATTGTATATTGTCTAATGACAACCAATAATAGTTGTCTTTGGTATGAGTTGGCAAGCAGTCTATTTTAATTTTTTCCATGAAAATGTTGATAGGGAACCAAATTTTTTGGTCTTAAAATATACCTCAAATCTATTTATAATTCTTTAAGAGCTAGTCTTCTTTTGGTGAGGTTTTGTTAATGCATCTACACATATTTATTAGTAAACAATTGTGAGTAGTTGCTAGAAATATTGAAAAACCACACTATCAATAAATATGAGTTTCCAAAAGTTGTTCGTACTTCAAACAAAAAATTGATACAAATACCTTGCTTGAATTTTTCTCTACTTTAAATATATATTATAGAAAAATATCTTTTTCTTTTAATTTTTGTTCAACTTGACAAAACCTACAATAAATGATTATCTAAAAAAAAAAGCTTTCATTCATGCCAAATACCTCTAAATATCTAACCATTGAAAAGACACAGGCTCTTAGTCCGCGCATCAAAAATCACTTTACTAAAAGCTAAAAGACAATTTCAATAAAAATAAGAAAAAAAAAACTTATCTATTAAATTAATTACAATTAAACTCTTATAAAAAAATCATATGCTTAAAATATACATATATAAATATATTTAAATTTAATCATCAATATAATTCAATCTCATATATATATAACCTCACAAAGGTGAAAAATTGAACAAGAAGGTAAAAGTCTAAGCTTCGCTTCAAACTCAACCTTTATAGATTTTAATCATTGAGAAGTGAGAAAAATACATAAATGCAAGTTGGTTGAATTGTCGTGTTTACTATTAATTTGGAGTAGTAAAAATATAGTAAAAATCAATGAGTTAGCACATTGATTAATGGTATTTCTGGCAAAAATAAATTGTTTAAAAAGAGCTTCGAAAAAAAACAATTTTTTTTTTGAGATTTGAAATTGTAGAAATTTTACATTTTATGGGTTTTCAATGCCAGCTAACAATTAAATGTAATTAACATTGATGTGTAATTAGGAATTTCAACGTAACTTGAGTTGAAATAGACTTGAAGGCAAGTGACTCGCACAGTTCATTTGTCACAGTGGCAAAGGGGCCCGTGATGAGGTACATCTCATTTCTGGTTCATTTTTTTAAGTATTTGTAGTTCATTGGTATATTGTTTGAATCATGGTGACAAGGGGTCATTTCATCCGGTACTTTCTTTGTATTTCTAGTTGACTACTGGTCAGAAAAAAGTTATTTGAGTTGAGTTTATTATCATTTTCAAGGTTGGAGAATTGAATTTATTTATTTATTTTATTTTATTTATTTATTTATTTATTTATTTATTTTTTTTATTTTTTTTTTGTGTGTGAGGTGGTTGTTTTTTTTTAAGGATTATTTATTTTTTCAATTTATTTTACTTAAAAATATATCAGTGTATATCTATTTTATTAGGTAATTTGATTTAAAGGAAAGAGATACTATAACATTCTTTTGCTAGGAACCTCCACTAAACCTTGTTATGGAGTGTCTACTTTGCTACGTTGCTAGGGAACATATGTAGCCTTGCATTATTTGCAACAATAAAATCATAGAAATAGAATCGAAAAACAATGAATTTCTTACTTAAAATTAATTCATATTCCTTAAAAAAAAAAAACTATTAAATTGCTTAAAAAAAATATTTAAAAAAAGGTGAATTTTCTGGAAAATTTGCTAGGTGCAAATTACATGTACTCTGTTATCACCCAAAAAAATTTCAAACATCATTGTGTCAAGTTTGTTTATGATTATGGGTCAAATTAGGGTCTTAGGGATCATTTTTTGAATTTGACCAAAAGGGAGTATTAGATTTTTAGGTTTGAACCTTCCTTAGTGTTAAATAAATTCATTTTAAAGGTTTTTCATGTCAAGTCATTCATCATTTCATCATTCATTTCATTTCCCTAAGTATTTTTATCAAAATTGTCCAATTAGCCAAGAAACCTTACTTTCGTAGCACCACCCATCGAAAAAAGTTGTTTTGCACTACGAAAGCGATGTCTTTTCGTAGCTCAATATGAAGCAAAACTCTGTTTTCTAGTTTTGAGTAGTCAACTTCAAAGGGGGTTTCTGAGCAAACCGAAACGTATTTTAAGAAATTGAGAGAGTTTATTTTAAAAAACATATCAAATAACAATAACCTCTCTCACTTTTCTCACAGGTGCTATCAGTTGGGAGATACAAGGCTTTCTTTGAAGCCCTATTTTCAGAGACAAAGTTTTCCTGTTTTACACATGTTTTTCAAAGGCAGTTTCTGGACAACAGGAGATATGTTTCAAAAAACCAAGAGAGGTTTTTATTCAAGACATAATGGTCTATAAAAATTTCCTTCAGTTTCTCAAAATACATCATGGAGTAGGAGATATAGGCTCTGTCCCAAGACCTATTTTCAGGAAAAAACAGGAAAAACCTATAGGCCAACCTATTGCAAATGAAGAAGAAATGTCTCAAAAAAGATAAAATGAAGTTAGTATATGGTTGCTGTGGTTTTTAGATGATGAGATAAGTAATATTTTGAGTTTTGGAATTTTTTTTGACAAAACTGCATACTCATCTGTTCCGTAGCGCATCTAGTGTAAAAAAGCAGAAAAGCGGTACGAAACTGATGTAGTTGCCTTTTCTGCTCCTTTTGATCAGTTTTCAAGGGGTTAAAGGAAGAGTTAAGAGCTGTAATTTTTATGGAAGATGTATTGAAGGATGATTAAAATTTTGCATAAGGAAAGAACCAATTTTTTGAAGAAAAAAGGTTGAAATGGCAGCGCTACAAAGGGCACTACGAAACTGCTGTGTTTTCGTAGCACCATAAATTACAACCTTTTGAACAATTTTTGCAGCGGTTTTTGGACAGTTGGAGGCTAGGGATGAGTGATGAGACATGTTAAGATAATCTCCAACAACCAAGGACCACGAAATAAAGTTTAAATGATGGTCAGAATGTTCAAAGAAGGAAAATAATCTTATGCCTAAAACATAGGGTTTGTTTCCTGCTTTTGTGGAGGTCAACAAAGTGGTCATGAAGAACTAAAGCCCATCATCCAAATTCGACCATGTGATGATACACTTGGAAAATTATGTAATTTAAAATAGATAAGTTTGTTAGGATAAGGTTGTTAAAGATAGTAATCAAGAGTTTGAGTCCTAGTTGAAATAGGACTGTCAAGTAGGATAGGTGTCTGTTTATCATAAATTTGATGTTTTATGGTTATGCAAGGTGTCAAGAGTTAGAAATTCGATGTATCTAGCCTAAGATGAGATCATCTCATGTTGTAAATGGTCTATTAAAGGCCATTGGGTCGAATTGGCAAGAGGGGGGGACATTTTTGGCAAAACTGGTGCTTATTGTAAAAATACTGTTTCAGCTAATACAGAGAGCTTCTACCTGACCAACTTGAGATTCAAAAGGGGTTTTAGTGTTTTCCTATTCTATCAGTGTTTATTATATATCTTATTTGCAGTGGTGTTCATCTATATTACTCAGAACTCATCTTTAGATGCTCTAACTTCCTTTATAGGTGAACTGACTGTGTTTTTACATGTTCATGTGTGTGTGACCTATGAATAAAAAATCTGATATGCCTTAACTTCCATGTTAAGTAGATTTGCTGGATTACTGAATAGCTTTGACTCCATAATCCAATGTGTACATGCTGATGTGATTCTCAACCTACATCTATCATTTATCTGTTTATTACCTAAATAGAGTTAGCCATCTATATTTTTATCCAAATCATTAACCCTTGAGAGAGCCCTCTCAGGTTGAGGAGGCTAAGCCTCAGTCAAAAGATTAGGTTTGAAATAGTTACACTGAGATTGTCTGATCAACAGCCAATCAGGTACGATTTTGGTGATAACATACTCATTACCTCCACAGTGTCGTACTTTCCAAAATCAGCACCAATCATTTAGAAATATGGAAGAGGGTTGCATGTTGGAAAACGACGAAGCTTATTTTCCAGTATATCCACACATAAATGCACGGGGGAAGTATATTCCCACCGCAGGATGGTGTACCTGCTTTAATCCTATGGTGGGCATTTACTGCCCCCGAGCATTTATGGGTGGATAGACTGGAAAACAAGCTTTGCCGTCGGAACACACAAGAAAAACATTTAGGGTCATATCTTCTGAAAGTTAATTCTTTCATGTCAATGGAAACTTAGTTGGCAATTCATGTTAATAAAAAAGTGTCCCCTAGAAAACTGAAATCAAAATAAAATGCCATCACTTGTGGAGCACAAAATACATTTTTATTTTATTTTAAAAAATGCAATAAAGGGGAAACTTCTCTACATCATGGAGCTTTTGTGATGTGCAATTCACTATTTCTTTATGAGTTGAAAAATATATTTTTCCCTCCAAAATGTGGTGATATAATTTTTTATAAGATTATAATGCATTAAATTGGATTTATGTCGATTTGTTTCATCTTGAATTATTTTCATTTTACTTTTTCTGTTTTAAAAAACGAAGTAAATAGGAAATTCATCTTGAATTCCTTTCCTTTTACTTTTTCTATTTAAAAAATGAAGTAAAGAGGAAACTTCTCTACATCACAGAGCTTTTATGATGTGTAATTCAAAGTTTTTATATAAGATCTAACAATTTTTTTATTTTTTATTTTTTGTGTTGTCTATCTAATTTTCAAATTTTCCAAAAAAAAAAGAAAATATCGTAATAGGAATGCTCGAATCCAATTTTTAATGGTGGAAATGGATTCAACATCATAATAAATCCACAAGGCACCCAAAATTTTAAAGTTTGAGAGCTATAACATGGATTTACAAATATTCCTACAGGATTCTATCAAAATCTTACCAAAATTTCCATAATTTTCCGAGAAAATTTGAAAGCCAAGCAAATTTTAAACTTGGGTAAACTAAGGTATTGTTTTTTGCTTAGTTTAATTATTTTTTTCCCTCATAATGCACTGATATAATTTGTTATAAGAGTATTATACATTAAATTAGAATCCTCCATATTTCTTTCATCCTGAATTCCTTATGGTTTCGATTTCCCCCCCTTTTTTTTCTAAGTATCTTTTGTCTAGTTGATTTCTTCCCCACTTTTATTTTTTATATAAAAAATATTTTAATTTATTCTTTTAATTATGTTCCTTTTTAAAATTATTTTACTATTTTTAATTCTAATATTACTTTCCTTAATACTATCTTTTTATATTAATCATCTCTCCCTTCCTTTTCATTCTTTTACTAACTCTTACTTATTATTAAGATTATTATATGATAGTATTAATATATTTCTCTTAAGATTGAAAAAATAAATATGTGTAAAGCTTTTATTAAAAAGAAGAAAAGATCATATATAAGTAGGAGGCAAGAGCATCTTCTCCATCTTTCTAAAGTTGAATCTAGAAAGTTTTAGAGGATTTTTTTATTTTTATTTATTTTTCTCGTAAAACAACAAAAAATAATTCAATCCCCTCAAAGAACTTGGATATCTATCTTAAGATTTTTTATGATTCCCCCGACAGCATGGGCACCATCTCAAACACTCCTATAGAGAAGGATATATTTTTTGTGGAAGACGCAGAGTTCGGCATTAAGAAACTCACTAATGGGAAATTGAAGGCAACCAAACTGAAATTTTCAAAATGGGTAAGTTTGTCCTCATTCCTCATATGCATACACTCCTCAATTTGGCAATGAAACAAGGCTTCCATAAGATTTGGACACAAACCCTTATTGTAACTATATTTACAAGTGGGGTTAAAATCATTCCCTCTAACTTAAGGACCATTACGATTAGCCACATTGTAGCCAAACTCTATGGGCTCGTTTTGGAAAAGAATATTAGCCTTTGGCTTGAAAGCTAGGGTAAAAGAGATAAAGGGAAAGTTGGAATTAGGAGACATCACTCAACTATAAACCATCTTGTTACTCTTAGGATCAGTTTAGAGGAATGTCGCAATAATAAAACTCATCCCTTATGTTGTTTTGTTGACTCTAGAAAAAATTTCAACACACATCCTTGGGATAAGCTATGGAAGAGGCTAGAAGAGATAATTGTTCCTCTTGAGTTGAGGGTTGTTATGACTAGGATGTAAGAGAATGTTATTGCCAATCTTAGGACGACCGAGGGTTGGTCAAAAGACATTAAATGCAATATTGGAGTTAATCAAGGGTTTCCCCTATCCCCTACCCTTTTTGGCATTTAGATTGGTAAGATAGAAGAGTGTTTGGAAGTTGCAGGATCTGATGGCGTCGGGTTCATTGGTATGGTTATTACTCTTCTCCTTTATGTTGACAATATCGTTGTTCTAGCCAAGAGTCATCATGATCTCGAAAAGTAGCTTAGATTAGAATCCTCCAAGATTACTACTCCAAGATAGGTATGAATGTTAATACAAACAAGACTAAAGTTACAATATTTAAATCCAAAAAGATCAACTATGAAAATTTCATATATGATAATAACTACTTGGAGAAAGTTTCTTCATATAAATATTTGAGAATTGACATTTATCATCATCTCATTTGGAATTATAGCATTGAGAAATAGAAAATTGAAGGTTGGAAAACTTATTATGGGCTTGAAAATAATTGTAATTCGACAGATCTTTGGGTATGGAGTAAAAAAAATTTCATCTTTGAGACTCTTGTCATCCTTGTTATTTTATATGGATGTGAGGTTCGGGATTGCAATCTATCTAGAGAATCATGGAGGAAGATTGAGCTCATTCAAAAACAATTTATAACATACACCTTACCATTACTTATTATCCCTTTCTTTATATTTTAATGACCATTTCATATTACTATTATTTATAAATATTTTTCTATTTTTGATGTGAGCTTTAGGTTTTATTTTTATTAATTATTTGTCCAACAACTGCATTTTTATTTTTAATTGATTTTTAGTCTAACAGTTATTTTCCTTCTTTGAATTTACCTTGTAGCTCTCTTTGTCCCTTTTTGTTTAATATTTTATCCCGATCAAATTTTCTTCATCAATTTGTCTTGATGATGAACCATATTAGTTGTTTAAAAATGTTGACAAGAATAAATAATAATATGATGGATTTAGAACAAGATTATCTAAACAAAATTCCTCACAAAATCCTCAATTCACACATTATAATGTATTTTTGAATACATAAATTGAAAAATAATTTTCAAAATATTTCAAAATATTTGGATTGCACAAACTATACAGTTCAAACCTGCAATTTCAACAAATCCATATTTGATTTTAGGAAAAATTGATCAGAATTTGTTCTCGAAAAAATTCAAAACATAGAATAGTTAGACTATACTTTAATTTTGTAGCAAATTTATTGTATTATAAAAATCCATCCAAAATTCTTATCGCATTTTGTATGATACAAGTCCATTCAAAATATGAGAAAAACCTTTAAAATAAGAACATTGATTTATCATGTATAAGAATTAAATCATAGTGGAACTTTTATGATGCCTTAAATTTATATAAAAGTCTTTTAAAATTGGTAACTAAAATGATTGTCATTTTGCAACAAGATTTGCCTACTCCTTATTGTTGCAAGATTAATTCAAGCATAGGTACATGTTAAATTATCACATAAAAATTAAAGTCTTTTAGACTAAAAAGTGGACGAATAATAAATCACCTCGATAGAAGGAATGGGCAATAATTCATCTCTAACATTTACTTTAACACCCTCATCCCACATCTACCCAAGTAAACGTCCAATCGGGGTAAATATGTAATGAGAGGCCACTATAATGAGATGCAACCTATTAGGTGACCTTAAGGAAGTGGAACCAACATAAACACATCAAAAGACCTTGTACAATATCAACAACACCCCCATGAGGCAACCCAACCCTTCAGGCCTCTTACCCCTGGGTCACACTAACATTTTGACCCTTTTGAGCCATAGTCACATGTATAATACTGAATTCCTGTGGCCAAGAGGCTATAGCCCCAGGCACAACATTGCATGCCTGTGGCTAGGGCCCCAAATGCCTAGTTTTGTGCCTACAACTCTGGGATTTGAGCCACCTTTTTAGGCCTAGAGCCCACATCAATGCCCAGAACTTCACGAAAACTTAGGGGATTATAAATAGAATTAGAAAAATGAAACAAAAGAAATCACATCAACAAGAAATCATTTGTACCCCTCCTAGCCATGAAAAATTTCTTGTCAAACATATTTAAACATAAGGGTCTCATACTTATCTAAGAATCGCTAAGAAGCATTGATTCCATGCATAATTAGATGAAATACAATCTATTTGACCATAGATACATTGTGCATTCATTTACAAGTAAAAACATGGATAGAACCATACATCATAACTAATAAAATATTTGCTTATAACTATCATAATAACAACATAAATACCGTGGAAACAAACACAATATAATCCACATAATAACTAGTACATTTGCATACCGAATACCAAAGGAATTAGGTCTCATTACTGAATGTAAAAACCAACCGGAGATGGGACTTCCACGTTCCACCCGACCATAGATTGGCTGAGCCAAGTCTTACTTTAGCCAATCACCCCCCTGCCATATTACAAGCATGAATGTGGGACTCATAACCAACCATAAAGAACCAAACAAGCATGAATGCTACTGGAGTTCTCCATCTACACCGTGAGAAATTTGAGTGCCTCCTAGTCTCTCAGGATTTACCATAATCCATTATCCGAATCAGAGATCACTAGGCCCTAAACCAAGACATACTCTCCAGGATTTACTGTACATCCCATCCCGAGACTACTAGGCCCAACAGAGAGAAATCCACCTCTCAGGCTTTACCGCAATCCATCCTGGGTTACTAGGCCCTAAACCGAGGAAAACCAACTCTAGGCTCTACCGTATATCCTGCCATTCACAGGTGGAGGATTCCTAGGCCCATCGAGGCACAAAATCTTGGCTTTATTGCAACCCACCATCTAGTTTAGGGGTTATTAGGCCAGTGGATTTACTGTGATCCACAGTTTGGTTTAGGGATCACTAGGCCATGTGTTTTTCATTTCGGAGATCCACTTCACTCAGGTTCGAATCCATCCAAAAATCTAGCCCAAACAAGGTATGAGAACTCCATAACACCATGGCTATCCGGAAATGGAAAGGCTAGGTTGATAACACTATCACACCTGGAAAAACCCATGCTAAGACAGAAAATAACCACATGAAATACCATGCATGCGAGATATACCAAGGAAAAAACACATGCAAATCGATACCTATGAAGAATCATGTTCCAGTTTCTTGATTCCTGCTCCTCCTTGCTTGCTTCCTCCTTCTTCCTACTTTCTTGCCTTTCTTGGTCCAATGCCAAGATGCTCCAAGAAACTCTAAGTGTCCAAGAGTGAGTGTGTGTGTGTGTGTGAGAGAGAGAGAGAGAGAGAGAGAGAGAATAATGAGAGAGCCATAAGTGTGAGAAAAAACTCTTGCCAACTGATCCTCATAATCCTTTTTATCAATGAGGCCTCTATTTTCTTCATTTTCCATTATTTTCCTTCATTTTCCTCCTCACATGCAACCTGTGACCTTTCATCTCCATTTTCTCCTAATTTCCTTTATTTTCATAAATAAAATGCCAATTAATTCCATTTTTCCTTTCCAAATTCTTTGCCATTGCCATTGAAAATTTACTTAGCCATAATAAATTGAAGTGAACACTCGCTAGGATGTTTTTCCCAACATTAAACTTAGAATAAGTGTCCCATCAACCGTGGTTATTATTTTTAACTTTTTCTACATGGAATTTTCACCAGGGCTGTCACAAAACCCTCTCCCTTGGGGGACACCATTCTCGGTGTTCAACCACACATATACCTCAGCAGAACCATTGAAAAGAAAACATACTGCCTATGGAGCTTTATAACACAACTCGATGTAGTATTTACAATAAAAAACCTTCTCTAAAGAAAAAATCATCATGAAAATCATACCATGTACTGGAGCTTTACAACACAACTCATTTTCGTATTTACATTAATATACACATATACAAATTTTCTCAACCAAAAAATAAAAGGATACGATGCCTGTATTGGAAACAAGGGAATTCAATGGCTTACACCTCCACCCTCAAAGTAGTAGCAGGATTCACTTCCTTCCCAAAAAGTCCATAATCCACTGCCAAAGCATCCAATGTCCAACACTACAATCCTACGCCACTTGTCTTCTCAGTGAGCTGTTACCAGCTCATTGTTGCAGGTCGCTCTCCCAATGTGCAATTGATTCCATATAGCAATGCTAATGAAAAAAAAAATCCATCCCCGACCTTAACTTCTTTGATACACAATCCCTAGGGAAATTCGGTCATCCCCTTCCATGCAGTCACTCACCTTCCAAGTTCCCCAACATCCCCTATCCTAGGTAATCCATCTCCTAGAAAGGATTTCTTGCATCAGAAGATATAAAAACCAAGGCATATACCTGACTCAAAACCATCATACTGGTCATATCATGCTCATGGAAATCAATGGACATTGTTGGGTACCAGTGCCCCGCAATGGCCCTACTCCTGAAATTCTTTACCAACATACTGTTTCATTTTTCAATTCATTTTTTCGATGATGCTAATTCTTGCAGTTGATTTTCAACCATCCCAAAACGGGCATTGCATGCTTCTTGTAGCAAGCACTTAATTGCCATTAGATTCATAATAAATTGAAATAAATTCAAATCATACCACATTTGCATCTCGTAAATAAGGTACAATAGCAATCCTATTTTCTTCCTATCACAACAAGTCAAACTAGCTATTTGATCAAATCATAATGTATAAACATATCACATCTGGTTAGCTCAAAACACAACCATCATAAGTAAAAATCATGAATCACATGCAATAATAATAAACCATTATCATAAATCACATGTAACCATCATAAGTCAGATTTGTAGATCACACGCATAATAGAATTGAAGTAAGAGATCGAAACTTATCATTAATCGATCATTACTTCTGCCTTTGTTCTTTTGTACACACACTGGATCGGTTGCCACACCTGGTAAGCACACAATGTCATTGCTTCTCTTCAACCACATACTCATACACACAATGTACAACACGTACACCCACATACGTCATACAACACCATACAATACATGCACCCACACCGGCATACGACACATACACCTACACCCGGTGTAAAATATAGCAAAATACATATGCCTACACTGAGATACAACACATATACCTACACCCAATGTAAAACACAACACAATACATATACATATATAGAGTACCACACAATGAATACACATGTCATGATACCATGAATACACCATGCACATACATGGTATCGAATGCCCGCAACACAATGTGCAAGAAATGCAAAAAATACCACATGTAAACCAATGTCATATGCACAACATGTACACAGTACCACTTGTACACAACAATACCTGCAAAATGTGTGCACAAAATCACATGTACATGACACCACTTGCACAACATCTACACAACACCAAATGTACATTGCACCAACTGTATAATGTGTACACAATACCACATGTACATAAAACCAAATTCACAACATGTACATAACACCACATGTACACAACGTCATATGCATGACATGTACACTAAACCATATCCACACAACACCACATGTACAATATGTACACAACACCACATGTACAATAATGCACACAACACCATATGTACAACATGAACACAACACCAAATGTACATAACACTGCACATAGAACATGTACATAGCACCATACATACACAACACCACATATACAACATGTGCACAACATCATATGCACACAACATCGTATATCCAACATGTGCACAGTATGATATGTACACAACACTGCATATCCGACATGTACATAGCACCATCGATACCTAGCACTACAAAAACAATATACACACAACACCATATATACAACATGCATACAATATCATATGTACAAAATACTAGATATGCAACATTACACATCACCATAGGTACAATAAATGAATATACAACATGCACTACATATACACAACAATAGCACTGCACATCCAAAACCATACACTGACTGCACAAAGAAAACTTTCTTCTAGTGCCTTTCCACTATCCATGCTTATCATAACATGTCGTAACTCACACTACTTTCACTTCGCTGATGTACCCTTCATCATTACCTGTCCATAACATAAACATAGGCATAGTACACGCATATAAAATTAAATCATAACCACATGATACTGACCTCATATATCTGTCAAAGTTACTCTTTCCACTTGATTCCTCATAAGACCAAGAACCTCTTCATTCCATTCACCTGCATAATCAAACATTCCTACACAAGAATGACCCTTGGAAACTTTGTCAGATAGAGACATAGATACATAGATACATAGATATATAATCATTAGCATAAAAAAATCATCATCCTATCAGATAATGACATACATATAGACATATATACATATAAAAATTAGGATTAAACAATCATGATCCTTGACGACCCTTTCAGATACATCATACATACATACATACATATATGCATATATAAACATAAACATAATAATGATCTCAACATAATTGCTAGATATCATAAGGTCTAGGTTAAGAGAAATCCATTTATGTGTGCATAGTATGCACAACATTGAGAACAACAATTCCCAACATAGCCAATGAATCTAACACCTTAGATCCAGTAAATTTTCCTTTCGTGTTACCTTTCTCACGATTGTTCTGCGACCATCCATTTGCCACAATGGACTCAACCAATCTAACCACCTGTCATATGCTTACCTTTTTCTACACTTACTCATGCACTAACCTTCATCCATGTCTTTTATTACTTATTGGGTTCCACAAATCTCTCCCCGAGCTCCATTAACTTTCCTCTTTCCCAACCAATTCCCAAGACTC
Organism: Pinus albicaulis; assembly: GCA_034641835.2. Lineage (NCBI taxonomy): Eukaryota > Viridiplantae > Streptophyta > Pinopsida > Pinales > Pinaceae > Pinus > Pinus albicaulis. The sequence continues at coordinate 1,676,414,569 of CM076580.1, forward strand.
TCAAAAAATAAAAGACAAGGACAAGAACCAAAAATAACAAGAAGAAAACAATAAAAACCATAAAAACACGACACCACAACAAAGTGGTAGGGGCATGCACTAGATGTAATCAAGGTCACAAACCAAGCACACAATCATGAGACCAAAGGCACAAGACTAGCAAAAAACACCATGAATCAATCCCCCTGCGTTCCCAATGCTTCCAAGGGAAAGCTCAACTTGAGCCTGCTTCAAAATTTCATGGCATTCTCTTGCCATGAAATCCCCTGCATCATGCTTCCATAAACACATAACTGTCAGTGTATAATATAAACATATAATGTACTATTTATCTTAACTTGTTATGCTAATACCAAGCATGTTGCCCTGTAATTGTTTGCACATGTCAATAACATGTTCCAAACAACAAGAAATCATATCTATTAACTAAAATCAACCTCTACAAAGACTAACAAAAATTTCATAATCAACAATAAACTCACAGTCATCACTCATAATACATGATGCTACAAATATCACCTAGTTACACTCAAGTACAAATCAACTGTCTTAAAACAAGATCATTATTTCATGCAATCTTATAGAAAAATTCTCATAACATGTGACTAATCAAACATCTAACAGTAAATAGATGACATAATAGACACTAACACTCAAACACCAAATAGATTGTAGCATAATCAAATATTCAAGTACAAAGTAGGCGACATAAGCAAGCTCAGACCTTAATTTATCTCAGGGGAGGCTATCTTGTCTGCACAATCAATCTAGTTAGCACGATATAAATTCACAACACATCAGCTCAAATACAAACAATATCATGATATCCATAATAGTAACTAACTAAAATTTTCATATCATAAGCTCATAAACATTTGTCATTCATTCATAACACTCACATATGCACAATTAGTCTAGATTATTACAACACATGATCATAATTAGGTAGACTCATACCCAAACATCATAACCCTAACCAACTGCATAGGCTAATCCAAATTAGCATGATACATTTAACATCAAGATATTAATGCTATAAACCTGATCATCATGTTAACTAACATATACCAACACTAAGTTAACATATAACATGTTCATCAACAACACAATCATCGAGCTAACGACATGTTAACATATAACATATTCATCAACAACATATAACATAGTCATTAAGTAATGCCATGCTTGACTAACCAACGCATTTAGATATGATCACACTAATTAACTAACATCTATCATTTAGGTAACCATAACATCAATAAAATGAAAGGCATACACATAACCATAATGCATATGACTACACTGATCAACTAGCCTTTATCATACATGTAACTAAAATAACAATGGAATGACAAACATATAAGTAACCCTAATGCTTACAACAACCAGAATCGCATACCTGCATGCCAAACATGCCCACTTGTATGACGATATGATCTAACCCCAAAGGCCATTGTTGCAATGTCACTTTAATGATTTTCATCTCCTGCTCTATCTGAGCCAACACATTAGCATCATAACATACTAATATCATCATGATGACCTAATTGCATACAATGACCTTATGCACAACAACCTCAATCAAACCAATGCAACTTGACCATATGCACCCACTTGACATGCATAACCAATCATGAACGACCAATGCATGTTCAACATATACCGTCACAAAATAAAATATACGTGGATAACATCGAAGCATGACCAATATGTAACCAAACATAAACAAACAATGCATGTACAATATGTAACAATATGTAAGCAAGTGTGCAATAACAATATACAAGCATGAACAACAAGAAACCATCCATAAACTCATGACAACATGTTGAAAAGAACACTATTGACACTTCCATGGCTACACCAATTCCACCATGCCCAAAACAACACGTATGAAACAAGCACATATAGACCACAAGCATACTAAACACATACGCAACCAACATAAATGCAAGATCAACACACTACCTATCTAGTCTAAGGGTTGAACCATGCTCTAATACCACTTTGTGGTATTAGATATGAACTAAAGAGAATGGGAACTAGACATCACTCAAAGAGAACGAAAACCATACACCACCCAAGGAGGGCACAACCATGCTCTGATACCGCTTTGTAACACCCTCATCCCACATCTACCCAAGTAACCATCCAACCAAGGTAAATATGCGACGAGAGGCAAGTATAATGAGATTCAACTTCCTAGGTGACCTTCAGGAAGTGGAACCGACAAAAAAACATCAAAATACCTTGTACAATATCAACAACACCCCTAGGAGGCAACCTAACCCTTCAGGTCTCTTATCCCCGCGTCACACTGACATTTTGAACCTTTTGAGCCATAGACACATTCATAAGATTGCATGCATGCGGCCAAGAGGCTATAGCCCCAGGAATGACATTGCATGTCTGTGGGTAGGGCCCCAAATTCTCAGTTTTGTGTCTGCAACTCTGGGGTTTGAGGCAACTTTTTAGGCCTAGAGCCCTGGTCATTGCCCATAACTTCTCAAAAACTTAGGGGATGATAAATAATATTAGAAAAATGATACAAAATCAATCACATCAACAAGAACTCATTTGGACCCCTCCTAGCCATGACATGTATTTTTTCAAACATGTCACAAACATTGAATCTATAGGTGTAAACAACAGATTTAAGCACATGGGTCTCATTTCTCCCTTACATCATTAGCTGCAATACAATCTATTTGACCATATATACATTTTGAATTAATTTGCAAGAAAAAACATGGAGAGATCCTTACATCATCACTGATAAAATACATTCTTATAACCATCACAATAACAATAGAAATACCATGGATACAACAGCAATATAATCCACATAATAACCAGTAATTTTGCATACCAAATACCAAAGGAATGATCTCTTCATTACTGAATGTAAAAACCAACTGGAGATGGTACTTCCATGTTGAACCACCCGAACATAGATTAGTTGAGCCAAGTATTACTTCAACCAATCACCCCCATGCCTTATTCCAAGCATGAATGTGGGACTCATAACCAACCGAAAAGAACCAAACAAGCATGAATGTTATCAGATTTATCTACCTACATCATGAGTAATTTGAGTGCCTCCTAGTCTCTCAGGATTTACCATAATCCATAGTCTGAATCAGGGATCACTAAGCCCTAAACCAAGACATACTCTTTAGGCTTTATCGTACATCCCATCCCTGGACTACTAGGTCCAATGGAGAGCAATACATGTCTCAGGCTTTACCGCAATCCATCCTGGATCACTAGGCGCTAGATCGAGGAAAAACACATCTAGTATTTACCATATATCCCGCCATTCACACGTTGAGAATTCCTAGGCCCATTGAGGCACACAATCTTGGCTTTATCGCAACCCACAGTCCGGTTCAGGGGTTACCAGGCTAGTGGCTTTACCGTGATCCATAGGCTGGTTCAGGGATCAACCGACCATGTGTTTTTCATTTTGGAGATCCACCTCACTCATATTTGTATCTATAATCTTAAAATCAAACCCTGATAGGCTACTGATCAAGAAGACTCTGAGTAACTATTTCAAACTAGACTTTTAGTTGAGGCTTAGCCTCGTCAACTTGAGAGGGCTCTCTCGACAGGTTTATGATTTTCAAATAAGGATTAGATGGTTAACTGTATGAGTAAAATCGATAAAAATCGATAATTGGTTGTATTTCTAATCATCAAACATCTATTGGGCTTATGGATTCAAGTGTGTTTTCACAAAACATGAGTATCAGCTTCATATGGAAGTCAGGGCATTTCAGGGTTTAGATGCATCAACAGAACAGTAGGACAGAAAATAAACATAGCTCATGAAAATATGAAGGAAGTTAGAGCACCTTCAGTGAATTCTAAGTAACATACATTCATGCCACTGCAGGTAATTGAAAGAGGAAAACCATCAGAATATCAAACATCAATAACCCTTTCTAAATCTTGAGTGATGAAACCAATATCTCTGTATTAATATAAAAACATAGTTTCTGCTACAACAAAACAATATTCTTGTTAATGAAAATAGCCAACCCTATGCAATTCGACTTCTTGTCTCGTATAGTCATATTACATTCTTGGATTCTCTCCAACCACTTGAGAAAAATTCGAATTTGCTAGCTTGACACCTATCAACTGCTAAAACAAACTTTTAATTACATTTGACAGTTAAACTGTCTGTTCTAGAGTCCTAATACAACTAGGATTAAAATTCTTTATTATAACTTAACAACCTTATCTAAACATTAAATCTTCTATCTGACAGTTTCTCCTCCTAAACTTCGACCTTGATGATGTCCATCTCCTTGCTGTTAGACTGTATTGATTTGCCTCTTATCTACCCTAAAAGATAGGAACATGCTCCCTGCAAAATAGATATAGTGCTTCATTTATGTTTCTTCAAACCATTTGCTGACCAAATTGGGCTAAAAAACATGTGGCAATGTCTTATTAAACTCATGTGACTTCGCCCTTCCAGCTGTGCCCAAGCCAAACTTTTTGAAGGAGTGCCAAAACTGTTAACATTGTTGCGCTATGAAACTGTCTGTTGTTTTCGTAGCACAGAACTTTAACTTTGAAAACTTCACTTGGAACCTTCATTTTTCTGTGTTTTGCCATTGGATCTTCACTTGTTATCTTTCTACATTCTTCAGCAGCATCAAGGTTTAAAAAAAAAATCCTTTTCACCCTTTGAAACCTTGCAAAATTGTTCAAACTGCATCCTACAACAATTTCGTAGCATGCTACGAAACTGCTGTGCATGACACCTACAACGGTTTTGTAGCGCGCTACGAAACTGCTGTGTCTATATTTTCACAGATTTTTCCTAAATTTTAAGTTTCAAACCTTTACTGTCGTCCTTCCAGTTATATATAAGCTCTCATAATCAACAAAAATCAACTCTGAACTGCTTTCAAAAATGAAATCTTTCCACATAACCCCAAAAATGTGTTAGGAGATGTCACTTACTGTTTACACTCATTTTTGTTGTGGTTGATTTTCAGGCTTTGCTAGTTGCATTTCAAGATCTTCAACCTGACTTTTAAGCCTTCTATTATTAGCTCTTAGTTTGGTATTAACCATCCTTATGAACTTTGCTTCCTTGATTGCAGGGACAATCCATATGTAGAATTTATCCTTACTACTGATTTACTCAATGTTTGAAACCTTTTCTAGCTCCCACATACCTTTCAACCTCTCAAAGTTTGACCTTTCTACAACATGCATTCTCACATTCTTCTTCAATTTATCAATTTAAATGTTTGCAAGTCTCATTTTATCTTTAACCTCCTCATAACTACTCTTTTCTCTCTGAGTATTAAAAACTCTGTTTCTGTCTTCTTCAAGCATTAGAAATGACATATTTATGGATTCTTCAAAAACATTTGCATCCTCACCTCCTGTTTGGTCTATCTCCATGTCTAGCTGCTGCAATTTCTTAGACTGCCTAGTCAAGGGTTTTCTAGGCTTAAAGACAAAATTTGACACTTCATCCTCAAAATCTAATTTTTTGGATGTTCTCAATTTCTTTGATTTGCCACCTGTATCTAGTTTGATGAAATCTGCTTGAACCAAGGGAGACTCTTCAATGTCAATATCTTGTAATATATCATTTAAGTCACCTATTAATTCCAAGTTTTCATTTGTGACCACAACCTTACCCTTCTCGTTTGACCTTTGACTCCTAGTCAACTTCTTCTGAGTTGTTTTACTAGTCAAGGGTTTTCTAGGCTTAAAGACAAAATTTGACACTTCATCCTCAAAATCTAATTTTTTGGATGTTCTCAATTTCTTTGATTTGCCACCTGTATCTAGTTTGATGAAATCTGCTTGAACCAAGGGAGACTCTTCAATGTCAATATCTTGTAATATATCATTTAAGTCACCTATTAATTCCAAGTTTTCATTTGTGACCACAACCTTACCCTTCTCGTTTGACCTTTGACTCCTAGTCAACTTCTTCTGAGTTGTTTTACTAGTTGACTGTTCCTGAATTGTCTCTTTGACATGAGTTCTCTTCTTCTATGCGGATTGATGAGTCCTTTGGATATTCAATGATGTGTTTATCATTGGTTCCTTAACTTGTTTCTGGGGCTTAAACTTGACAAACCTCCTTGATTTTGTTTCTGCAGGTTTAGTAGTCTTTGATGGAGATGTTTCTCTAACTTGAGGGCTAGCACCTGTTCTTTCAACCCCTATTGCACTAAAAAAGAGAAATGCAGACCATTCTCTATTCACTTTCTAAAGCTAATGCAAAACTATTAACTTGATTAAACCATGATGAAATAATGAGGTTTCACATGCCTGAGTTTTCATTTGTACTTTCTCTGCCATCTTGGCCAGACTTCGAAATAGAAAGAAAGGTAAGTATAGAGAGATTATTCCTGTGAAATGAAATAAGAGTTTGAAGTGGTAAGTGTACACCTTGTGGTATCTCCCTTTGTAGGTGAAGTACCTTTGGATGTTGTAGAGCAGATTGGCAAATGCATCCTTGAAATAAATTTTTGGCACAAATTTGTTCAAATCAGTATCCATAAACTTTGGTTTCAAAAATATTTTGCAGGGTTGCATTTCAAACCTAAAATTCTTGAACCATCTATCTTTCCCCCTTCGAATTTCTGTGACTGCTGATATAACTTCAAGAGAAATTGGTAAATTGAGAAAACCAACCTTTGTGTTTGACCCTGTGAAGTTAATAGCAAACTCTTTGGTAACCTGATTATGCCCTCCTTGAAGCTTTTCGCAGAACCTCCAGCACCCTACCTTCTTGAAGGCTTATTCAACAGATTTATCTCTTGTGAGAGCTTCTAAATGTTCAGGTTCTGTCCTTAGACAGCGACCAGACCTGTGATTTCTCTTTTCTTCTGTCATATTCCTCCTGAAAACCCTATGTCTTCAGCTCCTTTTTGGATGAACTGGCTCGCTTGAAAATTTGGTTAAGCCTCGCCTTATTAGAAACCTTGCTTCAGCCAACAATTATTTTCAAAGTCACTTGATTAGCAAGTATTGAAACTGCTGACATAACATCAATTTGGTTCAGCCTCGCTTGATTGAAATTCTGCCTCGCTTGATCGAAATTTTGCCTTGCTTGAAAACTTAAGGAAATCTCTGGTTTCTTATCATGAGCTTCTCTTTCAAAAAATAGATATACATGCAGTGTTTTCTTTGCATGAGACAAAATCGATGATAACCAACCCTTTTTCAAATTTGAAAAGGACCAATGACAAATGACCCCTAACAAAGCTCATAATGATCTCATAATTTCTTTGGATGGTTGCATGCGTGAGGGAGGATTCGTGGAATGACACCTAATCATGAAAATTTAACCCAAAATTGATGGATGTGATAGCTAAACCGAAAAATTTCAATCCCCGATTTCGTAGCACTGGTAATGTGGGATTTCGCGCTACGAAAAGACCAGCATTTTCCTAGCGTATGTTAGACTCAGTCTTGTCAGTCCTCTGTCAGAGTCAAATTCACCAAAGTTCATTTCTCGTCATTTGCAGTCATTAAATGCCATTTTGGTCAAAAGGGGTCATTTTAAATTCCTGAGTCCAGGGTTTTGTCTTCAGAAGTGTGAAATAACGCCCGCAGGCCATGAGGAGGTTTTCCATATGTTTTCAGTTCAAAATTTCATCATTAAAGATGCTTGAGGGTATTTCTTCTTCAAAACTCTGTTTTGAAGAAGAAATCATTAAATTTGTTTTCAATATGTAATTATTTAAAATTTTCTAGTTGAAGATGTTCACATGCAGCCTCTCCTGGTTTTTGCTGAAGCCCACCGCCAATCATCCCTGCAAGCTGACAAAGCAAGTTCATTTCAGCCAAATTCAAATGGAGACAAGAGGTATGTGAAAGTGCTAAAGCATTATAACATTGAGTTTTTATGAGTGGAATTTCAAAGCCATTTGTACATATATCATTATGATGTTTCAACACTCCATATGCACACTAAAAACATCATTGAGACCAAGGAAATAATGGAGAAAATAGTGGGTGAACGAATTCAGTGTTTGGAAGTTGCAAATGTGTGTGAATATTAGGCGCGGCGCATACAAAGGAGCACGCGGCGCACTGGGAAAATTTTTTCAGTGCATTTTTGTGTGGGCGCGGCGCACCAAACTAGCGCGGCGCACTGGGAGTGCGCGTGACGCGTTGAGCCTTTCAGCCTAAATTCATCACTATTTTATGATTTTTCAATTCAAATTGGCTCTTTCGCCTCCAAGCCTTAGTGGAGGATGGAAAAGTTTCACACTTGACCACAAGCTGGACGATGAAGATGCATTGGTCTTTAAGCTTGTTGAGCGCAAAAGACTTAAGCATCTTGAAGCAGTGTTGGAGTCATGTGGTAATGATCTTGCTTCTGCAATCAAGAGTTTGAATGAGCTCCGATTAGGACGTGAAAGAGATTCAACTCCTTGCAAAAGTGCAACAGATTCAAGCATTGTTTCACATGTTGATCAAACCATAGAAGGAAATACAGATATTGGCATTCCAGTTGAAGAACGGGTTGCTAATGACCATGTGGGAGGGGATGCTGCAGCCATTCCAGTTAATGGTTATGACTGGGTGGACCTTCTTTTGCAAGAGATGCAGAATGCATATGATATAGATGATGCAAGAGTACGTGCTTCGAGAGCATTGGAGGCACTTGAAAAGGCAACAGTTAGTCGCACGGGTTCTATTGCCGAGGACTTGCAAAAGGAAAACATGGTGCTGAGACAACAAGTTGAAGCTCTTTCTCGTGATAATGGCATTCTCAAACGAGCTGTAGCTATACAGCATGAGCGGTAGAAGGAACATGATGAAAGGGCCAGTGAATCACAGAGTCTGAAGCAGATTTTTATCACAGTATCAAGAACAACTAAGGACGTTGTAGGTAAATAATTACACTCTAACACTATACCAGGGGCAATGCATATGCACAGGGTTCCATTAGCACAGATGATGTATACAAGAGTGTAGAAGCTATTCGGGTAGTTACACAAGAACATGGAGGCAAATTTCAAATTCTTTTATTTTTTTTAGCTTTTATTTAAACGGCAAAATGCAAGATGGAAAGTCAAAAGGCCGAGAGCCTAAATTTAAACGAAAGATATCAACCATAAAGCGGAGAAATCGGATTCGATGGCCTATTTTTGGCTTTAGTCACGATTCAAGGAGATTCACGCTACAATTTGCGCCTTATCATTGGTCATTAGAAATGTTCAGCTGGAATAGTGAAATGTTTTCTGTCTTTAGAACAGAGGAATGGTTCTTTTTCTATTTTTCATTATTTTAGTTGAAACAACTCCTTATTCTCATCGATTTGTTATCATACCTCCGAGTCTATATATTGTATTGAGAACCATTTGTAAAGAGGAGAGTTCTGAAAAAACAGTGCGAGAGGTGTGAAGGAAAACTTCACTGTACAGTTTTTGACAGGGATTTAATGAAAAGATACAGCTCTGACTCCTGAGATTATTGTGGTGTGAATTTAGCATTTGTCTTTACTTTTGTTTCATATGTAGCTTGTTATGTTTTACTTTTCATTTCATAATCATTTCCAATTTGAATGTTTCTGAGTGAGAAGGGTAGAATTCAGCTTACTGCTCTGCCCTGGAGAAGTGTTAATGTTTTGTGTTTCTTCCTTTGTCTGAAAAGGATTCATACGTTAATGCCCTTTTCAGCTTCTTAACAGTCATTCCATTCCATATAATTTCAATTTGATGCTTAAGCTCTTGCCTATCTTGCCTCATGAGACAATCTGCGTCTTTCATTTAATTTCCCTGCTCATGTTGTCCTTTGTCCCCATACAGCCCAGAAAACCCAAAAAATTTAAATCAAACATTCCTATCTATTTGCTAGCCTAAAATCATTTCCCATTTTAAGTCATCTCGCACCTTATTGCTCATTTTATCGAGATTGACTGGAGAGAGCCCTCTCCTGTCCTCGTAGGGATAGCTACGAGGCTGAGCTTGGTTTGATGTTGCCTTGAGATTTACCTTATTTCAGCCTAAGGTAGTTTCGAGCGCTAACATAGTGGTGACCATACTGGGGAAGATGGTTTGTTGTTGATGTGACACTCGATTTGTATATTGTTTTGCCCCAGTACGTGTATCAAGTTCAGATCTGATGGTTGATGGTGGACAACGATCAGACATCATAAGGCTGAAATCATTCACCTGGCAACTTCATTCACTGAAAAATCCAGAAATCAATGCTTCATGGTGACTTCACTGCAGGGAGATCAGTAGTTTTAAGATTTTCAAGATGGATCGGATTGCACGAAGATACGCTCCCATGAGCCGTGATCACATTTCAGGTTTTCCGAATAAGATGCCCAAGGTAGTTTGGTCAAGGAATCTGCCTACGTTTAACGATGATGGTAAGAAGGATGCTGCTTTACATCTGGTTAGATTTCACATGCATATTCGCAAGTTGAAGGTGAATTTTCCTGAAGATTTCTTGATGAAGATATTCCTGGCCACTCTGGAAGGTGAAGCCCAATCTTGGTATGAAAATTTTCCGCTGGCCTGTATTTACTGTTTAAAGGATTTTCATGCCTTGTTCATTGAAAGATATCAAGTATCTTATCCATCATTAAATTTAGTTCATGACTGTTGCAAATATGCTTCTACTTTTATTGAAAGCCTTGAGAAATATTATGAAGATCATAATTTCATGGATGATGAGATCATGGAAGCCCTATATGAAAATCCATTTCAGCAGCATAAAGACGATCATGAAAATTTGCAGCAGGATCAAGATTTTAGTGCAGTGGAAGATGAAGGAATTTTTCATCTTGACAGTCAACAGGAATTACATGAAATGGATCAGCAGTATGAGGAAAATCTGTATACTCCTTCACTTGAAATCAATGAAGACAATCACTGTTTGAGCAAAAGAAAACAAAAGGTATTATATCCTCTATCTGAAGATGAGATCAATCAACTCTTGAAAGGTCATGTTCCAGCTCAAGTTAACGCAGATCTGCAATGTGCACATGGTCCAGAAGGTGATGGTGGACCTTCTTCCTTTTCTGAAAAGGATGACAGTCCTGTAAGAAGCTTTATAGATCAACAGGTTGAAGATCATATGACTGAAAGTGATGAAAGAGAAGAGCTTGTTTCAGATCTGCCCACAGAAGAAGACAGCATGCAGGGAAGTCAGGTTTCAGTTGCAGATTGTGATAATGACTAGTCAGCTATTTCATATCTACATTCAGATTGTGATGACCAAGCATATCTTGTGCTGAAACCCATCAAGGAGAACTTTTCTGTTGAGTTCATCTGGAATGCAGAAGACACAGTTATGGATCCAAATGTTTTCAGTTCATTAGATCAGAGTCTTCATAAAGAGGTAATCCAGTCAGTTAATGAAAAAGTTTCTCTTGATGAAGTTATGGTAGATGATAGAAATGATAGTGTTGAGCATCAAGAATCAACTGAAGTTTCTTTCCTTATGATTGATGAATATAATGATAATATGGCTGTCATGTCATATGAAGATGACCTACAATATATTCAGGCTACAGGAGATCAGAACATTCAGGATTCCCTTTCAGTTTCTTCTTCATATGTTTCATGTGTTGAAATGTTTTTACAAAAGGAGATCTGCTCATCTACCTGTTCAGAGTTTTTTGAAGCCCAGGAACATATTGTTACTGAAGTATATGATGAAGGAAGAGTAGAATTAGAAGTAAAGGACACCTTGTTTCTTTAGCAGGAAGAAAATATTCATGTTTTTCAGGATCCAATGGCAGATTTGTTGCAGTCAGCTGTGAAAGTGTTTATTGCAGTGTTCAGTGATGAAGGAGATCATGGTCAACTATGTTTTTGGATGCCCAGTTATCAGTTTGTATTGTTGACCATGAGATCTGATTGGGAGAATCAATCAAGAAGGCATCTGCTTGATTGGTTACATTGGCATTTTGATATAGTTTGATGGTATATTGTCTTGTAAGAAACACATGCGGTTATGTACTCCATCAAGTTTTAAGTTTTAAGTTCAGGTCTTAGCCATTCTGAGTTAGTTTTCTAGAGTCAAGTTTTTTCTGTCATTTCAGTTTGCATCGAGTTAGTTTGAGTCGAATTTCCAGTCAATAAATTAGCTGTGTCGATTTCTTGAAATAATGACTCCATAGCCCAATGAATGGAGGCACTGTCTGCTCTCCCAAAGATCTGCAGTTCTTGGCACCTCCAAGAAGCGGCAGCTGCCATCCCCATTGGAGCCAATGTTAGACTCAATCTTGTCAGTCCTCTGTCAGAGTCAAATTCACCAAAGTTCATTTCTCGTCATTTGCAGTCATTAAATGCCATTTTGGTCAAAATGGGTCATTTTAAATTCCTGAGTCCAGGGTTTTGTCTTCAGAAGTGTGAAATAATGCCCGCAGGCCATGAGGAGGTTTTCCATATGTTTTCAGTTCAAAATTTCATCATTAAAGATGCTTGAGGGTATTTCTTCTTCAAAACTCTGTTTTGAAGAAGAAATCATTAAATTTGTTTTCAATATGTAATTATTTAAAATTTTCCAATTGAAGATGTTCACATGCAGCCTCTCCTGGTTTTTGCTGAAGCACACCGCCAATCATCCCTGCAAGCTGACAAAGCAAGTTCATTTCAGCCAAAGTCAAATGGAGACAAGAGATATGTGAAAGTGCTAAAGCATTATAACATTGAGTTTTTATGAGTGGAATTTCAAAGCCTTTTGTACATATATCATTATGATGTTTAAACACTCCATATGCAAACTAAAAACATGATTGAGACCAAGGAAATAATGGAGAAAACAGTGGGTGAATGAATTCAGTGTTTGGAAGCTGCAAATGTGTGTGAAGATTAGGCGCGGCGCATACAAAGGAGCGCGCGGTGCATAGAATGCGCGCGGCGCACTGGGCAAATTTTTACAGTGCATTTTTGTGTGGGCACGGCCTCTAAGCAACATAAGTCTGCTGAGTCTGCTTGATGCGTGGGCCTTTGGCTTAAATTCATCAGCGTTTTGTATTTTTCAATTCAGGCAAATACTCGCCTCAAGCCTTAGTGGAGGATGGAAGAGTTCATACATCGACCACAAACTAGACAATGAAGATGCATTGATGTAAACATTGAGCCCAGACAGCATCTTGGGCGGAAAGCTGATGTTGAGTCCATGTGGCAATAGATGCGCCTTTATAATCAAGAGTTTGAATGAGCTCAGATGAGGACGTGAAAGAATTAGCTCCTTACAAAGAGATACAACGATTCAAAGCATTATTTCCTTATTGATCAAACCCACGGAAAATCTGAAGTATTGGCATTCTCATTGAAGTAGCAGGTTAACTGCTGACCATGTGGGAGCATTCTTTTTGCAGCCTTCCATTTAATGGTTACGTGGGTGGGCTTCTTTTAAGAGATGCGGGGTACATACGATATAGATAAATCGAGAGTACGTGCTTCGAGAGCATTAGAGGCATTTGAAAAGGCAATAGTTAGTCACACGGGTTCTATTGCCGAGGACTTGCAAAAGTAAAACATGGTGCTGAGACAACAAGTCGAAGCTCTTTCTCGTGATAATGGCATTCTCAAACGAGCTATAGCTATAAAGGATGAGCGGCAGAAGGAACATGATGAAAGGGCCAGTGAATCACAGAATCTGAAGTAGATTTTACCACAGTATCGAGAACAACTAAGGACATTGCAGGTAAATAATTACGCTCTAATACTACACCAGGGGCAATGCATATGCACAGGGTGCCATTAGCACAGATGATGTATACAAGAGTGTAGAAGCTATTCGAGTAGTTACACAAGAACATGGAGGAAAAATTCAAATTCTTTTATTTTTTAGCTTTTATTTAAACGACAAAATGTAAGATGGAAAGTCAAAAGGCCGAGAGCCTAAATTTAAACGAAAAATATCAACCATAAAGCAGAGAAATCGGATTCAATGGCCTATTTTTGGCTTTAGTCACGATTCAAGGAGATTCACGCTACAATTTGCGCCTTATCATTGGTCATTAGAAATGTTCAGCTGGAATAGTGAAATGTTTTCTGTCTTTAGAACATAGGAATGGTTCTTTTTCTATTTTTCATTATTTTAGTTGAAACAACTCCTTATTCTCATCAATTTGTTATCATACCTCTGAGTCTATATATTGTATTGAGAACCATTTGTAAAGAGGAGAGTTCTAAAAAAACAGTGGGAGAGGTGTGAAGGAAAACTTCACTGTACAGTTTTTGACAGGGATTTAATGAAAAGATACAGCTCTGACTCCTGAGATTCTTGTGGTGTGAATTTAGCATTTGTCTTTACTTTTGTTTCATATGTAGCTTGTTATGTTTTACTTTTCATTTCATAATCATTTCCAATTTGAATGTTTCTGAGTGAGAAGGGTAGAATTCATCTTACTGCTCTGCCCTGGAGAAGCGTTCATGTTTTGTGTTTCTTCCTCTGTCTGAAAAGGATTCATACGTTAATGCCCTTTTCAGCTTCTTAACAGTCATTCCATTCCATATAATTTCAATTTGATGCTTAAGCTCTTGCCTATCTTGCCTCATGAGACAATCTGCGTCTTTCATTTAATTTCCCTGCTCATGTTGTCCTTTGTCCCCATACAGCCCAGAAAACCCAAAAAATTTAAATCAAACATTCCTATCTATTTACTAGCCTAAAATCAGTTCCCATTTTAAGTCATCTCGCACCTTATTGCTCATTTTATCGAGATTGACTGGAGAGAGCCCTCTCCTGTCCTCGTAGGGCTAGCTACGAGGCTGAGCTTGGTTTGATGTTGCCTTGAGATTTACCTTATTTCAGCCTAAGGTAGTTTCGAGCGCTAACAACGTAGAAGTAGTTTTTTACACTGAGTGCGCTACGAAAACGTGGTTTCGTGGCTTATTCAAAAAAAAACTTAAAATATGGTTTTTAAAACGTGGTATGAGACTTCTGAAGAGTAAAGCAAGGTTTATGAACTTTATTTGGTGATGAAATGAGACTTGTAACCTATGGCTTAGACCATATAAAACATAAAAATGACTCAAACCCTATCTAATACCATGACTTAGGAGCAAGTATAAACTGACCAAGTTTAGAAAATTTTAATAGTGATAACATTATCCATCCCCGAATCAAGCTCAACCAAGGTATGAGAACTCCACAATACCATGTATATCTTGAAATGAAAAGGCTAGGCTGATAACATTGTCACACCAGGAAAATTCTATGCCAAGGCAGAAAATAGCCACACGCAATACCATGCATTCTAGATCTAGCAAAAAAAACACACATGCAAATTGATACCTACCAATAATCTTGTTGTAGTTGCTTGATTCCTGCTCCTCCTTGCTTCCTTCCTCCTTCTTCCTGCTTTCTTTCCTTTCTTGGTCCAATGCCAATATGCTCCAAGAAACTCTAATCGTCTGTGGTACTATACAACACCCCCCCATTTATTACTAAAATAAATATGGGCCCTTTAAAAATAAATAGAAATTTATAAGCATTATTTCGTTTTAAAACTTTAGGAATAAAGGCTTTTCCTTTCCACTTTGATTTCAAAGTGCTTATCGCAAATTGCATAACTTATAAAACAACAAAGTTAAAACACATACAAGATTTGCGATCTGCGATATGCGCTCCAACCTTTTTTAAGTATATAAAATCCCCGTTGAAAAGATTAAAAGGCCCTTTTTAAAGACAAATCACATCACGCCTTCTTTAAAGAACAAAATTATAACATTCCGGAAAAGTTACGATGAGTTGGACGTAATAAAACAATAACGAAGCATTCATAAAATCTGACAAAGCACAAACATTATTTGTACCTTTAGCGCACTTAAAATTTTGCAAAGTTCAACCAAATCAAAAGTTATTTTCACCGCAATAAAATGTGATGTGCAATTTGCATAGATCGCATTTTGCGTCTCAAAATCGGTGGAAACATATGATATCGTTATTTTCTAAAAACTGCGATCTGCAACATTTCCTTTATTATTCAAACAAATCAATATGTTATGAGATCTAATGATTGAGATCACTAGATTAGACATATTGCGTAAGGTATGAGATAGATTTGATAAATGATTAAAGGTTATTAAAAGGCATTCGATGGGTACAAGGCTCGAAAAACTGATAGCTAACTTGAAGCATGTTTTAAATTTAAAAGAACTTGATTTTGATTTACATTCATTCTCTGTCCTTGTATCTCTTCATATCAAATCTGAATTTTCTTGTTTTCTGCCTGAATTCAAGAAAATTCCTAAGGAAATGATATCAACAGGAATGTCAAAGAAAGGCAAGGAATTTGCACAAGCATCCGCTAAAGAATCTGCAGACATGCCTCCATTGTTCTCAGACACAACGTGTAACAAATATTGTGGAAATTATTCATGGGAGATCATGTACAATCTATTCGAGGGAGAAGAACCAAGAGAATTGGAGAAGACAGTAGCAACAGATGAATCAATTTCATCAGACCCATCTTCTTTGAAGTTGCGTGTTCGTTTCTCCATAGGGTGGCGGCAAGGTCGAAAATTTTTACCATACACTGATATGGTGAAATGGGCTGTTGATAACCTTAACATAAGAGATAGAGCATTCAAAAATTATAATCTTGAGACCAGTGGTTCATTTACCGCAGAAGACTTATGGACAATGTATCATTTACCTTTGCCTCAAAAGATTTATGATAAAGCATTCCTACAAAGCTATACCAAAAAGAATACATACCTCATGAAAGTGATAAAGGGATGTAAAGAATGCCAGGGAAAGCTGAAGCGGGATAAATTTGGTACGTAAACGATAGCACAACTACCCTCCCCTTACTATTATGTTGCAAGAATGTTATGTAGACTATTTTCTAAACCTGATTCCACTAGATTTTCCTTATTTTGGGTCCCTTTAATTGACGCAATCGTAAATTATTTCATTGTGAATTGGGAAAATGCATTTATGATAACTCGAATAAAAACATTTTGGACTATAGAGTAAACAGATCCCATTCCACTAAAACCATACCTCCCTTCTATATGAGTGCGTACATTATGGACGCAATATGTTTTTGTTCTAGCTTTCCTATTATGGGATGGAAGTGGACAAGCCAGGACTCCAACCCGATTCATATATACCATAAAGCCCTTTGCGAATCAAAGTTTCATTTGCATTTCTATAAAATTTGTAATGGAGTTATGGTGCCAATCCATCAAATCATCTTTAATGAAAAATCTCCTAGGATGTCAAAGGAAGCCAACATAGATATTATACTTGTAGCTAAATGGTTCGCTAAGGAATTTTTTACCTATATCATATTTTTTGGAAGTTTTTCTTCCCCCCATGTCTTACCTTACTATGTTCCTGACAAGCTCCTAGCTAGGGAAATTGCCTATAAAATTCTAGTAAGCGGTGTGACCAAAAAACTCAAAGATGCCAAGAAGGCAATTTGGCCTACTTTCCCTTTACTGTGTGGCACTTTTTCCCTTTTCGACATTGGTCATGCAGCTAAAAATATTTCAAGTATCACTTCATTAAATCTAGCTCTAATGCCAAAGATACTATATGATCCTAGTGGTGTGGTTAAGAATTTTACCACTGATATTAAAATTAAACCTTTATTGAATGACAAAGATATGTTTGATGATTTCTTTGAAGGTGTAGATAAGTTGACAGATGTATTGAAAATTGCATCTAATCAGCTCAGTAAAATAGACTTTGAGGCTTTTCAAGCATATAGAAGCAACAGGCTAGAAACAATCCCTTTGGACTTGTTATTTATTGAAGATGTCAACATACAAAATCCCAATATTATTCTGGATAATGAGTCTAAAGATATGTCAGAAGATTAATCTCAAGAGAAATCAAATCACGATTCAGAGCAATCACAATAGCAATCTCAGAGTTCAGACCATTCAGACAATGAGCTAGAAAGTAGAAATGAATTTTCCTGAGATAATAATTGAAAAGGTGATTAAAGGAATTGAGATGCAGATTGAAGAAGAAAATGGTGGAGCTGAATCATCTTCTAAATAATTTTAGCATATTTAGAATACAACTGAGCAAATGGTTAAACCTCAAGCAAAGGATTGAAAGATAGAATGGGAAAATTTTTCTAAAGCAAACACCACCACCGAAGCCTAATGCTGAAGGATCAACAAGTTTTCAAACGCCTGTACAAACCTAGAATTTAGTGGAAACTGCAATGCCACTACAACAGGTACCAGAAGTTCATGATTAAGAGATCATACCAGCATAACCTACACAAAAAAATGTTTTAAATATTGAAGAGATACCTCCACTTGATATTTTCTACAACCCGAATCATAAGGTTGTAGTTAAAAGAATAAAGAGAAGAAGAATTGACGAATTAGTTTCAAATATTAATGATGAATCTGTAGATGTTATATGGAAAGACCCTTTGGCTGATCCTACAAAAAATTTGACTAAGTTATCATAGTTCACTGGAGCATATGCAACTGATACCATTGACAAAGCTACAAAAGTATAACTTCTACTTAAGAAAAAAGAAGACAAAGTTCAAGAATTGGAAAAAAAA
Source organism: Pinus albicaulis (assembly GCA_034641835.2). Classification (NCBI taxonomy): domain Eukaryota; kingdom Viridiplantae; phylum Streptophyta; class Pinopsida; order Pinales; family Pinaceae; genus Pinus; species Pinus albicaulis. Next base: position 1,676,433,080 of record CM076580.1, read on the forward strand.
AATAGTACAGGAAAGGCTTAACAAGTAAGAAAATCGAGATGAAGATGTCGCAATTCCAAAAGGACTTTGAAAGAATGAGGTTACAACACCAAGTACAAATTACAGAGAAAGAAACACAACTTGAAGCAGTAGTGGAAAAATTGAGAAGTCAACCGCAAATAGAGAAATGTTTAAAGAAGCACTGGAAATGAATGCAAAGTTAAAGCAGCAATAGGAAACCTTTTGCCAACAAATTTCAATCACCAGTTCATATTGTGATACAAGCAATATTCTGACCCAAAAAGTGGCTAACAGGAGGCTAGAGTGTGAAAAAGTTGAAAAGAAGGTTACCGAGTTCATTCAATGAAAAGAGTCTAAAGTAGGAAAGAAAGCTGATCTCCCGAAGATTGAGAAGCTTCACAAAGAGATTTTACTTAAAGATTGGGAAATGCATCTAGCAAAGGCAAAGAAGGAAATGACAAAGGCATCAAATCGAACAAATGAAATCATTGAATCTTTTAATGGATAGCTTCTGAAAGATGAAATTATCAAGGAATACACAGCTGAAATACTCCCATAGGTTAAACTATTAGAAGCACAGTGGAAGGATAACACATAGATACAGGTGGAAACTATTAAAAATATAACTAAGTTTGATAAGGAAAATTACAGGATTTTTCTGATCAAACCATATCATCAGTGCCTAACTCTACAATCATTAATTGATTCTACTAAGAAAGCGTTTCCAACACTTTCAAACGTAGTGTTTAAAGGCCAGATCAGATCTGGGATTACATAGCCAACTCAGCTAAAGCCAATGGTAGATATTTGCTACCTGAGAGATATGATGGGAAAAGAAGATCATGCCACATAATCATGTTCTTATTTTTATTCGTAGATTGTAGTTTAAGTTAATTATTTTGAGGAAGGTTGTTTGAAACCTCCTCGAATTTATGAAATATTCTATTTTAGACATATTTAGTGTAGTATTTAAACCCTTCTCATGCATTTAGAGAAGGGTCCAGAAATTTGTCAAAAACATTTGGAAAAAATGCACTTTTATAAGTTTGTGAATGCCTTGATGAATTAATGGAACAAATTCTGTTATCTTTTGACATTGAAGTTGTTTAACTGAAGGTGCACTATTGTACTCATTGAATTGCTTTAACATGAAGAGTAGCAGAAAACTACTGTCAGTTTGAATGAGTAGAACCTCGTATATGGTATTTCTACATTTTATTTTTTCTTCTTGAATTGACAATCATCTTTTATCTGTATTATATATAGAAAATTGTTTTCATAGATGAATGTTAAATGCACTTTTGTACTAATATTTATTTATGGTGACTTATCTCATATATGATACAACTTATGAATGCAATATATATCCAAATTTTTTTTTTATTAAACTATTTTTTTGAAAGAATTATTTTCACATAATTTTCATCTCTTTCAACTTTTGAATAATCTTCATTATCAATTGTTGAAAGATATTTTTCTAGATCACATTAGAGAATGAATACTACTGGGTATATAGTAGAATATATATTAATTATATGCATTGAGTAGATTAATATCATTCATCCATTCACACGTTATAAGCAAACACACCCTCATAAATCCTTATTGGGAAATTGGTCCCTTTATCCCCAGTCGAAGCCAGTACAACAAACGGAAAATAACTTGCTCTAAGGTCTGGACCGAGTGGTTTTCCCCCATGTTGTTGCAACGAAATTCCAAGGCTTCAACAATGTCCAAGAGTGAGTGTGTGTGTGAGAGAGAGAGAGAGAGACTAATGAGAGAGCCATAAATGTGAGCAAAAAAACTTGCCAACTGATCCTTCAATAAAATGAGATTCAACCTCCTAGGTGACCTTCAGGAAGTGGAACCGACATAAAAACATCAAAATACCTTGTACAGTATCAACAACACCCCTAGGAGGCAACCCAACCCTTCAGGTCTCTTACCCCTAGGTCACACTGAAATTTTGAATCTGTTTATCGATAGCCACAGGAATAAGACTGCATGCATGCGGCCAAGAGGCTATAGCCCTAGGAATAACACTGCATGTCTACGCCTAGGGCCCCAAATGCCCAGTTTTGTGTTTGAAACTCCGGGATTTGAGCCACCTTTTTAGATCTAGAGCCCCGGTCACTACCCAGAACTTCATGGAAACTTAGGGGATGATAAACACCATTAGAACAATGATACATAAGCAATCACATCAACAAGAAATCATTTGGACCCCTTCGTAGCCATGACATGCATTTTTTCAAACATGTCACAAACATTGAATCTATAGGTGTAAACAATAAATTTAAGCACAAGGGTCTCATTTCTCCCTTACATCATTAGTTGCAATACATTCTATTTGACAATAGATACATTTTGAATTCATTTACAAGTAAAAACATGGATAGATCCATACATCATCACTGATAAAATACATGCTTATAAGAAACATAATAACAACATAAACACAATGGATACAACAACAATATAATCCACATAATAACCTGTACATTTGCATACCGAATACCAAAGGAATGAGCTCTTCATTACTGAATGTAAAAAACAACCAGAGATGGTACTTCCACGTTCCACCCGACCATAGATTAACTGAGTCAAATCTTACTTCAACCAATCACCCCCATGCCGTATTCCAAGCATGAATGTGGGTCCCATAACCAACTAAAAAGAACCAAACAAGCATGAATGCTATCGGATTTCTTCGCCTACACTGTGAGGAATTTGAGCACCTCATAGTCTCTCAAAATTTACCATAATCTACAGTCTGAATAAGGGATCACTAGGCCCTAAACCAAGACATACTCTCCACACTTTACTGTACATCCCATCCCGGGACTACCAAGCCCAATGTAGAGAAATCCACGTCTCAGGCTTTACTACAATCCATCCCGGATCACTGGGCCCTAAACCGAGGAAAGCCACCTCTAGGATTTATCGTATATTTCGTCATTCATAGGCCCATCGAGGCACACAATCCTGGATTTACTGCAACCCATAGTTTGGTTCAAAGGTTACTAGGCCAGTGGCTTTACAGTGATCCACAGTCTGGTTCATGGATCACTAGACCATGTGTTTTTCATTTTGGAGATCCACCTCACTCAACTTTGAATCCATCCATGAATCCAACTCAACCAAGGTATGAGAACTCCACAACACCATGGCTATCTTGAAATGACAAGGCTAGGTTGATAACACTGTCACACCTGGAAAAAGCCATGCCAAGATAGAAAAAAACCACACACAATACCATGCATTCTATATATAGCAAGGAAAACACACATGAAAATTTATATCTGCCAATAATCCTCTTGTAGTTGCTTGATTCCTGCTCCTCCTTCTTCTTGCTTTCTTGGATTTCTTGGTCCAATGCCAAGATGCTCCAAGAAACACTAAGTGTCCAAGAGTGTGCATGAGAGAGAGAGAGAGAGAGAGAGAGAGAGAGAGAGAGAGAATAATGAGAGAGCCACAAATTTGAGCAAAAAAACTTTCCAACTGATCTTCAGAAGACCTTTTATCAATGAGGCCTCTATTTTCTTCATTTTCCATTATTTTCCTTCAATTTCCTCCTCACATGCAACCTGTGACCTTTCATCTCCCTTTTCTCCTAATTTCCTTTATTTTCATAAATAAAATGCCAATTTATGCCACTTTGCCTTTCTAAATCCTTTTCCATTTCCTTTTCCAATTTCCTTAGCCATAATAAACCGAAATCAACACTCGCTAGGATGTTTTTCCCAGCATTCAACTTGGAATTAGTGTCCCATCACTGTGGTTATTATTTTTAACTTTTGTTATATGGAATTTTCACCAAGGATGTTACATTTACGCAAGCTTGAATGAATAATTTTAGAATAGAATATGTTGGCAGGTGCGATAATTAAAGTTGGACACAAATTTTCGACTATGAAAACACAATATTCTAACACAATGTTCTAGTGGAGATTACTTGAGCACAACCAAATGGAAAATTCTTGCCCAAAGCAAGGGTCGTTTTCATTAAGAATGTGTGGAATACTAAACACACCAAGGAATTAAAAATGACTTCCACTAATTAAATCTAATTGCATATTCAAGGGAAACCATCACTAAAGCTTCAATGTTCTATCTTAAGGTTCACTTTGAGCATAAACAAATGAAAAATTCTCGCCAAAAGGAAAGGGTCATTTTCATTAAGAAGTTGTCAAATAATAAACTCATCGTCCTCCGAGATTTAATGAAATAATTTATTAGAGTCATACAAACAAGTTCAAGACACACAAATATGACATGTATCATAATTATTTTAATGAATTTTTTATAAAAGCACGTGAAATAAATTTATGGAGTATTGTTGGTCAATAATTTGTGTTTATGTCTATGTGTGAGAGGATAAAAAGGTAAGGTCAAGTAAGCATGTACACTCATCTCACAATAAATAAACAATTGTGTTAGTAGAGAACATCACCCCTTTATCGTTGTTGCCATTAGCATAAGTTTCATTGTATATAGGTGCTTATATGTTACTAAAGACCGAATCTCTTAACTATTTTGGGATAACAAGTTTGTAGATAGAGATAAGTTACATTGTAAAAACAATTGAAAGTCACTTCAATGTTAGGTGCATAAGTTTAATGGAAATTCTATGAAAACGTGTGAAAAGAGTACTACACAATGTTGTGAATCAAGGATTACTTTTTTTTTTGGAACAATTTTTGTCATGGAAGGGAGCATAAAGAACCATCAAGAAAGCAACTAAATAATTTGAACCCACTTGCTATAATGGTAGTTGAAAATATTGATATTTAGATGACCATTGTGTTGAGGCCACCACCATAAGGGTTCCTACTCAACACCTTAAATGTGCAAAATGAATTATTGCAAGAACCCATCCACTTACTATAAAGTGTTGTGGTGAGTTTATTGCAACTCGCTTTGGTCACTATCTGGCACACTCCCTATTTCACCAGTAGACTATCCCTTCCCTAAAGATAAGATCAAACTAATAACTTTAATAAGGATCTATTTAAGTTGAAAAATAAATATATAAAATATAATATGTTTTGGTTTTAAAATTATTTTTATAATTCAAAAAATTATTATTTATTTATCCTTGATTAATGTGCTCTCTCAGTTAAACATATTAATGTATTAAGGGTATTGATGGTAGGGCACTCCGTTTTCAACCAACCACATTAGGGAGGGAGTGAGAGGCTCCGAGTTCTTCAACTCACAATCAACTGTAATGGACATGCCCTCACTTAAATGATCCACCAAACACTACCATATGGCATTCAATCAGGAAATATCTCCATGCACGATGGTCGGGTCTTGCGCATTTTACCAACTGCTCTGATGGTATCAATCGACCTTCCGTATATGTAGGTTTTTCCTATCCAAAGAGGAGGGAGCATTGAAATTGTTGCACTTTGGACACTTCAAGATTTGGGGAATGTAGAAATAACTCGAAATTTGCAGCTGCTAATTACTTCAGATTTAAAAATAGACACAAATTTATTTTACTTAATCTGTGAAAGGGAAAACATACAATAGAAACAAAAACAATCATTCAATCACAATGAACACAATATTTTTCTTGGGGAAGCCAACTGGGAAAAAACCGTCCTATGTTTGTATTATATCAGATGAAACAATTGATCTATTACAATGACAAGTTTAATCCTTGAAGATCAACCTTCATTGTAATACTGATATCCTCCTGAGTCTGTTCTAGAAAATAAGAAGCCTTCACTCACTTTACCTGCACTTGCGTTCTTGTTTCCTTACGCAATTCTGAGAAAATTAGCTCATCTGTTACATCCTAACTCTGTACACTAAACAATATACAACAATACATACAAGTATGTCTTTTCCCTCCACTCAACTAGGAAATTCGAATTGCATGCATGGCCAAGACTATTTTTAGTAAATTGACTAGTTAACTAAGAGATGAGTGAGTTAACAATAGTTACAACTACTCAACTGAACTGATATTGAATCTATTCATGAATAGAGCACAAATAATTGAGTTTCAATAACTATAACTCCACTAAATTGATAGATATTAATAATCAGCTCATGCAGAATTGATAGATATTAATAATCAGCTCATGCACAACTCTACTTCTTTCCCACAAACTCAAATTGAATGAATTAACTGAGTGACTTGACCGTGTCACTCTTTCTAACTATAAGTCAAGTCGTCATGCTGGCGTGGAAATTAGAATTTCTCCATTTGACTAAGGCATAAGTCAAATGAAGCATTTTCTTGCTATAATTTAATATGGAAGACCCTAGCCTCAGGCTTATGCTTTCAGCCAAAGCTCATGTCCTGGGTCGTGTAGGGTAATAGCAAGATACAAACTATTGTGGAACTGGAGGAATTGGGCTCTGGTGTTTTGCATGGCTTGGTCGAAAAGAAGGCAACCTCATGTTTTGAGGTTTCCCTCACTCATTACTCTCTAGTTCATAGTGAGTTGTTATTGTTTAGCTTCAAGTATATTGTACTTTTGTGCATGTGGGCACATTTTGTTAAATTGAACTGTAGGTTCTATTTGGACTCTAGTTTATATAACGAGAATAGAGCTAGGTGTTATCACTCAGAAAAAATGAAGCATCATTTGACAAAGTCCCAGAGGTTCATGTGTCAAAGGTAGGGTTATAGGATTCATTTTTCATTACTTGGTTAAGGAAAATTTTCAATTTTTCTTATTTAGCCTATCCTAAGGTCTAAACCCACCCTCATTGAAATCCTCTCATGTCACATCAATCATAATTTTATGATATTTTTCATTTTCCAAGGCTTTAGCACCGAAAGGGTCATTTTAGCCAAGAAACCACACTTTTGTAGTGAAATACACAGAGAAATTGCACTTTTCTCTATGAAAATGCTAATACTTTTGTAGCGAAAATGCCCAAAGATACATTAGGAACGCTATGAAAGTAAGATTTCCTGTCTATCATGTTAAATTAGTTGTTAGGTGTTAGAAAATGATTTGAAAAGGATAAGTTAGATTTCATTTGATTCAGTTAGGTTAATGATCAAGGTACATAGTCAAGGTTGAAGTCATCATCACCATTTTAAGCATGTATGAGTCATCATTATGTTATGAGTGGTCATCGAACTTCAAAATCTTTCCAAATTGAGTCAATTGTCATTCTCTATTCCTTCTTTGCGTGTTATTGAGCTCTGGAGAGTTATTTCTTTAATCCCAAGCTGTGGCTGGTTTTTTCAAAGGATTGAAGATATCACTGATCAAGCGAGGTAGAGAAGACATTATCAAGCAAGGTAGAGAAGACTTCAAAGAACCATGGATGCAAAAAGGAAGACAAATAAAGGTGGTCACTGTCTCAAATATGAGCCATCAGAGATGAACCTGATAAATGAAGACCCAACAGCTGTAGAAGTCTTCAGAAGGACAGGATGTTTATAGTTTTCTTAAAGACTACAAGGATGCCATGTACATTTTTCCAAATAATTTGCCCTAAACTTCAATGGAACAACAACTAAAGTGGGGATGCTAAATCTCACTATTACACCAGAGATCAATGCAGCAGCAACAAGGATTGCAAGAGGACAAGAAAAATGGTTCAAAGGGTTCAAGCTCAACATTGATGAGTGCAAAGAGTTTATCAAGCTAGAAAATAGTGAAGTGGACCTTACAAATTCCATTCTAAGGAGCTACAAGAAGGACAATTTCTCAAAGTTATCGCTTATTATCCATAAATATTTCACTTGTGAAGGAAGATATCATAAAGTCTATTCTTACCACTTCAAGCTTCTCCTACACTTTGTTGGTAAGATATCTCTTGATTTGCCTTTCTATTTACACAGAAGTTCAACAAAAATGGCAGATAAAGTTCAAGCAAAATCTGAGGGAAGTGAAACATCACTTTTTCATCATGGCTTAATAAAATTGCTGGTTTTAGATGAGTTACAAAGACTAGGGAGAGACTGGTCTTCATTTTTGTTTGTTAGTGGTTTTGAAATGGATACCATTACCCCTAAAAGAACTCTAAAACCTAGAGGGATACCATTACCTTTAGTGATAGAACAAAGTGAACCAGTAGGGGCATATCAAACTGAACTAGTCATGACGGAAACATAGCAATTGCAAAGATTTAATACACCCACTGTTCCACCTGCCAAACAAAGGTCAATAATCAACAAACTTGAAAAACAAGAGCCAACTGTGAGTAAAAAAAGTGGCAAAAGGATAACAAGGAGCCAAACAGTGGCTAAAGGAAATTTAGAAGACATACTACGTGCCATTGATACTGAAGAGACTCTTATAGTCTAGCCTGAGGATATAGATGAAGGTGGAAAAAAACTGAAGAAAGCTAAATCAGAAAAGAGGTTAGAATTTGAAGGTGAGGATGCAGGTTTTATGTTTCAGGCTAGGAAGCCTATGACAAGACATGCTAGAAAACTGTTGGAAAGTAGTAAAGAGGTTAATCCAACCACTGATGCAATCCTGCCACCACAAGACATTATTGATCTTTCATCACCTGTAGAAAAATATCTAGTCAGCAAGCCAAAGAAGGGAAAGGAGAAAGTCATTGAAAAAATAGAGTTTGAACTCCTTGAAAAAAAATTGAGGTTATCTAATCATGAAATTGCAGTTATGAAGAAGGATGCAAGGAAACATAATGTCTAAAAGGTTCAATTTGAAAAGATGAAAGAGGTTTGGGAAGAACAGGTTGACACTGTATCAAAGACCCTAGACAACACACAACAATTAATCAAATGGACTATGCCATTGAGGAAAGAGGTGCAACATGTCTGAAGAATAAATATGAACTTGAAATCTACTAACAGAAAGCTTAAATATAAAGTTAAAGATCTCCAAGAACAACTAGAATTCATCCATGAGGAGTTGGAGAAGAAAGGTCTAAAAATGACAGTACTTGAGGAGCCAATAGCTCAAATCATCATCAATGAAGAAGAAACACCTCAAGACTCCTAGTTTGAGTTGGTTTATGTTTTGAAAGGTCAAAGGCATGTTGGAAACAAATTTTATATATTTGGAAAGTACATTTTTGAAACTAAGCAAAAATATGGAATTAACACAGTTTTCCACAGTTTCGTAGCGTTTCCTATGCTTGAAGCCAGGAAAACGCTACGAAACCACTTGCAGCTTTATTTTTGCATTTAAAACCACTTTGGGTAGCTTCCAAGGAGAGGAAATTATATGGAGGATGTGTCAGGGCATGATGAACACAATGCGAAAGGAAAGAGGCAGAAATTTTGATGGCAAAGGTCATTTTTTGTACGCTACGAAACTGTCATACTTTCGTAGCGTGTTGTTTTGAAGGTTTCTGAGTAGGTTTGGGCAGTTTTGGATAGGTGGACACTTTAAAAGGGTTAAAAGACTTTTCCAGCAGTCATCCAAGGCTTGAAGACCATGAGATGAAGACAACTCACCAGCCAAACCATTCGTTGAAGATAAGGAACTGTTTTCCTGATAAATAGGGTTTGTTTCCAGATTTTGAGGAGGGTAATCAAGATGTCAAGTAGTGATGAGTTCTGTAATAGCTCATTCAAACATGTGAAGCATTAGTTGTCAGATGTGTAATTGTTTTAAGAGATAAGGTAGTGGATGTAAGAATTAAAATTTGAGTCCTATTAGGAAAAGGACTGTTTTGTAGTGTAGCTGTCATTTTCTCATTAAAGCACATGTTTTCCTATTATGCAAGGTGTCATTAGGAAAATTTCGATGAATCTAGCCAAGAGGCAGATCATCTCTCATGTAACAAGGTCTATTAAAGGGTAGATATTCGAATTTGTAAAGGGTTGGAGGTTTTTTGGCAATACTATAGCTTTATGTAATTGGACTAATATCAGTAATACAGAGGAATTTTTCTTGACCAACTTGAGATTCTCATGGATTTTTTAGTGCTTATCTGATCTATATTTTCTATGTGTACCATTTGCAATGGTTTTCATCTTTAATACTCAGAATTCATAGGTGTATGCTTTGACTTCCTTTATTTATGAAAAGGTTGTGGTATTTCATGTTTCATGTGTGATTTACCTCTGCTAAGAACTCTTACCTGCCTTAGCTTCCATGTCAAGAGAACTTACCACTAAACTACTAAATTTGTTGACTCCATAACCCCAATGATTGTATACTTGTACTCTTTTCAACCTACACACATCACAATCAAGTTATTTTCCAAGTAGAGTTAGCCATCTAGTTTCATCATTATCAAATATCATTAACCCCTTTTAGAGAGCCCTCTCAGATTGAAGAGGCTAAGCTTCAATTACAAGTTGGTTTGAAACAGTTACATGAAGTTGTCTAATTAGTAGCCAATCAAGTGCACTTTTGTGATAACACTAGGAATAAAGTTTATAGTATTGGTTTTGGAGCAAAAATACTTTTATTTCATTGTTGGTCTGGTTTCCCTAGTGGCAAACCATAGTAGGGATTGTTGATGTATCTCTTGTTTCTGATTAATACAAGTTTCTCTTAGCTTATATCTACATATTTATATATATAATAAATTAATGATTTGAGATTTGAAGATATTTAACAAAAATGAAAGTCTCTTTTCTTATAAGTTATTTATGATTAAACTATTTGGCTTTGTTTAAATAATATTAATGAGCCATTGTATATTGGCTAATGACATTGAATAATAGTTGTATTTGGTATAAGTTGACAAGCTAGTTATTATAGATTTTTCCTTGAAAATGTTGATAGGGATGAAACTAAGTTTTTTGGTCTTAAAGTATAACTCAAAACGATTTATAATTATTTAAGAGCTAGTATTCTTTTGGTGAGGTTTTTGTTGATGCATCTACACATATTTATTAGTAAAGATTTGTGAGTAGTTGCTAGTAATATTGAAAAACCACACTATCAATAAATATGAGTTGCCAAAAGTTTTTCCTACTTCAAACAAAAAATTGATACAAATATTTTGCTTGAATTTTTTTCTACTTTAAATATATATTATAGACAACTATATTTTTCTTTTATTTTTTGTTCTAAGGTGACAAAATCTATAGTGACTCACTTATCAACATGTTATCTACTAATACAAAGTAACTCATCACCATTATTCAAGGAAAACTACACTGCCTAAAATAAATGAATGGTTGTCTATAAAGAATAGACTTTCATTCATGCCAAATACCTCTTAATATCGAGTCATTTAATTTTTTTAACATCTAAAAAACAATAGTGTCAAAAATCACTTTACTAAAAACTAAAAGACAATTTCAATAAAAATAAAAAAAATACCTATTTCTTAAATTAATTACAATTAAACTTTTATAAAAAATTATATCGTTAAAATGTACATGTATAAATATATTTAAATTTAATCCTCAATATAATTGAATCTCTCATTCCTATATATATAAAACCTGACAAAGGCGAGAAATTGAACAACGTGAAGTGATAAAAATGCATAAATGCAAGTTGATTAGATTGTCAATTCAATATATATATATATATATATATATATATATATATATATATATATATATATAAAACCTGACAAAGGTGAGAAATTGAACAAGATGAAAATGCATAAATACAAGTTGATTAGATTGTCGGGTTTACTATTAATTTGGAGTAGTAAAAGTCGATGAATTATTACATTTATGGTATTTTTGGTATATATATATATATATATATATATATATATATATAAAAAAGACTTAGTATTTATACCAAATTTGTTTTTTTTTTTTTTTCGAAGTATTTGTAGTTGATATTGTTTGAATCAGGGTGACAAGGAGTTGTTTGAATCCGGTACTTTCTTTGTATTTCTAGTTGACTACTGCTCAAGACTTTGTTTGAACAAAATAAGAAAAGTTATTTGAGTGGAATTTACTTATCATTTTTAAGGTTGGAGGATTGATTTTTTTTAAGGTGTTTCTTTTTAGGGTTATTTATTTTGTTAATATATTTTACTTAAAATTGCATCAGTGCATATCTACTTTATTAGGCAATTTGGACTTAAAGGAAAGAATCCATAACATCTTTGTTAGAATCCACTAGTTATGGAATGTTTACCTTGCTAAGTTGTTATAGAACCTAGGTAGTCCCAAATATATTAATTTCTTTTTAGGAAAATGGGATGTTGGCTTCGAAGCTCAGTGGTATATGAATCAACACAAAGAAAAGTGCAAATAAGTGCATAGTACCCAAGCTTCAAAAAGGGATTAATACATAGTAAGCTATGTTTATGGGTGAACCCTCTTTACCATCTTCACTCTTTAAGTCCAATATACTATAAGGAAGTAAGCCACTTAATTCAAACTTTTTAGAAGGTAAATATCATCTCACCAATCATAGGTTTCATTTCACTTGCTTCCCATGCACTTTTAACACTTATCACCTTATCACCTCATATGAAGACCTTTTTTAGATTTTGGATACTAACTATTTAACTCCATATTAATTTATAAGCATAATTTAAATGTTTTACATTTTGGCTTTTTTATAGGCATATTTTGTGATTAATTTTGCCCGATCTCTAACTAAAATTTGTTGGAATTATGAATTAAGTTTTTTCAAATACATTCAAAATTGCAATTTAAATAAAAAAATTACTATACCACTAAACTTTATATCTTCATATTCCCATTAAAATATGTCAAAACATAAAACATTTGCACTCTAACCAATATTGTATAATGATTTAGATTATGGTTCAATTATTATAAGGAGAAAATCATAAAATGGAACATGGTTATAAAGTAAGAAAAATAATCAATATATTCTTGATTCAAAATGGAAGAGTTTAGGTCCACTAGGTCTTGGAGAGACGGTGGTGATCGAGTGCTCTGTTAAGGCACTCCTTAAGGTGAAGTCACTGGTTCAATTCTCCGCCCTGATTAGGGTGGTTTGTATTGAACAAGATGATCAAAATGTAGTCCTACCCAACTTACAAAAAAAAATGGAAGAGTTTAGCAATTTTCTCCACATCAATATTAATGATATCCTCTCCCATCAAATCTAACAAACAAGTGTAGTATACAATTTTATGTTTTTGACCTTTTCCACACACATTAGTCGTGTTTACCTTAATTTTGGTAAATAATTTTTAGAATGGTAAACTTAAGATGTAGTCCTACCCAACTTACAAAAAAAAATGGAAGAGTTTAGCAATTTTCTCCACATCAATATTAACGATATCCTCTCCCATCAAATCTAACAAACAAGTGTAGTATACTATTTTATGTTTTTGACCTTTTCCACACATATTAGTCGTGTTTACCTTAATTTTGGTAAATAATTTTTAGAATGGTAAACTTAAGCTATGTAATATGCACAATCATAGTGCCAGTGGTTTTTTAGGGTGTTAGATTTTTTTGTGTATTGAAAAAAATATTAAAGTAACACAAAATTCACAATCTCACAAAAATATATGATGGACACTCTTCATTGATTTTGTGAATTTTAGTTATGTATAACATTTTATATAAACAATTTTGGATAGAGGGTGATCGGGTGCTCTGTTAAGGCACTCTTTGATGTGAAGTCACCTTTCAATTCCTCGCCCTGATTGGGGTGATACATTGGACATGATGAAAAAATCCCACAAAGATTACAAAAAAAAGACATTTTATATAAACAAAAATTTATAAAATTATTAATAACCTCCATCTTGAATAGTTATAAGGAAACGTTGTTATCCATTTTACTTTCATTCAAATCCCATTTCATAATTAAAAAAATTACAATACTCATAATTATCCACCACTTTTTATTGACAATCTCAATAATATAAATACAAATAAAATAAAAATAAAAAAACTACATTAAAATGAACCATTTAGAAATCTCATAAAATTCCTTTGATAAATTTTAATTAGAATTCGCCTAACACATGTTGGCAGGGAAAAAGCATATCATGTCAAAGAATTTAACCCAGGTGAAAGCATGATGATACACAATTTTTGAGATCTTCAACCAAAGGAAAGGTTAAAATTTTAATTGAGCCAATGAGAACAAGCTCCCATCATCTCAAATATGAAACTAGATAGTCCCAAAAAAATATTAGAAAGAAAAAACTTAATTTTTTTGTAGCAGAAGAGTGGTAAAAACATGATGGCTTTCCATAAAAAAAAATTCAGTTATCGTAAATATTCTCGATAAACTTTTTGAAGACAGACTCTACAAAACAACGAATTTCTTGCTGAAAATTCATATTTATAACATGAAAAGAAATCTATTAAATTATTTTAAAAAATTAAAAAAATAAATTTTGCGAAAAATTGCTCGTTGCAAATCGCATGCACTCATTACCTCCACGGTGCCGTACTTTCCAAAATCCGCACCAATCATTTAGAAATATGGAAGAGGGTTGCATGTCAGAACACATGGGAAAAACATTTAGGGTCATAGCTTCTGAACGTTAATTCTTTCATGTCAATGGAAATTCATGTTAATAAAAAGGTGTCCCCTAAGAAACCCGGAATCAAAATAAAACACCATCACTTGTGGAGCACGAAATACTTTTTCCTTATTTTCAAAAACGCAATAAAGTGGAAACTTCTCCGCATCATGAAGCTTTTGTGATGTGCAATTCACTGTTTCTTGCAAAATTATTATTATATTTTTGAGTGGTTGTTTTTTTGTTTTTTTGAAATTGTGGTGATATAATTTTTTAGGGTCATATCTTCTGAACGTTAATTCTTTCATGTCAATGGAAACTTAGTTGGCAATTCATGTTAATAAAAACGTGTTCCTCTAAAAAAAACCCGAAATCAAAATAAAAGCCCATAACTTGTGGAGCACGAAATACTTTTTTCTTATTTTCAAAAACGCAATAAAGTGGAAACTTCTCCGCATCATGAAGCTTTTGTGATGTGTAATTCACTGTTTCTTTATGAGTTGCAAAATTATTATTATATTTTTGTGTAGTTTAATGGGGTGATATATTTTTTTATAATATAATTTTTACAAGATTATAATGCATTAAATTGGATTCATGTCGATCTGTTTCATCATGAATTTCTTTCGTTTTACTTTTTCTATTAAAAACAAAAAAAATAGTAAAGAGGAATTTTTTCTGTATCATTGAGCTTTTATGATGTGTAATTTAATGTTTATATATTGATCTTTTTATGATGTGTAATTTAATGTTTTTATATAAGATCTCACATATTATTATTATTTTTGGTTTTTTCTATTTTATTTTTAAATTTGTTATTTTTTTATTTTTAAATATTTTAATAGGAATATTTGAATTGAGTTTTTAATGGTGGAAATGGATTTAATCATCATAAGAAATCCAGGAGGCATCAAAAATTTTGAAGTTTGAGAGCTATAACCTGGATTTTCAAATATTTCTACTGGATTTTATCAAAATCTTACCAAAATTTCCATAAATTTCAGAGAAAAATTTGAAAGCTAGAAAAATTTGAAAGCTAAGTAAACTAGAGCATTATTTTTTTCTTAGTTTAATTATTTTTTTCCCTCAGAACGCAGTGATATAATCTTTTATAAGATTATTATACATTAAATTGGATTCCTACATATTTGTTTCATCCTAAATTCCCTTTGGTTTAGATTTTTCCCTTTTTTTCTAAGCATCTTTTGTCCAATTGATTTCTTCCCCACTTTATATATATATATGTATGTTAATTCTTTCTTTTAATTATGTTCCTTTTTTGTTTGTTTTATTAGTTAACTATGTTTAATTATAGTATTACTTTTATTAATAGTATCTTGTTATATTAATCATTTTTCTCATCATTTTCATTCTTTTACTCACAGTTACTTATTATTAATATTATTATATGATATTATTAATATATTTCTCTTAAGATTGAAAAAATAAGTATGTGTAAAGTTTTAATTAAAACGAAGAAAAGATCATATATAAATATGAGGCAAGAGCATTTTCTCCACCTTTCTAAAGTTGAATCTAGAAAGTTTTAGTGGAAAATTCTTGTTTTAAAACGATAAAAAATAATTCAATCCCCTCAAAGAACTTGGATATCTTTCTTAAGAATCTTTATGATTCCCCTGACACCATGGGCACTATCTCAAACACTCCTATAGAGAATGATATCTTTTTTGTGGAAGACGTGGAGTTCAGCATTAAGAAACTCGCTAATGGGAATGCTAGGGACATTGAAGGTTGCCAAACTGAAATTTTCAAAATGGGAAAGTTTTTCCTCATTCCTCATATACACAAACTCCTCAATTTCGCAGTGAAACAAGGCTTCCCTAAACTTTGGATGAAAAACCTTATTGTACCTATCTTTAAAAGTGGGGATAAAAACATTCCTCTAACTTAAGGACCATTATGATTAGCCACATTTTAGCCAAACTATATGGGCTCATTTTGGAAAATAAGATTAGCCTTTGGCTTGAAATCTAGTGTAAAATCAATAAAGGGCAAGTTGGAATTAGGAGACATCACTCAACTATAAACCATCTTATTACTCTTAGGATCATTTTAGAGGATGTCACAATAATATAACTGATCCCTTTTGTTGTTTTGTTGACTTTAGAAAATATTTCAACACACTTCCTTTGGATAAGCTATGGAAGAGGCTAGAAGAGATAATTGTTACTCTCAAGTTGAGGGTTGTTATGAATAGGCTATATGAGAATATTATTTCCAAGATTAGGACCACCGAGGGTTGGTCAAAATAAATTAAATGCAATATTGGAGTTAAGCAAGGGTGCCCCCTATCCCCTACCCTTTTTGGAATTTAGATTGGTAAGCTAGAAGAGTGTTTGGAAGTTGCGGGATGTGATGGCCCCAGGCTCACTGGTATGGTTATTACTCTTCTCCTTTATGTTGATGATATCCTTCTTCTAGCCAAGAGCCATGATGATATCGACAAGAAGCTTAGAATCCTCCAAGGTTACTACTCCAAGATGGGTATGCTTGTTAATACAAACAAGATTAAAGTTACGATAATTAAATCCAAAAATATCAACTATGAAAATTTCATATATGATAATAACTACTTGGAGAGAGTTTCTTCATACAAATATTTGAGAATTGACATTTATCGTCATCTCAATTGGAATTATAGCATTGAGAAAGAGAAAATTGGAGTCTGGAAATATCATTATGGGCTTGAAAACAATTGTAAGTCGACATAACTTTAGGTATGGAGTAAAAAAATGTTGGTCTTTGAGACTCTTCTCACCCTTGTTATTTTATATAGATGTGAGGTTTGGGGTTGCAGTATATCTAGACAATCATGGAGGAAGATTGAGCTGATCCAAAAGCAATTTATAACCTACAACCTTAAGATTAAATGAAATAATCCCTACCCTATCCTCTTGATTGAAGCCAACCTTTCCCCCATTGAATGGATGAGTATGATTAGGTATCTCATGCATGAGAAGAAGCTAGACAACATGAAAGCCAAGAGGTTCCCCAAAATTGCTTCTAAATCTAGCCAAAACCCCCACCTCCGACTCAAGTCAGGCTGGCATAAGAAGGCACAGTCTTGGTTAAACCCCTTGGGGGTAAAGGAGGAGATCATCTTGGAGAATACGGATAATATTAAAAATATTATTACTTCCAATTTTAAGGGGGGTGATAGGGAGTTAGAGGGAAACATGAAGCTAAGGTATTATAAGAAGGTGATCGACCCCAATCTTGATAGCCAAAATTATCTTTCAGTCTTGATCAATGCTAAGAAGAAAATGAACATTGCCAAGATACGAATTAATTCTCAGGAGCTTCAAAGTGAAACCAGACATTGGTAAATTCCCAAAATACATTGGGACAAATTATTCTATCACCTTTGTGATACTAAGAGGGTTTAAGATGAAAAATATTTTTCTTTTGGATTTCCCTGCTCTTACTCACATGTGGTCTAATTTTCAAAATCTTTGCCACCTTACCAACCTTCTTGACTTGTTAAGGCAAAAAAACTATGGTGATTTGGGAACACTTCTCTCATTTCTTTTCGATGATAGAGATAAAATGTTATGGAATCTTAACTAATATCTTACTTTCTTAAGGCCCAATAGACCATATTGGTCTTAATGAACATTAATCATTATTATCATCACCATTATCATATGAGATTACTATCCAAAAACTCCCTCCCTTATAAATAATACTATTATTATTTTTAATAAATGATCAATTTTAATCCTCCTTTTTTTTAATAATAATGTGATTATATCAATAAATTATTGCTATTAATATTATGAAATGTCCCCCTTATTATTAATTTGTGCCACTTATCACCCTTCTCCCACCCCTCCACTTTACCATTAATAATTGTTAATTTTTATCCTTTTTTTTAAAAATATTTTAATGACCGTTTCATATTACTGTTATTTATAATTATTTTTCTAATTTTTATGTGAGTTTAAGGTTTTTGTTTTTATTAATTATATGTCCAACAACTGTATTTTTATTTTTTATTGATTTTTTGTCTAACCGTTATTTTCCTTTTTTGAATTTATCTTGTAGCTCTCTTTGTCCCTTTTTTCATTAATCTTTTATCTTGATCAAATTTTCTTCATCAATTTGTCCTGATGATGAACCACATTAGTTGGTCTGAAACATTGACAAGAATAAATACTAATGTGATGGATTTAGAACAAGATTATCTAAACTACTCTCCTCACAAAATCCTCAATTCACACATTATAATGCATTTTTGAATACATAAATGGATCAAGTTCTTTAAAAATATTTAAATATATTTGGATTGCGCAAAATATATAGTTCAACCCTGCAATTTCAACAAATCGCTATTGGATTTCAGGCAAAATCTATCGAAAAATATTCTAAAAAAAATTCCAAAACATAGAATATTTAGACTACACTTTAATTTTGTAGAAAATTTAACGTATTATAAAAATCCATCCAAAATTCTTATCACATTTTTTATGATACAATTCCATTCAAAATATGAACAAAATATTTAAAATAAGAACATTGATTTATCGTGCATAAGACTTAGATCATAGTGGAACTTTGATGATGTCTAAAATTTGTATCAAAGTCTTTTCAAATTTGTAACTAAAATGATGGTCATTTTGCAACAAGATTAGCTTACTCCTTATTGTTGCAAAATTAATTCGAGCATAGGCACATGTTAAATTATCACATAAAACGAAAATTATTTTATGGTAAAAAGTGGATGAATAATAAATCACCTTGGTAGAAGGAATGTGCAATAATTCATCTCTAACATTTATGCAAGCTTTAATGAAGAATTTTAGAATAGAATTGTTGGCAGGTGTGATGATTAAAGTTGGACACAATTTTTGGACTATGAAAACAAAATTTTCTTGTAAAACCCTCCTCCCACATCTACCCAAGTAACTGAACAACAATTGTAAACATGTGACAAAGAGTTACTATGATCTGATTCAACCTCCTAGGCCATTTTGAGGAAGTGGAACTGACACCACACAACAAAAAGACCTTCTGCACATGCTACATGACACCCAGGAGCCATCCCAATATTCCAGGAGGCTAGCCCCTGATCCAACATGAAATTTTCATGCACTAGTCCCCCAATTTATCCGTTGACATGGGAAAGAGTGTGATTGTGACCCTCCAGTCTAACGCACAACATGGGTATGCATGACACTCGGGACTTTTCCTAGTAGTTCTGAGCATGTGACCTAATTTTAGTGCCAATTTTTCAAGCCCAGAGCCCAGGTCACTGCCCAAAACTCCATGACACCGTCAGAACTAAAATATAGTAGCGGAATAACAATGTAAATCAAACACTTGAACTAGGATTTGACTGGACCCCTACTAGCCATGACATGCATTTCGTCAACCATGTCACAAATATGTAATCTACAAGTTTAAACAATGAAACTAAGCATATGTGTCTCATACTTATCTAAGAATCACTAAGAAGCATTGTTGCCTCATCACATTAACTACATTATCATATATTTGGTCATAGATACATTACTCATTCATTTACAAATCAAAACATGATGAGATCCATATATCATTACTATCATAAAACACATTCATAACCAACATATAAACAACAAAAATGACAAACATAGAACAACCATATAATCCATATAATGACAATCATATTTACCCATGAATATAAGAGGAAAATAACTCTTATTTCTGTAAGAAAAATGCAACCAATTCTGGGACCTCCACGTACCATTCGACGATAGACATGATTGAGCCAAATATCTCTTAATCCAATCACCCTTGTGCCATATTCCAAGCATGAATGTGGGATCTCATAAAAAAAATCCATCAAAACCAAATTAGGGCTCCCATAGGTCAAACCACCTCACCCTCAACTAGTGATTCCACCTCACAGTTGGACATCGCAACCATCACCAGATTGGTCTCCACCTAATCCATCCAGGGCTCTAGAACGTTTGTTCCAACCAAGGCTCCCAGACTAGTAACTCAAGAAAAAACTTTTGGCAAGTTCCAGATCATTTTTCCAGCCAAGGCTCTAGGACTAATAACTTAGGCCACCAAGGGCTCTAGAGAATTTTTCCAGCCAAGGCTACAAGACTAGTAACTCAACCCAAGTTGTTACAGGGCTCTAAAGCATTTGTCCAACCAAGGCTCCAGGAACTAGTAACTCCACCCACAACTAAAGGAACATGAGAACCAACTAGAAAATAACCAATGAAATGAACCCACAACACCATGGCTATCCAGGAAATGGCAAGGCTAGGAAAATCCACTGTCAATCTAGGAAACCCTCCATGCCAATGACAAATCATGACCAAGAAACCACATGCATATGCCATGCATGCAAAAAATAGTGAGGAAAACATACATGCAACTCGATACCTACAAACAGAATCCATTGTAGTTACTAATCTCGATTTTCTCTTGCACTTTACTACTCTTCCTTTTCCTTCTTGATCCAAAACTCCAAGTATGCCACACTCTCCAAGAATGCTCCAAGAAACTCTAAGTGTCCAAGAGTATGAGAGAGAGAGAGAGAGAGAATAGAATGAGAAATCCAAAACCACACTTAACAAAAAGCCATGAACTGATCCTTAGAAGCGTTTTTATTAATGAGGCCTCTATTTTCTTCATTTTCCATTATTTTCCTCCTCACATGCAACCTGTAACCTTTCACCTCCCTTGTCTCCTATTTTCCATTATTTTCATAAATAAATGCCAATAAATTCCACTTTGCCTTTCTAAATCCTTAGTCATTGCCTTTGCCAATTTCCATAGCCATAATAAACCATATGAACACCCACACTAGGATGTTTTTCCCAACATTCTCCTTGGAATACATGTCCCATGACCTTGGTTATTATTTTTCCTTTATCAACTTTTATTATATGGAATTTTCATCAGGGTTGTTATAGAACCCCCCCCCTCTTGGGGGAACACCGTACTTGGTGTTCAACGACATCTACAACCAATAAGACTATTGTAAGCGAAACATGCTGCTCATGGAGCTTTATAACTTAGGTTGTTGTAGTATTTACAATGATCAATCCGGTGAGAAGCAAACCAATATGACAACATGACCACTATAATATCATAGGGAAAAGACACCCATCCCGCTTATTGGAGCTTTATAACACAGCTCATGGCAGTATTTATATCCATATCCATATGTAAATATACCAAAAAATCATACCAACATATACCAAAACACATGCCAAAACATTCGCTCAACCAATGAATAAGGAAGGATACATAGCTCGCATCCGATCCACCATCTCCCATGTAGCTTCATCGGGCCCAAGGTGTTTCCATTTCACTTTAACATGCTTGATTACTCGATTTCAGAGCATGAGCATATTTACATATTTAACATACTTCTTAAGCAATGATACATGGAAAACATCATGGACTTCCACTACCGGAGTCAGTGCAAATCGATAGACTACTGGCCCAATCCTCTCAGGAATCTTGAAAGGTCCACAAAACCGAGTGCCATCTTGGCACATGATCCGATCTGTATGGAGATATTCATAGGCTTGAAGTAAAAGTACACCTATTCCCCAACTTGAAACTCCTTAAACAACCAATTCTGATCTGCATAGCTCTTTTTCCTATCATGTGCTGCTTTAAGATTCGTCTTGATTACCTGCATTTCCTATTCCATATCTTCCAATATGTCTGGTCCAATCAACACCGTGTTATCTATATCACTCCAACTAATAGGAGTATTTCAACTCCACCCATACAATGTCTCAAGGGGAATCATCCTAAAATATTCCTGATACCCATTGTTGTAAGCGAACTCTACTGGTGCAATATACTCTTCCCACTTTCGTTGTTGATAAATCACATACATCCTTAACATATCCTCCAATATCCTGTTGGCCTTCTCTATCTGTCCATCTGTCTACGGATGATAAGTTGTATTGAAGGCAAACTATGTGGCCAAACCTGCAAACAACTCCTTCCAATACTTGGAAGTGAACGTCACATCCCTGTATGACATAATAGTATTTGGAACACCGTGCAATCTGAACACATCCCTGATGAATATTTGTGCTACATCATTTTCTGAGTATGTAGGCTTCACTAACTTCGTCAACTTTTCCACTACAACCATGATGGAATCATGCTATCTAGATTTCCTCGGTAAACTTGTGATAAAGTCCATGGAAATGACCTCCTATTTCCATTATAGAATCAAAATCGATTGTAGTATTACACTTGGATGTTTACACTCTGCCTTTACCTATTGAGAATCCAATTACCTAGCCACAAACTCTGCTACGTCTCTTCAAATTCAGCCAATAGTAAAATTCTTCACTATTGTCAATGTTTTTTGATATCCTGGGTGACATGAATATGGTTTCACATGAAACTCCCTCAATATTGTTGAGAATTAGGTAGGGAAATGTTTAATTCAAATTCTCTTTTTGATAATTAATTTTGAGCTTACTTCCTTTACTTATGTCTTCTCTTCTTATCTTATTATGCCTTTCATCAAGACAATTATCAAAACACAAGAGATACACAAGAGACCAACAATGACTTATTCTTATATAATTTCAGATGAAAATTACCATGACCATGACACAAACCCTTGACCCTTGTATGCCTCCAAGACCTTTTTCATTGCTTCTTCATGGACTCCTGGAGGTGATCCTTCTTTTCTGCACCATCTTGCACTATTTCGCACCTTTCTGCACCAAGACTAGAAAGCTAGTTATCTCACTGTATTTCCCTTCTTCTTACTAATATATTAACACCTTGTTGTGGACAGACTTGTGCACATCTTGCACCTTTACTTCACTTTGCTGAGCATACTAATTATATTTTTCACTTAGTACAATCCTGTAATATTCACATAATCATGAAACTTCACACTAAACATAGTTATGCAATTTCACTCTTTAACACAGTCATATATCTTCGCATATATATAAGATACCCTGTCTCCCTCCTTCGTATAAACACAATCCTAAAATCACATTTATTGCAGACCTGAAGTTCCGCATTAAATCACATAATATTTATATCTGAACCATAATATTTTTCTTTTGTTGATATAATGTCCTTCTATTCTTCAATCCATATTTATGTTCTCTCATTATTGCACTTATATTTTAGTCCTGAAGCTCACACTAAATCTCATAACACTTGTCCAAAATTCTATGTCAAACTCAAATCCACATGCTACTATAAATAGTTGTTCCTAACTGTAAATTAATCGACTTATCCATAGGTTATGAAGCCAACTTGATCATGAGCTGAATTTTCCACTGTCCATAGGTTTTTTTGAAGAGTATTCCAAAACTGATCTTGAGCAATGCATTCAAGGCTTATATGAGAAGGTCTTGAGGCATACTTGTTTGAATTGACTCTTGATATAAATGAATCTTAATTAATACATTTATGACAAGATGACATATCCCTAAAATACATCAAGAATAAGTCTTTTGACCTATAATAAAAACCTTGCTCATGAAACCCATGAAGCAAGCATAAAAAAAATACATTTTATTATCTTTGTATTATTCATTACATAAATACATAATTACATAGTCAATATGAAGACTAAACCTAGTTACACTTTCCAACACTCCCTCTTAACTAGGGAGGTATTCATAATGGTACATGGTCACTTTCAATATGAAGAATCTCATAAGAAGAATCGGATTTGTAATCGCATATGTATAGCATCCTATCAACGAGCGTTGTCCTAGTGCAAGGCCTTAACTGACAGTCCCATCTCTCAAAGAGATAATGGGCTACAATGTTGGTGAGACACATGACTTATAGAAACCATATTCATTGTCTCTCTAAGGTACATACTCCAACCAAGAGTATGACCTTCTTGGAATATTCTTCTCTTGGGTAGCCAACCCTGAAATAATATTGGTCCCTGACTACTCTTATATTGGATACCCTATTTCATTCTCAAAGAGTATCAGATGCCATATGATTACCCAATCCTCCATTTTGTCTTCTAGGTGAAGACTAGAATGATGTGTCTATCGATTATCTCCTCATGGCCTTCGCTAAGACTTACGACTATTAGTCCTTGTCTAGTGCATGAAACATGACTTTAGAGAATCATATTCGTCACTTCCTTTTGATTCAGGAAGGACATAATTCAAGTTTCTTCCAAGTAATAAACTTACCACCAGGCTCCCTCTTAACTAGGGACCTGCAACAGCAATGGTGAGACACCCATTTGCTCATGAAGAATTCCTCCCTCGATGTCATTGATTTCTATATTGAGGGATCTTCAAAATTGGCTTCATAGGGCATAAATCATCCATCACTTTCATCCATGAGTCATGTCATCCACCAGAAAGTGATTCATCGGTATTTCTCATCTAGCATCTGGTCCATCTGTATGCCATTTTTCTTTCCTTCGAACGATCTCCCAAGGATATTACATCCTTGAACATGATTGGCAGGCCTGCATAAACTTATCCAAATAAACATATACATAAGAAAATTTAAATCAAAAGCTACCTCAGTGATGATCTTTCACCATGACATCTTCCTGTAGGCATCAACATCCTTTATTCAGATTGACACATCTCCTAAAGATATGTATTGTCAAGGGTCTTCTTGTTTACCATTCTTCTATCAAAGTCCACATATCTTCCCAAGATATCTCCTAGTCACATCTTCTTGGATTCAAATGATAATCACCACTTGACATGGTTGAAATTCCTTGTTTGTATATAACCACCTCATATTCCATATGAGGAAATTTTTGATTTCATCTGTTAGTGGCAACCTGTGCAGTAGAAGAGATCCTCCTTCCTTTGATCATACTTATAAAGATAGAAGTATATCACATGCAACCATATGACATGACTTCAAAACATATAATATATACATATATGTACCTCATACTTTCCTTTTGAGTCATCCTACAACAATTTCACTAGAATGAAGAACTTCATTCCCTTGACTTGCTTCATCAATATGTCATCATGTTCTAATCCCAGAATTATGCAAGATAGAACTCTTGATGAAACCTTTTGCTCTCTTTCTAGTCAGTGAATCTAGAGAGGACTCCATTAGAAAAATGTTAGCACTTGTTTCCATATTGATTATTGAATGATGACCCTTGATATTGATGACTTCCTTTAATCAATGTAGTTATCAGTTAGGTTTCCAGGAGCTACTTCTTTCATAACTGTATTGCAGGAATCTTCCTATGAAAATTTCCCCTTTCATGTTTTTGTCATGATGCCATTAATGTGCAATGCTTCATACTATTTTACAACCGACATAAATATCTTAAAGAGGAAGATGATGTCAATCATAGTAGATATATTTCACTTCTTCTTTCTTAGATTTCTTTGCGTCAGGTTCTTCCGTTTCTTTTGTGACATGGGATTATTCCTTTTTCCTATAGTCACTTTCTAATTAAGGAAGATCCCTTTTATAATGCCCAATTTCATTACATTCAAAACACCGTACCTTGTACAAATTTCTCCTTTTATTTTGAGGACCAAATTTACCGAATATTCCTTTCTTCTTGGACATGGCTGCAAAGGATTAATTCCCTTCACTTGATCCTGTATCAAATTTGGATTGCAATCTTGTTTCCTATATTTTCCTTAGAGACCATATATTTTGGAATGGTGTTGCTTCTTTCTTCCCATATAATCTTGAAGTGAAGATTACCCATTCTTCTGATAAAGCATTCAACACCACTGTAGTCATCTCACTATCAAACATTACTTCTCCCAATTCTTGCAATTGGTCCCTTATTTCAGAAATCCTCATAAAATATGAAGTGATTCCCTCCTCTCTTGACAATTTAATCTTGTATAGTTATTTTCGTAGAGAGATTTCTTCTCCCGCCATACTCACAGAGAATAGCTCCACCAGTTTCTCATATATTTCTTTTGCAGTTTCCAGTTTTGATATATAAGGTATGAGTGAGTCCTTAATGGATTCTATGAGAATCATATGAGCTCTGATTTCTCCTTTCATGTACTTCGCATGAGCTGGAGCATCTTATTTTTAAGGTTGAATTGTGGATCCTTTGATGTAGCCCATAACTTCATCTTTGATTAGATTGAAATCTATGCTCTTCTTTCATGCATTAAAGTTTGATGACCCACCCAATTTCTTGCTCTCTTTGAAATAAGTCATTTTGAAAAATTTAGATGAGGTCATAGAGATACTTACTTGAATAGATTTATTTCCTCCTTCTAGCATCTTTCTTGATAATGATGATGAAGATGAAGGTACAAACTCCCTCTTAGATTGAATTCTCCGATGTAGATGTCTTCAAAGGTGTTGGATAATGTTAGATGGTGCTTGATGATGTGTCTTCCAACAATTTATTTAGAGTGATAAATATTGGATGAAAAATATTATCTCCTTGATGAGTGAACCATGTTATCACTCCCCCCCTTTCCCAAGGCTTAGAATGGAATTGAAGGAGGTAACCTCAAATCAACCTTTAGGTCTGCTAGCTATACCTACCAAAACTAGAGAGGGCTCTCTCAATGTCACTTTAATAACCATTGAGATGATTGAATATGTAATGATATTAGGCTAGTTATGATGCTCAGTAGATTAGGGTTTGCTTGTTTTGACTTTTTGTTGGATAAGAATGACAGTCAAGGAACTAGGTATAGGGTTTAGATCTGATTTAAAAGGTTAAGTTGT
Source organism: Pinus albicaulis (assembly GCA_034641835.2). Classification (NCBI taxonomy): domain Eukaryota; kingdom Viridiplantae; phylum Streptophyta; class Pinopsida; order Pinales; family Pinaceae; genus Pinus; species Pinus albicaulis. Next base: position 1,676,460,101 of record CM076580.1, read on the forward strand.
AGAGACAAAGATGAGGCCAGGTAGGTAAACTTAGAAGCATACTTAATTTGTCACTGTGTATAGGGCTTGAAAAGAGAGAGAGTCAGAATGAGCATGTTAAATGAATTCATTCATCAGAAGAGTAGACACATTCATGAAAATCTTATAAAACAAAGAATATAAAGTAAGATTTTTGTTCATAGACTCATAATATTAACATACATAAGCATACATGTGATGGAATTATAACATAAAATTCAACTTGATGAGGTAACTGAGAAGAAACAATGCTAAAAAACATACCACTGGATTCCCAAGATTATAGCTACAACATTTCTTTGATTTCACTGAACAAGAGTTTGTACAATAGATCCAGACTGAAAATAACAACTATCCAACCCTTCAAATGACTTGAGTTGGAATACATATAGAAAATAGAAGTCATGCCACTTGATTGGGTAAAAATATGATCCAAAACACATCATAAATGCACTCTATGAGTCATTACCTATAATCTAGGGAAGTTAGAAACCATTCCCTCAAATTTAGCTAATAACTAGGAGTGTATCTCTCCTTGATTAATTACATTATTCCTCCACAAAGTGAGGCAAAAAAAAACTCTTCCACCAAAACTACACCTCATGGGACAACTAAACCTCTAATTTTGGAGTTTTTCTGGCTTGAAAACCATCCAAGGGAATCCAAGACAAAAGCGTCGCGCCCCTTAGCAGAAGCATCGCGCCATTTTGGAGCTGATTTTGATTGACTTTTAGGTACCCATTTTCAAATTTCAGAGTTAGGCTAGGTAGCCTTGTGTGTCTTCTTTCCATTACACCTTCAAAATTGATAAAATACCCCATGGAAGGCCTTCAAAATCTCATTTTCCCAACCTCACTCTAGAAGCACCGCACAAAGGAAAAATAGGTGGTAGAAGCATGAAAAAAGTGGTGTTTTTTGGATTTTTATGCAAAATGGGAGGGTGACATGCAAACCTAAGGTCATATATGTGATTTAAAAGTGAAAATACATCCAAAAATATAAATTTTTCTCCATTTAGATGCTTTGAGAAAAAGCGTCATGCCATTGTGCGACACTTCTGTAATGACCCAATTTCCATTTTCAAAAAATCTCAAAAAATGCTCAAAATCTTCCAAAATTTGTTTTATGGCATCGCGGGATGATGGGATAAACAAATAAGGAGGCCTAAACAAGTAGGTCCAATTTATCCTTCTCCTTAATCTTAATTAGGGTTTCCTTAAGATTTTTCCTCAAAATTTTCACCGTCACCTTGGCGATTTGGTTCCTTGTGAAATAATGCCTCGCCATGTGCCTCTAGAGGTTCTTATCTCTTTCTTCCTTCTTCAAAAAATTCTCAAGATGAATGGTTACCCTATCAAGCCACGAATCTATATCTTGCTCAATTTCAGCAACTATCAATTCATCAAAGGTTAACTGAGCTAATGGTGGAGATGACTCTCTTTCTTGATCTTTTTTCTTAGTTAACCATCTTGTTCTTAGCCTCCTTGGCTTTGTTTCAGCCTTTGTGTCCTCCAGTTGCTCAACATCCACTAATTCTTTGCCTTTACCCTTGTTTGCCTCAATACTCGCCCTTGGTTTTCTTTGGAGGAGTTTTTTAACTTTCAATTGCATATTATCTTGCTGTAATAAGGTAATCAAGAAGTTTTCCTTTGAGAGGATGTCCCTCAACTCTATTATCTCTGCATCATTTTTCCTTCTGATCTTCTCATTTGTCTTGTCTTTCACCTGCTCTACCATTTCAACCTCCATGGGCACTTGTTCTTCATGCTACTGCAATGGTGACTCATCCTGAGGCATGAGTGGTTCACTATCATGACTAGGAGTCTGCTCCATGGTTTGTATTTGTTCAACTATAGTATTAGGTGCAAGCACACCTTTTATGGTCTTGGGAGAAAAATCCATCCTCTTACGTTTCTCATAGGTTTGAGTGATCTCAACCCTAGGCGCATTTGGAACCTTTGCTTTCCTACTTGAAGAGGCAACCTCCTTTTCCTGTGTTGGTGCTGATGGTGTGCTATGGATGATGGATGGGCTAGTAGTAGGCGCTAATGCAACTCTCTCCATGAAATTTTCCCAAGACATATTGATTTTTGAGAGATGATGCAAAACAATAAGCTTGACCAAACCATGGTGGAACAAACTAGGGTGATGATATTTTCCTTTGCTCTGTACCTTTTCAGTCATCTTGATCAAACTTCTGAAAAAATAACTAGGCAATTTGAGTGGCTTAGTAGCAGTGAAGTGCATCAATAACCTGACATGGTACTGGTACAACCTTAAGAATATCTCTTCACATGTAAAGTATTTCATAATTAACTTCATCAAAAGGGCATATTTATCAAGTAAATTCCTTAAAGGGAAGATGTGATCATGAGCATATTTGCAATGAGGTTTCAGGAACATATTGTAATTCTCAAGGTCCAAGTCCATCCCTTTGAACCAACTTTCTCCATGGTTCGGGATACTTGTTGCTGAAGTAATGACATCTGCTGATATCGTGAATTGGATACCTGCTATGACAGCCTTTTCCCTCCTAAATCTAGAGGAAAAAAGGCTTTTCAATTGAGCATGACAACCTACCTCCTTTATTCTCTCACAAAACCTCAAACAACCATTGTTTTCAAAACATCTCTTGGAAAAAAGAGAGGCATTGATTTCTTGCAAGATAGATGGCTCAAACCTGGAATGGTGGCCTCCCTTATGAATCTTATTTTCACCCTCCATAGTGTTTTTTAACAAGATAAAACTCTAGCTAGATGTAATGGGTAGGGAAAGTGAATATTAAGGAAAATAGGGGATAGTGGTAGGGTGGTTTTAGGGGAAAAAATGGGGTGGAAGGAATCTAGGGAAAAACCCTAAAAAATTGGGGAGGTAGGGTGATGAGTTGGATTTAAGCTGAAAATTAAATTTCTGGAAATGGGTGTGAGGAAGGTGCCCAAAAGGTCAAAACAAAGATTTTCACTAGTTTTTATGCAAAAATGTAGTGAAAATTAGGGTTTTAATGAAATTGATGGAAAGGAGGGATATGAGTAATAGGGAGTGTTAGGGTATGGTGTATTAAGGATGTATGAAGGTTTTATATGATGGAATTATGGTTTTATCAAGTGAAACAAACAAAATATGGAAAAGAACAAAAAACTTAGTGGAGATTACCTAAGGAAGGAATCCAATAATTTTGCTGATGAATTGACTTGAGAGAGGTATGGAGGGTGTCTACTTACTAGTTTGGAGGTGTATGAAACTTTGTGAAGTTGTTTGGAACCTTGGAGGGCTGATTTGGAGCTCAAATACCAAAATCATATCACATGCTAGAAATGTAGCGCAACACCTCAGAAGCGTAGCGCAACACCTTCAGAAGCGTAGCACAGGCAGTGTTGGCACAATTTCTTTCTTTTTCTTCAACCCTTGACAGTTGTGGAGTGTGATGATGACAATAGAGGAGCTCTATCAAACATCAATGGATGAAATGAGTTGAAGAAGCCTCTTTTTCCTTTTATCACAATCTGTTGAAGGCTGGAAGGTGGTTGCCTCAACATTGGGGATTCCAATCGGTTAGGAGCTTAAAGAAACTCCTTTCCCATTGAAATGGTGGGTCTGACTGGGGATATAGGGACCAGTTTCCCATATAAAGGTAGTTTATATTAATAACAAAAATAAATATAATCAACACAAGAGGGATGGTTTATTTCCAATGATAACATAAAGTACAATTAAATCTAACTACTTCCCCGGATCAAACTCTTTTATATGATTATAGAGAAAGGTTTCACAAGCATGAACAAATAGAGAACATTGCATACTTAATGAATATGAGCACATGTAAGAAACTAAATCAATATAATAAATTTAGTTGATGAAGAACATCAATCACATAAAAGAATGCTTAGGCTCACATCTAACAACATATTGTTCAATATATTGTATCAATAGTAATAAGAACATATATCACTTCAATGCTTATCAGAATGAAACAAGTAGAAAAAAATAAGTTTGATACAAATCTCAGAAACATAAAACAATTAACACACAGATAATAGTATCTGCTGCATCATAGCTTTAGATCTGAAAAAGATAGATTTAGGGTTTAGATTTCCAATTAGATAACTTATGTTCCAAAAATAGTGTAAGTTCCAAAAGCATTCTTCTCAAAATTCTGGACCTCTTTCGAAATGCATGAAAGGGGTTTAAATACTAGTTAATATTACAAAAATAGAAGACTTGTGAAAGAAGTCTATATAACTAAAAACTAGGAAAAAAAATTGCATCAATTGGAACAGTCTCATGACTGTTTCCCACATTCATTCTCTAACTGATCCTTGAGATAGCATGCTTTCACCATATGTTCGAGCTAGGGGCGATGAATTGGTTGCATTCACATCTGCCTCGTGAATACTGCATCCTTTAATGCTGGAAGAAGTTGATCTGCTACATTGGAGAGACACTTCAAGATTAGCCATTGGCCATGAGGTTTAATCAACAAGTACCAGTAACTTTCCATATTTGATTTTTTTAGGATTTGAATGTCAAGAGATTTTCTTCTAGATGTTTCTTGCCAAGATTTCCTTAGGAATTTGATATTTGGCAAAGTTCCTTTTGGACAATCCTGAATTAGGCTGGCTTGAAAAAGAGAATATTTTATGTATTTAGAAATGTTGGAAGATATATTCTTAGCTCTGATAATAGCTAATTCAACACTTTTCATTTTGATGTCTCGGTCTCCAAATACTATGTCTTTGATTGATTCTTCAAGACGAGGGAGATCGACCACTCTACCCTGTGCAATGTCTTGAAAATATATATACTTAGACACTTTATCATCAATCTCATCGTAATAAGTCCTCAGATCAGATATCTCAGTGACTAATAGATCACTGGTTTTAACTAGCTCTTGGATTTGGTTTAGCTTGTGATAGAAAATTGTTTGTTGTTTTGACATTAATGTCTCGAAATTTGTTGCTTCATTTCTTCTCTATTATCTTCTATATCAATGTGTCTTTGGCTTTCACTTTTCTCAAAACCTTTTTTAGGAACCTCTGCAGTGAATGAGGTTTCTTTTCCTTCTTCTTGACTCTTGGAATTATCTTTATTAGTAGAAATGTGTTGTACATTTGGATCTATTGTAGAAGCTACTAAGTTTGTAGTTTCAAGAATAAGCGCGGCATATAACTGAAATGTATCATGAGTCATTGGAATATTAACTGTAGACAGTACTTTATCAAACTCTTCCCAGTCTTGGGGGAGTTTTTCATCTTGCTCAATATTTGAAATTCCTATCTCTGCAATTGGTACCTGAGATGAAGATGTTGAAACTACAATCTATTCTATTTTTGTTGTTAGTCTTTGGAACAAATATTTTGATAGATGATAATTTCTTTGTTCTCGATACTCTTTAAACTTTAACAGGTCTTCAGGACTGATTTTTTCCGCTGCTATTTGTATAAATCTGGAAAATTCGGAAATTGACTTGAACATATCATCAAACCTATCAGGCTCGCTTGGAAATTATTGAAGCTTGACTTGATTTGTTATTTCTCTAGCAAGACCACAAGAATCATAATTTCTATTGGGAAAAACTAGGAATTTAAACGGTTTTAAACGATCAATTTCAAGATAGGCATGCTTGAAATTGTTTAATGCATATGAGCCACACGAAAAAAGTGAAGTTGGCCAAATGGTCTTTTTGGCCTCTTTCAAGACTTTTGTCAAACTGTTGCCAACTGTTTGATAGAAAATCCATTTGGCCAATAATTTGTCTGGTACGTATAAAGGCAGGACATATAGAGGGGCATAGATTCAAAAAACACAGATGTATGTACAATACTCTTCACCAAACCACCTACCTATATACTTGACTTTTATCAGCTTCAGGGGTAATTCTAGGGATTTTGGCTTAAAAAATGACTTGGTAGATAGGGAGCATTATTTCATTGCATCTTTTTAAAATATGAGAGTAATATTTTGATTCCCACAGGAAATCTAATTGGAAAAATATGGGGGTTACTACTTCTTTGGTCCACTTCCATCCAAAGGAGGGAAATTCACAAGAAAAAAAACTGCATCCATGATATAAGAGCTCATGTAAAAATGAGGGGCTGTATTGGTTGTAACATTTCGATTTTCCCTATAGGTTGTGATGAGTCTTATCAAATTTTTAGAAAGAATGGTTTCCAAATTTAGAATATACCCATCAGAGGCTGCTTCTTTCAAGGGTGTCCAATTATCTTTAAACTTATTAGTATTTACAGACCCAAACATGCGACAGATCATTGCAGCTATTTGAGAGTAAGGAATTAAGAGAAGTGACTAAATACATACCCTTGTCTTCACGCTTATGCCAATTACGGTCATTTCTCCACTCTTTGATTACTGCTGTAGTATTTTCGTTCTCTTGCATGGACTTCTAAACGAATTTTGAATCATAATTCTTTTGAGGGTCTGGTAATTTATACATCTTTCTTAAATCTATTGGCCTGAGAGAACCAATGAAATTTTTTTTATTGGTAACAAATTGTCTATCCCTTATATCCACATTTTTTAACACCCATCTCACTAAGTGAGTGTATGGAAGAATTTTTGGATCAGAAGAAATTCTATGAAGAAAGGATTCAACTGCATATGTCCAGGATTTTGAATCGTTGGAATAAGTATCATCAGCTACCGCTTGCTTGTCTGGAATTAATTGAGCTTTCTCATGCTCGAAGAGTTGGCAAATCCCTTCCCAAACTGAAGAACAAATATCTAGATTGCATGTGGTATCCGTGATTAAGGGATCCATTTTGTTGTTCTCCTCTTGCTGCATGACTAACTGAGGTGAGGTAGTGGATTTATTTCCTGCATTAATTAATCATGACATGATTTTATGCCTTGCATTTTAGAATTATCCCGTTAAAACAAAACTAGAGATGATAAGCCCAAATCACTTCAAAATGTTGTTAACAGTTTTTTCAATTGAATTCATGTGTAACGAGAACCCTTTGTTACTTAATTTTCAAATTAAACAATCAATTGAAAACCTCGAGATTACAAACACATATGAATGAACATTAAATTCATAAGTATAGGTCCACATGATTATGAGAAATGGAATTATATCGGGATATTTCGTTGGCGATTTGATAGTTGACATGTTTTAGTGATTCAAGAAATCTGCGAAATGCGAAATGTGAAACTGCGACTGTGCAATGTTTTTAGATAGAATGCGATATTGGTATATGTCAATCGACGGGATGTAATATCGATATTTGTTAAATTAAAGATTTCACTATTTAAGAATTACAGGAATTCACTACTTTGAAATTTCGCTATTTCGGTGTTTCGGCATTTCGTAATTTTTTACTTCACAATTCGGCACTTCGCAAATCGTTTTTTCGCAACCTCGCTATTTGCGGTATTTGGTCCCACTATATGCTTTTTCTTTTGAAGTTATTTAGTTTTAAGCGTTTTTAGTGATTTTTTTTTAATTTATAAAAGAAAATTAAAACCTTAACCTAAGAAAATGCTAACTTGGGTTTTATTTCTAAAAATTAAATATTAATTCTAACATTTTAAAGGGTCCTCGTTATTCTTTCTAAGTTACTTTCTTGGATAATGAGGAGTTGTTATAATACTACAACAATTGGCAACACACTGGATGAATCTAGAATCTTTGACAAATCTTAATACTTAAAGACAAATTTTCAGGAAATTTATACATAATTGAAATCTATTTTTTGATATAGATAAATTTTAATTTAGATAACCTGGTTTTACTTGAAAAAACTCCCCATACTTTTGCAAATGAAATTTCTCTTTAAATGAATCAAAAATTAATAAGTTGAAAAGATTTGTAGAGATTTATTTGAAGCTTGGCTATTAGATAAACTTATTAGTCACTAGTAGAGCCACTGCTACGAGCAGGTGTTCATAGCCTCGACAGGGTTACTATTTAAGAAAAAATGAACCAGCATCTCATTCATAACATAATATATATCCTTAGGGTTAATCTGATTACTTATTTTATATTTTAGAATCTTATTCCATTTTTTCCACTTTAACATCATTATCCTGGTTTGGTAGCCAAAAATGTTAATGTCATTCACTGGTTATAATAAATTTGAACAAGCTAACTTGTGATGAGATCCCTTGTCTCAATGTTCTTAGACCATGAGCCACTATCTTGGTTTGGTAGCTAGTTGATAATGTGAAGTTTATTAGTTTCCTATGAACATGATGAGTCCACTCGTGATGAGATCTATCAACTTTAAAGTTTTTTATATTGTTAAATTACACTCTGAAAAATATCTAATATATAAATGAATGGGGAGGATGTCATTTTTCTCTTTATGAGATTTTGGATGACCATTTGAGTAAAAGATGCTAATACTTCAATAAAATTTTTCACTTTGTAAAAATAATTTTTTAAACTTGATTCATGTCGAAATAATTTTTCAAATCACATGGGTTGGAAGAATTCTTCTTTCTAATGGCTATTTAAACCAAAATTTTCTAAATAAAAGGAGAATGAATTTATGTTTTATTTTCTTGATTATATCTCTAAGGATTAACACTTTCATGTTTTTTAAGAAATACGATGTCCTTCACCTTTTGCGTAATATACATATTTATGAAAAAGCACTGTTGTTATTTAAAAAAAATATTTTTTAAGGATAAGTCCATTAACACGAAGAGATTCCTTCTTCCCTTGTAAATCTTGCAAAATGAAAGTTGATGGACCTATTTTTTCGACTATTTGAAAAGGGCCAAGCCAAAGTTTTTGAAATTTAGTATGTTTTCCTTTATCCTCATGCATTTTATCCCATTTCAATACTAAATCTCCAATCTCAAATTGTTTATCCTTGATTGTATTTGAATCAAACGAAGTTTTGAGCAAATGTTGATGACGACTATGTACCATTTTAGCCTTTTCTCTTTCTTCTTCCATTTTAATTATTTGAGACATTCTTAATTTTAATGAAGAGAAGTGTTGTTCATTAATAAATTGAACTAGGGTCATTGACAGGATAGCTATATTTAAAGGTAAAATTTCCTCTTTACCATATACCAATCGAAAAGGAGAAGTTCTTATTTAAGTTTTTTTAGTTATCTCATATGCCCATAATGCAAAGGTTAAAGCTTTGTGCCAATTCTTCCGATTTTTATCAATTGTTCGTTTAATTATTCTTACGAGGTTTTTGTTCGTCTATTCTGCTAAGCCATTTCCTTTATGGTAATAATTTTCAGAATTCTTTAATTGAAACCCTCTTTTCAAAGAAAACTCAGTCATGGCGTTTCCAGAAAAATAAGAAGCATTGTCAAATACGAGAGCGTTAGGAACACCAAACCTTGTAATGATGAATTGATCAATAAACTCAATAATGTTTTCAAAGTTGGTGGTCTTAAGATGTATTGCTTCTACCCACTTCATAAAATAATCTATAGAAGTCAATATATATTTGTGTTTTTTAGAAGAATGAGGAACGGTATCACCTATTATTTCAAGTCCCCATTGTTCGAAAGGTTGTTCCATATTGACTAGTTGCAGTGGTGTTGATGCTTTTCTTTGTCTTCCTGCTGCGGTTTGACAAATTTTACAATTTCTGACATAGCTGTGTGCATCTTTGAATAAATTTGGCCAATAATATCCTGCATGTAAAATTTTATGAGCTGTAGTGTCTCCACCAAAGTGTCAATCTGTTGGTCCATCATGAAGTTCCTGGAGTACATTAGGTATTTCAGTTTTCTCTAAGCATCTCAGTAAGACAACATCATTTTTTTTCCTGAATAACACATCATTGGCTAACTGATATTGATTAGCTTTCAATCTTAATGCTTGTTTTCTTTTAAAATTCAATTTAAGTGGAGCATAACCATTCTTTAAATAAAAGATTAAATAAACGTATTGAGATTGAGGGTCAACTGTGAGTACCTATGTAAATTGTTCAATACTAGTTGTTACGTCATCCGGTGATGTGTTATTCATTCCTGTAATCAACCCACAAAAACCTTGAACTCTTACAATTTTAGCAGGTCTTATTTCTAAGTCATATTCTTGCATTTTTGTTACCCAATTGACCCTCTTTTCTCCTAGTTCCTTTTGAATAAGTATTTGCCTGACTGATGAAAACTATTACTTTGACATGAGCTTTTAAAAGAAAGGGTGAAAATGCTTGATAGCTTTATAAACTGCAAATTCTTGTGTTTCAGCTCCTGCATAGTTCAATTCAGATCCTTGAAAATTAGAACTGAAAAAACCAATTGGGGTTTCAAGTTTTTTATCATCTGGTTGAGTTAACATTGCTGCATATGAAAAAATAGAAGCAAAAGTATATGTATTGAAATTATTGGAAAAATTGGGAGTTGAAAGAGAAGGGGCATCAAAAATTGATTGTTTGATAATTTGGAATGGTTCCTTTTCTTCTTCTCCCCTTTTAAACAATGTATCTTTCTCGATCATCTTTTGCAGTGGAAGAAAAATATGTGAAAAATCTGGAACAAATCGTTTGAAAAAGTTTATTTTCCCTAAAAGGATTGCATTGAATTTTTGTTACGGGGTAGTGGAATTTATGGAACTATTTTATTCTTGTCCGGATCGATACAAATTCCATTCTTTGAGACAATAAAACCTAAGAGTTTTCCTTCGCTTAAGGAAAAAACTGACTTCTTTGGGCTAAGAGAAATTCCGAATCTCCTGCATATTTCGAAGATTTGTTTTAAGTCATGCAAGTGATTGTTTTTTCTCTTTCAAGTATATGGTTATATCATCGACATACATTACCACCGTTTTATTTCTCAATCCTTTGAATGCAATATCCATGGCTCTTTGAAATGTGGCTCCTGCATTCATTAGTCTGAAGGGCATCTTTTGGTATGTGTAAGCTCCCCATTTTGTTCGAAATGTAGTTTTCAAACGATCTTCAAGATGAACCAAAATTTGGTTATATCCTGAAAATCCATCTAGAAAAGAAATTAAATCAGAACTTGATTGTTGTGAAACCAACTCCAAAAATAGAAGAAAAGAGATATCAATGCCTTAGAAATAAGCCACTTTGAGGGGGCAACCTCCAATACATTACATGAATGAACAATTCTTGGATGATTCAAATTACAAAACCTCCTTTCTATATATATGAGTCCATGGGGCCATAATGTAATCCTAGTGGGGCCACAATGTAATCCTAGCCGACCTAACACTAATAATTTAAGGGCACAATAATAACAATATGGGGGTTACAAGGGTACAATAATAACAATAAGGGGGTTACACTAACAACAATAAGGGACTATACTAGTAATATAGGGACCTAACAATAATACTGATTGTAAAACTTGTTCCATTGATGGTAAAGGAAAATTATCCTTTTGACATGCTTTATTCTAGTTCTTGAAGTCAATACAAATTTGAATATCTCCATTCTTTTTCCTAATAGGTACCAAATTAGAAACCCATTTCAAATGTCTAACAGGAAAAATGATATTGGCTTTCTATAGTTTGTTTAACTCATTTTTTATTCATGTTTCCAAGTTTGGATGAATTATCTTGAGCTTTTTCTGGATAGGTTTAGCTTCGGGCACCATAGGAATAGTGTGTTTAATGATAGAGGGGTCATACGTTTTAAGACCTTGGTAATTCCATGCAAAAATATCTTTGTACCTCTTCAATAACGGAATGGGTGCATTACTTTCTACAAATGAAAGGCTATGCTCTAAATTTATATCTTGATGTAAATCATCAGATCCTAAGTTGACTAATTCAAACTTTAGAGTAGAACTCTGTAGTTTGAAATTGTTGACTTTCTTGAATCTATCTTTCAAATCATATAAATCTTTAAGCTTAACCACAGATTTCGGTAAAAGATTTTTATCAGTTTGTTCATTGATCTAATTATCATGTTCATCTTCATCCATAATGTGATCATCATATGATTTCTCAGAAGTAAGAAAAATTAAGATATCACTATCATCATTAAAAACTCGCTAACTAGTAACATTATCTAGTATAGATGGTCGAAAATTAATTCAATAGAGAATTTTTCGGGACTAAAATCCTCCAGTGGAATAAGCTTGGCAACAACATTAGCTAAAAGGTCAACGTTGGAATTTTGTAATCTAGGAATATGAGAGATACTGAATGCTATAAAATGAGAGGTAAGGTCTTGAACCAAAGATTGTTAATGTTTCAAGTGATTTGAGAGATAATGAATAGTATTTTGTACTTCTCTTACAACAATCGTTGAATCCCCAAACACCTGAATATATTTTATATCAAGACTAATTTCTTTACGGAGGCCTTGAACCAATTCCTTGTATTCAACAATATTATTAGTGCATTCAAATTCTAACCTACAAGCTAGCATGGTTTTTTCGCCTTTTGAGATAATAAGTACACATATTGCTCCTCCACCGTCATTGGATCTTGATCCATCGAAATAAAGTTTCCAAAACGGAGATTGGACTACAGTTTCTTCTTCAAAATTGAAGCATATAATGGAATTAGTCTGGGAGTAATTTTATACTTGTGAACTAACAAAGTTGATTGGAAAAGGTGATCCTTGTGTATTGAAATTCCTTAAAAATTATTCTACAGAGTAATTTCCTATAATATTGTTGTTAAATGTTATGGGATCATTTTCTTCCCCAAGGTTTGTAACTGATTACTTCATATGTTTTTCACGATCAACTCTAATTTTATTAGGCTTTCCATTATATGGAAGCCACTTGTGAGACCAGTCCGTTGCAAAATATCCATGTATTTTTTCAAACCAATCTTTGCTAAGAACTAAACCATAAAATTCAGGAATGTCTACAATCAGTATATCAATCATTTGAGCAACTGTTGAGTTTGATGACAATATAAAACTTACCGAATTGATTTCTCCTAAGACCTTTACCTTTGTTCTATCCAATTGAACTATATTAATTGATGACTTCTGGGGTGTGATATTTATTTTTTCATAGATTGAATATGGAATTATATTGGATGAGGCCCCATAATCAATCAAACAGTTATGAACATTCTTATTGTATATTTCATAGGTTAAGAGAAAAGGAGGTGTATGGGATTTAGATCTATCACCAATCAAAATAGAATTTGAAGCATTAACTTTGTTGGAATGGTTAATAGGGGGTTTTCCCATTCCATTAGCATCTTTAGATATAACGGTTGTAGGAAGAGGACATGTTGTGACTGCATTCAACTCTTTCAATAAAATTTTATGTTGTTGCTTTAATTTGAAAAGTTCATGGAGACACATATTGGATTTAGTCTTCTTGATATCCTCAATTATGTTATATTCAAAAGTATCATATACTACTTAAGTTTTAGAATGAGGATCGGATGTAGATTTGATTGGATGAGAATCAGATATGACCTGTTGAGATGATTTGACTAGAGGTTTTTTGTTGACAGGATTTTGTTTAGCAATTGAAGTTGGAGTTTTATGTTTCTGTGTTGTTTGTGTTGTTTCTACAAAATTTTTACTTCTTGTGCTAACTTTCATGTCTTCAGTTTCTAATTCTTCATCGAATGAGTCTAAAACGAAATCCCATAATACATGTAGTTCGGCTACTTCTTCTTCTTGGGATTCATTGGTAGAAGCTGTTGTTCGCTATTCTTCTTCTTCTTGGTCAGATTCTTCATTAGAAATAACATTGGGAAGCTGAGAGATAAACGATTGATTTTTCCTAAATGGTCTAAAGGGTTTCTTGGAAGAGGTTTCAACAACCTGTTTCTTAATTTCGACCATTTCGTTAGACATGGTTTTGAGAACCTTTTGAAATCCTTTAAGATCAAAAGGATCTTTAGGATTTTTCTTCTTTGACTCATCTTTGAATATTACCTTTCTGGATTTTTTATCTTCTACCTTTGTCTTCTTTTCTAGATCAACAATTCTTCTTGCAACAGACAAAGCTGTTTTCATGTTTTCTATAAGGGTAGCCTTATTGGCTCTATCTACAAAAATTCTATATTAGAGGGAAGGGAGGATATGTGCCAATCTATTTGTACATCCAGTCCAGGCTTAGAGGTAGCTGGGATTTTTTTCAATAACTTATTAAATATGGAGTTGAAGTCCTTAATATTTTCCCTTGAATTCAATTTTATATTAGAAAGATCATTGATCAATCATGCAATTGTTCTATCAACACCAAATTTGGCAAGAAATTGTTCTTGGAAGGTATCCAAATTTCCTATTGAGCTCGATGGTAGAGAAAAATACCAGGATCCTGCAGATCCTTGGAAGGTATATGGAAAAAATCTAACTACAACATTTTCATGTACAACACCATTAAGATTCATGGCTAACATAAAGTTATTGAGATGTTCCTCAACGAGAAGACCATCGTCAAGATTATATTTAGGTAACCATTTTTTTACTTGCGTTGGGAGAGGATTTAGATTTTCCATTTGAACAACGCCAGGATTAGTCCATGGTAAGTTAGTCATTACTTTCCTTATTGTTTGTGAGGATGAGATAGTAGGTACAGAAGCGGATGTAGATGGAGAAGAGCTTACTGCTAGAATAATACTACTTATAGCAACACTAAATGTTTGAGTAGAGATGGATATGTAAGAAGGTATAGGTTGACAAGAGGAGAATGTAGAGGTAAATGGAGGTGAATATAATGTGATCTTACTAATATCTGATTGAGATGATGATGTATTAGCTTTTCTGTGATGCGAATGAATAGGAAAATCAAAAGGATTTATCCCATGTTTTTCACTTTGTGATTGGGTTAATACACCAGTACCTCGGAATAGGAAGTAACACTTTCTTCAGAAGTTTCAGGATTAACATGATTTTTTGGAGATATGGTTATTTGTTCCAATCTCTCAATCAAATATTGAAATTCAAGAGATTAAAGAATATAATTTGAAGAAGTATGCGAGGTAATAATTCAAGAGATGAGAGAGCTGGCTCTACAACTTTAGAATTTTGACTTGGAGATAATGAACGAGATCTAAAAGCTGTAGGAGTTTTGGAGGGGGATTGAATCTTATGATGGCTTTTTGATAGAGCTTTCGCCTTATATGCCATACATAGTTTAATGGCCCGCCTTCTAATGCCAAAAATATTGAAGGTTGGAAGGTGACTGCCTAAACATTGGGGATTCCACCCGGTCAGGAGCTTAAAGCAACTCCTTTTCCGTTGAAATGGTGGGTCCGACTGGGGATATAGGGACCAGTTTCCCGTATAAAGAGAGTTTATATGAATAAAAAAAAGGAATATAATCAACACAAGCATGGTGATTTATTTCTAATGATAACATAAATTACAACATCTAACTACTTCCCGGTATCAGACTCTTTTATATGATTATAGAGAAAGCTTCCACAAGAATGAAATAATAGAGATCATTGCATACTTAATGAATATGAGTGCATGTAAGAAAATAAATCATTATAATCTGTTTAGTTGATGAAGAACATCAATCACATAAAAGACTTCTTAGTTCACATCTAACAACATATTGTTCAATATATTATATCAATAGTAATAAGAACATATATCACTTCAATGCTTATCATAATGAAAAAAGTAGACATAAATGGGTTTTCTATAAATCTCAGAAACATAAAACAGTTAATACACAAATAATAGTACCCGCTACATGATAGCTTTAAACTTGAAAAAGATAGATTCAGGGTTCAGATTTCCAATTAGATAACTTCTGTTCCAACAATAGTGTAAGTTCCAAAAGCACTCTTCTCAAAATTCTGGACCTCTTTATAAATGCATGAAAGGGGTTTAAATACTAATTAATATTAAAAAAATAGAAGACTTGTGAAATAATTCTCTAAAACTATTACTCTAAAACTATATAACTAAAAACTAGGAAAATAAATTGCATCAGTTGGAACAGTCTCATGATTGTTTCCCAGATTCATTCTCTAACTGATCCTTGAGCTGGCACACTTTCACCATATGTTTGAGCTGGGGGGATGAATTGGTTGCATTTGCATCTTCCCCATGAATACTGCATCCTTTAATGTTGGAAGAAGTTGATCTGTTATGTTGGAGAGACACTTCAACATTAGCCATTGGTTATGAGGTTTAATCAACAAGTACCAATAACTTTCCATATTTTATTTTGTCATGATTTGAATTTCAAGATCTTTTCTTCTAGATGTTTCTTGCCAAGATTGCCTTATGAATTTGATATCTGGAAAAGTATCTTTTGGACAATCTTGAATTAGGCTGGCTTGCAAAAGAGAATATTTTATGTATTCATAAATGCTGGAAGATATATTCTTATCTTTGATAATAACTAATTCAACACTTTTCATTTTGATGTCCCAGTCTCCAAATATTATTTCTTTGAATGATTCTTCAAGACGAGGGAGATCGACCGCTCTACCCTGTGCATTGTCTTGCCAATTTATATACTTAGAAACTTTTTCATCAATATCATCGTAATACGTACTCAGATCAGATGTCTAAGTGACTAATAGATCACTAGTTTTAATTGGATCGTGGATTTGGTTTAGCTTGTGGTAGAAAATTGTTTGTTGTTTTGACGGTAATGTCTCCAAATCTACTGCTTCCTTCTTGATTGCATTGATTTCAGGATTTTCCTAGAACTTCTTAATTATCTGATGTAATTGATGAAACAGTTGATCATTTTATTTAAGCTTGCTCCCCAGTTTGAATTTAAGACCCTCAAACTCTTGCTGAAGAGTAGTGATATTAATCGCAGCTCTCGCTTAATATTTTTCTTTTAATTCAAGAAAACTTGCTCAATTTGAACAATTTTATGGTCCTTTTCTTTGATTAATGATTGAATTTATGCTGCTTTATGAATGGTTGCATTTGCGTAAGCACCTGCAAATTGAGACAATTTATGAAGTTCTTCCTCTGGAGCCGATTGAGTCTCTTTCCAAAGGACTTGCATTGGTGTTAAATTTGGAGTTAGTTTTAGATATTTCTCCATCCTTTCCCTCTTCTTTGATCTGGTCATGATAGCTTTATGTTTTAGACAATAGAATATGTCCAAAGGATGTACTTCGTCAATGTTGAGGATTATTTCATCAACGGGGAAAGTTGGGATGATTTCCATGTCTTGGGCAGATGTAGCTTCTCTATTCTCTTATATATCACTATGTCTTTGGTTTTTACTTTGCTCAAAATTTTTTTTAGGAACCTTTGCAGTGAATAAGGTTTCTTTTCCTTATTCTTGACTCTTCGAATTATCTTTATCAGTAGAAATGTGTTGTACACCTGGCTCTACTGTAGAAGCTACAGAGTTTGTAGTGCCAAGAATAAGCACGGCATCTAACTAAATAGTATCATGAGTGGTCGAAATATCAATTATAGATAGTACTTTCTCAAAATCTTCCCAGTCTTGGTTGAGTTTGTCATCTTGCTCAATATTTTCAATTCTTGTCTCTGTAATTGGTACATGAGATGAAGATGTTGAAACTGCAATCTATTCTATTTCTGGTGCTGATATTTGGAACAAATATTTTGACAGATCAGCATTTCTTTGTTCTCAATACTCTTTAAACTTTAACAGGTCTTCAGGATTGAGTTTTTCCGCTGCTATTTTCCGAACTCTGGAAAATTCAAAAATTGAATCAAACATATCATCAAACCTATCGGGCTCACTTGGAAATGCTCGAAGCTTGACCTGATTTGTTATTTCTCTAGCAACACCATAATAATCATAATTTATATTAGGAAAAACTCGGAATTTAAATGGTTTTAAACGATCAATTTCAAGACAGGCATGCTCGAAATCGTTTAGTGTGTATGAGCCACACAAAAAAGGGAAAGTTGGCCAAATGGTCTTTTTGGCATGTTTCAAGACTTTTGTCAAACCGTTTCCAACTATTTGATAGACAATCTCTTTGACCAATAATTTTTCTGGTACGTACAGAGGTAGGAGATGTGGAGGGGCATAACATCCAAAAACACGAATGTATGTAAATTACTCCTCACCAAACCACCTAACTATATACTCAAGACTTTTATCATCTTCAGGGGTAATTATAGGGATTTTGGCTTCAAAAATGGCTTGGTAGACAGAAAGCATTATTTCATTGCAAATTTTGAAAATATGAGAGTAGTATTTTGATTCCCATAAGAAATCTAACTGGCCAAAGATGGGGGTTACTACTTCTTCGGCCCACTTCCATCGAAAGGAGGGAAATTCACAAGAAAACATATTGCATCCATGATATAAGAGCTCATGTAAAATTGAGGGGCTGTATTGGTTGTGACATTTCGATTTTTCCTATAGGTTGTGATGAGTCTTATCAAATTGTCAGAAAGAATGGTTTCCAAATTTAGAATATACCCATCAGAGGCTGCTTCTATAAAGGGTGTTCAATTATCTTTAAACTTATTAGTATTTACAGCCCTAAACAAGCGACACATCATTGCAAATATTTGAGAGTAAGGGCTTTTAAGAGAAGCGCTTGACTGCATACCCTTGTCATCACGCTTATGCTAGTTAGCGTCATTTCTCCACTCTTTGATTACTGCTGCAGGATTTTCGTTCTCTTGCATGAACTTCTGAATAAATTGTGAATCATAGTTCTTCTGAGGTTCTGGTAATTTATACATCTTCCTTAAATCTATTGGCCCGAGGGAACCAATGACAGTTTTGTTATTGGTAACAAATTATCTATCCCTTATATCCACATTTTCTAACACCCATCTCACTAAGTTAGTGTATCTAAGCATTTTTGGACGAGCAATAATTCTATGAAGAAAGGAGTTAGCTGCATCAATCCAGGATTTTGAATCATTGGAAGAAGTATCATCAGCTACGACTTGCATGTCTGGAATTACCAGAGGTTTCTCATTCTCGAAGAGTTGGTAAATCCATTTTGAACTTGAAGAACCAATATCTGGATTGCATGTGGTATCTGTGATTAAGGGAGCCATTTCATTGTTCTCCTCTTGCTACATGACTAACTAAGGCGGGGTGGCGGATTTCCTTAATGCTTTAATTGATCGTGACATGATTTTATGCCTTGTGTTTTAGAATTATCCAGTTCAAACAAAACTATATATGATAAGCCCAAATCACTTCAAAACACTGTTAACAGTCTTATCAATTGAATTCGTACACAATGGGAATCCTTTGGTATTTAATTTTGAAATTAAACAATCAATTGAAAATATCGAGATGAAAAACACATATGAATGAGCATTAAATTTTGAAGTATAGGTCCACATGATTATGACAAATGGCATTATATTAGGATGTTTCATCGACGATTTGATAGTCAGCATGTTTTAGTGATTTAAGAAATCTACGAAATGCGAAATGCAAAACTGCGATTGTGCGATGTTTTTAGACAGAATGCAATATCAGTATATGTCAATTGATGGGATGCGATATCGATATATGTTAAATAACATATTTCGCTATTTAGGCATTTCGGGAATTTTCTACTTCGCAATTTCACTATTTCAGTGTTTCGACATTTCGTAATTCGTTACTTTGCACCTCAGCACTTCGTAATTCGTTTTTTCGCAACTTCGCTATTTCGGTATTTGGTCCCACTATATGCTTTTTCTTTTGAAGTTTTTTAGTTTTAAGTGTTTTTTAGTGATTTTCTTTATTTATTAAAGAAAATTAAAATCTTAACCTAAGAAAATTCTAACTTGGGTTTTATTTCTAAAAATTGAATATTAATTCTAAAATTTTAAAGGGTCCCCATTATTATTTCTAAGTTACTTTCTTGGATAATGGGGAGTTGTTGTAATACTACCACACAATCACAAAATTGATTTTTTATCTTCTAGTGAAATAAAAAACTTTGATTTTTTTGAACAACTTGATCATGTAACATGATTTATTTGAGGAAAGGAAAAGCACCTTCATTTATTTTCCTATCTTTGCTAACTCCCTATGTAAATGACTTGTATGGTGAAAATGAGGTTTTGTTTGCCTTCTTTCATGACATAATTGGACCTTATGGTGGCGAAACAAATGAGACCTAAACTCTGACCTAGACGAAGGTGTGGTGAATGACCTAAGACCCTAGATGATAATGGATGACATGACCTTTGAAATAATGATGACCATGAATGGAGTGAAAGGAGTAGCATTTCAAACCTAGAGATATTCAGTGAACAAAATTTTATTTGAAAATTGACTTGAAAACATAAATTTTGACCTAGGACCACTACCAAGTAAACCTGAAAGAGTATTTTTGATCACTGAACATTTAGACACTAACAAATCCTTTGAATGAGATTGAATAATCTTCCTTACGAACTGTTTTGACTCTTCAACGCAAACTCTGACCTTGGATTTGATCCTTGCTTCCTTGAGTGTCTCCTTGTCAAGTAGCCCTTGTCTTCAACACCTTAGCTCTGAAACCATGTTGAGAATTAGGTAGGGAAGTGTTTAATTCAAATTCTCTTTTTGATAATTAATTGTGAGCTTACTTCCTTTATTTATTTCTTCTCTTCTTAGCTTATTATGTCTTTCATCAATTCAATTATCAAAACACTAGAGGCACAAATTTAGGCTATTTAAGCCAGGGCCAAAACCACTCCCTCTTGGAGAGGAAAAACCACAAGGAATTCTTCTTATAGAATTTTAGATGAAAATTTCCTTGACCATGACACAAAAAATTGACCCTTGTATGCCTCCAATACCTTGTCACTTCTTCTTCATGGAATCCGTGAGTTGATCCTTCTTTTTTGCACCGTCCTGCATTGTTCTGCACCTTTCTGCACCAAGACTAGAAAGCTAGGTCTCTCATTGTATTTCACTTATCCTTACTGAGATATCAACACCTTTTTATGGACATACTTGTACACATCTTACACCTTTACCTAACCTTGCACCTTTACTTCACTTTGCTGAGCATACTGATTATACTTTGCACTAAGTACAATTCTGTAATTTTCGCATAATCATGCAACTTAAAACTAAACATATTTCTACAATTTTTTTCTTTCACACAGTCATATATCTTTGGATATATATAAGATACTTCGTCTCCCTCCGTCGTATAAAAACGGTCCTAAAATCGCATTTATTGCAGACCTGAAGTTCCACATTAAATCATAGGATATTATATCCAAAACATAATATATTTATTTTGCTGATATAAAATCCTTATATTCTTCAATCCTCAGTTATGTTTTGTCTTTATTTCACTTACATTTCAGTCCTGTAGCTCACACTAAATCTTGGAACACTTGTTCGAAATTCTGTGTCAAAGTGAAATCCGCATGCTCATATAAATAGTTGTTCATGACTGTAAATTAGCTGACATGTCCATAGGTTATGAAGCTGACTTAATCAGGGGTTTATGAGACAACTTGTCCGCTGTTCATAGGTTGTCTTGAAGAGTATTGCAATGTTGATCTTGTGCAATGACTTCAAGGCTTATATGACAAGGTCTTGAGGCATACTACTTTGACTTGACTCTTCATATACATGACTCTTAATTAGTACATTTAGGACAAGATGACAAATCCATCATATTAGGGGGATTTTGAGGTCTAAAATGCGCCTCCTAAGGAAATTATAAAATAATATTTGATTACATCATCATATTTTAGAGGGACAAAAGAAAAAACTATTTTTTCAACTCATATTTTCAACTTATCTCCCAAATTTTTTACTCAAATTTCAAGCGGGAGTACTCGTTGGATTGAAAATCTAATTCCTCATCCAAGGAGTACCACGTTGCATAATTTCGGTGGATCCTGCTACACGAAAAATGAGAAATACATGAAAAACATGACTGCAATAACGTGTTTTCATGTATTTCCCATTTTTCGTGTAGAAGCATCCATCAAAAGTATGCAACATGGGTACTCCTTGGATGAATTTTGCATCCAATGAGTACTCCTGCTCGAAATTTGAGTAAAAAATTTGGTAGATAAGTTGAAAATATGAGTTGAAAAGGTAATTTTATTATTTTATTATTTTTTAATCTTTTTACCCTTTTACTTAAAAAATGGTGAACCATCCCCAGGGTTGACATCATCATCTTGAATCCTATTGTTTCTTCTAAAGTTTATTTTGGTTGTACATTTTTCTTAGGAGACCCATTTTAGACCTCAAAATTCCCCTAATTGAAAAGGCATCAAGAAGAAGTCTTTTAACCTATAATAAAAACCTTGCTTATGAAACCAATGAAGCAAGCATTACAAAAATACATTTTATTATCTTTATCTTCTTCATTACATAAATATATAATTACATAGTCAATATGAAGATCAAGCCTAGTTACACTTTCCAACAAAGATCACCTTCTTGAGTTCACTGTTGTCTGACAGATATATCCTGTCTCTAAACCTAAGCAAGTCATCTGCTGTGAGATTATTGTTCATACCTTGTGTTGTTGCACTTGTACCTGTACCACTACATGTACATGTAATCTGCTGCAATCTGTGCCTAAGCTCCATATAACTGACATTCTTCTAACCTTTTTGCAAGATCCTATCATGTAGATTTGTCCCATAAGAACTCATAGATGTTATATGATTTACTCGTATCCTCCTGCTAAGAGAATCTGCAACCATGTTCTCTTTACCTTTGATATACCTGATCTCAAAGTGAAACTCACTGATTGTGCCCAATAATATAGCTTTCCTGGCATTCATATTCGGTTGGTCAAATAGATACCGCAATCCACTTTGATCACTCATCAATACAAATCTTCTGCCTAGAAGATAGTGCCTCCACATCTTCAATGCATGAATGATCGCTGCCAACTCAATATCATGTGTCGGATAGTTCTGCTCGTGCTCATTTAATTTTTGTGGCTCATAACATACCACCTGTCCTTCTTGCACAAGGACTCCACCAAACCCTCTCTTGTAAGCATCTTTACATACCACAAAATAATTTTCTGGATCTGCGATCTTTAACACTAGATCATGTGTCAACAACTGCTTTAATTGCTCAAAACTGGTTGCACATTCAAAAATTCTTACCTTTCCTTCGAAATGAGGTAATAGGATAAGAAATATATGAGAAGTTCTTGATGAACCTCCTATAATAAAATGCCAACCCCGTGAAGGACCTCACCTCATCCAAATTTCTAGGAGTTTCCCATTACATGATAGCTCTTATCTTTTCTATATCCACTGCTATGCCTTCCTTCGAAAAAACATGTCCCAAGTAATGTACCTCTATTTTAAAGAAACTACACTTGCTAAGCTTAGCATACAACTAATGCTCTCTTAGTAATATCAACATTTCCACTAAATTTTCAGCATGTTCTTCTTCAATTTAGAATATACCAGTTATCATCAATGAATACAATAAAAAACTTGTCCATATAAGGAAGCAACACACTATTCATCAAGCACATAAAAGTAGTTGGGGCATTAGTAAAAACGAATGGAACTGCAACAAACTCATAATGCCCATACTTGGTCTGGAAAGTTTTCTTGTAAGTGTCCTCTTCCTTAATGCATACGTTTTGATATCTGGATCTCAGATCAATATTCGAGAACACTACTACTCCCTTTAGCTGATCAAATAAGTCATTAATCCTCGACAATGGATACTTGTTCTTAATGGTCACTTTGTTCAATTTCTTGTAATCAATGCACAACCTGGGAGCACCATTATTCTTATTTACAAACAATATCAGTGCACCCCAAGGTGATACACTTAGCCTAATGTATCCCTTGTAAAGCATTTATTTTAACTGCAACTTCATCTCTACCAACTCTGGTGTGCTCATCTTGTAAGGTGCTTTTGATGTTGGTGTTGCCCCTCGTACCAACTCAATAGAAAAGTCTACTTCCCTGTGAGGTGGAAAATCTGAAATATCTGTGGGAAATACATCCTAAAAATGTTGTAGGACTGGGTACCTGCTCAAAACATATGCATTCTCAACTTCCTTACCTTTGTCACTAGAAATTTACACTGCAAATAACACATATCCTTTCCCACGATTATGCTTGGCCTGCATAGTTGCATGGGGGATACACTAGGGGAGCAATACAATACCACACGGGTTCATATTGGGGGATACATATTGAGGAAAAAATGACATAATATATTGGGGGATATGTAAGGGGTAAAGGGTTTTTATATTAGCATGTAAAAAAAATGGAGCTTAAAGTTAATGAAAAAATATAAAGGGGTATAAAAGATGTTAATGAAAAAATGGACATCTACAATATCTAGAGAAAGTATGGATTTTTTTAATTGGGGATGTGTATTGGGTTTGTATTGGTAGGGGGTTAAATAATGTGAATTTTAGAGGTATTTTCCAATATTTAGTCAATTTAAGGGTATTGTTTAGTATGCCACAAACACACATGATATGTTAGAGTTTCATTGAGTGAAGCCCCCGTGCATAGTTGTAACCATTCTAACTGACATTGCTTTCTTCTTACCCCGAAAGAATCTTTGCTCCCCATTGTCATCCAAAAATTCAATAGACTTGTCATAACAATCCACCTTGGTCCTATGAATATATAACCAATCCATACCCAAAAACATACTATATGATCCCAATGACAATACATTCAAATGTGCTAATGTAGACATGCTATTCAACTCAAATGCATAAGTTCTTACCCAATGATGAGATCTTTTCTTGGTACTTGTAGACAACTGCACTAATTAAGATTTTTCATGCACTGCCTTATTCAAACCACACTTATCCACTAGTTCAGTATTAACATAACTATAATTAGATCGAGGGTCAATCAAAATAGAAACAACTTGATCAAAAAGATTACCATCCATCTCGATAATAAATGCTTGGTGATTTTCCTTCTTGTTATCCATTGTTTCATAGATCCTGGGAATACTCTATCCAACATCTCCCATTTTCTGTGCCTCCTGCACACTGTATATATGCAATCTACCACCCCGATGTTGTGGGAAATCCCTTCTACAATGATCTTCTCCACAAGTCCAACACCGCACGAGCTCCCTATTTTCACTATTATTCTGCTCCTCAGACCGAATTCCCTATCCTCTACCAGATGCATTGAACTTATTAGGTGGTGCAAAGTTCTCTTTGTTACCTGTATCTTGAGGTATTGCTCGCTTCTTCTACCATTTTCCTTTATTCTTATCATCACCCTTCCATTCCTTTTTAGTATCAGATCTGCGCTTCGATTGCTCATATCAATGCTTTAGTTTCTGGATGGCCTCCTCCAATGATCTAGGCTCATCAAACTCAATCATATCTTTGAATTTTATCGGAAACCAAATGACGAATCTATGAATCTTTCCCTTATCCTCCTTGAGGTAAGGCACATATCGCAACAACTCCAAAAATCTAATAGTTTACTCCTCATCGGTCTATAGCCCATCTTTAGCTCATAAAAATCCTTTGGACTGTCATCATAATATCTCTCCGATAGATACTTCTTCCAGAATAGTCTCTTGAATTCTGTCCAAGTCAATTCCTCCTCCTAAATAGCCATGAAATTATTCACATATTCTCACCAAATATCTGCTTTACCTTTGAGGCTGAATGTCGCTATTCTTGCTTTCATGTTTTCTGAGTAATCATGCAACCTGAAGAACTTCCTCGTACCAATAAACCATGCTTCTACATCATGTGATTTCTTCATTTCCACATCAAATGTAAGTGGATTTTCTTTCTTAAACTCATCCGGAAAATATCCCCTGTCACTCCTCTTGTAAGGATGATAATGATGACAATCATGATGCCTATCAGAACTAGAACTAGAATAATATGTCACCTCTTCTATCTAGAGTGTCCAAGAACCTGTCAGATATATCCAAAATGTGACCACAATGAGACCTATTTCCATATGCCCCATTAATCCCATCCTCCTGTCCATAGTTGATCCGAAGTGGCCCTTTTCGCTGTAACTCTGACAAACTCTGAAGGATTACTACATTAACTTATGCTTGTTTCTCTTGTGGCTATATGATTATGTCATTATCTGCTTTAAAACTCCTTATTTATTCCTTAAAACTTATTAATGTGTCTGCTAAGTCAGAAGAGTTCCCAATACCATGTTTCTCTTTTGATTCATAAGGAGAATATTTGTAGTCTACCATCTTGCTAGTCATATTTGATTTCTTCATGCAAGGCATCTCATGTCAGCTAAACCAAATCACAATAAACTAATGTATCTTAGCATAAATCAGGGAGGACATCTCATCTGCAAGATCAACCAATCAATGTAATACATGTATATACATAATCATAACAACATATTAACATATAACACATAAATATATCAATACGTAAGTATCAATCTAGGTAGAGTCGAGTCATCAATGCATGACCATGTCAACCACATACCATGACTTTGTGCATGGAAAAAACAACCATACATATGTATTCCTGACAACCTGTAAGAACTTTACATGTATAAATAACACATAATCAATCATACATTCATGACAACACATTCCACGTTAACAACCTCACCTTCACATGGAAACATCACTGCAACCATGACTAACACCATACATATGCAACAAGAATATAGACCAAAAGGATGAGTAACACATATGGAAATGAAATGAATGCATGAACAACACACTGCCCATCAAGTCTAAGGCGTGAACCATGATCTGATACCACTCTGTAACACCCTCCTCCAACATCTACCCCGGTAACCAACCAACCAAGGTAAACATGTGACGAAGAGTTACTGTCATATGATTCAACCTCCTAGGCCACTTTAAGGAAGTGGAATGGACACCACACAACACACAGAACTTCTGTACATGCTAGAGGATACCCAAGAGCCATCCCAACCTTCCAGGAGGCTAGCCCCTCATCCAACTTGAACTTTTCATGCATCAATCCCCCAGTCTCTCCCTTGACATTGGCCAGAGTGCGAATGGGACCCTCCAGTCGAACGCATAACATGTGTATACATGTGAGTGGGGAATTTTTCCAGTAGTTCTAAGAACATGACCTCGATTTCAATACCACTTTTTCAGGCCCAAAGCATAGGTCACTGCCTAGAACTC
Source organism: Pinus albicaulis (assembly GCA_034641835.2). NCBI lineage: Eukaryota > Viridiplantae > Streptophyta > Pinopsida > Pinales > Pinaceae > Pinus > Pinus albicaulis. The sequence goes on from CM076580.1 coordinate 1,676,487,005, forward strand.
CATCACACTATCAGAACTAAAATATAACAGTGGAATAAAAGTGTAAAAGAAAACACTTGAAATAGGAATTGACTGGACACCTACTAGCCATGACAAACATTTCGTCAAACATGTCACAAATATGTAATCTATAGGTTTAAACAACATAACTAAGCATAGGGGTCTCATACTTTGAGAATCACTAAGAAGCATTGTTGCCTCATCACATCATCTGCATTATCATATATTTTGTCATAGATACATTACTTATTCATTTACAAATCAAAACATGATGAGAGAAATACATCGTTACTGTCATAAAACACATTCATAACTAGCATATTAACAACATAAATGACAAGCATAAAACAACCATATATGCCACATAATAACAAGAATATTTACCCATCAATACAAGAGGAAAAAAAGTCTTTTTTCCATAAGAAAAATGCAACCAAGTCTGGGACTTCAACGTACCATCCGACCATAGACATGGTTGATCAAAATATCTCTTCATCCAGTCACCCTCGTGCCATATTCCAAGCATGAATGTGAGATCTCATAAAAAAAATTCATCAAAACCAAACCAGGGCTTCCAGAGGCCAAACCACCTCAAACCTCAAGCAGTGATTTCACCTCATGGTCAGACATCACAACCATCACCATATTGGTCTCCACCCAAGCCTTCCAGGGCTCTAGAGTGTTTGTTACAACCAAGGCTCCAGGACTAGTAACTCAACCCAAGTTGTTACATGCCTCCAAAGCATTTTTCTAACCAAGGCTCCAAGAACTAGAAACTCCACCCACAACTAAAGGAACATGAGAACCAATCATAAAACAACCAATGAAATAAAACAACAACACCACGACTATCCAGGAAATGGAAAGGCTAGTAAAATCCATTTTCAATCTAGGAAATCCTCCATTCCAATGACAAATCACGACCAAGAAACCACATGCATATTCCATGCATGCCAAAACTAGTGAGGAAAACATACATGCAACTCGGTACCTGCAAAAAGAATACGCTATAGTTGCTAATCTTGATTGCCTGTTACGTTTTCCTACTCTTCCTTTTCCTTCTTGCTCAAAAACTTCAAGTATGATACACTCTCCAAGAGTGTTCCAAGAAACTTTAAGTGTCCAAGAGTATGAGAGAGAGAGAGAATAGAATAAGAGCTCCAAAACCGCACTAAACAAAAAGCCATGAACTGATACTTAGAAGATTATTTATTAATGAGGCATCTATTTTCTTCATTTTCCATTATTTTCCTTAATTTTCCTCCTCACATGCAACTTGTGACCTTTCACCTCCATTTTCTCCTATTTTTCATTATTTTCATAAATAAATGCTAATAAATTCCACTTTTCTTTTCCAAAGCCTTAACCATTTCCTTTTCCAATTTCCATAGCCATAATAAACCATATGGACACCCACACTATGATGTTTTTCCCAACATTCTGCTTGGAACATGTGTCCCATGACCTTGGTTATTATTTTTCCTTTATTAACTTTTATTACATGGAATTTTCATTAGGGTTGTTATAGTTCTAGCAGATATTACTTAAGCACAACCAAATAGAAAATTCTTTCTGAGAGCAAGGGTCATTTTCATTAATAATGTGTGGAATAATAAATAGCCCAAGTAAGGAATGGAAAATGGCTTTCCACCAATTAAATCCAAGTGCATATTCAAGGGAAACCATCCCTAAATCTTCAATGTTCTATCGTAAGGTTTACTTTGAACATAACCAAATGACAAAATCTTGCCAAACGACAAGGGTCATTTTCATTAAAAAATTGTCAAATGATAAACTCACTGTCCTTGTATTTTTAATGAAATACTCTATTAGAGTCCTAAAAACAAGTCCAAGACACACAGATATTACATGTATCATAATTATTTTAATGAATTTTTTTATGAAAGTGTGTGAAATAAATTTATGGAGTATTGTTGGTCAATTATTTGTGTTTATGTGTGTGTCAGAGAGGATAAAAAGGAAATGTCAAATAAGAATGCATACTCATCTCACAATAAATCAACCATTGTGTTAGTATAGAACACTACCCCTTTATCGTTGTCATCATTAAGATAAGTTTCGTGGTATATAAGTGCTTATATGTTACTACAAACCAAATCTCTTAATTATTTTAGGATAGCAAGTTTGTAGATAGAGATTATTTACATCGTAAAAAAAAATCAAAATCACATGAATATTATTAGATGCATCCAGCTTATGTTAATGGACATTCTATGAAAACATGTGAAAATATTACTTCAAAATGTTGTGAACCAATGATTATCTTTTTTTGAATTTTTTTTTGTCATGGAAGGGAGCATAAAGAAATATTGAGAAAGCAACTAAATCATGTGAACCTACTTGCTATAGTGGCAATTGAAAATATTGATATTTAGATGACCATTGAGTTTAATCCACCACTATAAGGGTTCCTACTCAACACCTTAAATGTAAGGGTGAAGTGGAGGCATAAGTTAGAGAATTAAAACAAAAAAAGGGGACTAGTCCCTTTAATTGAGTAAAAAAATGTATGAGAGCTAGAATTAGAAAATAATATAACCATTTTTTATCATTCATTTGATTGGATTGAAATTTGAAACGAGAAATGCATGACATAAGCATCCATGATTCTCATTCAAAGGAGAATAGTTATTAACAGTGACTTTAAAATAAGAACTATGACCTAAAAATCCCATATTTTTAGGTAAAAAAATACCCATATCCATCTTGAATTGAAAGTGGTGCTCACATAAGCACCCTATTTTATGAGGTTAAATTTACAACCTTTGCAACCATGACTCTAAAAACTCATAATGTCACGAAGGAAAACTTTAAAATCAATCCTGAAATTAAAAAGTGGTGTACCATTACTAACTTCTTCTTTTTTTGTAGGGTTTGGGGTGCGTTGAAGTGAAAACTCAATTCCCCCATTTTTGATATATTTATTTTAAATAATGGGGACCATTTCCATAAATTTTTGGCTAAATCGCGTTCTAACATTTTTCATACAGTTAAGTGTCATAAAATTTTGCGATATTTTCATTTTCTTCGGATTTCCATTCTAATTGTTTTTTTTAAGTTCGAATTTTCATTAGATTTCCATTTGTACTCATTTCATCTCATTTGGTTACATTGTTTGTAAATGGTGCTCGTTCAAAGTTTAATAATTTCTACAGCATGAGTTAAAAAATGTACAAAATGTATATTATTTTAATTTCTGTAAATAAAATAGTAATTGATTATAAATATTAATTCCTAGTTAATTTTTACTATATATATCGTTTTAAGGATCTCAGTAATTTATTCCAATTCCTAATTTTAAAAGAAATTCATTAGGGGAATTTTGAAGTCTAAAATGGGCCTCCTAAGGAAATGATAAAATAATAGCTAAACTAGTAAAATAATATTTATGAATTTGCATTTTACTTTTTTCACCACAATCCATATAACCATGGTTAAATTCAATTGAAAATGTGTACCAAAATAAAATTAATTAAAAAATTGTGTTGATGTGACTATAAATAAGATTGTTTTTTTCAATAAAATGCCATTATCATTGAACAACAAATGCATTTGTCTTTTGTACTCAAATAAGTTAAAATAAATTATAACTAATTTGAAATTATAATATTAAATAAGATGAGATGAATATATAATTCAAAAATAAATATATGAAAATATACAAATATAATATTTATTGAAAATCTATAAAGACATGAAGATTATGTAAGGATATGCATTGTTTATTTCAAAAAATATGAAATGACAATAATAATATTTTATTCCAAAGGTGTGAAATGACATTTATAATTAGTACTTTAATTTGACTTTAAAAGTACTTAAAGCACTATCATGGTTAACCATGAACTTTTATCCATCATTGAGAATGTAACAAGTAAGTACCTTTAACTCAAGCAATGACACTTCAACCATTGGGGATGATGTCATCCCCTAAAATGTAATTGGTTCTCATAAAGTGAATTTTGATTGTACATTTTCCTTCGGAGGCCCATTTTAGACCTCAAATTTCCCTTAATAAGTAAAACTTAAAATCTCAAAATTGCAAAGTAATTATAGTTCATTCCATCAAATTTTTAAATTACCAAATATTACAATTTATAATGAATAAGTTCCACTCCACGTGAGCCCCACTTCACTTCACCTCACCTCTTCACTTACTTTTTCACCTCTTCACTTTTTCACACCTCAAAACTTATTTGTCTTGTAATACATTTAAAATTCAAACCTTCAATATTCATATCACCCCGATACCCCTTTGCCGTTGCTCGTTGGTATATTAATTGGTTTGTTATAAACTTTGGTGTATTAAAATTTGTCACATTAATGGCTCATGTTAGAGGTCGAGAATTTTGAGTATCGAAGCGTTGGTTTAACAAACTTACGATAATTGTGAATTCTGACATGCTGATAATCCTCTCAATGACTATGGCTACTCTTAAGTCAATGGTCATTTGACATATTGCTTGAAAGTTATTCAAATAAATTGTGAGGTGGAGAATGTAAAACAATTTTATAATATAATTTTGAATTTTATTAAAATATAATATATTATTTTTAATATAATATAATTAAATTTTAATTATTTTCTGTCTATATATTATAATCTAATTAATTTAATTTAATTGTATAATTTGAATATTAGTTAATAATTTTAATCGATTTGTATATAATTAGTTTAATAATTTTATGTAATTATTTATTTTAATTTAGAATTAAAATATCTAATTTTGGTTTAGTTAGTAATTTTTTCAGAATTGTGGTAGTTTTGTTTCTTCAACTTTGGAAACTCATAATTTGAGTCTTATTTGATCAAATTAGGTCTAAGATAACTCGTTAGATAGATAAAATAATGGATAATATCTATGAAGTGGTTGCATAACTAGATTCGGTCATTAAATAAGTCTAAAATTTAGCAAAAAATTAAACTCCGAATTTGTAACCAAAATCAATTTTCTGAGTTTAATTTTTTGCATTTTTATTTGCTCAAAGCCTCTATAGATTGCATGTTCTCTTTGACCAATAAGATCTTTACAATGATCAATGAGAAGCTTATATTTATTTATTTAATTAAAATTTGATTGGAGATGTTTGTTTTCGAGATTTGGTATTTTTTTATTTTGATTTGCATTTTAATTTAGTTTTGATTGGGTTTTGGTAGAGAATAGTTGAGGAGATGAGGAAGAGAAGACTTGAATAAATGGAATTGTTTCAACAAGAGAAGAAAAAGAATTTTGATCAATGAAAATAGCTGGAGCAGATTTGTTCTTCAACAAATCCCCTATTTGGAATTCATTTTTGTAATTATAAATAGTGGTTTGTAGAATAGAGTTAGGGGATTATCTCTTCTGCAATTATGTAATTTTTAAAGCGCTATTGTAATAGGGGTTTCGGGAAGTAGGTGAGAGGAGATTGAAATCTCAGATATGGGAAATATTGGGATTTATCTTTTGCAAATATGCACTGCGTATGGGAGAAAAGTCGCAGTATTGCAGTTTATGTTTAGCAACAAAGTTTATGATTTGGAGGAGATCGTTGGAGATCGGATTTATAGAACAGAGCAGGAAAACAGGTCCAAATAAATTTGTATTAATTTTTTTTTTTTTTTTTTTAATGTGAATTTCATTCTTGATGACAAAATTGTGTTAAATGGATTCATGTTTGTGCACTATTGTCGATATGAATACATGTCTTCCAGATTATCTATCTAATTTGTTTGCTGCATGAGTCTGTTATCAGTATTATTTCATGCTCATATGTACTGAAATCAGATTTTTGAGTAACTATTTACTCAGAAATCTGTCATCGAAATTCTGATTTAATTATTAGTAACATTGTGTGAACTATTTCCTAATGTTATTGATTCATCATTCACTATTAATAATTTAATTGTCATTAGCATTATGTGAAATTCTTCCTATTGTTAGTGATTTATCATTTACTGTTAATAGATATCTGAACAAAATGTGTTTTGTTATCCATAATATCAGTTAATAGAACTAATTCGTTAGGTTGATATTTATTATAAGCCAGACATATTTAAGTCCCAATTATATTAATATCTTGCTCTTGGTTGAGAGAAGAACTAATCTTTCTTTCCATCAAGATAGGCTTAGGATAGTTTTTCTTTTGCATGCATCGTAGTGTTAACTTGCATTTAGATTAATTCTGCATTTTTAGAAGTCCTCTTCTCAAGGAGTACAACTTTAGTTATGGTTTGGCTGAGCCTTAAATAAACTTAAGGGATTGCTTTCTTGCAAAGCTAGCAACAAGAGGGCAATTATGATTTCTCTTTATTTGTTGGTAAACAATAGATAAACTATAAGTCAACAGAGAGATATAGAGAAAGGGTAATTGGACCCAATCGAACCAGTTAGAACCACCATTCCAAATGGAAAAGGAGCTACTTTAAGTTCCTGACCGAGTGGTCTCCCTTATAATGTTGAATGGTCATTTTGGGCCATCAACATTTTTTGTGCTAGAAGGAGGGTCATAGTAAAATATTTTCTTTCAATTTTTTAAAGGTTTTATCTTATTACTATTGCTCCATTTAAAATGCTTCCATGGATTTGCTTTATTGGACCTCATCCAACAACCAGTCTGGTAAATACAGTTCATACCCCCATCTCAGGTAAAATATAATGGTAGTACATATTTTTTTAATCATCTCCTTCAGTTCATTTTAAGTTGCAATAATTTCAATATTGGTGAAGATATTATTTGCAGGATCTTCACTATTACTTTGACAGGAAAAACCAAAGATTGGTGCTTATCACTTCCAGTTGCCTCCGTACATAGTTTGGATGAGTTTTCAAAGATTTTCCTTCACGCATTTGAGTAATATGACTACGTAAAGGTGTGTGATCAATTAGAATAATTGTGTAGAATGGAAGGTGAGACTTTGGATATGTTTTATATTAGATTTAAATTAATTTTAATGCAATTTTGTTCCAAAGATTTTCCTCCTCAATTCCAATTAATTGGATGGTTCAGACATTTAGTTTCTTTGCCATGTGATAACTATGAAGAACCAAAAAATATATCCATTGTTGATATTTATAAAATCATTCAAAATGGCAACTCCGATTCTTTACAAAATGAAATTACAAATACTAATCATTGTGATGGAAATGCTCCAAATTTACATAATGTTGATCAAGTATAAATTCAATAAAATGCACAATCTGTTAGCAGCAATCAACAACAATTAGATCAACCATAAAATGTTGGCAACACACATTCTACTGTTGAAATTAATTCAAAATCTACTAATAATAAATTGAAGAAGATCAACAACAATTTACAGATAGATCAAATGCACGCAGAATCTCAATTTTCTGTGTCGGAAAATCAACAATCATCTATGCATAGAGAAACCTTCAGGTACATATCTCCAGCCTCATATTTTTCTCTCTACCCTGATATCTTTAGCAATAATAATTTAATTCATAATCAATCAAGAGTCCCTTTGAAAACATATTTAATTTTAGAAAAAAAGGAAATGATTTTAATAATGAATTATTAATTTTTGATATTGGTCGAGAAAATTTAATCAATAATTCAATCAATAATTTTGAAGATTCTTTTAATTTAGTATTCAATTACTTGTGTGGTTCTGATTTATTTAATTTAGGGAAAAATAACACTTATGAAGTTACTTATAATGATGACTTGGAAAATGAAAATGCTCAACCTCTTTTATCTTTAGAGATGGTTTTGTATAATTTCTCAGGTGAATCTATTTTTGAACATAAAGAGAATTTTGATCAAGTATTTATTTCAGTCCATTCTAATTTTCAAACATGAAATCATCATAATAATTTTGGTATTCAAGGACCTATCCCAATTTTTGATTCCTACGATAATGAAGTACCCTTTTTGAATCATAAGCTTGAAATCTCCCCATTCCCGCAAAAGAATGCAAACAATGAGTTTAACTTTATAATTTCCATTGATAATTGTGGGAAAGGAATCTTTGAAAATGAGTCCAATCCATGTTGTACCATTACTTGTAACATTAATGTAAATTGTAATTTTCTTCATTTTTAGTTCTCTCAGTTTGAATTTGTTTTTCTTTCCAATTCCATTTTTGAATTTCTGAGCGCATTGTATTGGATTTTTAAGCTTGCAAAATTTCAACACTCATCAGACACATTAGTAAATTTGTATGAAAATCAATTCCAAAATTTCAAGCATGAACATCGACTATTTCTTATTTCTTATTTTATTTATTCATGTTTGACCAATTCATGTATTATTTTCAAACGATTTTATCAAAAATTCTGGCACTTGAGAGTGCACCATTTCATTGTGGTTAGCAATGGAATACGTCTAGAAACCTTATAAATGTTCATACATGCTTTATCGATCCATTTGAAAAATATCTGGAAGTTCCACTGCTCAGGAATCTTTCTGGTTTTGCTAGTGTTCAACATGCTTCAATATTTTAAAATGTAACCTTTAAACCAAGCCTGATGTTTCGTTTTCCTTTGAATTTTTTTCAATCATTCACTGAAATACATGCTCATTTTTATGATCTTGTAGGTTGAATTTTGGAATAATTTCGAGGATTTTTTTCTTCTTCTGTGTATAACTTTATTTCGCTAAACTTGTTAGATGTACATACTAGGTTGAATTTTTCTTTTAATAATTTAGTTGCAATTTTAATCCTGTTGATTGACTTGTACATACATGCAAGAGTTAAAATAATATAATGGTTACATTGTAAATATAACTATACCTAGTCATGTTTCTTTTCATGTAGTTAGGATTAGGAATAAATTAATTTAGTTTTAATTCCTTTTCTGTTTCGATTTATTTCTGCAGATTTTTAATAATCATGTAATGAGCTTATATGCTTCCTTGATATCTACTTCATTCTCTAAAAAAGTGTGTTCGAAAAATATTATTTCTCAAATTATGCTTATTCTACACTTGCTTATTCTTCTTGGTGAAGCTTCATCACATTATTGAAATTTGCAAAGAAAATCAGGAAGGATGAAGTTCTAAAGAATCTTTACAATCAAGTGTTCTTGAAAAATTCAATTTTCATTTCATAAAGCATTACTCCATGATAAATTTCACGTTCTTGTCCTTCAATATAAATATGAAGTGAATGCAAATTGATAGTTCATTACTTAGCATTTTAATTTAGATTGAATAAGTAGATGATTCTGAACAGATGAAATTTTTAAGAAAATGCATGGCAGAACTTGAAGATTCATGAGGTAAACTTGCAGTCAATATTCTTCCAGGTATGCATTGATAGATTCATCTTCATTTGTTATTATTTTCTCCTTTTTCATAGTTTAATTCTTATTTATGTTTTTCTTCTTTTGCAGGTGTTCATTGGATTGATTTTGGAGACTTGAGATGAAGGAGCAACCAACTCTTTCTAATCTACAACATTTTTAGGGAAGTATTTGTTGTTTCATCAGAATATGGGTATTCTATAGTTTTTCTTCTCTTCATATTTCCTTTCTTGGAAAATTTAAGCGATATGAGTCAGTAATCATATTCTGCCTCTCATTGATGCAACTGAAATGAAATGCTTAGACTCTTTCTTTCTCATATTTGTTATAAACAAAGAAAATTGCAAAAATCTTGTAGCAAATGATTTTATCTCTGCCTATTCCAAATATTACGTTTTTCCAGATTCAGTTGAACCTTTTCACCACACTCATCCACTTTGGTCACATTCCTTTCTTCTATAAAACTCAGATTCTATAATTGGTGAATTTTGGAATTCCAGTTCTCTGTTTTTCATTCTTATAAGATTATTCTCTTTGAAATTTTGAACCTTTTAGCTTATCAGATTCTTGGGTCTATATTACTAGAATCATTTTAAAACAAATTTTGAGATTTACCTCTCTGAGATCCACATGGCCTTTTCCTCCACTATCATGTCCATTAGACTTAGTGAAGTAAAACATCCATATTTCACTGTCTTCACTAGAATCTTGTGTCCTCAAGGTTTTGTAAGTTGATTTTAGTTTCATAATGGTTTTCGAGATCTCTGAAACATGATTTATTCTCATATTCATCAAATATTGGACTCCTTTCCTAAGAAGCTTATGTAATTCTCTTGCAATTTTTTTTACAAAACTTTAGGTTATCTCATTATAAAAATGAAAGTCATCAGAACTACTTTATAAACTCTTATGAAACTATTTACCTCCGATATGTGAATGTTTGATGTACTAAAAATACAATGTTTTCACATTATACATTTAAAAATCATTCGTTATCGGGCATGTATAATATCGTAAGTTTTATTTAAAAAATAATTTTGTTCCGAGATCTTGATCCTCTTTAATATTCAAGATTTCCATATCGGGACTTCTTATATCGCAAGTGAAATTCTATTAAACTTCCGAAAATAAATTTCACCGAAAACGTTATAAAGCAAGGTCTTTTTTTATTGGAGTTTTGTTCATCGAAAGTTTTTTTTGGAAACCTTTTTTAATAGAGCACTTACCATTGGTACATCATTTATTGGTGTCTTTCATGATCGAGACCTCTTTTAAAATTATTACGAGATTTTACTTTGACGAAATTTAGTTTTCCGATAAACCTTTTCTTCTATATTTAAATTTTGCTATCAAAACATATTATATTGGAGTTTTTGTAACTTATAGTATCTATATAGCTCCTCCCCCTCCACCCCCCCTGCCCCCCCTTTATTTTTGGTTATTCAAATATCATAGTTTTATTTCAAATTAATTCCCGATATTTCCACTTCGAAATCCAACATGGAAAGTCTCTCGCGGTATGACATATTTTCTCTTGAAATGATATAAGAGAGCTTTAGGTCCCTGACATATCGAAAAAATGACGAAAGGTGACAAGGTAAAAAAAAGGCACTCTTGAGAAACTAGCTAGCAAGTAAATTAGAAACTCACAAAGGTAATGGATCGTGGTTAATTCATGTTTGAATGATCTTATATTTGAGTTTTGATATATCACTCTATATTTAGCATGCATAATTTCAAGACCTGTCCATCTACACACATGAAATACACTGTTTAGGACTTGGTCTTGATTATTGATAATTTATAAAAACCATGGAGTATATATGAAATCTAAAAAAAAAGAAGAGAAAAAATACTGCTACAATTCATATAGAAGCATATCTTCATTCTCGTTTCTGATGGAGTTGATTTACTTATGATTCCTTGAATGTGAGACATCATTTTCTAGTTTTACTGATCGTTGTAGTTTAGATTTAATAAATAATGATTTTGGGTCAATGAGATTTTAAAAGAGTTCAACTCCTTCATGCTTTTAATTCTAATCAAAAGAAGAGGCTATCCTTCGTTGGATAAAATCCATACCTTTCAAGTAAAGTTTTAAATGAAATTCTTCCAATGGTAAGTTTCATATGACCACTTTCATTCTCTCTCATTTCCGTTTCAACTTTGTTTTTAATTATACTGATCTTAAAATCTGTTTTGCAAGACCTCTTCATGATCCTTTTTCACACCCCCGATGGATCAGATTGGGAACTCATTCTCTTTATCGTTTGCTTCCAGGTTTTTGAACAACAATTATAATGTTTATCGAATCAGCTAAATTGAGGAGTCCCTGAAGTTTTTACTTGTTTCTTAAGCAATGCTTTTGTCAAAAAAATTTTTACGATAGGTTTTATGCAGATTTTGTTTTGAAACAAGAAAATTTACAATAGATTGAGACTTTTCATTTGGGATGAATTTTACTTCATGACTGTTATTTCCCTTACGGTTTGAAAGATTAATGGCTTATAAATATACATGATAAAATTCATTACAATATCAACATAAAATGAACTCACATGGTTATCTTCTTTTACTCTTTTGTTGAAATGTTTGTATAATTAATATTGTTAGGGTTTGTCTTTTAAATTTGGGTGTTTCTTTCAGTTTTTCCTTTTCTCATTTTGACATGTTTAGAGTTGTTTCTTTTCTCTTTCATTTTAGTTTAAATTTCTTTTTCATTTTTTCCATTGCTTTTGGTTTGATTTTGGTGACTTCGTTAAGATTTATGTGTAAAGCCTTTTATTCACCCAACATTGGTTAGAAAATATGAGAAATATTTACTTTGTCTATCTGAATGAGTTTCATTTATCATTAAAGATATATTTTTATGGAATCATAAAACCCTATTGATTTAAATATTTTTCATGGAGGAACACCCATCCTTTCTAAGTGATATAGTTCACCTTTGCAAGGAAATAATTGACCTGAGTTCAACTCAATGGATCCCTCCCACCCCTTCATTTTATAAAAGCCTATGATTGATAGTTGCGGGGAAAGATTTTAGAGTCAACATTATGCAAGTATTATAACCAGTAATATAAGTCTCTATTACCATCCCACCTCTTTCACTCAGGTACATCATAAAATAAAGCTCACAAATGCGCTTAGCAAAAGGTTGATTAAAAGAGGAAGCGTGTGAAATACAAGTAAACCCATCGAGGCTATAAACACTCGTTGGCAGAGAGACCATGCTTGTATTGCACAAAAGACAACTTCACTGGGGTACTATTTAGGCTCTCTAGCAACAAAGCGATGTCAACGACCATTCATATCGTGTTAGGTCCCTATATTACTAGTATAGTCCCTTATTGTTGTTAGTGTAACCCCCTTATTGTTATTATTGTACCCTTGTAACCCCCATATTGTTATTATTGTGCCCTTAAATTATTATTGTTAGGTCGGCTAGGATTACATTGTGGCCCTATGGACTCCTATATATAGAAAGGAGATTTTGTAATTTGTATCATCCAATAATTGTTCATTCATGTAATGTATTGGAGGTTTCCCCCTCGAAGTGGCTTATTTATAAGGCGTTGATATCTCTTTTCTTCTATTTCTGTAGCTAGTTTCACAACATTTGGTATCAGAGGTTTGGATTCTAGGGTTTCTCTGCCCCAAACAGGTCATTGTGGCATTTTCGCTATAAATTTTTTTCTACGAAGGTTCAGAAGTTGAAATTTTGGGAGTGCGAAGCCGAAATCCTGAGGAACTTCTTCGAAAAATTTCAAATCTTGGTTCGCAATATTTTCAGAGATATGATTTGTGGAAGTTAGGGCTTTTTGCAGGCTCCTGAATTTAACCTAAACAGGTCATTGCGGAATTTGCGCTATAAATTTTTTTCTACGAAGTTTCAGAAGCTGAAATTTTTAGAGAGTGAAGCCGAAATCCTGAGGAACACCGTCGCAAAATTTCAGAGATTGGTTCACAATATTATCGGAGATAAGATCTGTGGAAGTTAGGTCTTTTTAAGGCTCCCGAATTTCATCTCAAAGAGGTTATCGTGGGAAAACCTTCATAACTCTCTCTTTGAGCATCAGATTGGAATTCTGTAAAAAGTGGCCACAAGTACATGGAATGTAGTTTCTTGTCTATCAATTTCAGAGCCAAAATAGGAAACATTGACACGTGTCAAGTCATACAATTTCACTATACTAAACTAGTCCATAATTGGGTCATTGTGGGAGATTGGACATAACTTTGCCTTGAAGAATCCAAATCAGGTCAGACCTATGGCATTCGAAAGAAGATTCAGAGGGTAACTTCAGGGAAAAATTTCAAATATTGAAGATCTGAAATCACAGAGATAATTCAGTCTCAATATCGAGCTCCTCAAAATCAAGAAAAAGGTGTGTATTTTTTTTTCAAATTACATAAGTCTTGTTTGAAAAATCAGTTCTAGTTGATTCCAAAGGCCTATTGAGCATAGATATTAGTATTGGGTTCTAAAATGCCTCCTAAAAAGAATTAAACACCCATTAAGCCTTCAGAAGGCTCTACTATGACTCATGAAGATGAAGAAATGCAACATGATATATCAAAAGTCCATGAGCAAGTGCCCCAAATTTCGCTATCGCAAAAAGCAACAAAAAGTGGAATTGAAGTTGTGAAGAAAGGCATGGAAACTAAGATGGATGGTTTGAAGAAAGGCATGGAAGCTAAGATGAATGGTTTGGAAGCTAAGATGGATGGCATGGAAGTTGGCATGGAAGCTAAGATCGATGAAATGGAAGCTAAGTTTGATGAAAAATGGAAAACATGAAGAATGATCTAAAAACATACATGGAAGGTTTGAAAAATTTGATACAACAAATGTTTCCTAATGGTGAAAAGATAGTAGAGGAAACTCATGATGAGAACAAAATAAATCATAATCATGATTTCATAAACTGTAATGTTGGCAGGAAGAACCACCATATTCCAAACATGGATATGAGGAAGTTTGATGGCAAGGATCTCGTAACATGGATACTACAGATGGCACAATATTTTGATCTCAATAATGTGAAAAACACACAAAAGGTACACATTGCAACTTTACATCTAGAACAAAATACATTTGTATGGTATCGATGGCTTTGCTCCCGTAAAAAAATTGTCACTTGGTCAATTTTTACGGAGGAAATGATAGCACATTATGAGGATACAAAGAGCAACACCTTCTTTAGCCAATTGATAAATCTCAAACAAAAGGGTTTAGTGGGGGAACACATTGAGGACTTCCAAAAATTGAATATAAGGGTAACTGATATTCCAGAGGAACACAGGATTGATCTCTTCATAGGCACTTTAAAGGATAACATCCAACATGAAGTTCGCGTTTTGGAACCTAATTCATTGGAGAAGGCATTCAGATTGGCAAGAAAAATTGAATGTAAAATTATGGCGACAAGGAAGCCTACCACTCACTTCTATAAAGAGGGAAGTGTTGCTACTCCTAGATTTCCACAACCTGCAAGGTTGACACCACAACAATTGGAAGAAAAAAGAGAAAAAGGGCTTTGCTACAGTTGTGATAGAAAATACACTAAAGGTCATAAGTGTGCTGAGAAGAAATTATTTTACATAAATTGTGAAGAGGAAGAAGAAAATGAACAAGAATCTTCAAAAGAAGAGGATATACACCAGGAACCAACCCTAGAAGAGGAAGAAATGAGTACGACCATATCGTGTAATGCATTGGCAGGAATTACCACTCCTCAAACTCTCAAGATAGAAGGACATATCAAGAAGAAAAAGGTAATAGTGTTGATTGATTCAGGTAGTACCCATAATTTTATTCATTGTAAGGTAGCCAAGGAATTGAATTGTTTCCTATACCCAACACCATAACGTCAAGTGATGGTTGCAAATGGAGGAACTATAAATTGCTCTGGAAAATGCCATAATATCAAGATATCCATGGGGGAATATGTATTGAATAGTCCAATGCTTTCCATCCCAATGGGAGGTGTTGATGTCGTACTAGGAGTATAATGGTTACAATCTTTGGGGACGGTAGCTTTTAATTTTCAAGAAATTTTCTTGAATTTTTTTTCGGAAGGAAAGGAAATCAAATTACGGGGTATCATAGGGAAGCCATGAAAGATAATAAGCTCTAATGTCATGACAAAGCTTCTGAAGAAATAACAACGAGGCGTAATTTCTCAATTATGCTCACTAGAAGTTCCAACATCAAAATCATCTATTTCTCCAGATCTCCAAAGAGTCTTGGACAATCATTCCAATGTGTTTGATACTCCCAAAGGACTCCCACCTATTCGTGATCATGATCATGCTATTCATTTGATTCCAGGAAGTGTTCCTCCAAACATCCGACCTTACAGATATCCTTATGTCCAAAAGAGTGAAATTGAAAGTATGATTGCAGAAATGTTAGAGGCTGGTATAATTCAACCTAGTCAAAGTTCTTTCTTTGCTCCTGTAGTATTGGTACACAAGAAGGATGGATCATGGCGCATGTGTCCCGATTATAGGGAGCTCAATAAGCTCACCATTAAAGATAAATTTCCCATTCTTGTAATTGATGAATTATTGGATGAATTACATGGAGCAATTTATTTTACCAAGTTGGATCTTCGTTCAGGGTATCATCAAATTAGAATGAAGACTGAAGATATTCCGAAAACAACATTTCGAGCTCATGAGGGTCATTATGAATTTTTGGTCATGCCTTTTGGCCTTACCAATGCACCTTCTACATTTCAAGGGTTGATGAATTCCATTTTCAAACCCTTCCTTAGAAAATTTGTGCTAGTATTTTTTGATGATATACTAATCTATAGCAGGTCTTGGAAGGATCATGTTGAACATGTTGATAGGGTGCTCGAACTATTGCAGGAGAAACAATTATATGCAAAAAAATCCAAATGTTTCTTTGGAGTACAAGAGGTGGAATATCTGGGTCATATTGTATCTCACGAGGGTGTTAAAGTAGACCCTAACAAAATTAAAGTCATTAAGGAATGGAAAGTCCCCACAACCATAAAGCAGTTGCGAGGATTTCTCGGGTTAACAGGGTATTATCGCAAGTTTGTTAAGAATTATGGGAGAATAGCAGCACCTCTAACAACATTATTGAAGGAAGATGCATTTTCATGGACTCCTGAAGCAACTAAGGCCTTTGAACGTCTTAAAGAGGCAATGTGCCTAGCACCGGTCTTAGCTACGCCAGACTTCACGAAAACCTTTATTGTGGAATGTGATGCCTCAGGAAATGGAATTGGTGCGGTTTTATTGCAAGAAGGAAGACCCATTGCTTTTGAAAGTCGTCCAATCAAAGGAAAGTATTTACAGAAACCTATTTATGAGAAGGAAATGTTAGCAATACTGCATGCACTAAAGAAATGGCGAACTTACCTAATGGGAAGACACTTCAAGGTAAAAAATGATCATGATAGTCTTAAACACTTTATGGAACAAAGACTATCTTCAGAAGAGCAGCAAAAATGGGTCACAAAGATGTTGGGTTATGACTTTGAAATAATCTACAAAAAAAGGAAGCTAAATGTTGTTGCAAATGCACTCTCAAGAAAGAATGAAGAGGTGGAAGCATTGCTTTGTTCCATTTCTATTATCCAACTAGATTGGATAACCGAAGAAAGAGATGAATGGAAGAAGGACGAAGAAGTGTGGACACTTATTCAAAAGTTGCAGCGAGATCCTAATACATCTGATACATTTAGTTGGAAAAATGATTCCTTATGGTACAAAGATCGCTTATATCTTTGTAAGAATTCCCAACTAAAACAAAATATTCTTTTGGATTTGTACACTTCTCCTTTAGGAGGACACTCAAGATTTTTAAAAACTTACCACGGGGTGAAGAAATAATTTTTTTGGGATGGCCTTAAATCTGATATTCAAAATTTTGTTGGGGAATGTTTGGTTTTCCAGCAGAATAAAGTTGAAACAATTAAGACCCCGGGTCTTCTACACCCTTTATCCATTCCAAGTCAACGTTGGGAGGATATTTCAATGGATTTTATCACAGGTTTACCTAAGTCCGAAGGAAAGAGTGTCATCATGGTGGTAGTTGATAGACTTACCAAGTATGCACACTTTTGTGCATTATCTCATCCATTTAAAGCGAGTACAGTTGCTACTACATTTATGGACAAAATTCAAAAGCTACATGGAAGCCCAAGGGTTATTGTGAGCGACAGAGATCCCATTTTTACTGGAAATTTTTGGACGGAGTTATTTTCTTGTCTGGGTACTCAATTAGCTCATAGCTCATCTTATCATCCTCAATCTGATGGTCAAACTGAGATAGTAAATAAATGTTTGGAAGGATATCTTCGTTGTTTTGTATCTGATAAACAAACACAATGGGTCAAGTGGTTACCTCTCGTTGAATGTTGGTATAACACTTCCTTCCATACTGCAGCAAAAATGACCCCATTTATGGCACTTTATGGATATCATCCACCATCCATCACATCATATTTAAGAGAAAATTCGAAGGTTCAAGCAGTGGAAGATCACATCGAGCATCAGCAAGAAGTTCTCCAACTCTTAAAGGATAACCTGAATTTGACACAAAATCGAATGAAACAACAGGCAGATCAACATCGTAGCGAGAGAAGTTTTGATGTAGGAGATTGGGTATTTTTACGGCTACAACCATACAAACAAATGTCCCTCAAGCAAGCAAAGAAGGATAATAAAGTATCACCAAAGTACTATGGTCCTTACAAGGTGTTGCAAAAGATTGGTACTATGGCATACAAATTGGAGCTTCCTGCTTCTTCGCGAGTACATCCAGTTTTCCATGTTTCATGCTTAAGGAAGGTTATAGGAGAAAATCTTCCAGTTCAAACAATATTGCCAGAACTTGATGAGGAAGGAAAAATCATATTGGAACCAGAAGCGGTCATGGAAACAAGAACTCGACAACTACGGAATCGATCAATTTCAGAGTATCTCATCGAGTGGAAGAACTTACCCACTGAAGATTCTACATGGGAGGATGAGAATTTTATACAGAAGCACCCAGAGCTACTCAAGCGTTGAGGACAACACTTTTTTGAAGGAGAGGGGCATGTTAGGTCCCTATATTACTAGTATAGTGCCTTATTGTTGTTAGTGTAACCCCCTTATTGTTATTATTGTACCCTTGTAACCCCCATATTGTTATTATTGTGCTCTTAAATTATTATTGTTGGGTCGACTAGGATTACATTGTGGCCTCACTAGGATTACATTGTGGCCCTATGGACTCTGATATATAGAAAGGAGGTTTTGTAATTTGTATCATCCAATAATTGTTCATTCATGTAATGTATTGGAGGTTGCCCCCTCAAAGTGGCTTATTTCTAAGGCGTTGATATCTCTTTTCTTCTATTTCTGGAGTTGGTTTCACAACATATTGATGGATATATGCTTTATCAAAATACTCTTATTTGTACCTTCTTCTATTTTTCATACAAGGTAATCTAAATTTTTATTTCCGAAAATTTGGATTCATGATTTTTACTTAGTTTGCTTTGAGTACTTAACTTTTCAAACTCATATTGCTTAATCTATTTATGTGAGACCCATGAAAGTGTTTTACTGCTTGATGGAATCCATCATTTTTAATCTTTGGGTAAACTGAAGTTCATCACTTTTAACCAGAGATCACTGGTTCTTTCCCTTGTGTCGCCATTGTTGAGTTGAAAACTCAACCGCCCCCCTATTTTTGACATATTTATTTCAAATAATGAGGACCCTTTTCATAAATTTGTGGCTAAATCGCCTTTTAACATTTTTCATTTAGTTAAATGTCCTATAATTTTGCCATATTTTCATTTTCTTTGGATTCCCCTTCTGATTGCTTCATTAAGTTCAAATTTTCGTTAGCTTTCCATCGGTACTCATTTCATCTCATTTAGTTACACGGTTTGTAAATGGTGCTCGTCTGAAGTTCGGTAATTTTAACCGCATAAGTTAAAAAATGTATATTATTTTAATTATTGTAAATAAAATAGTAATCGATTGTAAATATTAATTCCTAGTTAATTTTTACTAATCAATTCATTTTTAACTAATGGTCATACTAAATCACCGCAGCCATTTTGTAGAACAACTAAGATGATGTGTTTTCGGGATCTCAGTAATTTATTCAAATTCCCAATTTTAAAAAAAATTACAAGAACATGAAATCTCAAAATTGCAAAGTGGTTGTAATTCATTTTATCATATTTTTAAATTACCAAATAATTGTAGTTTATAATGGATGAGTCCTACTCCATGTAGGCTCCACTTCGCCTCACCACTTCCCTTACTCCTTCACACCTCAAAAACTTATTTGTCTTCATTTTGTCAGATTTTTAAATTACCAAATAACCTAATTTATAATGAATAACTCTCACTCCACGTAGACCCCACTTCGCCTCACCACCTCCCTTATTCCTTCACACCTCAGAACTTCAAACTTAGAACATTTAAAATTCAAACTTCTTATATTCATATCACCGTGCGACCCTAATGTCGTTGGTATATTAATTGGTTTGTTATAAACGTTGCTATATTAAAATTTGTCGCAATGATGGTTCATATTGGACCTCGAGACCTTTTGAGTATCGGAACATTTATTAGTCCCTGCCGCCTGCGGCATGGCAGGGACTATTGTAATCGGTTTCCCGAAGTTAGCATTAGTCCAGCTCAGGTATAACCAAAGTTTTGAAATATAAGTCGAGTGCTGATCAACTATAACCAAAGTTTTTAAACCGACACTCATTTACCATCTTATTTGGCCTCTTCCCGAGGTGGGGAGGCAGAAACATAGAGTAAAATTATAAATTTGCTTCATATTTTCGAACAGGTAAGAGCTAGTTCACTTAATGCTAGCATTATTGGAAAACATTAAATGTTTATACATGCGAGTGGCATCAATCTTTTTTTTCTTGCATCTTACTTTGGTTAATATGAAAACGTATGAAAACGTTTATATGAAAGCCAGCAGCATGGCAATGCACAGGATGCAAAGTGGCGAGCATAGATTAAGCATGCGGCGAGCATAGATTACGAAAGGATACAAGTGGCGTATTCAAGGATACAAGTGCCGAGCTGAGGCCCTTTTCTCTTCTCTTCCAGGTCTGTGTTTGCCTTCTTGCTCCATCAGGCCTCTATTTGCCTTGAAGAAAACACTGAAAACACGTTGAGGTAATTGGATGGGTTTAGTTTCTACTTTTGGTGAAGCAGCAGATGATCCAGTTTCAGTTTATGATACAGCTGCATTTTTTTTAGTTCCAATTGATTCGATCTAGTCGAAGCTTCACCCGTTGATTCAGTTGCCCCAGCAACATCACAGCTAGTTGAAGTTGATGACCTTGAATCAGTTTCTATTGATCCAGTCCCAGCTTATTTTCTAGCATCGCCTCAAGTTAGATTGCCAAATTAAGTGGCAAAGTTGGAAATGGCAATGACAAGGTTGGCAAAGACAACAAATCCTTTTTCCCCTCTACAAATTTCATCAGATCATAATGGAAAATTTGGAAATGGCAAGGTTGGCAAAGACATCAATTCCCCAACAATATCAAACATGTTCAAAAAAACCAATTCCCCAACAATATCAAATATGTTCAAAAGGAAAAAAGCAGTATTGTTCAAAAGACAGAAAGTAGGAAGAAAGAAAAGATAGAAAGCAGTAAGTCCATAAGGCAGAAGGTAGAAAACCGTTGTTCAAGACATATAAGGCAGAATGAAGAAAACCGTTCTTCAAAAGGCAGAAAGCAGTTGAAAAGGAAAATCGATGTTCAAGAGGTATAAGGAAGAACGAAGAAAACAGTTGTTCAGAAGGCAGAAAGCAGTTCAAAAGGCAGAAAGCATGAAAAAAATAGTTTTCTTCAAAAGGTAGAAAGCTGTAAGTCTATTTCTTACTGTGATAAATTGGCATATATATATTAAATTTGATTGAATCATCTTTGGATGCACTGAAGGTTTTCATATATTTTCTCTGTTTTTTTATAGCTATGCATACCTTTTGTTTTGTAAAGACAGAAATTCCCAGTTTTGGTAAAAGACAACAATTCAAAGTTGGCTTTATCTCCATTTTAGAGTCTGCAGATATCAAAACATGTTAAAAAAGCAGAAAATAATAAGGTTTTCATATATTTTCTCTGTTTTTTTATAGCTATGCATACCTTTTGTTTTGTAAAGACAGAAATTCCCAGTTTTGGTAAAAGACAGCAATTCATAGTCGGCTTTATCTCCATTTTAGAGTCTGCAGATATTAAAACATGTTAAAAAAGCAGAAAATAATACTGTAGATATCAAAACATTTTCAAAAAGCAGAAAATAACCCTGTTCAATATAAGGAAAAATTGCATAGTTAGTACCCGTTCTTCAACCGGATGCCGGGGTCATCTAAACTGATAGCAATGGCTCTGAATGCTGCACTGCTACTGCCTGTGTTGTTGGCCATGGTTAACTTCCTTTCACATTTCTAAAAGTAAAACCTGCACACTGCTCGTTTCTCACATCCCCCGTCAGCTTAACTTCTGTTAAGTTTAACAGATCCCTTCAAGTTTCAACTCCCGTTAAAAGAAAAAGGCCTTTCAAATCTTGAAGTAAATTCACTCAATCCACACTGGATTCCTTTTCGAGCGCTCACAGGTGGAGTTCAGATTGGAAGATACAACATCGAAAGAGCACCTGGATGCTACTCTTTTAACCATGTGCCCTCTTCATCCGCCCTGGTCAATGAATCCTTCGCCAGTGCTCACTGCCCAGACAAACATACCATGAGTGCTCTGCCAACCATTTTCATGGGGCAGTTTCCCACCTTCGGCACTTGATCGATTAAAATAAAACTTATGAAGCAGCTCATACACGTGTAATACATGCGATGAAGTCACAGGTGGCATGCTGCATGATCCCTGGTTTAAGTGAAACATAGTCTTCCATGTGATTGAATACTTTGTTCGTTGAATTATTTTATTTCAAAGTAAACGTGGCACACAAGATATCGGACCATTCCAACCATTCGGAATGGAGAAATGTAGAGAAATATTCCAATTCTGTCACTATATAGAATAAATATAAGATCGTATAAGTCATCGGTAAATCTAGCGGAGAAAGCTACAGCAGCAGTGTTGGGGATGAATTCACATGAGTCACATTGCCTTATTTTATTGATAGGATCTAAATTTGGCTAGTTCACCTTAAAAAACTTGCACGACTTTGGCACAAACCAGCCAGACCAAGAGCTAGCTGTTATGCCGAATACGATTTGATCTTGCAGAGGGGAATGGGAGCGATATCCAGGTGACTCCGTGCTAGTTTTTTCCGCCTCGAGCAACAGCTTACAATATTACATAATAGTTGCACTGGTATATCAAAAGCAATAACAAATTTCAAGAATCATCTATTTTTTTAAATTTTTTTTAAGCATATAAGGTTTCGAGTTAGATCTATTATTGCATGATGAGTTCTTAAAATGTTCTCACAATTCTTTTACAAAATCTGCTACGTATTGAATTATTTCTCTCCATCACAAACTTTCAATGAAATAATATTCTGGTGTTGGGCAGTTTCTGTTTTCTTTGTCAGCGGCTTCTCGTGTCTATCCATGGGGAATTACAGGGAATCCACTTTTGACTAAGCTACACGGGAGCAAGCACCAAGTTGCTTGAGCTAGATCCAATTCTGAAAAATATTCTCACAATTCTTTACAAAATTCAGTAGATATAGACCTATTTCTCCCCATCACAAACTTTCAATCAAGTAAATCATTACAATTTAATCCTACATTTTCACTTCTAAAATTAGTTAATTTGTATTTTTAAATGTATCTTCCATTTGTTTTTCTAATAACACTGAACCGCTATCTTATTATCAAATTTCATTCCCCAAAAATAAATGAAACACCCAAAACAATTATCGTTATCTAAAACGGATGGCCTTCGTTTCTAAATATTCATATGATAAAACACAAACACTATTCACCAATATGTCATTTTTATGGCTCTTTATTCTTTCTGCTGTACTCTTTGTCGGCTGAGCTACGCATGGCTCTCTCTGAAACTTAGTTTTTTGTTTCACAAATATGTCATTTTTATGGCTCTTTATTCTTTCTGTTGTGCTCTTTGTCGGTCGTCTGGGCTAAGCATGACTCTCTCTGAAACTAAGTGTAGTTTTTTGTTGCAGTGATATGATTTCTAATGTGTCTAGGTAACGGATCTGAGATCTCATTACAGGAGCTCGTTCTGCTGCTTTGGCAGCGTAAGCTGCTATCTCGACAATAGAATGTCCATCAACCCCAGTCAGTTTCCTTTTTATTTTCAGGATTTCATCCTTCTTCGTTGCAGATGGATCTTTTAACTCGTTTTGGTGCTGCTCTTCTAGCTTCTCCCACATTTCAGTTGCAGTTCTCATCTTCTCCTCTGCACTATCGAAAAACTGGATAGTTTTTGAAGAATCCCATGTACCAAGATCAGCCTTGCTATCCAAAGAAAGAGACCATCGAAGCTTTGCACTCTCAAAATATTGTTGACCCAGTGCAAGCAACCCCTCATAGAAGCCAGGCTTATTGATCATGAACTCAGTCATCTAATAACACTGATTAGTTCAAGTAATTGCATATTTGTATCCTCTCTGCTAACTCCGACTGCGGCTCAAGGCAGGGACTAGCTGCCTTTGCAGCCATCCTTGTTTAACAAACTTACGATAATTGTGAATTCTCACATATCGATAATCCTCTCTATAGTCATTCGTATGATTCAATGGTCATTTGACATATTGCTTGAAAGTTATTCAATAACTCGTGAGGTGGAGAATGTAATATTATTTTAAATATTATTAAAATATAAAATATTAATTTTAATATAATTAAGTTAAATTTAAATTAATTTTTATTTGTTTATATATATATATATATATATATATATATATATATATATATATATATATATATATATATATATATATATATATATATATATATATATATAATCTAATTAATTTGTAAATTAAATCATTTGTAATTAAATAAATTACAAATAATTTAATTTAATTGTATAGTTTGAATATTAGTTAAAAGTTTTAATATTTTGTATATAGTTAGTTTAATAATTGTAATTATTTTTTATTTATTTATTATTATTTTTTTAAATTTAGAATTAAAGTTTTTAATTAAAATGTTTAATTTTGGTTAAGGTAGTAATTTTTTTTCAGAATTTTTGCAGTTTTGACTCATCAACTTTGGGAGCTTATAAGTTGAGTTTTATTTGGTCAAATTAGGCTAAGGACTACTTGTTAGATAGATAAAATCATCGAGAATATCTCTGAAGTGGTTGCATAACTAGATTTGGTCATTAAATGAGTCTCAAATTTAGCAGAAAATTAAGCTTCAAATTTGTAACCAAAATTATTTTTCTGAGTTTAATTTTTTGCATTTTCATTTGTTCAAAGTCTCTATGGATTGCAGATCCATTCAATTATGTTCTCTTTGACCAATAACATATTTACAAGGATAAATGGGAAGCTTATATTCATTTATATTTATTTATTTAATTAAAATTTGATTGGAGATGTTTGTTTTCTAGATTTGGTATTTTTTATTTTGATTTGCATTTTGATTGGTTTTTGGCATGATAATATTTGAGGAGACGAGGAAGAAAATATTTGAATCAATAGAATTGATTCGACAAGAGAACAAACAGAATTTTGACCAATGAAATTTGTTGGAGAAAATTTGTTCTTCAACTACTCTCCTATTTGGAATTCATTTTTGAATTATAAATAGTCGTTTTCATAATAGAGTTAGGGGTTTCTCTCTTCTGCAATTCTGTGATTCTTAAAGCACTACTGCAATAGGGGTTTTGAGCTGTAGGTGAGAGGAGAGAGAAATATCAGATCTGAGGAATATTGAGATTTATCTTTTGCAAATCTGAACTGTGTATGGGAGCAAAGCCTGCACTATTGCAACTTCTGTTTAGAAGAAAAGTTTATGCTTTGGAGGAGATTATTGGAGATTGGATTGAAAGAGAAGAACATGAAAACATGTCCAAATAAATTAGTATTAAAAATGCCTTTATTTTTAATGTGAATTTCATTCTTGATGGCAGAATTGTGTTAAAGGGATTCATGGTTGTGCACTATTGTCGATATGAATGCATGTCTTCTAAATTAGCTATCTAATCTGTTTGTTTCATGAGTCTGTTATCAATTTTATTTCCTCCTCATATGTATTGAAATGATATTTATTATTAACTATTTACTCAGAAATTTGTCATCGAAATTCTGAATTAATTACTAGTAACATCATGTGAACTATTTCCTAATGTTATTAGTTCATCATTCACTATTAATAGTTTAATTTTCATTAGCATTATGTGAACTTCTTCCTAATGTTAGTGATTTATCATTTACTATTAATAGACATTTGAACATAATGTGTTTTGGTATCCATAATATCAGTTAATAGAACTACTTTGTTAGTTTGATATTTATTATAAGCTAGACATAGTTAAGTCCCAATTGTATTAATATATTTCTCCTGGTTGAGAGAAGGATTAATATTTCTTTCCATCAAGATAAGCTTAGGATAGTTTTCCTTTTGCATGCATTGTAGTGTTAACCTGCATAAAGATTACTTCTGCGTTTCTAGAAGTCCTCTTCTCAAGGAGGCAAACTTTAGTTCTAGTTTGGATGAGCCTTAAATCAACTTAAGGGATTGCTTTCTTGCAAAGCTAGCAGCAAGAGGGTAATTATGATTTCCATTTCTTTGTTGATAAATAATATATAAACTATAAGCCAACATATAAATATGGAGAAAGCGTCACTAGACCCAATCGAACTAGCCAAAACCACCATTCCAAACGGAAAAGGAGTTGATTTAAATTCCTGACCAGATAGTCTCCCTTATAATGCTGAATGGTCAGTTTGGGCCATCAACGGAGTGGGGGAAAGTTATTAAAATTAAAACTGGAATAAAATCACGTCCTTAACAGCTAGCATTATTATTACCAAAATCTTAAAATCAACCCCTAAATTTGAAAGTGGTACTACCAACATTACCCCTTTTGGGGGATTTAAAATTACTACGTGTTTGAAAGCATGATCTTAGCATACCAATATTGTTTTAACATCCAAAATATTAATATCAACCCCCAAATTGATAAGTGATGCTACCACCAACAACCGTTTTGTTTCCCATGGGGTGATGTTGGGGGATTGGTTGTGTAAAACTACAACTTGTATGAAACCATGGACACAAAAATCGAGGCCTTTGTATCTTTTAATTCTAAAACCAACCTCCAAATTTAAAACAAGTGACACTATGTTGAGGTATGGAAATGTCCCGACTCAATCATGGGAGGAACTTGTAGAAATTATATGTTGGGTGTGGAGCCTGATTATCTTGTTTGCTTTGTATCACAGCTTTGGACCCCTGTACCTTAAAAGGGGCGGCAACGCCGCCCGAAATTTAATTGCTGCCGTGGGGGGTCCAGGGGGGGGCGGCAGCGCTTTTCGGAGCCCCCCCCCTGGCGGGGGTTCGGGGGCAGCGCCCTCGAAGCTAAAAAAGATGTAAAATTGCCTTGTAAAAGTATAGTAATTTCTAGTCAATCTGGGCCGTTCATTAGGTAAATGATCTAACGGTAGAAGTTATGTTTAGATTAGGGTTTTTTACCCTATAAGGAAACCCCCTTGTATATATGAGGGCATTGTATTGCAGCTGTGTATTATGAGTGTATTCTCGGAGTGAGAAACAGAGAGGGAGATTGTGAGAGAGAACAGAGGATATTACAACGGATCTGCTGTAGGTTTTGTCTCTTCAATTTTTGTTGGATAATATAAAGGAAGGACTGGCTGTTCGGGGTGGACGTAGCCCAAACTGGGTGAACCACGTATATCTGTGTCTCTCTGGTTTTATGTGTTTTGTGTGCTTGTATTTCCGCATAATTTTATGTGTTTCATTTCTCTGTAATATTTAATTTTCTAACAATTGGTATCAGAGCCGAAGGTATATTTGGCTGATAAACTCGCAGGAAGAAAGGGTTCCTGGTTCGAGTGGGAGCAATGGTGGATGATGGTAAGTTTAGGGTCGAGAAATTTAACGGCCAAAACTTTGCGTTGTGGAAGATGCAAATGGAAGATTATCTGTATCAGAAAGATTTGTACCTACCATTGAGCGGAAAAACAAAGAAGCTAGCGACCATGACAGACGCGGAATGGAACATTCTCGATAGAAAGGCACTCAGAACAGTACGGTTGTGTCTTGCAACGTCAGTCACCTTCAATATTTCGAAGGAAACAACAACAGAGGGTTTGAAGCAGACGTTGGCGAAACTGTATGAAAAGCCCTCGGTCTCAAACAAGGTATTTCTTATGAAATGACTATTTAATATGAAGATGTCAGAAGGTGGATCTGTCACAGACCATTTAAATGAATTTAATACAGTTACCAGTCAACTAAGTTCTGTAGGGGTAAACTTTGATGATGAAGTTAGAGCTCTATTATTCTTGTGCTCATTGCCAGAGAGTTGGAATGGTTTAGTAATGGCCATTAGTAACTCTGTCTCTGGATCTAGTACTTTAAAGTTTGATGATGTTGTTGGTGCTATCCTTAGCGAGGAAATGCGACGGAAAATCTCCGGTGAGACATCAGGTAATGCTTTGAGTGCAGAGTCTAGGGGAAGAATAATGGAAAGAGGAAAGAGCTTGGGATATCGCAGTAAATCAAGGAAATGTAGATCCAAGTCCAGATCAGGGATAGTGTGCTGGAATTGCGGAAAGAAAGGACACCTAAAGAAAGACTGTAGATCTCGGAAGGGAAAAGAAGGAGACACACAGCAAGAAAACAATCATGAAGCAAATGTGACAGGTGATGTGTTACAAGATGCTTTGATTCTTTCTTTCGAAAATGTTACTGATTCTTGGGTTGTAGATTCAAGGGCTTCATTCCATGCCACACCTGATAAGAAATATTTTCATGACTATGCTCAAGGAGATTTTGGACAAGTTCGTTTGGGTGATGATAAACCCTGTAAAATTGTTGGAATGGGTAAAGTTCTTGTAAAACAACAGAATGGAAACCAATGGCTACTAAAGGAGGTAAGGCATATTCCAGATCTGAAGAAAAATCTAATTTCAACAGGGCAGTTAGGCAGTGAAGGTTGTGTGACAACCTAAGAGATATATCATCACCAACATAAATATGTTTGGTGTTACGATAATTTAAAGAAGAAAACATGGCTTTATTTTTAGCCATGTGGTAAGAATCTCCAGAATAAATGAAACACTCATGAGAATGAGAAGAAGAAGATATATTTAATGCATAACTAGATCTTGATGCTTGACAACCACAAGCAGAAAGTGCCATTCCGGAGGATGAAGGTGAAGAGTGCTCCAAATTGATGTTGTGCTTCTTCATTGTTGCTTCTAAGGCTTCCATCTTCTTAAAACATTTGGACTCTATATGGCCATCATGATTAAAAAAGTTGCAATTTCTATCTATCTTCTTCCCTTTGTTTTTATTTGCCTTATTATTTTGGTGAGTTGCTTTTTCAGTTTGCAGCTGAAATTTCTTAGGACCCTTGTTTGGTTTTGGACCATACTTTTTAGGATACTACTTCTTGGGATTCTTTTGATATGGTTGTTGTTGGGCTGCTAAGGCTTTCCTAGAATGTTTCCAGAAGTGATAAGACCAAGGTATAAGAGTTTTTCTTGTTCTCTTATCAAAGAATTGCAAAAGGCATCAAAATAAGGGTTATTGTAGGCGGTTCATGAAGAAATGGAAGGCATAAACAAATATAGAGTATGCATGGCCAAGCTTAGCAAGAATGGAATAGATGAGGCTACCATCATCCTTTTTGACCTTACAACCTTCTAAAAGAAGTCTAAGGATCTTGAATTTGGACAAAAAATATTCAATAGAGGAGAAATTATTGGGGTCCAAAGTAAGCAACTCATTTTCAGGCTAGTGGGCCTTGATTTGATTTTGAATGCCAAAAACATTATTTAACTTTGTCAAGGCTTCATCAGGCGTGTCAATTTCAAGGATATGAAATTGAAGATCTTGAGCATTGGACATTCCTATCAACCCTCATGCTTGATCTTGTTTATTTTCCCATTTAGCAACTTTATCATCATCGGAAGGTTTAGTTTCTTGTCCTGTGGATATTCTATAAAGACCTTTACTTCTGAGTATATCTACCATGTGAGGTATCCATTGGAAACAATTGGTGCTATTAAGAATAATCGGGTATGCACTTTGCATTTTTCAAAAACCTGAAGTTGAAAAAATCTGAAACTAATTGCTCCAATGGAAAGCCCTTGAAAAATTAGGCTGATTAAAAAAAAAGGCTCGAAAAACAGCTTCGGGATGAAGAAGTTATGCCTTTTTGAACAAACTGAGTTGTAGATGTCGAATAGTTATGGGAACGGTTTGAAATTTAATGAAGTTCAACTTTTAAAAAAAAAGCCTGCCCCTTTACCAATTTTTTTTTTATAAAAGAAGCTTGAGAAAGATACTTGAACACAAGACCTCTATTCTCATAAACTAACTTCTCACCAAGTGAGATAGTAAAAGGATTCTGTAATTGTTTGAAAGGAGGAAGGGTTTTTTTTTTTTTTTAAGTCTTCGGTGTGCATGCTTTTTCCTACACAAAAAAAATCCAAGCAAAAAAAAAACAAAATGCAAGCCTTACGACAAATTTTTAGATTTTCGGTTACCCTTACCGTCAAATATCTATTTTTTCACTATTTTTGATTTCCTGAGATCACACAAAAATGCAGGGAAAGAGCATACGTAGCAAAAAAAATCCCTTCTTCCTGTTTATGATTTGCCAAGATCGCACACAGCGCAGAGAAAAGAGCATACACAGAGAAGAGGGTGTAGATTTGGCAAATAAATAAAACCTAAAAACCGAAATAAATAGAGGGAATCGAAATAAACAGAACTATTAACAAATAGAACTGCAAAATAAATACTTTATACCTCCAGATCTAAACTGACATAACTTGGGCAACCGGAAACCTTTTCGCATGAAACAAAAGGTGTTCCTCACTATAATAGGTGCTTCAGACACAATAGAGCAGTTCTACAAGCTCGAAAATGTTCATAAATAGCATATCTACAAAACAAAAGTCGAATGTAGTCAAACCGGCTTCGGATTTGGATCAACAACGGATGCGGCCCTCAAAATAGCTCTGATACCATGTAGGAATTTACAGGGTAAGTTCCTTAGATCAAAAACCAAAGGTCACTGCTAAAAAATAGATCGCAAATCAGTACACCAGTGTTATCACGTGGTTAAAACCCTCGAAGAGGGAAACAGTCCACGGTCTGAGCCGACGCTACCACTTCAGGCAATTTATTAATATAAAAAGAAAGATTACATATGTTTCTCTCATAAACGGTTACCAGAAAAATGGCCCTCCATGCTCTTTAAATAGAGATCATGGACCAATCGGGTGTTAAGACATGGATCAAGTGTCATTAATATTGAGGAGAGAGTGAACCGTCAGATCACTACAAATCGTGACCATCAAATTATAAGTTACAAATTTAAATAATAAAGAAACACACTTTACGTAACTCTACACTAGACTAAGTTATTCTTAACTATTTCCTATGTGTCGGAATATCCCAGATTTACCTTGAACCTCTAAAGAATCGACACCTCATCATTCCCTTTATCGGTGCAGAAAAACATGATTCTGCAGCGTTTTCCGTTATAATTCTAGCATATTCAATACAGACTTGTCATGTGAGTTCGTAGCGAAAACAACTTGTTTACATTTATATTCACTGTAGACTCTGGAAAAAACAGGTAGGTGGCCACTACCTAATTTTAAACCAATGCATGTAGACCTTTGGTGGATTTTGATGCATTTGACCATGATGACATGACAAATGGACTCTCTAAACTTAGGATAATGACCCATTCATAAAATTTCATCAATTTCATGAACTAATTTTTATGATACAAATGAAACCTATGCTAATGACTCGATTAATAAAAAAATGAAACTTTATTTGTGATAACAGTTCCCCTTCGCATTAAATAGTTTTGAATGTTTTTTCTCATGACATTTCAAATTGTAGAATTTAGGTTTATATCATATACAACATATACATGTTTTGTAATAATATATTTACTATTATGTACATAGATAATTACAAATATATTTATAAACATATGATCATATATTTAATAATATATCTTAATAACCATGATCATAATATGTGTACATTAATATATGTACATTATGCAAAGAAATATTATGAAATGTCATAAAGGGGCCAAAACAAACCAAAAACTAAACAATCTGAAGGAAATTCATCAAGCCATCTTGCCAAGACGACAAAACCAATGGAATAATTTAAAAGGTATCAAGGTTTACTTGAAATGATGGAGTCAAGTAAATTGAATTTTGGAAGGTTGTTGGAGAGATCATGATAATGGATGTGATCGCAACAAGTAAAAATTTTCCAAGCAAAGAAAACCAAGAACGACCTTAGCAAAATTTAGAAGAAGGGTCCCCATTATTATGAAAAGAGAAAACCAAAATGGGGTGTTTTTCTAGCGACAACAACTGGCGACAAGCTGGGAAGACCAGTTATCTATGTTTAGGCCAAAAAAACAAAGAGAATAGAGGTGAGTACGAAAAAAAGTGACAATTCATGTCTGGAAAATATTCATAATCAGGAAAATTCATGAGCATTGAAATAATGGGAAAAGTAGTATTCTTCAACACCTTTGAAACTTGCCTAAATCTAGATTGCAATTTATGATATGTATAATTAAACAAAAATTTTAAGATTTAACTACTTAGCAACACCTAATACCATTCAACATATATGTTTAAGTACTATAATTTCTTGACCCAAAATTGCTTCACTGCCAGCGAGCCTAGACAGTACCTCGACGAAGTTATCTTAGTATCATGCATGCATTTACCCACTTCCAGTGAGTGTCAATAGCCCCGACGGGTTTACATACACTTCCCACACAATGAGTGGTTTCAAATTTCCTGTTACTGACTTTTTGGATATTATCACTTGTTTAAATAATTGCTTTTAGTATTTTATTTTTTGCAATTAGGCGAGGAAAGAGGGGTGGTACATAAAGTTATGTAAAAAAAAAACAATACATGTAATGGTGTTCAACATGTTGTTCATTTTATGATATACCTTATTTTGTATTTTATTTATTACCTTATATTTAGTTGAAACAATATGAAATTCCAGATAAGGGAGAAGTTGGAGAGCATTTAGGAATATTTTCCTTGTTAAAAATAATGTGACATGAATAACCGATTATGATGAAGATGATCATGCATTACAACTTATCAACATACTTTTAAAACAATACTCTTATGAAAGAAGACCCAAATGAGACATAAAGATGAGCTTGTCACAACAGTTATAACTAAAACAACTTCCACACCGAAAAATTTACAGATGATTAATTACATATGTACAAAGGTCATTTTCCGTCTTTAAGAAAAGTGTTTTTTAAGAATTATGGGAAAATTTTCCTCTATTCCATATAGAGTTTGAATGATAAAAGTAGATGAGCCTATATTTTTGGCAATCTGAAACGGTCCAAGCCACAACTATTGGAATTTTATGTGTTTGCCTTTGTCTTTGTGAGCTTTGTCCCATTTTAGGACTAAGTCATCGACATTGAAAGTTGTCACTTGTTGTATGATTATCAAACCATTGTTTGACAATTTCCTAATGATTAATGAAAGTTTGATTAGCTTTGTTTCTAGCTTATTCTAATTTAAAGATTTGGTCTTGCTTATGTTGTAAGCTAGAACAAGGCTCCTCCTAGATGTATTGGACTAAGGATATTGATGGCAAAGCAATGTTTGGGGGTAAAATAGCTTCTTTACCATAAACCACGAAATAAGGAGAAGTACCTATCGAGGTTTTACGTGTTATCCTATTATCCCATAAGACGTTAATCAATTCTTTGTGCCAATTATTTTGTTTTTCATCAATAATTTTCTTGATGATTTTTAAAAGGTTTTTATTAGTGGATTCTACAAGACCATTACCTTGTGGGTAGTAGTTAGCAAAATATTAAATTGTATACCATTTTTTATTTAAAAAACTATAAGTGGAGCAAAATAAAAATAAGTGGCATTATAAAAAAACAAAGTGTTGGGAAGACAAAACCGAGTAATAATGTTTTGTTCAATAAATGAAATAACTTGATCAAAAGTAACAATTTTCAAAGGTATAGATTCCACTCATATTGTAAAGAAATTAGTTGCAATAAGAATAAATTTATGTTGCTTGGGTGAGTTTGGAACGATCTCACCAATGACGTCAAGTCCCCATTATTCGAACGATTGATCAATGACCACATGATGTAAAGGAAGTGTTGGTATTTTGAATCTTCTTGCTGATGTATGAAAAACTTTACATTTTTGCACATAAGCATGTGAATCTTTGAATAAGGTCAGCCAGTAGTAACCTGCATGAAAAATTTTGTGACAAGTTGTGTCGCCTCCAAAGTGACTACTGGTTTTTCCATCATGAAGTTCCTGCAAAACTTTGTCAGCATCAGATTTTTATAAACAACAAAGAAAATCAGAATCATAATTATTACGAAATAAAACATCATTAATTATCTGATACTTATTAGATTTTAATCTCAAAGCACATTTTTCTTCGTATCTAAATGTAAAGGTGCAATAGCACGAGTCAAATAATATATCAAATCAACATATTGAGAATTAAATTTTGAATTTACCTATTGTGTCTCCTGCACTTCTTGTTCATCAGAAACATCATGAGAATTAGAATTAATAGTTTGAGTCATTAACTTACATAACCCTTGACCACGCACAATTTTGGCAGGCTTGATTTCAAGCATCAAGAAATAATCAAAGACAGGGCATACCAATAAATTCTTTGACCAAACCCTTAGCAAACAAGCATTAAGACAACAATCTAGTGAACTATAGAAGGCAAGAAACTTGTAAATCTTCTAGTGATTTTACCTTCAAGCTAAGAAAACATTTAAGATAAACACATAGCAGAGATCAAAGAAGAGGGAACTCCTAAATTCAGTAATCAAACTATAAATACCTCCGAAGCAACCATTTAGGATAAACAAAAGGGCATGGAAAATCATAGACCTCTTTAGCTAAACCTAATCAATAATACTTCAAAGTAAAAGACCTTAAAAACAATGTTTGAGCAATAGAAAAGAGTAGGTCTAACCATAAAACTACTTTGAAATTTGCCTTATCCAATCATATTTAAGATAAACAAGCATAAGTGGGTTTAGAGAGCAACTAAGAATTCTATAAACTAAACTAGCAGAGGAAAACATAGAAGCAGTAGAGAACAAATAGAGCTAAGGTGCCTCTCAACAGCATTTATTAGCCTAAATTTTTTGTCTTACTGCAATAGAAAGATGGAACAAAATGATAACATAAGAAAACAAGAACTAAATAAGGAACACATCACCATTAACTATGCTCATGAATCCTGCAAGTGAGCCTTCTCCATCTTCAAGCAAGTCAAGCCATCCACAATCCAAAGCCAATTTATCTTCATTCTCAAAGTCTATGTATTACTCTCAATAATCATCCAACATGTACAATGAGGCCTCAATGTTGTATTTAACAAGAAAGGAGGACCAAAACCCTAATAGGGTTTCCAAAATGTCATAAATACATCATAAATTCTAAATTTGTCCATTAAGACCATGCAAGGCCCAAGGCACAAAATATCTAATGCAATAAATGAAAAATAAATTCTAACACCTAACTTTGGAGTGATTTTCCCAAAAAACCAAAAAATATCTATTTTCCATAAATTTGTGTCTTTTGTTGACTTTGCAGGCATGGGCACAGTAGTGAGGTCCAAGGGCGCATCGCTTGCACCAGAAAAATATGTCACCTTGCAGTCAAGTTTTGAAGGCCTTCTCGATGTCGGAATGAGCTTCGTGATATCTCGTTGGAAATCTTGTCAAATATACTTTACAAAAATTCCCTTGGTTTTCTGATTGGAATTCATTTACCTATTCAAAAAATAAATCTCCCAAGACTACTAATATCGCAGTGCCAACCCTGAAAATTGGGCAGAATGGTGGTTTTTTGCCTATTTTTTACCCTTTTGGAGGGCCAAATTTGCTCCAAATGACCTGAAATTTGGTGTGTGTGATGTAATTGGCAAGATGAACCCAAAATTTCAAACCAATCCTCAAGAAAGTGCCCCAAAAAATAGGCCCTCTAAAACAGTGAAAAACCAAAATTATCAAAAACTTGCCAAAATTTGAAATTATCTTCCTCATGGGGTTTGGGATGCCTGTAGGGAAGCATCAGGTAGGATCTCAAGGTTTTCTTGGATTTTTTCCTCCTTGATGGCTTTAATTTTAGCAATGGTTCTTTTGAGCTTGGCCCTTGCAATTTTGTTCCTCAAGGCATAGTGCTTGGCCATTTTCTTCTGAAGGTCAAGGTATCTTTGTGTCTTTTACAGCTGATCCTCCAAGTGTGTATTAGCCCTCTCTAACCAAGGTTCCCAATCATACTCTATCTTCATGGAAAGCAGCTCACTTGGAGTGATTTTCTCTGCCAATGTTTTTTCTTTCTCCTTCTCCCTGGCTAAGGCCTTCCTCAAGCCCATTGTTCTTGGCCTTCTCCTAGACAACTGCCCTTCTTCATCTTCACTTTCATCAAAAACACCCAAGACCTCATCTAGCCTAACCTTGGTCCTTTCAGCCTCTTTCTGGGATCTGATTACCCAAATGGCCTTTTGTGCCTCTAGCTGCTTGTTTTCAATCTCATAATAATGAATGACATTCTTAGCCCTAGCTAGATTGGCTTGAAAATTTTTGATCTGGGCATATTTACCTTTGAGCAGCATTCTTGAGATCCTTGCCTCAAATTCATCATCACTGTCAACATGAATGAGTTTCTCGTTCAGTCTCATGTTGGTCTTCTTCTTCTTCCTCCTTGACCTTTTCTTTTCTTTTGTCCAGCTGCTTAGTAGATGTGGAAGGCATGGCCCCTTTCCTTTTAGAGGCAGCAAACACATGCCTACTTCCCCTTTGGTAAGTTAAAGGAAAAGGTTCAATATTGATCATTTGAGTGCCTTCACTATGGTTGCCATTATGACTGGCATCATCATTGATATCCTTACTATCCTTATGGCTTTCATGGCTACCCTCATGGCTGCTGTCATCTATCTCCATGCTCTTTGCCTTATCACTGATATTCTTGCTGTCATTATCAGTGTCAACATCATCATCATCATTATCACCATCTCCACTGATATCATGGCCATCATGATTGCTACTCTCTTCCTCATTTCCCATATTTGATCCACTGATTTGTGTTTCATCACTATCATCATGGCCTTTTGACCTATTGTCTTCTTCACTGATATCTGCCTCCTCTGACCTATTGCCATCATGGTTCATTTCCTTGCTGCTTTCTGCACTGTCTTCATCTTCTTTACTGACTTGTGTGCTGTTATTATCACTGATATTGGCATCATTTACATCAACCTCATTTTCATTGTCTTGAATGCTAGGTGCTTCATCATTGGTTTCGGCACTGCCTTCATCACCACTGATATCTGCATCTTCATTTCCTCCCTCATTACTGTTGTTTGCCTCATTGCTATGAGCCTCACTGTTGTGAGCCTCACTGTGCTCTTTACTACTATCATTAGCCTCACTGTCCTCATTGTTTGATTCTTCATTATCATCTCCTTCATTGGCTTCTTCTTCGCTAACCTCCTCTTATTTGCTTTCTTCTTCATTTTTTCTTGATTCATCATTATCCTCTCCCTCACTTTCAATTGAGTACTCATTGTCTCTTCCTTCATTTTCTGATGCATGGTGAGAGAGTTATGAAGGAGGGTTGTCCTGAAGTGAACGGATATGTGTAGATGTTGAAACATGTTCAGCAGGAGTGTAATATTCCAAATTTAGCATGCAGCTAATTGGAATATTGATTTTTGTTTTTATCACCTAGCAGTTGAATAAATGGGTAAGGAGGCCCATGTTTAATAAAAATATGAATAAAATCCCTCATATTGTGAAAAGGAATCTTCATCGGAGCTGGATTTCACACCCTCATGTGTGAAAGAGGATAATTGCATGTGGACAAGCACAAGTTTGACCAAGTTAACAGCCCTGGGATAGGAAGTGGAGATCATCTTCAGAGACAACGCAAATATAGTTGGAGGAGGATTCCTTTGTGGAGGAAACCCTAATGAGTGGGACCCAATATGAGAAGGCTTCCATTTGTATTTAATGAGGGAAAGGAAGTCATAGAGGGACATGTTATGGATTATTGATTTTATGGTTTGTATGACTATTTTGCATTCTCTTGCTATTTAGCAGAGTTGTTGTGTTGCTTAGCACAAGGCATTCCCGTTTAGGAATTCCTTCTCTTTTCAAGAGAGGCCTCTTGAAGGATCTTGTACTTCATTTCTCCAGATTCAGGCTTAAGTCCAAGCCACCTCCTTTATCTACAACGTTATTTCTGCTGAAGTATAACATTGTGTTGTAGGGTGTTGCAGTGGAGGTTCCTCAACACCACTTCCTGAGCTTATTTTTCAGAGGAGGAAGCTTCCTTCCCTTTGGGAGATCATTTAGGAAGTCCTTGGAGCATATTTCAGATCTTGGCACTTTTCCAACCCATTTTCTTGCACCTACAATGCAGTATCCCTCAGTGACTGCGTTATTTTTCAGTGAGTATTTGCAGTGAGGGTTGCAGTGATTGTTGGAGGGTGAGATATTCAGTGTTAGGATCATCCTTTCACTTGGAAGATACATTGGAGGAGGTCTATTTATCTGGTGTAGAATCTTCAACCATCTCCATCCAATTCTTGAGTTGCAGCTGCTACTCAGTCCTAGGACTGCAATTTCGAAATTTTTTTCCATTTTGCATATTTCAGCCAATCCTTCCAGGATTGTCTTGAAATTGTGTTTGGGAGCTTAGATCTTCACTCCCAATGTTATATGAGCCATCTATTAGTATATTTGTGTTATTTCACATCTCCATGTAGCAGTGTACCATCTATGACTGCATTGTACATGTTCATGAACATTCTATAATATAGCAACATCTCTCTTTTGGCATCTGTATTCATAGGTGGCTCATTTGCCTAGATTATTTGAGCTATGCACACTTCTATTGTACTCAATTTCTGTTGAAATGTATTATAAAATGGCTCCATGTTTTCCATACATTTTGGTATGATGTTATTCACTGCTATTTCCAGTTTTGTGTTCATATATTGCTGCATCCCCATTTTGGGATATTACAGTGGTATCAGAGCATAATCTTGGCTCAGTCTGTGAGTTTCAACCATTATGCTATCAAGAAGATAAAAGAAGAAGAGAAAGATCAGAATGATGGAGAGAATTAGCTTTATATCATCTCTTTTTAGAAGCAGGAAGGACCTCAAGAAGGAGGTCAAGAAAATAAGAGAAGAAAGAAGCAGTGGGATCATGCCCTTTCCTTTTGAAAAAGAGGAAAAATTGCAGAAAGATGGAGGACACTTGGATCACAATATTCTAAGTGAATACCTTGTTGAGTAAAAATCTCAACCTAGAGCCTTCAAGGAGACTCTAGCTTTCCCACAGTACATTCAGTTGGAGGAAGAGAGGAGACCTTGCAGCACAAGGAGAATCAAAGGCAATAGGTTCCTATTTTCTACTTTTGATGGATCATCTACAATAAGGTTTTGGGAAAGGAAACTAGATGCATTCTTTCTACTACATTCAGTAGTAGAAAGAGAGGCTATAGAGATTGCAGCGCTGCACCTTGAGGGTGAAGCAAACACTTGGTGGCTTATCCATTTGAGCCATGCAAGAGTGAATATTATTGCTGAGTTTTCTCAAAGGTTGATCAAGAAATTTGGCAAAGAGAAATCAGAGGAGGAGAAGCCTCACCACCATTGGAAGAGGCATGTACCAGCGCTGATACAACTATGGAGGAGAAACATTCATCTTCAGTAGTTGTGGGAGCCCACACATTGGAGGAAGGAACTCTTGTAGCCATACAAGATACTTCCAAATTTCACCAAGGTATGCCTAAGTTTCCATTTCCTACTATTCCAACGAATTTGATGGAGGGATGTATACCATTGCATACTTCTAATGTAGAGCAACAGAATTGCACTGCACTATGACCCCTTGAATTTTTCAAGGAAGGGATGAACCATCATCCTCATGTACCTTTGTTGAGTTGCACACAACACTTGAGGTTTGGGTGTGAAATTTTGGAGGATAGGATGAACTTTCCTATGCAGAACCATATATTCATCCTTAAGACAACAAGTACACCATTGAGGAGTTTTACAATGCTGTCATTAAGCAACATTGAGGAGGTTTTTCCTCCAACACACTTGGATCCTTATGGATTCAAGATTATCATTGGTGTGAGATCTTCTCTAGGAGATCTCCAAGGAGTTGCATTTCAACACCCCATCAAATGCAAGAAGAAAAATCTGAATTGGGAGGATGGCAGTCTTCATTGGATGGGTACCAAGATAAAGCATGATGGGAGAAACCTACATGTGGATGGATGGGTGTGCAAGGTGAGCAAGAGGCTGGAAAGCTTCTTGCAAATCTATGATACTGGGCAGCACGAGGCTTGGCTGCGTTGGCTACTCTTGAAAGAGTTTGGCCATCATGTGACATATCCTCTTTCAAAGGGTATGTGGGAGGAGAAGTGTTGGCAGGATACTTGCATCATAGGGAAGCAAGGAGTATGGATGCATTGTGTTGATATGAAATTCTTCATATAAATCATTATGTTTTCATCATATGATTTGTATGATGGAGGTATGAGGAGGAAGCAAAAACTTTTGTTTCTTGGGTTGTTCTTGGGAGAGCATGGGAAGATTTTCTCTCATACTTTGCATGATGTTGCAGGAGTAGGAGATGGAACTATCATGGTGAAAAGGGGCTACTCCTTAGCCTTGGATGATCAGGAGATACTTTCCCCTTGGGAGAAATCTTCTATATATAGCAGCATTATGGTTGATGTCTTTGACAATGGACATGTCAAAGAATGGAGCTATGAGTTGGCATGAGCTTATATGCATAGACCAATAGCGCTGTCACTTTGGAGCTTGAGTTTATTGGAGTGTCCCCAGGATCACTTCACATTTGATGCACTTGGTGGACGAGGAGGAGGTGAGAATGATGGAGTAGTGGATGGAGACACCGGTTACTACTATTTTCTCTTCTCGACTTGGATGTCCAAGCATAAGAAGGAAGGTCTTCATGCAACATGTGATTCATTCCTCTTCATGGGAGTATATCATACCATTATGGAGAACTTATTCGTGGATCCTTACATATTCTTACTTCCAGTACATGGTAAGAATCTTGTTTGTTGATTTATTGGTAGTATAACACATTATTTGCATAATCTTACCATTTCCATTCAGTGCATTTCTCCACAAGAGGGCAAGCTTTCCGTTGGGCTCCATGGGAAAATTTTGGCCAACTATTGTGATGGAGACAACCATATTTTGTGTGGCCTTGGGCAAGTGTTTTATCATTTCAAGTATGTTCAGTTAATGTAACCAACCATTTAATATTCATTATTAGACATGATTGCATACATAATTAACCATGTATCAAGAAACAACTTGCCATGTTATTTTCTAAAACATCAGTTAGGAAAACTACGTTGTAACCACTTGGGAGATTGTTGGTACCTTGAAGAACCACATGAAACCTTCAGTATTTCCCTCATTTTGATGCTAATCATGATTTCAAGTGTTGATGATGTTCTGATTTTTATTGGGAGCATGATTGGGGGAGAGACACATTGGTTGGATGTGTCCTTGGGCGAAGAGGATTCTCACACATTTTGCATTACATGTTCTAATGGGAGCATGGGAGATTATGGCCACTACAGTAAAACATTTGTTCCTTTATGATGTGGGCCATGGGATTGATTGGATGCCATATGATGATCAAGTCCTGTTCATCATATATGGTATGGTTTGGGCCAACTTGATTCACAACGTTGGAGAGGAGATCTTTGGATATCTAGTCTTCATCTTGCCACTTAAGGGAAAAATTATTGCAGCCTAGGATCAAAAGATACTCTACACTTATCATAAGTGGAGAGGAGGACAATGTGGGGTAGGCTAATTTTCTACCATGATCAGATTTTCAACCCACCTACTTTGCAGGAGCCAAAGGTGGAGGAGGATTTTTAGGAGTTGCCATGTGGAGAGGTAACTCATTTTATATGGATAATAGCTTGGGGATGGGAGATTCATATGGGGATGGTGGATCCCAATGTATATAAGACCTCATGCCTCAATAATGCCTTTAGATAGCCCATTGTTGCCTCCATGGATGTTTTATATGATGATAGCTATTCGAGATGCATACCAAAATCTATCTCACATACTTGGGAGGGTAAACTTGGAGATGTATTGATGAGACACCATCTTGATCCTTGGAGGATTTTATCATATGAGGATGCGACAGGGGGAGAAGAGGAGGCGCTTCAGTTCTATCCTTGCAGTTGCTTGAGGACAAGCAACATTTGGGAGGGGAGGACTGTAATATTCCAAATTTAGCATGCAGCTAATTGGAATATTGATTTTTGTTTTTATCACCTAGCAGTTGAATAAATGGGTAAGGAGGCCCATGTTTAATAAAAATCTAAACAAAATCCCTCGTAGTGTGGAAAGGGATCTTCATAGGATCTTGATTTCACACCCTCATGTGTGAAAGAGGACAATTGCATGTGGACAAGTTCAAGTTTGACCAAGTCAACAACGCTGGGATAGGAGGTGGAGATCATCTTTGGATACATCGCAGAGATAGTGGAAAGAAGATTCCTTGGTGGAGGAAACCCTAATGAGTTGGACCCAAGATGAGAAGGCTTCCATTTGTATTTAAGGAGGGCAAGGCAGCCATAGAGGGACACATTATGGATTATTGATTTTATGGTATGTATGACTATTTTGCATTCTCTTGCTGTTTAGCAGAGTTGATGTGCTTCTTAGAACAAGGCATTCCTATTTAGGAATTCCTTCTCCTTTCAAGAGAGGCCTCTTGAAGGATCTTGTACTTCATTTCTCCACATTCAGGCTTAAGGCCAAGCCACCTCGTTTAGCTACAATGTTATTTATGTTGAAGTATAACGTTCTGTTGCAGGGTGTTGCAGTGGAGGTTCCTCAACACCACTTCCCGAGCTTAATTTTCAGAGGAAACTTCCTTCCCTTTTGGAGATCAGTTAGGAATCCCTTGGAGCATATTTCAGATCTTGCACTTGGCCAACCCATTTTCTTGCACCTACAACGCAGTATCCCTCAGTGACTGTGTTATTTTCAGTGAGTATTTGCAGTGAGGGTTGTAGTGATTGTTGGAGGGTGAGATCTTCAGTGTTAGGATCAACCTTTCACTTGGAAGATCCATTGGAGGAGGTCTATTTATCTTGTGCAACATCTTCAGCCATCTCCATCCAGTTCTTGAGTTGTAGCTGCTACTCAGTCCTAGGACTACAACTCTGACATTTTTTTCCATTTTTCGTTTTTCAGCTAATCCTTCCAGGATTGTCTTGAAATTGTGTTTGGGAGCTTAGATCTTCACTCCCAATGTTGTATGAGCCATCTATTTGCAGATTTGTGTTATTTCACATCTCCATGTAGCAGTGTACCATCTATGATTGCGCTGTACATTTTCATTAACATTCTGCAATATAGAATCATCTCTATTTTGGCATATGTATTCATAGGAGGCTCATTTGCCTAGATTATTTGAGTTATGCACACTTCTATTGTACTCAATTGCTGCTGAAATGTATAATAAAATGGCTCCATGGTTTCCATACATTTTGGTATGATGTTATTCACTGCTATTTCTAGTTTTGTGTTCATATATTGCTGCATCCCCATTTTGGGATATTACAAGGAGATGATGGAGGAGTAAGGACGGTAGGATGAGATGATGAAGGCATGCTTTACTGAGGATGGGCTTGTGGATTGGTGAACACTTCATGGGAAATGAAAACCTCCCATGGAATACCATTTTTTTGCAAATGATGCATCACAACCATTTTGATAATAGAGTGGTGAAAGAGGCTCTGCATTTTCTATGGATGGTCTCTCTTTTGTACAATAAAAGACATTTTGTCAATACTCCTGTAGAGGTAGTAGGGTAGATGCAACATCCTAACCCTAGTGAAGTGCATGAGCAACCTGATGTGATAGGAATTAAACCAGGAGAATCTTCCTTCACATGTGAAATATTTCATAATGACCCTCATCATGGGTGTATACCTCTCAAGAAAATGTGAGAAAGGAAATATGGATTTATTGTAGTCTTTGTATCTAGGTTTAAGGAATGGCTCATAATAACTTATGTCTAAATTGTCCTGCTTGAACCATTTTTCACCCACACTGGGTATCCCAATGCTAATAGCAATGGCATCTGAAGACAGCTCAAAGTTTACCCTTGCAAGGTTGACTTGTTTCTCATGTAGGTTAAGTATGAAGAGCCTAGTCAGCTCGGGGTGATTATGCACCTGCTGTACTTTCTCACAAAATTCATAGCAGCCTACATTTTGGAATCAGGAGACAGTTAAGGGAGATGCATTTAAATCCATTGTGTTTAGTGGTTCAAACCTATTGATCCTCCCACCTTTGTATTGATGCCTCCTTGGCACTTGGCCTTCCTCACCACTACCACTATCACCTTCCCTTGACATTTTGATCACTACTGCTTTTGAAACCCTAGCTCTGCTTATGAAA
This sequence comes from Pinus albicaulis, assembly GCA_034641835.2. NCBI lineage: Eukaryota > Viridiplantae > Streptophyta > Pinopsida > Pinales > Pinaceae > Pinus > Pinus albicaulis. Next base: position 1,676,531,012 of record CM076580.1, read on the forward strand.
CTTATATGGAAGAGGTTAATGGAGGGGTGATGAAAAAGGTAGTTTGTAAGTGGGGGGATGAATGAGTGAGGGTAAAGGTATATGAATGTGGGTGAGGGGAAAAACTCAATAACCACTTTTTCTGATTGTTCAAACTCTGTGTTGAAACTCCTGGCACTAATATAAAGCTGATAGCCATAAGTGCATGAAATGTCAATCTGTTTGTAGTGTAGGGGACAAAGTTTATGAGTGAATGGAGTGAGTGTAGGCACAACTTTAGATGAATGAGCAATTTTTTCAACAAGGTACCCTTCTGGTTATCACTGGTATTCTTAGCATGCAGATGGATAAGTGTCTTTAAACAGTGATGTTCAAGCATGAAAATTAGGTTTTCCTCCTTAGGTCTTCATTTCTTTAACCAAATGATGAAAAAAACTTGGAGAAGGCTTAATGAGCTGTACTTACCCTTTAGTTTTTGCTTGAAAACCATTGGTGGTAGTTTGAAGATGTTTTTGAGTTGATTTGAGGGTTTGTAGGTGTAGGAGGCCCTCCTGGCCAAACGCGTAGCGCTTAGGTGAATAGGGTGTTGGGTTGAGAAAAGGCGAAGTGCCTTGTGCCAGGCACGTAGCACCAACGCTCTTTAACCGACCTGTCGGGTCTGTCGGGCAAACGCGCAGTGCGTTGCTAGGCGCAGACCGCCAAAGAAAATTGAAAGAAGGTTTTTTCCAAGGGTGCGGCGCCCGACTCCAAGCGTGTAGCGCGGACCTGTATGCGCAACGCCGAGTAAACTTGCCCAAATTTGACTCAGAAAATTCACAGTTTTCTCTCCTGGACTTTTTCAACTTTTTGCAAGTGAATAATGAGTTAGGTGAAGTGTTAGATGTGTTTTTATAGCCTTTGAACTTTGATTTAATCATGATACCCACTTTTCTAATGTTTTTCAGGATCACTTTTCTTTTCTCCTTTCCCACTGATATTCCTTTGACTTTTGCTTGTAGGTGACATGAAAAAATTTAAGTGATTTTTCCTTTTGCTCCTTGAGAGTTTACATGTTCATTTGATGTCTTCTTTGGAGGGCTGCACATAGTAGTATTATTCAAAGTTTCTTGTGTTTTTTTATCACAATATTCCACTTGTATTTCTTACCTTGTCTTACTAACCCTTTTACACTGTTTGCTCTGTGAGGTTTTGCTTGAGTCACAAAGTTGACTTTCTTTGGCTTATTTATTTCCTTTAACACTAGCACTTAGCAAGTGTCATGAGAACCATGAAGTGGCTCTTCCTTTCTGATATTGAAGCATGCTAAATTGAGCTTGGCAACTTTTAGGATGCTTCCACACATTGGCAGCTTTTAAATCTTCCTTTACCTGCACCATGTAGCTCAAACTATCCTTTGACCATTTTTGGCATGAAAAACTCCTTTTTGAAAATTCTGGGACCTGATCATAGTGGCATCTTTAGAATCTTTCTTTGCTATCATCATGGAGTCTAAAACATGGTTCCACCTTCTCTGAACACTTTCCAAAAACCCTAGGTGTCTGGAATGCTTGAAAACAATTATCAGTGTTGTCTTCTAAGTTCTCTATAGCCCTTTCAAGTTCATTCATTTTGGTCTAGTTCACCTCACCTTTTTCCCTATTTCATCTATAATTTCTGAAAAGTTTCTCTTCATGTTTGATTTCTCGGTGTACCTCATCCATGGTCATTTCTGCATTTGATCACTGTTTGGCACCCTGCTGGCACAATCAAGCTCAAAAACCATGGTTCTCCTTAAGATCAAGTGCTTCCTGTATTCCTTGCTGCAAGATGTCTTCCTTTAGGAACATACCATTTACCTTATCAATTTCTGCTGATATTCATTTTAACACTCCTGCATGTAGGTTTTAACCCTGAATAGAAATTATCTACACACGAATCTTATAACAGATAAACATAGAGATTTTCCCCTGGATCCCAAATCGGGATGACTAGCTTGATTTTTCATTATATTCCTTTTAGTGTTACAACACACATATATATACATGCCGAAGCATACATAAACCCCAATCCATTAACCCTGGATTAGAACATAACCATAGTTCCCTTGACTGGATCTACAAAATACCAAGGGTCGAAAACCATCGCACCCAAAAGACCATGTGCAAACTCATGCACAAAACATGGGTGGGTCCGCTTATGAGTGGGACCGCACACCAAAAATTTTTTCGCCGGGGCGCTGCCACTGACCTCGGGAGGGGGGGCTTCCGACCCCCCTGCTACGCCCGGCGCAACGTACAATGCATGGGGCTAGTCGTGGAAAGAATATAACACACATCCAACATTCTCCCACTTGTTGTTTTCTTTCCACAGGGGGCCACAGGAGAGCTTAGTCATTTGGCCAATTCTTCAACACCCATTGTTTCTCTACACCAAGAGAACTTCTAAGTGCTTACAGACTTCATCAATGCATCTGCAACATTCTTCAAAGTGTCCACCTTTACCAACAACACCCTTTTAGCCTCAACCATATCTCTAACAAAGTGATATTGAACATCAATGTGCTTTGTCTTTGAATGATAAGCATGGTTCTTAGCCAAGAAAATTGCACTTTGGCTATCACAGTCTATCCTTATAGCTTGCTGTACCAACCCCATACTTGAACACAATCTCTGCAACCAAATTGCTTCTTTGCTTGCATGAGTGGCTGCTATGTATTCTGCCTCTGTAGTTGAAAGAGCCACTACAGACTGTCTTTTACTCATCCAACTGACTGCGCCTCCAAATAGGCTAAACACATACCCCCTTGTAGATCTTCTTTGGTCCAGATCTCCAGCCCAGTCTGCATCAACAAAACCACGAATGTCCAACATTCTTTCCAATCCTGGTCTTCCCTGGTAGCACAAGCCATAATCACCAGTGCCACGTAAATATCTGAAAACCCGCTTCACTGCTGTCCAATGCTCCTTCCCTGGGTTTGACATAAACCTGCTCAATACTCCCACTGCATGTGCAATGTCTGGTCTAGTATAGACCATTGCATACATCAGGCTACCCACTGCACTTGCATATGGAACACGGGACATATCCTCCTCTTCTTCTTATGTCTTGGGACACTGTTCAACAGACAACTTTGCACCTACAGGAATAGGAGCACTCACCGGTTTACTATCCTGCATATTGAACCTCTGCAATATAGTCTCGACATACTTCCTCTGGTTTAACCATAGCTTCCTCTTTTCCCAATCTCTCTTAATTTCCATGCCCAAAATATAGTTTGCAACACCAAGATCCTTCATGTCGAATTTGGAGAACAGTTGGGTCTTCAAACCTTGGATAATTTCTTTGTCATTTCCAATCAACAACATATCATCCACATACAAGACCAAATAAATAACACGGTCACCAATTAATTTAAAATAAACACAGTGATCCTCCTTGCTTCTGGTGAAGCCAAGTCCCCGTATATAGGTATCAAATTTCTGATACCACATCCTTGGTGACCGTTTTAACCCATACAGAGACTTCTTCAACCTGCATACTAGTTCTTTCTTACCCTTCACCATAAAGCCTTCAGGTTGCTTCATGTAGATCTCTTCTTCTAGATCCTCGTGAAGAAATGTTGTCTTCACATCCATCTGTTCTATCTCAAAATCAAATGCAGCAGCAACAGATAAAAGTAATCTAATAGAAGTAACTTTGGCAACAGGAGAAAAAATATCACCAAAATCAATTCCCGACACCTGGGAATAACCTTTGGCTACCAACCGAGCTTTGTATTTCTCCACCTTGCTTTCTACATTCATATTCTTCTTAAACACCCATTTTCTCCCGATGGGCTTCCTTCCAGTCGGCAACTCCACCAAATCCCATGCCTCATTTTTATGCAACGATGCCATTTCATCAACCATGGCCTCCTTCGAGAGTTTTCCATCCTCTGAATCTAGTGCCTCCTTGACAGTTCTGGGATCATCATAAGTTATAGTTAAGGAAAAACCTGAACAGAAAGCAAATGGACTATACCTTTCTGGTTGCCTTCTTTCCCGAAATGATCTTATCAAAGCTGGGGTTTGTGGCTCTTCCTCTTTCGAATCTTCTTCTGTTGTAGAGTCTGATTCATACTCCTTTAGCTCAAACTCTATCTTCTTAGGTTCCTTTGGTAGGACTTCATGTGTAACAACATCTTTCACCTCTCTAAACACCACATCTCGGCTGTACACAACCTTCCTTATTTTTGGGTTCCAAAGCTTATAACCCTTTAAACCATCCTTATACTCAATAAAGATGCACCTTTCAGATTTATTATCCAACTTGGTCCTTTTCTCCTTTGGAACATGTACATATGCATCACATACAAATACCCTTAGATGTGAAAGAGAGGGTTTCTTACCAGTCCATACCTCATGTGGAGTCTTATCCTCCAACGTTGATGAAGGAGACCTGTTAACTAAGTAACATGCAGTCTCCACTGCCTCTGCCTAGAATTCTTGTCCTAGCCCGATACCACTGAGCATGCTTCTTTCCTTTTCCATCAGTGTTCTGTTCATTCTTTCTGCAACTCCATTTTTCTGAGGTGTGTATGGAGTAGTCTTCTGCCGTGCTATACCACACTTCTTACAGAACTCTTCAAATTCCTTCTTGCAGAACTCCCCACCATTATCTGTCCTTAGCGCCTTTATCTTCTTCTCTGTCTGGTTTTCCACCAGAGCCTTAAATTCTTTAAATTTGTCAAAGACTTCAGATTTCTTCCTCAAGAAATATATCCATGTATTCCTCGAGAAGTCATCTATGAATGAAACATAGTACACAGACTTTCCCAGTGATGGAACTGACACAGGCCCAAACACATCACTGTGCACAAGTTCTAATATCTTGTTTTCCCTCTTAGCACCAGAAGGAAAACTCACCCGATTCTGCTTCCCATATACACAATGTTCATAGAAATCAAAATCCAGAGAAAAATTAGACATACCTTCTACCATACCATCTCTATGCAGTATCCGAAGGCCCTTCTCTCCAATATGTCCAAGCCTTTGATGCCATAGCATGGTCTTTTCTCCAGAGACAGCTAGATTTTCCATCCCAGTTTCAGGAACCATAGAACTGTTACACCCATCAATAACAGTGCTACCTTGTAGCTTGTACAGAGTTCCAGTTCGAACTCCCCACATTAATACCAGTGCTCCCCGAACCATCTTGTAGGCATCTTTCTCGAACACTGTTTTTACACCTGCATCATCCATCTTGCTTACAGAAATCAGATTTCTGGCCAATGCAGGAATATGCAGAACACCAAGAAGTGTTCTAATCCTTCCACCTTGTAGCTTCATCTTGACCTTTCCACGTCCAACGATTTTGGCCTTCCTATCATCCCCTAGGAAGACATCACCATCATATTTCTCATACTCACAGAATCACTCCCTATGGGGAGTGAAGTGAAAGGATGCACCTGAGTCAATCAACCATGACTCATGATCTACATGTGTATTTGAAGAAGAAGCCAAATACACATCCCCACCTTCATCTGAGGTGGTTTTTGCCTCTGCAGAAGGAGCATTATCAGATCCCTTTCCTTTCTCAGGAGTTTTAGATCTGCAATCCTTTTTGTAGTGCCCTTCCTTTCTGCATTTACAACATACCTTACAAACTTTCCAAGAGATTTAGATCTCCCTCTAGATTTGAATCTCCCACTCAAAACCTTATTCTTTTTTCTGTTTTGGGACCTTCCTCGTACAGATAAGGCATCTCCATTTTGGCCCTCCAGATTTCTCCGTCTCATTTCCTCCGACAGCAAGGCTGAGACAATGTCATCAAAATTCAAGGTAGTTGTATTGCTACCTATTGCAATAACCAGACTGTCCCATGAGTCTGGTAGAGAACACAACAAACTGATGCACTTATCTTCATCTGATATTTTAATATCAACAGATGACAACTGACTTACCACAGTATTGAAGGTGTTCAGATGCTCTGTGACCGAGTCTCCATCCTTCATCCTCAGGTTATACAACTTTTTCCGTAGGAACAACTTATTCACTAGAGACTTAGATTGGTACAAAGTCCCAAGTTTTTCCCACAAATTCTTCGCCGTAGATTCCCCAGATACATTCAATAATACTGAATCTGAGACACAAAACCATATTGTGCTCTTAGCCTTCCGATCCAGTTTCTTCCAGTCTTCATCTGACATTGCCGTTGGTTTAGTACCTGGATCTGCCGCGATCCACTGATCTTTATCCACCAACAGATCCTCCATATTAAGCTTCCACAACTCAAAACTCTGACCATTAAATTTCTCAATGTCTATCTTTCTTCCGCTCGCCATCTTCTTTCACCACAAGAATCAATCCTGCAGATATCCCACTGAACAGGGTCTACCTCAGGCCCGAGCAAAAAACCCTCAGCAGCAAAGGCGTCCCCTTGAAGCCAAAAAAACTTCGATACCAAATGTAGGTTTTAACCCTGAACAGAAATTATCTACACACGAATCTTATAACAGAAAATAAATAATAGCGAGAGCATAAAACATAAAACAGATAAACATAGAGATTTTCCCCTGGATCCCAAATCGGGACGACCAGCTTGATTTTTCATTATATTCCTTTTAGTGTTACAACACACATATATATAAATGCCGAAGCATACATTAACCCCAATCCATTAACCCTGGATTATAACATAACCGTAGTTCCCTTGGCCGGATCTACAAAATACCAGGGGTCGAAAACCATCGTACCCGAAAGACCATGTGCAAACTCATGCACAAAACATGGGTGGGTCCGCTTATGAGTGGGACCGCACACCAAAACAATTTTCCCCAGGGCGCTGCCCCGGACCCCGATAGGGGGCGCTGGCGCCCCCCCTGCTGCGCCCGGTGCAACGTACAGCACGTGGGGCTAGTCGTGGAAAGAATACAACACTGCAGAAGTGTCAATGTTCAAATTTACCTCTTGCAGAACTTGAACTTGATAAAGTAGTCCTCTTTGGAGATTTTCTGATTTTTCGTAGATAACCATATGCTGATCTTATATTACATCTGAACCAGCTTCTAGTATAGGAAAAGCAGTGCTTAAAACATCAATGATGACTTTACAACCTATGAAACCCTAATGAACTAGTGGGAAAGTGCTTTGACCTGACTTTGACTGAAAATTGGCTTGGAGGCTTCAAGTGTAAAAAAAGAGTATTGACAAAGTGGTGTATTGAAAATCCAAAATCCAATGTACTTGATTTATCTAAATATCCTACAGAGATATTTTGGAGACCATCAATGCTTGAGGAACCTGGTGAACATGGGAAGGAATAGGATTGGTAACCATAGATGGAAATAGAGGGATGGGCAAGGGAAAAAACAGAGTAAATGAGGTTATAGGTGGGAAAATAGGATGGAGATGAGTGACACAAACCCATAAGGAGTTTTTTAGGAGTAGCAGGGTGACCATGAAATGGAAAAATGGTAGAATAGTGAAAATTTTTCCATAAGGATAATGAAGGCAGTGAGATTTATAAAACTCTCAATGTTTAGGGAATTTTGTTTTTAGAAATATATAACCAATATTTAGTCATATATAGATGGTAAAAATTACTGATGACTAACATAACCAAACCAAAACGAAAACGACTGGCCCGTCACCAGGAATCCAACGTAACTCGTTTCGTCGAAAACCGAGCTCAAATGAAGAAGTTATGGTCCGTTGATCGCCATTCAGAACATGCTAATTTTTATTAAAAAAATTGCAAAAAATATACATGATGAGGACATGGCAGCCTAGTCAACATGCAGGGGATCTTCTTCAGTTTATGTCCAATGGGACTATGATAAATGTCACATTTGGATTTGTGAAGGTGAAATTTGCGAATGTCCTCCAAGGTTGAATGTGGGTTCATGAATTTTCATGTGTTGGAATTATTTTGAGTTATTAAGGTTGGAATATATCTATATACATATATATGGTTTTTATCTTATCATATATATATATATATATATATATATATATATATATATATATATATATTATATTTTATTAATTTAATTCCAAACTTATAGTTATAACATTTCTGCACATGTTTTAAACATTAGGTTTAAAGTTTAATATTCTGCAAACAATATGGTTGGAGGCATATTATAATTATGGTGGCAAATACGATTTATGCCAAAGTCCAAGGTTTATTCGAGCACAACCATATTCATATAATGGTTTTAAACCATGGTTTGGAGCGATAAATTAACGGTGGCATTTCGAATATCAAATTCCTTTTACTATGGTTTGGAATGCATGTTTTATAAACATTTCAAAATCTGTGTTATTAAATATTTGGTTGGCGTTTTATAACGGTTACAAAAACGTGTATGAGGGTTGAGGTCGGGGCTCGACCCCATGACTTGCCCCGCTCCACTACACGCTCTCACCAATAGCCCATTCACTTGATCCTTGAAATAAAATGTGTCCATGTTGTATTTGTTATGCAACAAAATCCGATGGAAGAGGAAAGGAGGGGGCCAACCCCGCAGGCCAACCCTCCTCCTCATGTAACTGCGTCATATAACCTCGACCCATAGGTTAGAAAAATGCGCTTATGCATAGTTAACATGCCTTTAAGTTCTGCGTATCCACTGATTAATCTCAATTAGCAGTTGGTGAAAATTTTGGCGGAATCTCCAAATCCGGCACCACTTCTAGATTTGTCGGAGCTAATTGGCAGTTCTCCCAATTTAGACGCAGAATCTTGGGGAAAATTAAATGGATCATATCTTGAGTAATTTTCGACCAATTCGGGCTCAAGAATAGTCATTCCTAGCAGCTTGGCATGCTTGAAATCCATTGGAATTTCTTGCAGAGGAAATAGAGCAAATCTATACGTGTTTTTGGTCACTTGAAGAATTTTGAAGCCTAGGGCTGCCAGGAGGGAAGGCCATGCCTAGATCAGGTGAAGGCCAAATGGAGTGAATGAACAATCATTTTTAGATGTATTTGATGTTCTGAACATAGTGGTACAATTTTCAAAGGCTTTGGAGCACATCTGAAGGTGATTTTGTCTCTTTGGAGATTAAACAATCCCATCACCGCTAAGATGGGAGGTCAAGCCTAGAGGATCTAGAAACCAAATTCAGAGATTGAATAGTAATTTTTGGGGTATTTGAGTGTTCTGAAGCCAATGGAACAATTATCAAATCCATTGGAGAAATACTGGTTATTGTAATCAGACATTTGACTCGTAATCCCAAGAGGGCCTAGCTAGTTAAAGCTGGTCTATGGAGATGTAGCCCAGGAGGGGTGAACTCCATTATCATCCATTGTGTTATGTGATTTCTGTGAGTTATAATTCGACATTTTATGTATGTGAGTTTTTATAAAAACTAATTAACTCATAATTTGATCATCAAAAACACATGAAACTACACACATAAACCCATTCACAAGTGGTTAACATGAGACGATCCTAATCACACATTTTTAATACTGATGAGGGAGCTAGCATTGTAATAACTAGTCTTCCCATATTCAGATCAAGTCGGTATCAGAGAAAAAGTTTAGCTCATTTCAACCAAGGTTAGCTAGGATAATTATCTATTGGTTTTTGAATATTGTGCAACAAGAATTTAACTATGTGCAAGTTTATGTGTGAAGAATAAGATCAAGATTGAGAATTTAGATCTCAAAATACAACAAAGAAGCTTTGTATGCATTGAAGGTGTGATGGTAGCTTCATTAAGTGATGTTTCAAGTCAATCTCCCTTAGAAAAACTCTTTGATAAAGAGATGTTGCAGAAACTCTACATCATGATTGATAAGATGCAAGAGAAGTATGAAGATAAGAGGGAGATCGTTAAACTTCAAGAGCAATTGATTTCCATGAAGGAGGAGAAGAAAGAGCTTCTTGAAAAGATGCATGAGATGGAGACTCAGCTCCATATTGCAAATGAGAACCTAGAAAAGATGCATGAGATGGAGACTCAACACCATGAGGCAAAGGAAGCCTTAGCCATGTACGTACATGAAAAAGAGGTATGGAATTAAAGTTTATCTTCAATTTCCTCTCAAAATGAATGTGTAGGTTCTTTTGAAAGATACACTAGAGGAATAGGGTCCAAATTATTGATGAAGATGGGCTATGAAGTTAAAGGATTAGGCAAACATGCACAAGACATAGTTAAGCCAATTGTTGTTGAGGAAAGGCCTAAGTATTTGGGTCTTGGTTGTGGACAACATGATGGAGAAAGCTCTAAAGCCAAGGAGGCACATAAAGGTGTTCCAAGAAGGACTTTCATTCCATTTTCATTACCTCAAGCTTGTGAAGATTGTGTTCATGAGGAATGCAAAAGTTTTACACCCAATTTTCAAGAAGGTGCTCATAAGCATGCAAGTAATGAGAATGGAAAACAAGAGGATGTTGAAAGCTCTAAAGTTTTCGAATGCATTGTTGGTATTATGAAGATAGTCACTACCTCATCAAATTCAACTCCTCAAGAAGTCGAAAAAGGTGAAAGTTCAAGTTATAAATATGATTTTAATCAAGTTGCTTTTAATTATGATAAACATGGAAAATTCTCACATAAGATTTGGAGAAAGTTTGCATGTTCCTTTTGTGGTTTGAATAACCAAATGTTTCAAGATGTTGGAAGAATATAGCCATGCACAAGAAAATTTCAAAGCAAAGGAGGTAGAAAGCTAAAGGTCCTTTGAAAAAATCAAGCCATGTTGAAAATAAGATGCAATTGTTTTGCACTCATTTACATAAAAAAGTTCATGTTGTAGACAAGTGTTGGAATTTGTATCCAACAAGTCATCCATGACATTTGAAGAAGGTGGAGAAAGCGAATAACAATAATGGAAAAGAAGATTCCATAATCGATGTGGGTCAAGATGATTCACATGATAATGATGTGCAGCTAAAAGAGGTGCCATTGAAATGGTTTGATAATAGATGGTTAGATTTCTTATCCATTTAAGGCTTTGCATGTCTTTTGATGTTGATGCATTTATTTGCCAATGGAATGCATGTTGCATATTTATGCCAAGAAGGTTTTTGAAAGTGGAGTATGGTTACTCACTTTATCGTGGAAAAATTTGTTCATTTCAACTTTAAGTAAATGTGCATATGAATGGGGTTCTTGTACTTATGATTGTACTTGTGAGAGAGTTGAATAATGGTATGCATGCATGAGATTTTGTGTGTATGAAGTGGAATTTTTATGATTTCATTGTGCTTGAACATGCATGAGTATTTCCTTGTGTTGGTCGATTGCTTTTTTTAACTTGTATGTTGTCAACTTGAGAGTGTTGATCATTTTCACATGCATGAGTGTCGACTTGTGTTGATCGATTGTGTGTTACATGCATGTCATATCTACTTGGAAGAGTTTATTTTGTCTCTATAGATGAAAAGGAGATGTTGATGAAGTGTTTCATAAGATGTGAAATTATTTTTGTTTTGGGAAAATATTCGTCAAATTATTACACATGCTTATGCTTGACTTGAGAGTCAGTTGTTTGAAGAGGCATGTTTTTTTGACTTGTGTTTGGTTGATAGGTTTTGACACCAAGATGTGAGGGTACATGGCGATGTTCACATGATGTGAAAATTGTTGGTTTGAAGGAACAAGAGGATATGTCGTCAAGTTATGTTCTTGCATGAAGTGTTTTTTAAATTGATGGTTGAATCTGAATATGTTGTGTTTGTGACAAGATGTCAAGAAAGTTTGCAGCCATTGTAGATCATTTTATGTGTTGACGCCAAGAAGAGAAGGAGATGGCAAATGCATTCTTCCAAATCTAGAATTTGGAACCGTGGAGGTAAAATAATGGTCATTTATTTTCTTGTTATTACTGATGATTGGAACTCATTGTTGTAGTTCACTCAGATGGACTTAATTTGGGAAAGTGGTTTCCAAAGAGAAGCTTGCATCGAATGCATGTTTTTGCAAAGGAGGAACATAATTCTTAGTGAGAAGGTAATCAGTTAGTTTTCCATGCACCGAGGAATCTATTTGGTACAAAAAAAGTGTTATATCAGCCAACAAGTGTTGGATTGAGTCAGCAGCAAAAAGGAGAACAGTGGTTGAAGAACCAAGCAATTTGTAAGGCAAGGCATGTTAGTGAACTGAAGTGGTTGTCATGAATATTTTCCAAGTTGAATCAAGATGATAGAACTTGGGAAATAGAATATTATTCATCTCTCATGAGATAACCAGCTTTTGTGGGTCCAAAATCATGTGAGTGGGAAAGAGTGATCGAAATCTGGATCAGGGGGCCAAAATTTTCTCAAAATTCAAAGTGCTTAGAATTACACCAAACTAGAATGATAGTTATCGTCCCGTTACCAGGAATCCAACGCAACTTGTTTCGTCAAAAACCGAGTTTGGATGAAGAAGTTATGGTCTGTTGATCACCGTTCATAATAGGCAATTTTTTATAAAAAAATTGCAAAACAGGTATACGGTGATGACATGGCAGCCCAATCAACATGCAGGGGATCTTCTTCTGTTTATGTCCAATGGGATTGTGACAAGTTTCACAATTAGATTCGCTAGTTTGGTTTGCGAAGGTGGAAATTTCCCAATGTCCTCTAAGGTTGAATGTGGGTTCATGAATTTTCATGTGCTCGAATTATTTCGAGTTATTAAGGTTGGAATTAATGTGTGTGTGTCCATATCTATATATATATATATATATATATATATATATATATATATATATATATATATATATATATATATAATTTCCACATATGTTTTAAACATTGGGTTTAAAGTTTAATATTTTGCAAACAATATGGTTGGAGGCATATTATAATTATGGTGGCAAATAGGATTTATGCCAAAGTCCAAGGTTTATTGGAGTGTAACCATAGTCTGAATCCATATTCATGTAATGGTTTTAAACCATGGTTTGGAGTGATAAATTAACGGTGGAATTTCAAATATTAAGCCAAAGTCCTTTGACTATGGGTTGGAACACATGTTTTATAAACATTTCAAAATCTGTGTTATTAAAGATTTGGTTGGCGTTTTATAACGGTTACAAAAACATGTATAAGGGATGAGGTCGGGGCTCAACCCCAGGACCTCCCCCGCTCCACTACGTGCTCTCACCAATATCCCATTCAATTGATCCTTGAAATAATATTCACCCACGTTGTGTTTGTTATGCAGAGGAATCCGATGGCAGAGGAAAGGAGGGGGCAAGCCCCGCGGGCCAGCCCTCCTCCTCATGTAACCGTGTCATATAACCTCGACCCAACGCTCAAACAAAACGCGCTTATGCGCAGTTAAAACAACTTTAAGTGATTCTTATCCACTAATTAATATCAGTTAGAATTTGGTGGAAATTTTGGTGGAATCTCCAAATCCAGCGGTAGTTCCAGATTTTTCGGAGCTAACTGACAGTCTTCATTTTTAGAGGTAGAATCTAGGGGAAAATTAAATGGATCATATCTTGAGCAATTTTCGACCAATTTGGGCTTAGGAATAGTCATTCCTAGAAGATTGACATGATATTAATCCATTGGAATAGATTGCAGAGGCAATGGAGTAAATATATAGGTGGTTTTGGTCACTTGAAGAATTTTGAAGCCTAGGGCCACCAGGAGGGAAGGCCATGCCCAAATCAACTGATGGAAAAATGGAATGAATGAAAAATCATATTTAGATGTATTTGATGTTCTGAACATAATGGTACATTTTTAAGAGGCGTTGGAGCACATCTGAAGGTGATTTTGGCACTTTGGAGATTAAATAAGCCCATGGCCACCAAGATGGGAGGTCAAGCTTAGAGGAGCTGGAAACCAAATTTAGAGATTAAATAGTAATTTTTGGGGTATTTGAGTGTTCTGAAGCCAATGGAACAATTATGAAGTCCATTGGAGCAATATTGGTTCTTGTAATCATACATTTGACTCGTAATCCCAAGAGGGCCTAGCTAGTTAAAGTAGGTTTATGGAGATGTAGCCCAGGAGGGGTGAACTCCAATATCATCCTTTGTGTTATGTGATTGATGTGAGTTATATTTCTACATTTCATTTTTTGTATATGAGCTTTAAAAAAAACTAATTAACTCATAATTCTATCATAAAAAACACATGAAACTACACACATAAACCCCTTCACAAGTGGTTAACATGAGACGAGCCTAATCACACATTTTTAATATTGATGAGGGAGCTAGCATAGAAATAACTAGTTTTCCTATATTCAGATCAGTAAAGCAGGATCATTTATGATGGTCTATTTAATAGTATTGAAAGCATTATTTTCAAGGTTATTCCACTTAAATGAGTTTTTTTTCTTGATCATATTTTGAAGAGGTAGCCTATAATTTGAGTAAAATTAGGAACACATCTCCTAATGAAATTAATTTGTCCGAGAAATGATTGCATGGATTTTTTGTTATTTGGTAGTGGAATGTTTGATATTGTTTCAACTCTATCAGGATCAATGGTAATGCCTTCTTTAGATATAATGACTCCTAGTAACCTACCTTTAGTGAGTGCGATTTTTTTTTTTAGGATTCAATGAGATTCCATATTTTCGACATCTTTCAAAAATTTGTTTCAGATTATGCAAGTGACCAAATCGTCTTTTTGAGTAAATGGTGATATCATCCAATTAAACAAAAACAATTTTGTTAATCAGACTCCTAAAAGCTATGTTTGTTTCCCTTTGGAAAGTCGCATCTGCATTGATGAGCCCAAAAGTCATCTTTTGATTTGCGTATGTACCCCGTTTATTTCTAAATATTGTTTTGAGCCTATCATTTGGGTGAAATAGAATTTGATTGTAACCCGAAAATCTATCAAGAAAAGATAACATTTCAGATCGAGACACAGATTGAAGAATATGTTCCATAGGAGGAACTAGGAAGTTGTCTTTTTCATAATCCTTATTCAAGTTCCATAAATAGATACATAACCGGATGTCACCATTCTTCTTCATAACGTGAACTAAGTTAGAAACCCATTTAGAGAGTCTTACAAGAAATATTATTTTGGAATTTAACAATTTATTGAGCTTATCCTTAATTTGAGTTCAAGATTTGGATGGACTTTTCATAACTTTTATTGAACAGGATTTGATTGAGGCATGATTGGGATCGTGTGTTGAATAATGGATGTGTCAAAACTTTTAAGATCATTGTATGACCAACCAAAAACATCTTTATACTGCTTGAGGAGATTTATTAATGCAATTCCCTCTGAAGGTGAACACCCTAATCCAATATTGAGATTTTGCGGATTTTGGTATGTATCTAAGTTGATGATTTCATGATTAATAGGAGGACTATTTGTTTTAGAATTTACAGGTTTTTTGAACCTATATTGAATATCATAAAATTCCTCTAGATTAAACACAAACTTGAGAATGAAATTATCAGTTATGAGATTATCACCTTTGAAAGATTTTTTAATTTCAAGATCATGGTCTTTTTCATCGATGACATGATTTTCATATGTACGTTCAGATGTAAGCATGTTATTTATGTCATTATCATCAATGAACACCCATATATTAGTGATGTTATCCAGGATGGAAGGCTTGAAAATTAATTCTATCAAAAATTGATAAGGATTAAAATCTTTTGGGGGAATCAACTTTGAAGCCACATTAGCCAAAAAATCAGCACTAACATTTTGTAGTCTTGAAATTTGTAGTAATATTAAATGATGAAAAATTACATATTAGATCTTGGACTAAATATTGGTAATTTCTCAAATTGTTGGAGACACAATGAATAAATTTTTTGACTTGTTTAATTAAAATTTATGAATCACCAAGCACTTTAACATCTTGCACATTCATATTAATAGCCTTTTTAAGACCTTGCACTAACACTTCATACTCAACTACGTTATTGGTACATTCAAATTCTAATCTGCAAGTTAACATTGTATTTTCACTATCAGAGTTTACAAGAATGCAACTTGCACCAACTCTGTCATTCGATTTTGATCCATCAAAGTATAAGTCCAAAATGGGTTACTTGCATAATTATATACATGACTATCTTCAAAATTTACACAGTGGGAGGAGTTGGTTTGAGAAAAATTCTCAATTTCAGAAAGTTGAGAACCTTATTTGAAAGGAGACATTTGTGTGGAAAATTTTCCAATGAATGAATCAAAGGAATAATTACTGACAATGGAATATGGTGTGACACTTGGTTCAATTTCTTCTCCAAAATCGATGAAAACATATTTCATATGTCTTTCTCTGTTTACTCCGATTTGATTTGGTTTCTCGTTGCAAGGAAGGAGAAAGCGAGACAAATACGTTGCGAGATACCCATTCAATTGTTGCAACCAATATCGACTCAAAATTAAACCATAATATTCAGGAATATCGACGACTACGATGTCTATGATTTGGTGGAATTGAGGATTGGAGGAGATCCTAATGAGAATATTTGGTAACTCACCTAAAAACTTAAATTTCTTTCTCCTGTCTAATTGTCCAATATAAATAGTTTATTGTTGGGGTTGAGCACTGAGTTTTAAGAAAACTGATTAAGGCATAATTTTAGAAGATGCGCTAGAATCAACTAGGCAATTGTGAATATTTTTGTTGAAAAATTCAAAAGTAAGGAGGAAGGGAGGTGTATGTGAGTTGGATTTGTCCCCAATCATTATAGAATCAATATGGCTATCAGAAACAACATTTTGGTTAACAATAAATTTTCCCTTTTTGGCTGATGTGACAGGAGGAAGGGGAGACTTATTAACAAAACCTAGAGCTTTTAGCAAAATGTTCTTTTGGGATTTAAGTTTTCTCAATTCATATAAACTGATGTTTGCTCTAGTTTTTTTCATGTCTTCCAAAATGTTATATTCAATTTTATCATGAACACTTAAGGTTTCAGAATTGGAAGCTGTAGTATCATTATTTGGGGACTGATTTGAAGTAGGTGTTGGTTAAGGGGAATTAGATTTTTTTTGAGGGGAAGTGGGTGTTTTTTGGGCATTTTTAATTCTAGTTTGCACTTCTAAAACTTCTTAAAATGTACCACTTATATCACTGCAATAATTTAAATCTAATTCCTCTCCATGTTCTTCTTAATTTTCTTCCTCACCTACATATACTCCTTCAGTCTCAACAACCGATATTTCACCACCATGCGCTGTTTGTGGATTCTTGTTAACAAAAGGTCTAAATGGTTTCCTAGACATAGATATGTCAACAAGTTTTTCTTTGACATTGACCATTTCACTAGCTAAATTGTTCATGACCTTTTGCAAACTCTCAATGTCAAAGGAATATTTGTCTTTCTTTTCCTCTTTTGCAAGAGTTCTCCTAATAGGTTGAGATGGTTTAGGTTCTTTAGTTGAGGACTTATTTGCAATGCCATTCATTTCTTTCTCTACCTTTAAGGCTTCTTGCATGGTTCATTGAGAGAGGATTTTGCAGCACGTTTAAAAAAACATGGAAATAGACACAGGTAAGGAGGAAGTGTAGAAATATATTTGAATTTCAAATCCTAGTTTATATGTATCAGGCATCTTGTTAAGAAGATTGAGGAATTGTTGATTAAAATCTTTAATATTCTCTTTCGGGCCCATTTTGATCCTAGACAACTCAGCTAAGACAGTGGATGAAGTTTTGTCATCTCCAAAATTTTTAATAAAAAGGTCTTCAAAAGTATCCCAATCTTGAATGCTATTTGGTTGTAGGGAAAATAACCAAGCTGAAGAATCTCTTTTGAACATGTAAGGAAAGATTCAACATACAAAATCCCCTTCATCAACTCTTCTTAATTTGAGGGAGAACATGAATTTTTTATATGGTATTCGAGGAGTTTTTTTGATTCAAGGTCAAACTTTGGAAGCCACTTTTCAAGATTTTAGGTAGATCACATTGATCACTAGGAACATTAACTGCTCCTATTGTTTTCCAAAGGCGAACTCGTCGTGGTTGTTGAATAGCCATATTGATGGTTTGATGATCTGCAGTTGATGAGGTGGAGGAAGCAATAAATATATGGGAGGTGTTGAAGGGGGTTGATTTACACTACCACCAGTAGTAGTGATAGGTCTCCTATGTGGGTCTGATGGCAATGGAATTTCAAGGGGTTTGATTCCTAATCTAAGGCTTTGGGATCTAGTAAGAACACTTGGTTGCAGATAAGAATAATCAATAATACCAAAATCAGTAGATACTCTTGATGATTGCCTTGGAATTTTTAATCCTTCAATTCTATATCTAATGGAATGTATGCATTCAAGGGTATTTTGATAAGATGAAGAGATTGGTGGGAGATTAAGAGAAGGTGAAAGAGTGTGTGATTGTTGAAGCGAAGATCCTTGAGTAGAATCAACGGAACTGCAATGTGGAGAAGTTACTTTGAAGGAACAAGGGGAGATGGAAGAAATAGGTATGGAAGGAAGTTCAGGTTTTACAGGTGTTGATGAGGGCGAAGGTCTTGAATCATGTTTGCTTGATGATTGTTGAGACCCACTGGCCATTCATTGCCTGGTGGCCCTCCTTCTAATGCCAGACAATGTTGAGGTCTAGAAATGCCCTGACTCAATCACAGGAGGAAATACCTTGTGAGAGTCTCGATTATACTCTTTTCTGTTAATGGAAGTCCTGAGTGGAATTTTGGGAACAATTACCCTTTACGAGGTGATGCTCCAATGAATGGAGGCTTGATTTGAGGACAACATATTGTTTTTGTATTTTTGAAAATATGAAGGAAACATAATGAATATAGCTTACTCTAAATGCAATTCTACCTCTATGCTACTGATGTATATAAAAGCCTAGGCTAAGACTTATGTTCATGGAAATAAAATATGGATAGTAAATTTGATAATTGAATATTAATTGAAAAACTATTATAAAAAAAATAGTTGCAAATACAAAATCTACAATGTTCCCAAGAACATTCAAAATAGGTTGATCTAACGATATGTACATGAAAATAAAAGAAACCATTTGGAAGATATAAATCAGAAAAAGGATTGCTTTGAATTCTCTTGCAAGAAGTAAAATATCATTACACAATATGAAATGAGCTTAAAATGACTTGCAACATCCATACACATATCATTAACAACATGTAATTATGAAGAAAATATATAAACAAAATGACTAACAAATTCAAATTTATTAGTATGGCATCCAACAAGAAAAATGATATACAAAATTATGAGAACACCTACTGAAGAAAAAAAAAAAAAAAAAAGAGAAAAAAGAAAAAAGAAGAAGAAAGGGTTAAATGATTAACACTTAATGGAAACTAACAAGTTTCATATCAACTTCACATTCTTTTTCTAAAAGTTAATAGGATTCAAATTCTTCCCCTTTTATTTTAACACAAATAACAAAAAATTGCCTTTAATTAATGTGGAATACCATGTGAATAAAAATGAATTATTGTATGTATATATATATATATATATGTTTGTTTATTGAATCAAACACAAGGAGTTGTCTATCTAGCCAGAGGAATTCCCTGGACAGCCAAAATTGGCCAGAATCCGAGTAATTTTTTTTAAGAAATCTTGCAGTAGGAGTGTTTGAATCATGTTTTTGATGGTGGAAATGGATTCAGCAACATCGAAAATCTCTAAAGCACCCAAAATATTGAAGTTTGACAACTATAACCTGGATTTACAAAAATCCCTGTCGAATTTTCTTAAAATCTTACCTAAATTTTAATGATTTTCAGGACAAAAAGGCAATCTAGTTAGACTACTACCAAACACAATATGATATTCACCTAAAAAACATAGGTGTGCAATTTAATCCAAATAGAAACAAACAAAAGGAGAATGTTATATATTATCCTATCAAGCTTTTTTCTCTCTTTTGAAGCAAGTGGCACGCAAATCTCATCATTTTTTTTTCGAGCTCATTCAATGAGCTCATTCAATGAGCATATTCATTAATTTACAAAAGGATGCTTGCAAGAATCTGGAAGTGTATTCACATTTCATATGCAGCCGAGTTACTTGGTTGCAGATCTGTTTAATTATGGAGGTGTGCCTTGAACAATATGACTACGATGAAAAAAATTAATGGTTTCCATTGTCTCAAAGTACTTTCACACGTAGAGTTCGTTTATATGAAGCATCAAATTGGTTGAAACTCCATTAACAGTCACCTTAATCCGCGCAATACCTACACAATCAAAAACATGTTGTTAGTGAAATTAAACATATCAAATAAACCTAACAAGAAGTGAACGTTATTAATGCCATGCTTGTTGAATATATGTGGTGGTTTGCTCATTCCGAAAATCGGTGACTTGTTCCCTCTCGAGTGAACATGGCTATGATATCTAATCAATCCAAAAAAAAACTTTATGTTACAAATCAAAGTATTGCATTTTCGACCTGAATTATCGTCAAAGGTTCATGCTTTCATGAATTATTAGACCTGAACTGCGTTTGAATATTTGTGATATAAAAATAGTTTTGAATGTTTTTTTGTCATGGCATTTCGAATTGTAGCATTTAGGTTTATATTATATACAACATATACATGTTTTGTAATAATATATTTTCTATTATGTACATATATAATTACAAAGAGCATATATGAGCATATATTTAATAGTATATCTTAATATATCTTAATAATCATGATCATAATATGTGTACATTAATATATGTACATTATGTAAAGAAAGATTATGAAATGTTATAAATGGGCTAAAACAAGCTCAAAATAAGAAATTTGTAGGGAATTCATCAAGCCATCTTGCCAAGACGACAAAACCAATGGAATACTTTAAAAGGTTTCAAGGTTTACTTTAGAGGATGAAGTCAAGTAAATTGAATGTTGGAAGGTTGTTGGAGAGCTCACGATAATGGATGTGATCGCAAACTAATAATGACCTTAGCAAAATTTAGAAGAAGGGTCCCCATTCTCATGAAAAGAGAAAACCAAAATGGGGGGTTGTTGCAACTACAACACACTAGTAACACCTTTTTTTCAGGCTTAAATTTGCAACAATTTATAATCAACTTGGATCAAATTGAAACCAATTTTTAAGGCATGGTTTGGATCAAGTTGTAATTTTAACTCCAAAGATTTTTATTTATTTTTGGTTATTGATAATATCTCTTTTCAATTTGGGGGTTGATTTTAAGGTTTTTTTTAAACCATCATTGCGAGTTTTGAAGGTCAAGGTTGTAATTTTAAGTCGAAATAGAAATGGGTGAATCTATGAGCACCATTTTCCAATTTGAAGTAAAAATAGCCACTAAATGCAACGTCTAAAAAGGGCGAAGTTCCCCACAAAGGGTGTAATTTGGGGGATCCAAGCCCTCATATTCTAATGTGGACGTATGAATTTATGAGGGGTCTTGGCCCTCCACATGAGTGGCACAAAACATGCTATTATGGTGTGATGTAGCTCATCTCTGAATTTATATGGCTTGGGAAGTGGGTTGTCCTTGTAGGATAGCCCACGATATGGTTCATTCGTTTTGTTAATTCAACAGGAATAATTGTTGATGACGAGAATATTATATGTGGGATTTACTTTAGTTTCCCCCTCATTTTTTTTAAACCATGACACAGTTTTTTGGAGAATCGATAACTTTGAAATATCGATTTCACTATTACACCAGACATAATTATTTCATAAATTCCACAAACAAACCAATTGCAACATGTCTCAAGAGACTTGAACCCATGTAGTTGGTAAACCAATTGTTTGCCAAACCACTTGAGCTAAGATACTGTTGGAATATATTATATTCCTTGGAAAGTAATAATGTATTTGTATTATGTCGGAAGTCGAATACAATCTTATGTAAGAGTAACGCATTATATCCCATATTCATTATGGCATTGTATACTCTTGTACCCATTTATTATATAAAGAGGTGTTATTTTGGAGAATTATATTATCCAACATTCAATATGTGAGAGTAATTCCCCCACATCTCTGGGTATATAGTAGGGTCAAGGGAGCCTTTTTGAAACAGATCACATCTCATCTTGTGCTCATACTGTCATTTGTATCGGGTTATTTGTAGTTTCTCTCTTTGTAAGATTGCAGGAGATTTCTGGAGATAATAGAAGACAACCTTCCCATGGACGTAGCCCAATTGGGCGAACCACGTATATCTATTGTATTGTTTTTCCTTGTTCTCTTTCTGTTCTTATTTATATGTTGATATGTTGTTGGTTTCTTAGATAGATATCTAGTTTATTATATATAATATTCTTACATTGTATTAGAGCCATGGTTACTATGATCTAACATCTTCTTTGAATTTAACCCTCAACATGTATTTTCATTTTTTATTACCTGGGCACTCATTTTTTGTAGATTTTATTTCTATCTGGTAGCCATTAGGCTTGTCTTCATATCTGGGCATGATTCTACATATATGAGATTTTTTTTCTCATAACCCTAACTTTGTTGTGTAGTTTTTTTTTGCAAATTTTTTTCAAGGGGCTCTTGATTGTTTTTCTATAAGATCTATATGTTTTTTGGATTTTCAAGGGGTTCTTGATTGTTTCTCTGTAAGTTCTATATGTTTTTTGAATCCTCGTCAAGGAGATATATCTTCTAGTTGCAATATTTAGTTACGACAGTTACGATAGTTTTGTTTTATTTTACAGGGTGGAAAATTGGTGGACTGAGGGTTCATATCATAATTTTGGTCGCATGGGTGGATGTAGAGTGGCTACACCATTTTCGAAAACTAGTTATAATAAGCATTTGGAGCATTATTGAGTGTTTTTTTTTTCCCCTGACGTTTTTGCCAGATTTGTTACCTTTTATGTATAATTTACTAGACAAGAGTAGATACTTGTGTTCCTCTCACTGAGCTACCCAATTTTAAAAAAAAAAATCAGCTCAAACGGATTCCTGGAAGAAAAGTTATCGTTGCTTTAAGATTGGTATTTTTTTTCAGGTTTTTTGGTGACAACAAATGAACTGCATAAATTTAGATTTTTCCATCCACTTTTTCTCTTGTCATTTCTTGCATTTGGGTTTATATTTATTGGCAAAATTTCTATCATTATGACCTCAGAAGTAGCTTCTTCTCTCGAACTTATTGGCTCTAACTATCTTGCATGGAAAAGGAAAATGATTGATGTTCTCGGGAGTAAGAATCTATGGAGGTTGGTTAATGGTGAACACAAGAAACCTATAGATGCTCAAGCCTTAATTAAATGGGAAGAAAATTTGGATCAAGAAAGAGGTCTCATTGGTCAAATGGTTTCAGATAGTCTTCAGGTAAGTATTGAGGCAAAAGACATCCCGGTTGATTTATGGGAAATTCTTGCTTCTTTATTTGATAAATCTGATGTTGTTTCTGCTTATTACCTTGAAAAGAAGATTCATGAGCTAGATCCTACTAATTTTTATAGAGTATAATTATATATTGTTGAATTAAAAACCTTAAATGAAAAGTTAAATAACTGTGGTAAAGATTACAAGAAGACAGACAATTCTCTTATCATTCTTGTAGAACAAAAATTGCCATCTTGTTTTGACATGTTCATCCAAACTAGGAATAGGGCTCTTGAATTGTCTCAAAGTACCACAAAACCTAATTTTGATGATTTCTGTAAAAGGTTGATAAATGATCAAGAAAGGTTGATTGTTTTAGGATAGGTCTCTTCTAATAAATCTCTTTTGGCACATAATAAAAATACTAAGAAAAGTTTTAATAATGCCAATGGTTCTTGTTCACACACTTCTAATCATACTAATAATAATGGTCGTGCTTCTCATGCACATCATGAAACTAGTAAGAAAAAAAAAGTGTCTGATCCTTGTAATCATTGTGGTAAAACTAACCATCCTGAAAAGAATTGCTTTAAAGTGAAACATTTAATGACTAAAGAAAACAAGAAAAATTATAATGAAGCTCAAGTGGCTTTATGTGCATCTATTGTTTCATCTAATAATTCTTCTTCTAATGTGGACTGGATAATGGATTCTGGTGCTTCTAAACATATGACTGGTAATGCTTCTTTATTTACATCTTATGACACTAATAAGAACTCATCTCAGAAAGTTTCTATTGGTGGTGGTAAACAACTTTCCATAATTGGTTCTGATAATATTAATGTTGCTAATGGTCAATTGGAAGATGTTTTTCATGTTCAAAACATGCCCATCAACTTACTTTCTATTTATCGTGCATGTCAGAAAGGTTTTAAATATGAAGCTTGGCCTGATATATATGTTCTTAAAAATATCAACCAAAATTACAAAGTAGTTTCTTCTGGCCTTGTTGATCGAACAACTCGTTTATATAAATTTGCAGGTTTTAATTCAACTAAGAGACAACCCTTTTATTCCTATGTTGCTCATGCTGATGAACTAAGTAAATTATGGCATGAAATATTGGGTCAATTGAATTATGGTAAAATGCAAATACTAACTAAAATGGTTCATTGTTTGCCTAATGTTTCTTTTATTACTGGTGTTTGTAAAGGATGTGTTCTTGGTAAACATCATAGAGAAATGTTTGACAAAGGTAAATCCTGTCGTGCTAAAGAACCTTTGAAATTAATTCATAGTGATATCTGTGGTCCTCTTGAAGTTCCTTCAATATCCCATGCAATTTATTTTCTTACCTTTATTAATGAATTTAGTAGAATATCTTGGGTTTATTTTTTGAAAAATAAAAGTGAAACATTTGTAAAATGTCAAGAATTTAAATCCATGGTTGAAAATGCATCTGGTAAGAGTATTAAAACTTTGCGATCTGATAATGGGGGGGAATTTGTTAAGAAATAATTTGATGCATATTTATATAAACATGGTATTCAACATCAAAAGACTGTTCCTTACACACCTCAACAAAATGGTATTGTTGAAAGGAAAAAAAAAACTTTCATTGAAATGACTAGATGTATGCTTCATTCTAAAGGACTGCATAAGAAATTTTGGGTTGAAGCCATCTGTTGTGATAATTTTATTTTAAATAGAGTTCCTACTAAATTTTTTAAGCATGTTACCCCTGAGGAAAAATATAATGGATGTAAGCCGGATATTAGTAATTTTAAGGTGTTTGGTTGTGAATGTTGGGCTCATATTCCTAATGAAAAATGGAAAAAGTTAGAACCCAAATCTCACAAGTGTATCTTCATTGGTTATGATGAGAATTCCAAGGCTTACAGGTTGTTTGGTCCTTCTAATCAAAGTTTCATAATCGGAAGGGATGTTCAATTTCATGAAGTCTCTTCCCCCCCTGAGTCTGTAGAAACTTATGTTACCCTGAATTTACCAATACCACATGTTACTCCTATTCTTGTTACTCCTTTTTCCAGTTCTGTGCATATTTTTGATCTTGATTCTTCCTCTCCCTCAAGTATTCCACCTGAAACTCATGAAGCTCCTGAAGTGAATCATGTTCCTTCTATTCTTCCTGTTTGGGCTCAGAAAAATGTTAAGTCCCTATATTAATAGTATATTCTCTTATTGTTGTTAGTGTAACCCCCTTATTGTTATTGTTGTACCCTTGTAACCCCCATATTGTTATTATTGTGCCCTTAAATTATTATTGTTAGGTCGGCTAGGATTACATTGTGGCCTCATGGACTCCTATATATAGAAAGGAGGTTTTGTCATTTGTATCATCCAAGAATTGTTCATTCATGTAATGTATTGGAGGTTTCCCCCTCGAAGTGGATTATTTATAAGGTGTTGATATCTCTTTTCTTATCTCTTTGGAGTTGGTTTCACAACATTTTGGTATTAGAGCTTTGGATTCTAGGGTTTGGCTGCTCCAAACAGGTCATCGTGTCATTTTTGCTATAATTTTTTTTCTACGAAGGTTCCGAAGCTGAAATTTTTATAGTGCGAAGCCGAAATCCTAAGGAATTTCCTTGAATAATTTCAGATCTTGTTTCGCAATAGTTTCGAAGATATGGTCTGTGGAATTTAGGTCTTTTGCAAGCTCCCAAATTTCATTTCAAAGAGGTGATTGTTGGAAAATCTTCATAAATCTCTCTCTGAGCATCGGATTGGAATTCTATAAAATGTGGTTGCAAGTACACAGACTTTAGTTTCTTTTCTATCAAGTTCAGAGCCGAAGGAGCGAACAATGACACGTGGAAAGTTGTACAAGTTCGCTTTATTGAACTAGTCCATAATTAGGTCATTGTGGGAGATTGTATATACTTTGTCTTGAAGAATCCAAATCAGGTCAGACTTATGGAATTTGAAAGAAGATTCAGAGGGCTACTTCAGGGCCAAATTTCAGCTATTGAGGATCTGAAAGCACATAGATAATTCAGTTTCAATATCGAGCTTCTCAAAAGCAAGAAAAAGGTGTGTATTTGGTTTTTAAAATTGCATAATGTTTGTTTGAAAAAGAAGTTTGAAGTGATTCCAAGGGCATATTTTAGAATTTTAATCACTATTGGGTTCTATAATTCCTCCAAAAAATAATTTTATACCCATTAAGCCCTCAAAAATCTATATTATGATGCATGAAGAGGAATAATTGCAGTATGAGATATCAAAATTACGGTACCAAGTGCAACAAATTTCGATCTTACGAAGAGAAACCAAAGATGACATAGATGGTTTAAAAGAAGAAATGGAGGCTAAGTTGGATGCTTTGAAGGATCAACTAATAGCTAATATGGATGATAAATTAGTGGAATATCACATCAAGCATCAACACTAAGTTCTCCAACTCTCAAAGGATAACCTAAATTTGGTGCAGAATCTAATGAAGCAACAGGAAGATCAACATCACATTGAAAGAAGTTCTGAAGCAGTAAAAAAAAAGAAATCAAAAAGTACGATTAATTTCAAAGTATCTTAGCAAGTGGAAGAACTTTCCTGTAGAAGATTCCACATGGGAGGACGAGAATTTTATACAGAAGCATCAAGAAATAATCAAGCGTTGAGGACAACACTTGTTTGAAGTAGAGGGGCATGTTAAGTCCATATATTAATAGTATACTCCCTTATTGTTGTTAGTGTAAGCCCCTTATTGTTATTGTTGTACCCGTGTAACCCCCATATTGTTATTATTGTGCCCTTAAATTATTATTGTTAGGTTGGCTAGGATTACATTGTTGCCCCACTAGGATTACATTGTGGCCCCGTGGACTCCTATATATAGAAAGGAGGTTTTTTCATTTGTATCATCCAAGAATTGTTCATTCATGTAATGTATTGGAGGTTTCCCCCTCAAAGTGGCTTATTTCTAAGGCGTTGATATCTCTTTTCTTCTATTTTTGGAGCTGGTTTCACAACAAAAACCCTTGAATCCGCAAGTAGTGAGGTCGGAAATCCTTCCGACACTCATCAAAATAGATCTAACTTTGCTGTTATGACCAAAGTTTTGGCCGCAAATGATCCTGCTACTTATTCTCAAGCTAAGGGTAATCCTGATTGGGAACAAGCTATGTCTGCTGAATATGAATCTCTTTTGAGAAACAAGACTTGGTCTCTTGTTACTCTTCCTTTAGGAAATAATTTATTTGGTTGTAAATGGGTTTATAAAACTAAGTTCACTGCATAAGGACATATCAAAAAGTATAAATCTAGATTAGTTGCCAAAGGCTTTAATCAACTTAAAGGTATTGAATTATAATGAAACTTTTTCTCTTGTTGATAAAATAAACATGATAAGAACCATTTTATCACTTGCTGCATATTTTAAGTGGGAAATTCATCAAATGGTTGTTAAAAGTGCTTTTTTAAATGGTGATATTATTGAAGAAATTTACATGCAACAACCTCCTTTATCCTACTGAATCCTCAAGTTTAGTATGCAAATTACACAAATCCTTATATGGTCTCAAACAAGCCTCTAGGGCTTGGTATGATAAAATTGATGAATATTTCTTGAATAATGGTTTTAAGCATTGTTTATCTGATCCAAATTTGTATGTTAAGAACTCTGGTGATAATATTCTGATTATTGTTTTATATGTGGATGATCTAATTATTACTGGAAACCAGCTTGTATTAATTCAAGATATGAAAATTGCTCTTCAGAAGCAGTTTGAGATGACAGATCTTGGTACATTGCACTATTTCTTGGGTCTTCAGATCTGGCATATGGTCGATGGTATTTTTCCCTCTCAGCCTAAGTATGCGACAGATCTATTGGATCGTTTCCAGATGAGTAATTGTAAACCTGCTCCTACACCATTTAAATTCGGTGTAAAGTTAACTATTGAGTGTACCACTCCACTGTTTGATGCTACTATTTATCATCAGCTCGTTGGAAGGTTAATATATTTAACTCACAATAGACTAGATTTCTCTTTTGCCATCATTATGATTTCTCGGTTCATGCAACAACCTCATGAAAGTCATTGGCATAAAACCAAGAGAATTCTGCTATATTTACAGGGGAAGTTGCATTATGGTGTGTTTTATTCGAGCAGTGGTACAATTTTACTCTCTGGTTATACAGATTCTGATTGGGCAGGTGACAGTTTTGATTGATGGTCAACTGCTAGTTACATATTTCAACTTGGTTCAGGACAAATCTCTTGGTCCAGCAAGAAGTTGAAGACTCTTTCTTTATCTTCATGTGAAGCAGAGTATAGAGCAGAAAAAGAATCAACTAAAGAAGTTGTTTGGTTATGACATGTTCTTACTAAGCTTGGTCTGGTTCCAAAATCGTCCACCATGTTGAAATGTGACAATTAGGGTGCAATTCAACTTGCTTACAATCTGGTATATCACTCCAAAATGAAGCATCTCGACCTTGATGCTCATTATATTCGAGGTCTTGTCGCGTATGGTATTATTTCTCTAGAGTATTGTCCTATTGAGTAGCAATCAGCCGATATCCTCACCAAATCCTTGACATAAGCGAAGTATGTGTATCTTCATTCTTTGCTTGGGATGAGGAAATTTGTCATCAAGGGGGAGTAGTAATGACTCCTTCCTTCCTTAGTGTTAGGATGGGCCCTTCTCCCAACCATTATTAACGGGGAGTGTTGGAATATATTATATTCCTTGGAAGGTAGTAATGTCTTTGTATTATGTCAGAAGTTGAATACAATATTATGTAAAAGAGTATCGCATTATATCCCATATACATTATGGAATTGTATACTCTTGTACTCATTTATTATATAAATAGGTGTTATTTTGGAGAATTATATTATCCCACATTCAATATGTGAGAGTAATTCCGCCACATCTCTGGGTATATAATAGGGTCAAGGGAGCCTTTTTGAAATGGATCACATCTCATCTTGTGCTCATACTATCATTTGTATCAAATTATTTGTAGTTGCTCTCTTTGTAAGATTGCAACAGATTTTTAGAGATAATAGAAGACAACCTTCCCGTGGACGTAGCCCAATTGGGTGAACCATGTATATCTGTTGTATTCCTTTTCCTTGTTATCTTTATGTTATTATTTATATGTTGATATGTTGTTGGTTTCTTATATAGATAGCTAGTTTATTAGATCTAATATTATTACAGATCATTTGAATTTTGATTAGTTTTTTCTCATGGGATTCCATCACTCACATTCTGTTAGCACTCCACTGGTTCTCCAAAGGCTGAGAAGGATACCAACACAGGTAACCACAGGCCACTTTGACCTAGTAGATAGCACTACTAGGCTGAGAGGGCTATCTCAATGAGATCACAACCAAATTGACTGGATAATGGAAATTTTAGGCTAGGTATAATATGCTCTAAGGTTTTTATTAATTTGGATTTTTGTGCTGGATGAAAATGGACCTTTAGAGCTAGGCTTGAAAATCTGGTAGGGTTACAAGAGAAAAAATTGCATGGGAATAAAGGGGCAAGGTAGGAAAGATTGAATGAAACTTTATGCTTTATGGTTATGGTGTAGGGTGAACATAGAGATTAGGAAAAAGCATAGAAATATGAATTCATTCCTTAAGAAGAAAATAAACACAACATCACCATCTCATCAAAATAGGGCATGTATTCTTCATTAATATCGCTTAAAATCTTTAAAGACAATGAGTGAAAGCAGTAGATATGTAATGGAAAGAGAAAGCATTAAATGGAGTGACTTACAAAAGAGAAACATAGCCATACAAGCTCACCACATGAATCCTTGAATTTAAGCTGCAACATTTCTCTGATTCACTGTATTACTTTGCCAAAATTGAAATACACTAGTTCAATGTCGACGATTCCAACCCTTGGAAATGATTACAAAAGGCCTCATATAGGTGTTGAGGTAGAAATACTCCCTTGGAGGTCGAATTTTCTATCAAGAAAGTCAAATTCATGCACCTATCTAAAGTCTACTACACACTAGGGAGGTTACACAACAAATTTCTCTTTTATCTAACCATCAAGAGACATATCCTCAAAGCAATAAATAGAGGATAAGACAACTCTTAAACTCCATTTTACCATTTACATTTACATTTTTACCTTTAATTTCATCTACATTCACTTTTTAACTTTTATAAAAGTCAAACTGGAAATTGGATAAAATTAAACTGTGAAAAATTTATAAAAATCTTAGAAAATTGTAGATGCACAACACCATCTTGGATGTTATTTTTAGGAACCTTACTGAAGTCAAAATTGAAATCTGACAGAATAGTAAACTAAACCTGCCTGTCTAGTTTCCATAGCATCTTTAATTTTGAAAATTACCCATGGGAAAGCATTCAAAAACTCATTCTCCCAAAAGTCTCCAGGTGCGCAGCGCCTGTAAAAAACAGAGGCAGGATGATGATTTTTGACCTATTTTCTTCATTTTTCTCAAAATTTGAGCCCTGCACAAGAAAAATGAGTAAATGGGTTTTGAGAGGAGGTCATCAGATTTCCAATTTTTTTGAGTTTATGCCATTTTGAGCCCTTAGGAAAAATCACAGCGCCAAGGCGCTGCACTTCTAGACCAAGTGAATTTCTTGATTTTCTGAATTTGCATCAAATTTCACCCAAAAAATAAAATTTGGTCCAAATCTTCCCAAAATTGGTCTAGAAGTGATGAATGAGGTGTACTATGAAATCACAGAGGCATCAACAAGAAAATCGAGTTTACCCTTCTCCTCTTGGCTAATTAGGGTTTGCTTAAGCTTGTCTTGCAATTGCTTGATTTCGATGTGTGCAATCTGATTTCTTGTTTGGTAGAGGGAAGCCATGAATTTATGAATCTTGTTATCCCTATTTTCATTGTCAAGGAGATTTTTCAAGTGAGTATTGACCTTCTCAAGCCAAAAATCCTTGCCCTCATTGATCTCATTTGCAATCCTCTCTTCAAAAGTGCGGCTCCTCATCTGTAGGGTTTTGTTCTTTTTCTTTCTGCAGTGCCTTCTTGAGACCCATGGTTTTTGTCCTCTTCCTCTTAACCTGTTGTTAATTCTCATATTTTTCATCATTCTCAAGCACTTCTTTTCCTTTCTCATCATGTTTGTTTACTTCAAATAGTATTTTCTCCAAAATCAACGGTTTTGTCTTCAACTGCTGGTTTTCTTGCTCTAGAAATGAAATGACAAATTTTTCCCTTGCCAAGTTGTATTGGAGCTCTTTGATCTGAGAATCCTTCTATTTTATTACCCTCTCCAAGTTTTCTTTCTCTTCATGGGCCTCCAAATCAACTAAGTCAAATTCATGTTCCTCCTCATCATGCATGGGTGTCTCATGCTGTGCTGATGGTGATCCCTGTAGTGAAGTAGGCTTGGCCCTTTCCTCATTCCAAGGAGAAAAAAAAAGCCTCCTACCTCTCTCATAGGTGAGAGTAACCTCAGGCCTAGGCCTCTTTGAAACTTCAGCAAGTTTTCTTGATGATCCCACCTCCATGGGTTGCGTTGACATGGCACGTGATATGTTTTGTTGCTGTTGTGTGGA
Organism: Pinus albicaulis; assembly: GCA_034641835.2. Lineage (NCBI taxonomy): Eukaryota > Viridiplantae > Streptophyta > Pinopsida > Pinales > Pinaceae > Pinus > Pinus albicaulis. Next base: position 1,676,562,712 of record CM076580.1, read on the forward strand.
TCTGCAAGGATGCCTCAATGAAGGTATCCCATGTCATGTTCTTATCTTCCAGCTAATGGAGAACTATGACCTTCACCAAGCTATGGTGAAAGAGGCTAGGGTAATGTTCTATGTTCATGATTTTCACTTTTTCAGCCATCTTGCTCACACTCCTATACTAGAAATTGCATAAGTTAAGGGAATTTACTGCTGTGAAGTGCATGAGCATTCTGATGTGATATTGGTACAATCTGGAAAACCTACCCTCACATGTGAAAAATTTCATCACAACCTTAAGGAATGGTGCATACCTCTCCAACAAGTATTTGAATGGAAGAATATGAGAATGAGACTCTTTGTAGTGTGATTTTATGAAGGGTTTGTACTGCTCAAGGTCTAGGTTCATGCCTTTGAACCAATATTCCTCATGATTTGGTATCCATGTAGCAAGAGAGATGGCATCAAATAAAAATGTGAAATCAATCCCTGTAATGGTGCCCTTTTCTCCCTTCAAATTGGTGGCAAACAAATCTGTAAGCTGCTCATGGTAACCTACCTCCTCCACTCTTTGACAAAACCCTAGGCAGTTGACATCTTCAAAGAATTTTCTAATGAAGGGTGAGGAAGTGATTTCACTTCATTTTGAGGGCTCATACCTCAGTATATTCCCCCCCTTGTGATGTTTTCTCTTCTTTGATGGTGAAGAATATCCTTCCATGACTGAAACCCTAGATAATAGGAGGGGAAAAAACAAGGAAACGTGAGTGAAGGGATGAAATGAGGGAGTTAGGGAAGGGAGACAGGAGTAGGGAAAATTAGGGATATGAGCAGGGGTCTTAGGAATATTTAGGGAGGGAAATGAAGGGAAATGAATTAGGGGAATGATCTAGGAAATTAAAACACAGTCCTATCTAGGGAAATTTCCCAATTTGGTAGGATATGGCTAGGGTTTATAGGGAGATGATGCAAAATGAAGGGAAATGGATTTTTGATGAATGGGGATGGTGTATAAACCACAAAAAAAGGTGTAGGGACAATGAAAATAGGGTTTAAAGAAAATTTGTATCTTTTTGAGACCAACACCATGAAATTCATGCAAACCCTAGGAGACTAAACTTGTGATCAATTTCTTGGCATGCAAAGAAAAGGAGGGCATAAACATGAATACACTTACTTTCTATGATGATTGGAGGGTGAAAAGTATGGATTGGAAGCTTGAAAAGATGAATTTGGTGATTTTTGGACAAGTTTGGGCAACTCTGCCATGTGTGCAACGCAGTTCACTAGTGCGCAGTGCAATTCTTCTACGCGCAACACCTCCTCCAAATGCGCAACGTAGTGCTTCTATGCGCATCACTTGCAAATTTTTCTCCAAATTGAGAAAAAAACATGTTTTTTTCACCAAATGAGGGATGAAATCGATGATGAGAGGTAAGGAGTGTGCAAATGAAATATGCTTGTGACTTTTTGGCCCTTTTATAAATGTGAAATGACTCCCTTTGAGTGATGATGGACCCCATAAGAGTTTTTGTAGCATGTCTTTCATTCTTTTGAAATTTGTAACCTTTGACATTTGTAACCTTGAACTTTTTATGGCTTCTGTTGGTGTCCACATATGAACAATGTTCAACCCTTTTTCCACATAAATTATCAACCCGAGGGCGTTAGTTATTTCAAGACTAACGAAAAAGTATGTGTAGACACAAGCACATGACTTGCTGTAGATCACAGGTTTAAATCCATAACACACAGACCACTGTAACAACAATTAATTAAACTGCGGAATTGAAAGAAATTCGCATAAATTAAAGATCAACTATAACAGTAGTAATAAAATCACACTAAATCATAAAAAAACAATGCAAGAAAGGAAAACGCAGCACCTGATCAGAAGATTGGGCCCAACTCTTTGATCAGGGCTGCGGTAAACTCACGAATTACAGAAGAAACAACAAGATGTTGTGCATTCGATTAATGACAGAATATATTTGTTACAAGATCTGTATGTAAAATGGCTTAACCCCGATTCAGAGCCCCGAGGCCTCTTTATACAAATGTCCTGGAATCCCCAATTCCCTTCAGCAACTCCATAATCACAAAAATACATTTTGTTACAACGACAACCTAGTTTCCCAGAAGGAAACCATAAAAAGGCCTGAAATGGCGCTGATAGAAATAGAGTCTGTTACGCTGTAACAACAAATAAGGATAGCGCTGGAGATGATATGTTGTTCCTCGACTCATGGATGCAACACTCTTTTAGCCAAATTTGTAGAAATATCAGAGTTAATATGTAAAAAGGTAAAACCTCCATGACAATTACTTCATTAATCAAATATCCCATGAAAGATAAGAAAAAAGGTTTTACCTCATGCATTTAAGAATAATAATGGTAGAAAGAGATATAAATATAGGGTAAAATGGGAGAGGAAAGTATACAAATTCGGTACCCAACATCTCCCCCAAACTAGTCTATCTACATTTCCTCATGCAGCTCGTCGTCTCCTTAGATCCGGATTGGAACGACTATGATCGACATGAAGTTGTGCGAGGTCATACTCTTTAGCCATTTCTGTCCCTGGTGGCTTATATCACTCTTTCAAAACAACATCCTTCCACCAGTCTGGATCAACGTTGTATGCAGAAGTAGACTGCTCGGCTGGCAACCAGATAAGGGAAAATTCAAACTTCAATCCCATCCATCTAACTCCACAAGTATGAATGCATGCCATGAAACGTGGCATTATCTCTAAAGCCCGTGAAAATTTAGGTGCCCCAAATGGTTCTCGTTCTCTGACGGATGAGGATGACAACATCCACCTTTTCTGACAACTGTCCAGCACTTCCTTACGGAACATTGTAATCTGGCCGACACATAGGCTAGCACACCATTTCTGGGTTACCAACATGTGTTCTTTGCGGCCCTCAATCTATAAAAATGTATAATTCTTGTTATAAATGTTTGAGGACTAGCCATGCTCTTCTCTCATCATTAATGGGCTTCCAAATTGGTTTTCTTCAAATGTGTCACAGGCCTTTCTCCACTTAATCTGATTGATGTCATAAGAGGTGAAAGCTCTTAAATGGATGTCCCCCATGAATGAAACGGGGTTAAATGACTAATCATGCCTTAAGAAATACCCATACATGTAGAGTTCGTACATTAAGTGTTGTCCTATGATATTTTGAATTCTTAAAATATGGAGAAATTGAATGGGATCCTCGATTTTGTACCAAATATCTCTATATATACTTTCGAGAAAAAAGAAAAGAAATTGCTCATGAAGGAATAAGGCATAGCTATGTGTAGGAGGTCTGCAAGACATTACCTGTTGTGCCAAGGAGAACATCTCCTCCTTATCTATTTGCAGTGTTGAAAATTCAACAAGATGATGGAGCTTATTGAAAAGAAGTCGCCTTCACTAAGTGGGCTCGCAGGCTATTTTTGGCGCAAAGTCTATTTTTAGACTATGTCTATTTTTAGACATATGGATCATGGTCTATGAGTTGCAGGATGCTATTTATGGATGATTGGTCGAGTTGGTAAAAATATATGGACCTCTATTTTTATACATTGGGCGGAATCTATTTTTAGACTGCCAGGCTAAAAATAGAACAGTTGAATATTATTAACCCTTAATAATATTTAGACTATAAACATTATCTTATCCTCTTGGAGCACTTCAGTTTGATGCTTGGATGTGGCACATGCAGCTGACAGAAGGAAATACGCTTTTCCTAAGGGTTGGTTGAGCTATTGCATGGTTGACTTCAGTTAGAACTCATGTGGCAGAGTTTGGTGGAGTTGATGAGACAGTTGGTGGAGTTGTGTTCGGTTTAACTTAGTTGAACTAGTTGTATTTAGTCTAACTGAAAAAGACACTAGTGATGAGTGGTGTGAATTAATTATTAATTAATTCACTAATTATTAACTCATAAATCAATTAAAGAATACATCAGTTAACTGCAATGCATGGACAGTTTAGTGGAGACCAGTGTTAGAGGTGGGTGAAAGGGTGAGTCTACTATCAGTTGTGACTATGGCTGTGCATGAGATTTGCACACACATTGATTGAGATTTCCAATGAGGATCGCGTAGTACAAGCCAGTGGGATTCGAACTTGGATCTCATCATTATTCATCTTGGATTGCGCAGTAGAGGTAGGCAGACTCGTGGAGGAGATTTGAACTTGTGACTTGTTCTATATCTGAGCTAGTTTGTGTGTAGCATGTGAGATAGTGCTGAGAGCTGTGAGGAGATTTGTGCTATGTATTGTTACACGTTCTCTATCATTATAATATACAGATATTTGGGGGTTTTCAGCTATGAGCTTTCCCCATTACATACTGTGTTATATGTGTGCTTGATTATGTTTTAATGTGCGCATGCGACTGCTTCTATTTCCGCAAATTGATGATCAATTGTAGAAGAGGTTATGTATTATGCATGAAGCTTAAATAGTGTGTAATCAGGATATTCTCGGTGAATAATTCAGCTATTATTCAAATTTCTACATGGTATCGGAGCGAAATTGATCATCGGATCTATTACAATGATTACAATTTATTTCGGTAGACAGAGTCTGTAAGCGGGCCAGGTAGCCTATGGATCCATCCTTTCTTTGAAAGGTGATATATCCAGTAAATTCCCCTACAGTCGATCTCTGTGCTAGAAATACTTTTTTCTCGCAGATCAGAAGCGGTTGATTTTTGAGCTGGTGGAATTCGAATTTGCAGCAGTGTTTTCTTGGTGTCGAAGTCAAAATGTCTTTCAACGGATTGCGATTGGAGTATGCCCTTGAGGGCAGCTTGAATTATGTTGCATGGAAGGACAGGATGGAGGCGGTGTTAGAAGACAATGGGCTGAAAGGCGACAGTATATCCAAGTACCTCACGAAGTTCACCCAGTGCAGGGATGAGCTGGGAAGTGTGGGGGTGACCGTAGCTGATGAGGACTTGGTGGAATTGGCTCTCCTTGGTCTTCCGAAGAGTTGGCATTCCTATCAGGATTCTGTCAATGGTCGGGAGAAATTGCTAGGATGGGAGCGACTTTGGTCGGATCTCATGCAAGAGGAGATAAGGCGGAGTACCAGGGACGGATCTTCATCAAAGGCACCTAATGAAGAAAATTGCGCTTTGGCTACCAAAGCAAAGAAGGGGAAGAGCAAGAAAGCTTCTCATTCTGGTGCGAAAGGTAAGAAGCAGGACATGTCCAAGGTGAAGTGCTTTCACTATCACCAGCACGAACATTATGCCACAAATTGTCTGCAGAAGAAGAAAATTAAGCATGCTGGTGGATCTGCAGCGGGAGAGGCCTTAGCCTCGCAGTTTGAGCTGGATTTTTCGCTGATCGCATGCTTGGTATCAAGTGTGATGGGTTCAGTTTGGTTCTTGGACAGTGGTGCGTCTTTTCACATGATTGGAGATCGAGATTTGTTTTCCGATCTAGATGAGAAAGATATTGGAGTGCACATCGAGATGGGCGATGATGGTAGATACAGTGCGACCGGTATCGATACCATTTCCTTTGAGAGGGAGTCTGGTAAACCCTTTGTATTGAAGGAAGTGATGCATGTTCCAGGATTGAAGAAGAATCTTATCTCTATGGTGAAGTTAGAAGACGAGGGATATGATGTTGTCTTCAGCGAGGGAAAATCTTTCTTGCGCAGTAAGACAACTGGAGAAACCCGGAAGATAGGGGTTCGAGTCAAGAACCTTTATCAATTGCAAGTAGATGGCTGTGCAGCAATGGCATGCAAGGAAGAAGGAGTGGTGAGCCGGGATGATGGCGAGCTGTGGCACCGGAGATTGGGCCACCTTCACCATGGAGGTTTGAAGATACTGCAGCATATTTCTACTGGGCTTCCTAAGGGCACTCTTGCACAGTTAGATCAGTGCAAGGGGTGTACCTTGGGAAAATTTGTGAAAGCCACCTTTCACAAGAAGGATAGTCGCGCCACGACGATCCTTGAGAGAATTCACACAGATGTGTGTGGGCCTTTCTCAGTAGCTTCGACAACAAAGCACAAGTACTATGTGATCTTTGTTGATGATTATTCTTGGAAGTGTTGGATCTTCTTCATGCAGAAGAAGAGCGAGACATACTAAAAGTTCTGTGAGTTCAAGGCGCTGGTTGAGAAGGAATCGGGGAAGCATGTGAAGGCTCTTAGGAGCGACAATGGTGGTGAATTCATCTCTGGCGAATTCAAGGACTTTTGCAGCGCAGAAGGAATTCAAAGAGAGCTCATAGCACCTCATAACCCACAGCAGAATGGGGTTGTTGAGCGGAAGAAAAGAACGATCGTGGGTGCTGCACGGGCGATGTTGCATGATCAAGGCCTACCCATTCACTTATGGGCGGAGGCATGCAATACTGCAGTATATGTGCAGAACCGTTGTCCTCACAAGATACTTGGCATGAGTACACCCGAGGAGGCGTTTTCTGGTAAGAGGCTTGATATTTCCCATTTGAGGATTTTTGGTTCACCTGTCTACATGCATGTGATGAAGGATGCCAGGAAGAAGCTGGATCCGACCACAGAGGTTGGGATATTTGTGGGGTACACTGATACGCCCCATAACTATCGTGTGTATTTTCCAGACAGTCGCAAGACTGTTGTGCGACCGGATATCAAACTTCAGGAGGAGAAAGCCATGCAGTGTTCGCTTGAGAGGGAGCCACACGTGCATGCGGATGAGGAGCTATTAGTTCCTACGGATGAGCTTCAGGATGTGGATCAGCCACAAGAGGAAGTTCATGGAGTGGAAGAAACCACTCATGCAGCGCCAACCATCAGAGGGCGGAAGCGCACTACAGAAGCTAAGCGACTGGCTCAAGATGCAGAGAAGGTTGTAGGACCACCTACAGCACAGCGCAGACAGAGACAGTCACCGGACCGGTACACTGGATACATGGTTCTTGTGAGCAAATGTGTCGTGACAGAGCCATCCTCTTTCGAGGAAGCTGTGGAGGATCTCGCATGGGTAGATGCCATGTGTTAGGTCTCTGTAATTTATTAGCAAGATTGGGAGAGTCCAATCACAGAGTTAACATCATTTCAACCAACTTTGGGATTCTAGGATCTAGCCCTCCTGAATCCGGAGAGGGATCTCTCCAATATGTACAAAGATGGATATTGTCTTTGAAAAGATTAAGGTAATGATATTAGGCTAGTTATGAAGGCCAAGGGTTTTGTTTTGTTTTGTTTTGGATGGTTGAGCATGAAATTTTACTTGAGGGGAAAGTCCTAAGTGCAAAAAGTTTCAAAAGTGAGAAGTTGCAAGCAAATAGAACAGATTTGGCAGACAGATAGATATAACGCTGGTTTTTAGTCCATTGGGCTATGGAGTCATATCCGGGCTTTAATTGAACAACAACATCAAGTGTGATCCAAGGGGAAAGTTATCTATACCACAAGATTATTGAGATTAAAATGATGAAATGGAAACATTAAAATGTTGGAGGGGTGGAAACTGATAATAATTTCTCAGAGGATTTATAGTCAGTCCAAACAAGAAAAGCCTCTTAAGTAATTGTTTTAAAACCAACCAAGGACAGGGCTAACCATAGACTTCTTGGGCAAGTTCTTATTAAAGCAGCTTAATTGAAAAACAATCCAGTAATCCACATAATTACCTTCAGAAAGTATGAAAACACATAAGAAAAACAGAGTGTAACTTAAGATCGGATAAAGTACTTTTAAACCTAGTCTGCTTTCAGTCAACACCAAGGGAAACTTTCAGAATCTGCCTTTGGAGAAAAGAATCTAGGAATCAGGGCAAACCATATCTTCTCTGGTCTAACTTTAATAGCAAATAATGGAAATAACATTTGAGAACAATGTTTGAGCAAACAGAAGGACGAGGGAACACCAACATTCCTAACTGTTTAAACTGTATTGAATCATTCTTAAATAAACAAATCTGAAGAAAACATTAAGATAAATATTTCTCAGCCAGAGAAGGTTACTGCTATACAGAAAATCCTAACCCTGTTTAAACTGTTCTTTACAGAGGGAAAATGAACAATATGGCATACATAGAAGGAAAACGATTAACAAAGAAAGAAGCACTTCACCAGTGATAAAGACCAGGATCCCAAGAAACAGCTTTTATATTGATGTCAAACCCGTTAAAATCTTCAAGTCCAATGTTTCAGTTCAGCAATCATCTTCACTATTCAACCTAACTACTCTAGCACAAACAGAGTTTTAAGGGCCAGTGAACACTATGTACAAATAGAAGTCTCGAGCTCAAGTGTATTTCAAAGTTCTGCAACCAACAACTCCTCATCTTCTATAGAAGTACTTATAGGAAGATGAGGAGGTGAGATTTTAACAAAATATCTCAAGGACAGTTAATGTAGAGTGAAGACTTCTCGGCCCTTTGAGAGGCTCAAGGGAAAAATTTACAGGTGGATCACTACATTAACTGTTTCACAATAAATATCAAAGCTCGGTGGAAGCTTTGTTTGACTTTGAGGCTCTGTGCATGTTTTGGAGTAACTCTGCAGATATTTATTCATTGGTTTCCTCGCAGAAATAACTTCTTGGCGATGCTGGAGGCAGATATTTCTTCGAGCAATAACTTCGGCCTCTGTTCTGAATGGTTTGAGGCGACAGGTGGCTCTTTGTAGTAGCTGAGGAATAAATTCGCCTCAGTTGAAGCGGTGGAAACCTTTCTGTCTGATAAAACACTTTAGGTTTTCTTTAGCGTGTTTTGAGTCGGGATTAGGCTTTTGAAAAAGCATCTTGTATGTCACATCAACTCACATCTTCCAATCTTCTTCTCTTCTGCATTCCTTTATTCTCAAAAGCGATACTCTTTAAGCATTCTTTGTGATCCATGTGATTGTCTTGTGTCTGTTCTGGGGCCGCGTGGGCACTGACATCAATGCTCATGAAATATTGAGAGAAAACAATGAAGCGAAACCCCGCAGATGGTTCTCTTTAACAACTCGAAGGCACAGGAAACGTCTTTCCCAAGCCTCGGCTTTCTTTCATTAAACAATGGAAAACCATTAGAACGCCTGCAAAACACAAAAATAGTTAAGAAATCCTGCGGAAATAGGTTAAACTGCTTCAGATGGCGGGGAAGGAGCAAAGCCGTCGGATGAAGGCAACCAACGGTGGAGATCTGCATAGAAAGGCGAAAAGGATAGCGGGAGAAGAATAAGGAGGAGCAGTTTTGGACCGTCCGATCTGGACACGTGGACGGTCCGGATCTAATCGGAGGATCTCAATCGGCGAGGTCACAAAACAACATGCGATTGAGCCCCTTGCGATTGAGCGCTGGTCGTTGATCTGAGGACCAGATCGACGGCAGGGAATGAATCGGAGGGATTGGCAAGGGTGTGCGATGGCCGTCGGATTGCGAAACAGATGGACGACTGCGATGGAATCGGAGGATCGCAATCGGGAGTGAAACGAGAAGGCTTGTGATTGCGATCGGAGGACAATTGCGATTGAGCGCAGGCCGTTGATCTGAGAACAAGATCGACGGTCGGGATTTAATCGGGGGTCGGCAATCGGAGGTCGCAAAGATGGGCATGCGATTGCGCAATGAGAAAAGTTGCGATGCGATTGTGCGCGGACCGTTGGATCGAAGAACTAGATCAACGGTCAGGATTGCTTCGACCTACGTACCGGCGAAAAACCCTTTAAACATATGAAAACCAAAGTTTTGCAATAGTCATAAGTTATAATGGATCAGGCGGAAAATATATATATAAGTAAAGAAAAAGGCGCCCGAGTGCGGGGCCGGTGGTTTTATGGAATGCAATATGCCCGGGAGTATAGAAACAAGAGCCAATCGCAATCGGGCCATTGAGCCTGGTCTTTCCGATCAACCCATTTGTATTGTTTCCGATTGCGATTGCGCAATCGGCTCTTTTCAATCAACCCATTTATATTCAACACGTGGTTTTAAGTTTTAACTTAGAACTTTCGGAAAGTGGGTTTTTTGGGTTTTACAAAGGAAAATGAGTTTTGTAAAGGTTCAAAGTCATGCACCCGTTGGATATTTGCGATTAGCGCCGAAAGTCTTGGCGTTTGGTTTTAACACATGGGCATGTGAGGGGAAGTGGTTTAGGACTTAGCCCAAGGGGCTTAGGTCCATAGCAATGAAACTCTGTTTTTTATGAAAAATTTCAAGGTTTTTAATGGATTTGGGGGTTCCGAAATAGTTAAAAAAGTGAGTTTTTAACTATGAAAGGGGAAAATTTCATAAATGGAAAGAAGAGGACTTATGAAAACAAGGTAGTTTTGATGGAGAAAAAGGGGAGCAGATGAAAGGTTTTGAGAAGAGGAGAAATGGCGATCTTTCAGCAGTCTTTTGGACAGCAAATGAGGATTTTGGACAGAGGCATGAGGCCTTAAAGAGACTTCAAGAGCCAACAATTTTTTAGTGATAAAATTTGTTCCTTGGAGGCTCAAAAAAGATCTTAGCCACCTTTTGGTATAACAAAATATTATAGGTGGCTAACAGACCGGAGCATCCCTTTTTAATCTATCCCTTTTGACTTCGGATATGTGGGCAATATTCATCCGCATATTTTTCTATCATAAAGCAGTGAGTAAAATTATAAATTCCATTTGTGTCAATGTTAAGGTTAAGCACATGGATTAAAGTTTTATATATTAGATGGGGAGGCTATGTATTACATATGGTCTTGAATGAGCTTTTGGACTCTTTAGATATATATCTAAAGAGTCCAAATGCTCATTCAAGACCATATGTAATACATAGCCTCCTCATCTAACTTAGCCAGGGATTTGCAATACTTTATTAGAGTTGGCTAGCTCCATTTCAAGATATTATAATGTTAGATTATTATTTCTATAGATTTTGATTATCGTAGTAAAATGTTCCAAAAAACCAGAAACTGTACAAATAATATTATTCTAGATATATGTAATAAGGACATGGTAGAGAAGATCAAACAATATTAAACTTTTCATAAATAGTTTAGATAAAAATACATTTTCTAATTTTGATTGTAAATTCTAAGGCTTAAAGCAATAATTTTTCTAATAATTTTTTTTAATTAATAAATAAAAAAGAAACATTTTCAATCAAAATCACATACAACACACAATTTAAAACTTCATACACTATATGACATTACTATGAAAAAGAGCATAAAAATATACAAGAAAAAAATGCATACAATGCATCCATTACATTGG